>CM031858.1:58315961-58454433 GCA_018697195.1 Certhia americana | reverse complement strand
CCCCACGAATACCTGCGTCTGCCTTCTTCATAAATGCAATTTTAATGTTTTCCTAAATGAGGGCCTCTCTTCTGTGTGGAGTGATTGTATGGATGTCTAAGAGTCAGCAATGAAACTGACAAGAGATTATAGGGCTTGCCAAATCAGGCAGCGTCATCAACGGAAAGGGAGTACGAATGAGCAAAAACAAGCACTAACAACTAAATTAACTGAATGCAGATCAGGGGTTATATGGGTCTGTGGTGAGACAACTGGCATAGGAGAGTGCAAATCAGCTAAACTAGGGGGAGAAGTGTGCGTAAGAGACTTGGGAAGGAAGTATGTCCTGGAAGCAAGTAGTGCCAAAGAGACAAGATGTCTATGCCAACTGATGGAGAGGATTGTTAAAAATCTGAAGGTCAGATGAGAGGCTGCATGTGTCTCTGTGTGTGTGTACTTGTGGGAGAGGGAAGAGGGGACAGCATGTGATCCAGGCTGGAAGAGGGGGGGCCTGTGTAAGATATTGGTGGTGTTTTGCCCAGGAGAAATCACCGTGTGCATCAGGTTGATTGGTGCAGTGTGAAAGGAAATCTGTACAGAATGCTGGGTGGGACTTGTGCGGCTGGGGAATAAGAGTGTGTCCGATGCCGGTTAGTGGGAATGGAGTGGACTGCAAATGTAAGCCCACTACTGAGAGAACCCTGGGCACATGTGAGGATGTGGTATGGTCGTACCAGCCCTGGAGAGGGGTTCATTTGTGAGAGTAAGCAGATGAAAGTTGGGAGATACAGGTAGCAGCACGTCTGATATGGGCAGTGTTTCTCTCCCCCTGGTGACAATGAAAGAAACTACAGGAAGCATGTCCAGGGGGTACAGCAGTGGGGCACATGGGCGGTCCAGAGGCAGAATCGAAAGTCAGCTACTTAGAGAATCAACATATTACATTTATTTCCTAAAAATACACTTTCATCCTGATTAGCCAAAGGGCAATCAGATGAGGCTGTTGGTGCTGTTTCATGCTTGTGTGAGTGTTGTTGGGCTGTATGATCTGTGTCGCTTGTCCATGTGGTAGAAAGTACATATGGCAGAATGAGTTGTATGTCGTGCCTACCCAGAGCACCTTAGATTCACTATGAGTACCCCATACAGGCTGGGGGATGAAGGATTTGGAGCAGGTCCCTGGGGAGAAGGGGACTTGGAGGTGTTGGCAGGTGATTTGCTCTATTGAGAGATCAAACTTACATTTGCCTTTACACTACCACAAAACCTTCATCATACTACAGCCAAAACTGAACCATGGTGACAACACAGCAAATGTGAAGGGTCCTTAAAGACTGTTTATGACATTCGGGTCATTTCAATAATTGCCTAAGTACTGATCAGAGTTTATAAGCTAATTTATAATAGTGTAAAACTTATGTGTATCCTGAGGCAAGTATCGGTATATAACCAATTAAAAAAATAGCAATAGATATCTCCTGCTATTTGACAAATTGAAAAATCCATGAACATTAGCATTTTTGCTCTCCTCTGTCATGACTGAAGCAGGTTTGCTAATTCATTCCAATACAGCAGCAAAAGTTACAGTCCACCAAGCTTGCGGGGTAATGGACTACGATTATAAAGTCCACAAATGAGGGTGCACAACGGCTGACTGACTGATTCTGTGAATCGGAACTGTGTCTGTGCTCCAGCGGTTTTGGAAAGGGGATTGCTGTAGAATAGGTTTTGGATTGCGCCGCTCCGCCGCGCCGGACTACAGGCTGCTCCCAGCGCGAGACGGAAGCTAAGGGACGGTGCGGCTTTACGGAAACGACCACGAACCACACAGCCCCAGTCTCACATGGTTTTCATCTACGTCGACGATCCCAGCTTTCAAGCATAGCCGCGCCGTCATCCACACCCAAACCTGACCGAGGCCGCGTCAGGAACAACAGAGAACATCGGTACCCCTAGGCGTGTTAGGAGGAAGGATGGGATGCGCGAGAGGCCGAGCTGACCCCCCCGCCGCCGTGCACCTGCCGCGCGCCCGGGCGGCGGGGTAGGTAACGGGGATACAGGGGAATAACGCGGGGAAACGTGGCCGGCCTGGAGAGCGCGGACCGCAATCCAGCCAGGTAAGCAGCGGCGGCCGCGCAGCCCCACAGCCTGCCGGCGCGGCGGTGGGCCGGGCGCGCCTGCGGGCGGGGCACCGCCTATGGGCGCTCGCGGCGGGCGGGCGGCGCCGCGCGCCCGCCAATGGCCGCGCGGGGGGGGCGGTGCCGCTGCAACGGCCGCTGACACCCACAGCCGCTGCCGAGCGCGCCGCACGGAGCCCGGCCAGCACCACCGGACCTGCCGCCCTCCGCAGCCGGCGGTGAGTGTGTGGGCGCCGCGCCCGGCCGGGCGAGCACCGCTCCGCCGGGGGTGGGTGGGGTGCGTGTCGTGTGCCGTGCCCGCTTCCCTCCTTCCCATCGCGCCGCTAATCGATCGCCGCTCGGCTGCCGAAGACGCGAGGGGAGGGCTCGCTAGCGGCGCTGCCGGGGGTCTGGCGGCTCCGGTGCCCCCTCCCGGTGCCAACCCCCAGAGGAGGGGCGCCCGAACCCAGCCTGGCGCGGCCGCCGCCGCCGTTATGTAACACCCGCGGGGGGCTGTGGGCGGCGGCCCCGTGTCTCTCCTTGGGGCTCACCTCCGTGCTGTCCCCGCGTTGTTCTGCACTCCCCTCCGGGAACCGGGGATAAGGGGCTGGCGGGGAGCGGGTCGGCGTGGAGCTGCGCGCCCTTGCCTGCCGCAGGGGTGGGCTCCGCGGGCGCATCCCCCGATCGCTATCGAAGAGCGACGCGCGGCCGCAGCTACCGTGGGACCCGGGCGGCTTCCCGGCTCCCGGCGGCAGCAGGTCCGTGGCTGGGAGATGCTGGAGGCTGGCTGGAGGCGGCTGGCGAGCCCCGCGCTGCCCCCGCGGGCGGCTCCCGGAGGAGCCGGGAAGGAGCTACCTTGCGCGCACACACCAAATGCTCCGCAGTCAACAAAGCCTCAGCCGCCCCAGCTGCTGCTGCTGCTGCTGCTTCATGCGCTCGTGTAGAAGCAGCGGTCCCCTTTTATGGAGACCGATGAGGAGACGCTGTTTGCCGTTTCTTTTTTTTTTTTTTTTTTTTTTTTTTATTTCCTTGAAATCGCCAAGCGGTAGCCGGAGGGGCTTGTTTCTCGAGAGGCGCTGCTGTATAGCGTCCTCCACAAAACCAGCATCAGGTGAGGGACATCATTCAGCGCCTGCGGGGTAATACCCGTAGCTATACAGCCATGTATGTACTCCGGGATGGAAAACAAGGACGAGACAAAATCCTGTGAATTTATCTGTAATCCTGGCTAGCTCGTTTGAAAATAAATACAGCCCCCCCCTCAACTGGATCACCAGCGGTTGCAAATATTTCTCCAGTCCTGGATAAAAGCTCTTATACATTGATGAAATTATTGTAAGGGGAAGTTGGATATATGCTGCAAGGTGCTAAACGCACATGTGAATAGCATCTTAAACGCTGACATCTTCGATTCATGTAGGCGATGCTGCTGACAACCAGTTTCCCTGTTCATGTTTTGCAGGCTCTACATGGGCAGGTTTGGGAGGGGACAGTTTTTTTCGGATTTTACAGAGGGTTGCATAACTCCTCATGTTTATTTGAAAAGAAGAGGAGGAGCAAACCCAAGCCCCAGCCTGAAATGAAACACATGATGTGACACTGTCTTTTACTGAGCTGTCCCACTGTTTTCACAGATAGCATGCTTTAGATGGGTTGGAAAGGGTTACCATGATAGTAAAATGCTAAGGTTTGGGGTTTTTTTAACTCTAGTGCTGTGAAAACTTTGGGGAAAACCACAGAGCTACCTGTATACTTTCATAATCTTAGGCTTAAAATAGCATCACTCCTTATCAAACCTATACAACTTAATTTTTAAATGGCAATGGCCATTTTTTTAATCCTTTAGTGATGAGCCACTTCTCTATGTTTTTAGAGGCCCTATCCCAACTCAACCTTTCATTTCCCCAGTCCAAAATAAAATGCTCTTTTGAATGTCTTTGTACATTTCTGGGTCACAGTTATAGGCTTTTAAATAGTCCATAATTTGTAACTGCTGAAGTGTATGTCCAGTATTAAATTATAGTACAGTGTAATGCTTAGGCAGCATGCCATGCAAGGATCAAATTGCAGATAAAGTTCACATAGGAATCTCCTTCGGTGCTTGCACTTGACCCTTGTAAATCTAAGAAAAGATATTTATAAATGGAAATATACGTCCAGCAAGTAGTTGTTTCTGTGTCATATTTAATCTGTGGCTAGTGGTGGTGAAAAATAATGTCTTTTTATTTAATTTTTGTAGTAGATATATTCATTCCAGTTACTTTCTGGAGGCAGCTGTGTGATAGAAGCTATTTTTGCTTCTTGTCTCTTGAGCTTAATTTGAAAAAATAAAATAAGGCTCTTTCAATGAGTGAGGCAGTCAGTTTTGTCAATTTGTGTTGTGTATTCTCATTATAGCTAGAAGCAATTAATTGAACTCAGTATATCTCATAGTGTTTCAGAGCACTATGCACTTATTCAGAGAATAAGCCAAGCCTTGATAACTTGCTCTCAGGTGATAAGCTAAAATACAAATTAAAATAATGTCATGTATTTTTACTGCTTTACACACTTTAGTTATGTAAGTCTCCAGTGTGAGATGTGACCATACTCACAAATTTCTCTCCATGTTTATGTATTATTATGTATGTTTCATATATACAGCATATATTCTGTGGCATAGTCAGTCACTTAGTGATGTCATCTACTTTTATTTGTGCATGCATACTACTTGTAGGCTTGCATAAATGAAATGGATTCTCTTCAGCAAGCAGCAAAATTTGGTTTTGTCTCCCCCCAAACCCCATTTTTATGCTGCGCCTAACTGAAATTAAATGCAGGTATGTATTCCACACATTCTGTTTCTCTGTCGTACTGGCATGACTGCTGTGGGCATAAGTGCATCTAGAAGTCTCTGCCAGTTATTTGAAAGGAAATATTTTGCTTACTGTTTGTATTGCCATAGTGTCTGGAAGCTGCGGTCTAATGTGTTATGTCCAGTATAATGGAACAAAAGCATGGCCCCCTAAATACTATAATCCAGGATAAAGAACAAGGAACTGTAAGTGGTGCAAAAGAGTGGTACAAAAGAGGAATTAAGCTGATGTTAAGAAGGGTACATTGGTATGCGCGTGCGTTATCCAGCTGTGCACTTTCTCATTCTCATGTAAGAGCAAAGGGAACTGTAAGACTCCCACTGTTCTTGGAGGGTTATCCTTGGGACATGTAAATGGCTTAGGTTTGGGGGATTTTGAAATGTATCAAACTTTACTAAATGCTGAAAATTAAGATTAAAAAAATCTAGATCAACCCAATATGAAAAATTTTCCCTTCAGATTACCTAATTTTTACAGTTTCTTAAATTTAAGGTAATTATTTTAAAATTTTGAAATTGAATTTTCATTTCAAATTCCAGTTGTACAGGAAAAAATTGTTTTTCCTGTATTCCATGTTGGTTTTACTTTTCTTCAGTGTTTTCTGTAAGCTGTTCTAGCTCTTTCTTTATCTCATCCCCCTCATGTGCATAACCCCCCAAAAAAACATTATAACAACTACACCTTCAGCTAAAAGACATTTCTGAGTGAATGCATCACTCCACCCATCGCAAATTGCTCATACATAGAAGTACTGCAAGAATTTCCCATTTCATTGTAGACAGGTTATTGGGATACTTTTTGAATAGTGATGAAAAGAATTGTACAGTGAACAGATGTTACTGGTAAAATACCCCTATAGAAATATGGTCTTTAAGTACCCAGGGACATGTGTTACAGGACAAGTGTGCATATCCTGCTCAGGTTTCAGGACACTCTTCCTGAGTGGGTGTTTATCTCAAGTGCTGACAGAGCAGAACAGACTGATTTTGTGCTACTCGGTTTTCTTGGCTCACAGTGGTATGTCCATCAAAACAGATGGGAAGTTTTTTTTTTTATTGTTCGTTGTTATATGTGGTGAGTGGGCAATTCACTTTACTGCTGCTAAGAGGGATTCTTAACTCTGTCAGGACTCTGAGGCAGCTGTGGCGAAGCTTAGTAGGCTCTTACTCTTGCTGGTTGTCTTAAGGTTCCCTCTTCTTTTCCTCCTCACCCTTCTCCTGCCTCATAGTGTCCTGAGATTGTGGTATGAGTTTACCTTGTCCTGGATGGCAAGCCAAGAGGTGGCTACCAAGGGTTTACAGATCAATGCACTATGTGGCTGATGAAAGATAAAAATGAATCTGCAGTGTTACTGTTTTAAATAATCACATGAAGTTATTTTTTGCTCAGTTTGGCTAATCTCAGGAGTATGCTTCTGTGTCATTGTTCATATATTGGGAGCATTTGACAAAGAAATCATAAAGAAACTTGAAATTAAAAAAAATCAACGAGATCAGTTTCTGCTTGAATCTCTGAGGGTTGCAGTCCTAATTCAAATTCTTAAATGGTGTTTTATTGGATCAATGCTAAGAAAATTCTTGCAGTAGTAGTGAAAATGCTAAGAGGTCTTGCTCACAGAATTCTTTTTTCATTGTTGATGACAATTTTTTTTAATGTAAAAACAAATCTGGTTTAGCCTGTCTCTTTTTATTTGAGTATTGGAAGGAGTAGTGCCCAAATATTTCATCTTAGAAGTGCTTATAGATATGAAAGAACTTACTGATTAGCAAAGGGAGTATTTCTCCTCTTATTTTGGACCAGGCTGTGGGCGGTTGCAAAAAATCTGTACTTAATGGTTAGTTTATTTTCATGAATTCAAACAACAGTGAAGTAGCAGATTTTAAGAACGTAAGGGGCCTTTAGGCAACCAGATTCATGTATTAGTTATATTGAATTAGTAATCCAAGAGCAATAACCTACATTTAGTAAAACTGTCTTTCAGACATACTTGATTAAATATATCTTCTGTATTAAAGGCAATCTAATGTGCGGAAATGAGGACGTGAAGTATTTGCAGCTATTCTTGGAAGTTACCTTTAGTAGCTGGCATGGTTGATTGTCTCTTCATAAGGAAGTCATATTTCTAATTTGCACTGGCGTAGCCTGAATTTTCAGCTGTAGAGCTTTTTCAAATCTTTGGCAGTAAGAGTCATTTAGTAGGCGATTCAGTTTTACTACAGAGGTATTTGGATCTTTCAAGAATTTCACCAATGTAATTTGTAAAGTGTCTTATGGTAAGACATCTTGTCTCATGATTTTGCATTTCTTATATTTCTTTCTTTGATCAGAGATGGTGCTTTGTGACTACTAAATCTTACAGTGCTTTCAAGTCTCTGTTAGCTTAGTTTTTCTTAGATTTAATTCTGTTCCTGTCAATAGTTGATTCTCTAGATCCTTTTGCTTTTGGGTAGTACTCAAAGTCCCCAGTCTTACTCGGGTTTGAAGTAATCTTTCTGTACAATCTTTTATCCGCTTTCATGGAGTGGATCTTCATTACTCATGGCTTTTCCAGAAATATTTTGAAAGGGTTCTGTTGAAGTTCCCGGCAAAATCTGTTCCGGGTGGGGGTGGTGCGAGGATACAATGTACAGTGTGAGGAGAAGTGAGGCTAAGCAAGTTCTACAATTGTAGTGGAACCTGTACCCAACTAATCATAAAGTGATGACAGGCTCAGCATGTTATCTGGAGCTGTAAATTAATTGTATGACTGACTACTGTGGAGAGCAGTTGTCTTCCACTCTTTTTGGATCTGTGATTCCAAGTCTTTTTTTGATACACCATGAAAAAATACCCTGTCTAAACATTTGAGTCTCCTCTTCCGTTGTGCTTTACTTGGTGTCAAATTCACTTTCTCCTGTGAAGGTGGTTCTAGACACTTGTTGGAGTCAAGCGGGAGACAAACAGTGCTCAATATGAGAGATCAGTAAGTCTCTACTTTATTCCGTTAGTTATGTCTTTTATACAATTCATAATGAAGCTCATACGTAGTGCAAAAGCAAGATAATCACTGGCTACTCACAGAAACGTTAACTCATCTTAGTTTCTTACACTTGTGGATCAGTGTTAACATTCCTTTCCCTCTTTATCAGCTACAAAACTCTGATGTTGTTATAACGCTCTCCTACAAGGCACAGTGTCCTTGTCAGCTAAGCTGAGTCTTAAACTTTGCTAACTCTGCACCTGCAAACTGATGCAGATCTACATGTCCCTTATTCTCTAACCACTCTTCCACAGACCCTGGCTTGTATCCTTGCCTGTGTATGAAATTGTAGAATGTTTGTGTCCAGATTATTCATCTACCAATGACAGCAGCCCGGCAGAGTTTAGGATGAGTAGTTACAAAGTGAAACTCTGAAATGGAGTGATGGCATAATGAAAAAAAAAACATAATAAGGTTTCACCAGTACATGTGTATGTTGTGGATGCCTTATTTATGCTTTACCTTCATAGTTAAAACCCTGTGTAAGCGACATGGTGATATTACAGGATATTGTAGAGGTAGTTAATAGTTAGCTAGATGGACAATTTTTGTGTTCTTTTAAGAGTTGTCAGGTGAACTTTTTTTTAAGAAATAAGTTGCAATAGATCTATTACTGATAAAGGTTTATGTGTCTGGATACAAGTGCTTTCTATATAAAGAGGTGATATTTATGAAATAGTTCTTTGAAATGGAGGAGTGTAATTTACTAAGAACTAAACTTAGTTTTGTATCTCAAGTGACATTGTAGAAGTAAATAGCTGAGTAACAATAGTTTTTAGAAATGCAACAGTAACAATATTTGTTAGCAAAGTAACCTCTGTGCTTGATAGTGTGTTTTCTAAGTTAGATCCTCTAAAGACATATGTGATGGCATATGTTCGCGGTCTGAAATACTGTTTTGCTGAGGAGAAACATTGGGCAGGTTAAATAGTTACTTTCCTGTTACTCTGTGTGTGTCCTGCTGAAGGTCTGAGTGTATCTGCATGATCTGGCTAGCCTTGCCCTTGCCCATAGTGCCAAATTCACATATATTGTTAAGGGAATTCAAGGTTCAGCCCTGCAGTTCCTCATAAGGCTTGCAAAAGGATTTCATTTTCTTTAGGTAAAGATAAGTTTAACTGTAGATAGATTTGTTAGCTTTGCTTGTTTTGCAGTGGTCTCTGATCATTTGCCTTCTGTGTTGTATGCTAGGGAAAATTGATGGCTGACATTCATTTCAGCATCACATGTGGAGAAATACAACCAGAGAGCAAATTTCTGAAGAGAAATGCTTA
This sequence comes from Certhia americana, assembly GCA_018697195.1. Classification (NCBI taxonomy): domain Eukaryota; kingdom Metazoa; phylum Chordata; class Aves; order Passeriformes; family Certhiidae; genus Certhia; species Certhia americana. The sequence goes on along the minus strand of CM031858.1, from coordinate 58,445,189 downwards.
ACTCTGGTTCCTACAGGTGGCTGTGAAGGAAGCTTTAAGAGCAGTCTAAAGCATTGCTTTTTATCACAAGGATGTTGCATTTTTCCATCTGTTTATCCTTCCCTAAGCTTGACTGTTTATGCAAAAATGTGGGAAGAAGATTCCATCTGCTGTACTTGGTCTATAATGTTTTTATTTGGCATAAATAATTACAGAGAAAATAAATGAGAATGCCCTTTCATAAAAATTTTGTAGTTATTATAACAAGGGGAAGATGGATCAAGTACTAAAATAAACCAGATGCAGTCAGACAAATTCAAATGCCTTGCACTTGTAATTCGTTATGAATTCAATTGATTCATTAAAAATAATGCCTCCTGTGCTCATTGAAAAGTTACTTTCTTTTTTACTTGAATTGGCCAGAAGGTCTTAAGAAATATTGGATCGCAACTATTTGTGGTGCATTGGATAAGTTTTACCAACAGTGCAGTAACAAAAATTGTGTCCTAAGCACCTGCATGCTTACCAGCACTTTGTGGGCAGAGAAAAGGAGGAGGAGAATGGAAGGTAAAAGCTGGTAACCCTGAATGTATAAAACTAGCTGTCAGGGGTGTATAGTAGAAATGGTTAAGAAACTAGGAGGGTATCAGGGCAAAGATTGAGACCCTGAACAGATGGTGCGTTTTAGGTTCTAGGAGCCTGAGGAATTTACACTGCAGACTTTGGTTGTTAGCTAGATGATGGCCTTGATGCTCAGTGTAAACATAACGTTGGGGTCTTGTGTTGTCATGTTGTGGGTTGCACTGGAGGTGGGTATTACATCGGAGAAATAAGGCTGGCCTCTGCAAAGGTGAGTGTTACAGGAGATGCTGGTAGTACCATTATTGCAGCTGTGCCATTGTGCTCTTGAATTCTTCAAATTAATCAATCTTAGCAATCAGATGTCTGCTTGATTATTCTTGAATGATTCTGCTGTTAAAAAGTGTGAATTGGAAGTTTCTTTTATTTCACACTAGACATTTGACCTAATTTTACAAAATTCTTTGTAAATTGAAACTGAACTGAATGAACACATAAAACTGAATGAACAGTTTAAAAATACACTACCTTTTCTATTAACATGAATGTATCTGAGGCTGTAATAATGCTGTAATGTTCTAGTCTGTTGTTCTGTCTTAGTTACACTCGTACTAGTTTCCGTGGCAGTTGATGTTGTGAGATGGGTCCCAGGGTACTCATGATGTTCTGAATATTCACAGCAGAACAGACATATTTTTTTATGCCTCTCCTTTGGTTTCCCTATCTGTGGCTTGGCAGTGATGATAACTTGTGTTAGAAATTCTAAGCTTTCTGCTGAGCAAATAAATCATGAATTAGTTGTCAGGGATAGGGCAGGAAAGGTACTGTGGTGAATTCTGACCTGGTAGGATACATGCATATTTCAAGTCTTGCATAAGCTTCTGAAATTATTGGAAAAAATAGTCTGAGATTTAGTAAGTTTTCCTTGCTGCTGAGAGATGGATTACTTCTAAGAGCAATTCCCACAATTCTAAATCAATGCTCTATCAGAATTCCTGCAATTTTTTGACACCTGGAGAGAGTGTGGATAAGTGAAACAATGTAAATTAATACAAATCCTTCTGTAGAGCTGGCAGTTGGTCAGTACCAAGGCTTTGGGTATTCAAGCTCTAGAAATTGACAACTGAAATGCACAGAAATAATTACTTCTTGTCCCATCTTTTATGGAAGAATCCAGGTTAATAAGTGACTTTATCTAGTGGATGCATCCCAGGTGTCTGTTTGCTGATGAGTATATATTCTAGTTTCTGGCTAAAAGGAAGTTTGATGATATTAGAAAACTTTTTCTAATGGTTTAGGCATGTGCTGATAACATAGATCAGCACTTTCCGTCTATTTAGCATAAGATAGTTAGGAAATCAGTGGCTGACATCAATTAACATTAGTTAGTTTGATCCCTAGCTTAATCTCTGTGTAATGTGCTGTATTATTGACCTATTGCAGAGTGAGGGTAGGGACAAGACCTGTTTTTTCGTGTTACTAAAGGACACGGACTATAGCAGTTCATAATACAACACCTAACTGTCTTAGGGTAGGGTTATCTTATCTGTGGGTTTCTGAAACTCCTTTTTTTGGAGGATAGTTGTTCTTTCACAAACCTCCTAAACTCTAGCATCTGCTTGTACCTCTTTATTATCTGGCTGCTTTTGGTCATGTGGACGTGTTTGGTTGGAGGATGCAGTATTTGAAGAGAATTGTATTGGTGGCTAGTCTCACCTTCCTTCTTCCCTGCTGGCTCTGGAAATTGGTATTAACTAATTGTGTACGTAATAGACTTATTGGATGGTGATGAAAGACTTTTCTTTGGTTAGCTGTAATTGTTGCAGTTGTCATCTATGCAGCTCATGCTTTTGAACAATGGCTTAATTTTGTTTTACTGAATTTTAGATTTGGTATTCTAGAGTAATCACTTTCTTTCATCTTTCACCTATCATCTTACTATTGCCCTGCCCTTAAGCTCCTTTTGATTTCTTTGTCCAGGGAAAAACCGTAAGGAAGACTCAAAACAGCATTTGATCTTGAATTTTTGTCAAATAGGTTTTTCTTTATTTCTGCTTCAGAGATCATTTCTTCAACATGACATGACCTCCTTTCTTATCTCTAATGACTAAAAAAAGTTAAAGGAGCTGGCCCCATTCACAGTCTAATTTTATATATTGTATTGTACAGTTCTTTACCTTTTAATTATAGTATGTTAATAAATACAGTTCTCTCACACTGTGTTGTTTGTAATGTTAAGAATTAAAAGTTTAAATTGAGACTAGGTAATTCTTTCATAAATCCAAATAGATTCTTTTTAATATATTTCATGCTATTACACGGGATTTTAACAAGTAAACTGTAATTATGATTCAACAAGGAGTGTCCATGATAATATTTTGCAACCACTGCAGAGCCCTGGTTTTAAACTCTCCTTGACTTTCCGCTTTAGATGGCAAGGATATATTTGAAATGAGTCTGTTTTGTATACCAGATTTCAGCATTCAAAACCAAAACCTTTTCTGTAGTGTGTCTGCTCTACCCAGAGCAGAACTCTGGTAGAAGCTCTACCCAGACCCAGAACTATTCAAAACACCCCAATACAAAGTTTGTTTATTAATGAGTGAGAGAAATAAGTCTGGAACTATCTTTCTGAGGGCCAAATATGTTCCTTTGAGAATTTTTCCTATAAAAAGTTTATAAAGTTTACATTTATTAGCAACTGAAAGTAAATAAAAATCCTTTCAGTTGATTCAGCTATCATATTAAATACTGTATAAGATAGTAAACCACGATTCTGCTGTGCAAAGTTGAGTTATGGTTATAGGCAACAAAGTGTTAAGCAGAATTGGCTAGCAAGGCACTGACACTGGCTAAGGAATGATTTTGTTCAGGAGATACTTAAAAATGTAGGCATGCAGTTGTGTTTTCCAATTTCAGATGAGACAGAGTGATGCAGATGTTTTCTTGTTTATGGCTTGTAAACTGTGCTGTTGTATCTTTCAAAGATACTCTGAGTATAGCTTCTTAAGAGAATTGCTTAGAGCAAGAAGGAGCTATCCCTGAAAATTTCTTGGGGAATTAATTGCCACAAGATAAAATTACAAATTGATGCAAACCATACATACCTTACCATGGCAAATTTCTATCGTCTCCTCTCCTGTTTCTTGCATACAAAGGTTAACTTTGGTTTTTAATATCCTACACAGACTTCTTTTTTTGCTGATCTGTACTATCTTTCTCTAGCCAGTTAGTATTAACTTGGAAAATTTCTGTCTCTGTATTCCAGCTCCAGTTCATTTGAAATGGTACAAGCTTGGAAGAGACTTCTGCTTTTGGAAGTCAAGCTTGGATATAGAGGTACATCATGGATCTTCATGATGTGATTTTTAATGAAATACTCTTTTGTATACGTTGTGTCAATAGTATTTTTTTTTCTTATGGTCTTTTACTACTGTTTTGGTAGTAAAAGAATGGAGCCTGATGAAACAGAAGATTTGATCTAGACACATGTTGGTAAAAATATATGCATCTGGAGTAGCTTGCAATTTACTGTGCATGCTTTTTGCTTTGGAGTTTCAGTGTTGGGATGCTTTCAGATAAGCTTTTTGAGTTAAAATTCCTCTTTGGGCAGTAGGCAGAATGCAAAGGAAATATAAATGGAAATTGGTTACTTTTTAAACTTTTTATTGAACTTGACATTTTCAAACTCTTTTTTCCCATCTGTGCTTCTCATTTTATTTCATAGCAGCACATACAATTCTCAGGCTACAGTTAGTAAATTTCTGTCATATTAATTTTAATTTAGCATTTTGGTTTGTTGGCCAAAACTTGTGCTGACTGTGTAAACAAAACAGAAGGATCACCAGGCTTAAGATATAACAAGGGATTTAAGCTTATACATGAGTGTTTTCAAAAGAGGCAGTAGTGCTTTGGCCATACTGTTTGCACAAGTGTGAAGGCCCTTTTAGTCTGTTTTTAATTAAAAGATTCATTCTAATCAAAATCTTAACAATAACTGCTGCATAGCAAGTAACTATAGTTAATTTTGTCAACAGTATGCAGGAAAGGGTATGTCATGGTTGTTTGAGTGACAGAGTTTAAACAATATAGGAAGAGGTAGAATTTTAGAACCCTTTCCTTGCTGAAGAGTTTGTACTGATGTACAGTATATAAACCAAAAGAACTTCCTATCTGATGAAGAAATAAACCCTTAACTAGAAATACCTACCAATCTCTGCATATGTCAATCACATGCCACATACAGCTGGGGCTTTAGAAGAAAGGCCAGGTAAGTATGATGGGCTTTCCAGCTCTTATCTATCATTTGCCAGATTTCTCATAATTGAACCATCTCATTATGGGTTAAAAATTTGTAGCAGCACCACTGATGTGACTGTGGCAACAGTGTGTGTGCAGCTGTTGGAGCAGGCAGACAGTGGTACCCTGTTCCTAGGCTTTTTTAGTGCCTTGGCGTTTTAGTGCCTCTTTCTTCTGCCATGCCAAGAGTGCATGGGTGGAAGGCAAAGGTTTCTGTGACATGCTTCCTTTTTTTTTTTTTTTTTTTTTTGTGAAGACACCTGTAATAGTATTAATACCTGAAAATAGTATTTTATTGCTCGGTTTAAGGTTTCATTAAAAAGGCAAACCTATACTATATGTACTTGGAGGAGTCTGAAAGTTCTTGTCTGCAATAATGACATCCCTTCTCAGTATGCCTCCATCATGGTTGTGTTCATTCCAAATGAATTCCACAGCTACAGTTCTTTGGGCATAAACTTGAGAAATAAATGGTCAGGATAACAAGAGAGACTTGTACTTGTTAGCCCTGACATAATGTAACATAAGGGTTCTAACATTAATATTTTTGCTGCATTTAAAAAATACTTAATTTTTTCAGTAAAAAAAAAAAAGGCCAAAGTCCAGAAAATAAAGGGCTGTTTATTTTTCCTTCAGAAATATAAGTACATAGTAATGCCTACAGTGTAAAGGACATACTTCTATTCAAACCACAGTGACCGTGATGATTGCCATTTTAAAAAAAAAAAAGGAGCAAATATTAAGAGTTCTTTTGATGGCTGATGTAAAGTTGGTAAAACTAGTTTTGTATTCCCAGACTCTTTCCATACCTTTTTTTTTATTTTCTTAATTTACTAGAAATAGTTCTCTGTTTAGACTGGTGTTTGATGGTGGAGGGTCATGAGTTCTTGCTAACTTTGTAGACCATTTGTTCTTCATATGGACTTCATATATTGTGAAATGGACTCTAGCATGTAGATTGACAGAAAGTAATCTAGTGCAAATTAATGTAATAAGTTTACCTCCTTTTATTTGTAGCACAATGGCTGACAAATCAGCAAAACCATCAAGGCCATCATCCTCTGAATCAAACTCTCATGAGGGAGCTGCGGCAGGAGAAGTAAGTGCTCTGGAAGAGGCCTTTAGAAAATTTGCCATCCATGGTGATACAAGAGCCACAGGGAAAGAAATGCATGGGAAGAACTGGTCAAAGCTATGTAAGGACTGCCACATCATAGATGGGAAGAATGTGACAACCACAGATGTTGACATCGTCTTCAGTAAAATCAAGTAAGTTCACTTTAGCCATAATTTCATGGTCTCCCTCCTTCCCCCAGGTTTTGTAGATACCATCTAAATTTGCCTTCTGTTGCTTCTGATGTTGTGAGACACTGTTTGACAAAATCAATCTCTTTCTTGTTCCTTTGCAAAATTTTCTTGCTTGATCTGAAGATTCAACTTTCTGACCTGCTATCTTAAATTGACTTCAGTTTCACAGGTGTTGTACTATATAAAGAGTATGATGTGATCAGGATAAATGCAGCATATTCCAATAAACTGGACTGCAGTAAGTGCTGTCAGTGTTTCCTGAAAGATATCTGAATGAATTCAGGATGTCAGGATGATCTTGCCAAAGCTTGGCCTCAGAGGACTGAAGGCTAAGGTGGGATATGTACTCTAAAGGTCAATATTCTAACAACAGTCATGATGTCCAGCACAATGTCAGCTCAGGTATGAAGTGCAGGGCCATGCCATTCATGATCGTGCATATGGGATGGTGACCCTTGGCTGTGATGAATTAGGATTGTCTCGGTCGTTTGATCTTATTTTTGAGACTGGAGCTTTAGTGAAAATTTCTCCCCTGTTGAAAACCTAGGCAGGCTTAGTCAGAAACTTGTTAAATCTAAGAGAAGATACTAAAGGAAATATGTTAACAAGGAATTAATCTGTTATGGCATATTCTATATGAAGCCCCAAATAATGTTTCTGGTTTTGCTTTGTGTAGAATGGGATTATTTTCACCTTTCGTATTCCCCTGGCATCTGGTATGATAATCTTGTCTTTCTTGCTTTTTATTACCACAATATTCTTTAAATTGTCACATGTCATTGTGTTCAGGAGCATGGTTTTTAAAGGGGTCGCTTAATTATACTTCCAGCTTGTAGGAACACTTATTTGACTTGTGCACTCAACTGTTGTGGAGTAATGCTGGGAGAACATGCAAACTGCATTGCTTATAAGGTGGTTGGAAGATCTTGCTACAAACACTGACTGTTTCGACTGCACCAAAGGGGAGAGAGGCAGAGAGAAAAAGACCTTTAATCTTGAAAGTCATCCAGTGTAACATATATAGTTAGAATGACCTTACTTATTTGATTAATTTCTTTCTTTGTTTCATTTCTCCTTAGGGTTCTTATTTAGATAGCTGAAAACACTATATATGCACAGTCCCACCCTCTTGTCCTTATAACAGTCCCTACTTGTATTTTCTTGAAAGTTGTTTTAATGGAGTTAGATATAACATCAGAGAACTGGCTTATTTGAAATAGATGTTTAGGCTGTGGGGTTTTCCTTCTTTCTTCATCTATGATATTCTCAAATTTTCTTTGACTTTCATCAGCTTAAAAAATTGTTTTATTATTGCCTGTAGATAAATATAATCTTAGTGCTACTTTCTCATGTCAGTTTCTGGGCTCTCAGTGACAGAATGACCCCATGAGATGGCATAAACAGATGTGCAGCATTAGCAGATACAAAAAAATACCAGGTTTGGTGACTCTTGGGGTAGAGGAAATCCAGTCCTGTTGTTCAGGAGTGAATTGTAAGGTAGTAGGTACCTGAGGCTCCCAGGGAATGTTAGCAAATCCCCTTGCTGATGTTAAACGCTCCCAGCTCAGCTTGGGGGTTCTTGTCTTGGTCTCTTGAGGGGGAGAACTAGCTCAGCTCCTGTGACTGCTGTTTGGTGTTGTCATTTCTCTTGGAAGCAGCATGCCATCTTTTCCTCTATCCAGTTGTCCTGGTTTAACCCCAGCCAGCAGCCAAGTCCTATGCAGCTGCTTGCTCACTCCCCCACCAGCAGCACTGGGGAGAGAATTTAGAGCAAAAGCTGGAAAATTCATAGGTTGAGATAAAGGCAGTTTCATAGGGAAAGGAAAAGCCATGTGCACAAACAAAGCAAAACAAGGAATTGATTCACTGCTTCCCATGGGTAGGCAGGTGTTCAGCCATCCCCAGGAGAGCAGTGCCCCATCACACATAACAAGTTGGGAATGCAAACACCATCTCCCCAAATGTCCCCCTCCCTTTATTTATTTTATGTTCCTCCCTCCACTTTATTTACTGACCATGATGTCATGTGGTCTGGAGTATCCCTCTGGTCAGTTAGGGTCACCTGTCCTGACTGGGTCTCCTCCCAAGCTCCCAATCACCCCCCACATTCCTTGCCATCATGGCAATATGGAAACAGAAAAGGCCTTGGCTCTGTGCAAGTCCTGCTCAGCAATAACAAAAACATTTCTAAATTATCAATCCTGTGCTCAGCACAAATCCAAAACACAGCCCCATACCAGCCACTGTGAAAAAAACCAGCACTCTAGTATTTAATAGCTTAGGTAACTGTAGTATTTAATAGTAGGTAACTGCATCAAATGCAAAAATGTCTTAGTTTTAATTGTTTAATTTTTTGTTCATTCCTCAACCTATATGTAGCTATAACATGTATTTTATATATTCTTCTCTTTTAAAATTATTTATTTTTAAATAAAAATAAAAAAACAGGGTGCCAGTTTTCCTCTGGCACCCTGCCCCCCTCAGTACCGGTACAAGCTACCAGAGCCAGGAGCAGTCCTGGGAGGATGAGATGTATCCGAGGGTTTACAGTGGCTGGAGCTGTTGGAATGTCCCGGCTGGGCAGGGGCTGCAGAAATACAGCGTGGGGAGACCTCGAACAAAACTGAAAAAGCCGTGGGTGCAGGGTGGGGGGAGGGAGCTCCTGACCGGACAGGGAGGGAACGGGTTCCCAAAAATCCCGAGGGACACATGAAGAGACGATGGTCTGACCGAGTTCCAGGTGAAGGATGGTGAGAGCTCTCCGCCGCGCCGAGACAGCAGCCCTGGCCATTCTCCCGAGAGCAGAAAACTGCACAGAGCGAAGTGAAGATGGTGCCACCCTGTCTCTGCCCTTGCTGCTTCTTTTGTTTGGTCCTAAGCACCCATGAGTACCGAAAAGCACCCAGCCATTAGCTTCTTAGCAACTTCTGGGAAAAAATTCTATAAGAAAATAACCCAACCCCCAACATTATCCACCCCGAATTTTTCCCACCCCAATATGTTACATCAAATGTAAACTTTTAAATTATGTACATACATGCAATACCTTAATTATATACATATATGCATGCAGCTACAGATACAGGCACAGTGTCATGAGTAGCTTACCTTAAAACAAGATCCCCTTGGGGTATGCATCGAGTCTCTCCATCCCTTTGCATTACCCACCAGGTGCAGCCTGGCCCCTGAGCAAAGACATGGGGTTTTGTGGTTTTTTTTACATTTGTATTCTTGAGTGCATGTCAGAAATTCTATTTAGTTGAGATGACATTTATTTCACGTATAATACTTAGTTTTAAGGTTTTAAAAAGGGAAAATTAATGGTTGCAGGAATCAAGTGTTAGTAGTATGCTTTAACTTAGGAGGGTTAAGTATAAGCTGGGTATACAGGATTTCTTGAGCATGTTGAGACAGCTGTTTTTCCTTGTTTTCTCTTTTACTTTAAATTTAACCCTAAGCTCAAGGTTAATGATAGATTTGATAATGCATCAAAGCAGGCATACTCACATAATATACTCATTTTTATTTTACAAGCAGCTTTTTCACAGCAGAGAGCTCTCTGTTTTTTTTTAAAAACAAAGTTTTTATCCATCTACGTTAAATGTAAAACCTTAAGCATTATAGAAGAATCTCCAACGCCCTCCAAAAGTGCAAAGTGCACCTTCCATACCTCAATAAGAATTCTGATTATGGTTACCAGAAGGCTTTGTGCTTCACTCTTGGTTTTGGGCTCTTGAGCTAAGATGTGTCTCACAAGATTAACCTCAGCCTGGGATTCTTATGATCAGCCAAAGTGACGGTTCAGTGGGATGGGTCTGGTGGATTTTAGCAGTTGTAGGCTAGCTAGAGAACACAACAAATATTAAAAAAAAAGTGTTTGCTATACCCACCTACACGTGCCATTTAGCATTGTTTTAGAACTTCCAAACATTTTTTCTGTTGGTTCTATTACTGGGAAGCCACTATATGTAGCAGGGTTGTTTTCTAGCAGGCTATACTTAGAATTCAGGGCAATGGCACATGTTGTTCAGACTCTAGAAAATAATTAATCTAATAGAAATGTTCTTTGGATTTATGAATTACTATGTAAAAAGCCCACATTTGTTGTCTTGCTAACTCTCCCCAGGCTTTATTTATTATTCTATTGAATACTGGCAAAATAGGTAGAAACTAAATGTTGCTGATAGGGTAAAGTAACAAGAAAAAAAATCATAAGAGAGATGTTTACCTAAGAGCTACAGAAAGATAATGTTTTACTCGCTGATTGGCAACTTGCTCTGCTCCGGGAGAGGTTTTACCTCTGAAGTAATGAACATTTTTGTAGACTTAACACCCCTTCTCCACCTCTGCCAAACCAAGTGAACAAAACTTCTGTGATATGTCTTGAAAGCTGGGACCTGTGTGTCTTGTCTTTCAGAGATTAGTTCATTTAAAGTTAAGTTTAATGTTGTTATAAAGGTTGAAGAAATTCCATTGTGCGTTTGTTAAAAATAAGAAAGTAAGTGTAGAATGCATGAGGATGTTATGTCAGACTGAAATGTAATTTTTCTATCTTGCATGAAAGGTCTACTGAAGACCTTCATTTGAGCACAACATTTATGTGTACTTGAGGATAAGAAGGAATAGTCTAATGCAAAGAATCCACAGTAGTAGACATGAAATAATTATTGCTAGAATTGCATTTTTCGGTAAGAAAATATGTAAATTGTGCGATCTTTCCCCTCCCCCCAAATATTTTTGTTTAACAGTAATTTGTAGGGTTCCACAAGTCCTTCCTTTGGTGGATTGTAATACAAGTTTATGTTTGTTCAGATTGTCAACTCAGAAAATACAAGAAATGAAGCAGCAAAGAATTTTGTAATGGAATTGCTTGAAATGAAAAGCTAAAGCTCGCTTATTAGAGTAGCCACATGTATGAATATTTATGATTTGCATCCCTAGAGAGCAGAGTTAAAACACCTACATTTATGCCAAATATTTGGATTGTGTTAATACAGTTGGAATAGACTGCAGTTTCTGTAATGAGTAGGAGAGTAAACTTTTCTTATTTTTTAGGTTATAAAGCATACAATAAAGCCATCTCTTACAATGTCATTAACTTTCCATGCATCCTGTACCTGGAAGAGCAAAAGAAATTGTGAAGAGTGAATGACAAGTTCTGCCATATCTTGTGGGATGAAATCTGTTAAAAAATGCAGCAAAGACAACAGAAGTGTACGTAACTGTAAATGTAATTATGCAGTAAGCTTTCATTTTTGTAGTTTCATGGTCAGCACTTGAAACGTACTCCTTTCTTTGTATGTTCCTTGGACTACGTAAAACAGTAACACTGGTTGCAGGATAAATTTTAATTTCAAAGCTAGCTTAAAGTTACTTGCTTAAAGTTATGAAAAAATCCTTTCCGCTAACTGGCACCAGGAAAGCCTTTTCTCTGTAAATGGCAAAAATGAAGCAACCTCTTCTCAGAAAAAAACAGCTTATGTGATTGTTAAAAAAACAGCATGAAAATACTTCATAGGAAGTGATTTTTTTAGCTGGTCCATAAATTCACTGGCATACTTGAAGACAAAGAATAAGTTACAGTCAAATTCTATGGGAAAGGAAGTTTTTCTGTATTATTGTATCTGAAGTGTTTGTGACAGGACCAAAACTAGTACTCCAAGTTTTTTTGTTACGGTAATATCTTCAATTTCCTTGTAGCTCATGTTTCTGCCAAAATGTAGAAGTTTAGTATAAATATCTTAGTAATATTAGATCATTCAAAGCATTAATTTTTCACATACTACCTGAACCTTATATAGATATCTTTCTTTTGTGGTTTTTTAATGAAAAGCAATAATGCGATCTGGGCTGACTGAATTTAGAGGCATACAATATGCAGGCATGCAGTTGCATTTGAAGGTGGACATTTTTCATGACAATGGGAATTCCATGGGCATCTTTTCAGTAGCTGAAATGCTTGCTTTCTTGGAAAATACCTTCATTAACTGTTTCTTTTTTGATACTCTTCTGGAGTTCCAAAAGTTTGTAGGCTGTATGTCTTGTATTTTGCTTGCAGAGTGCAAGTACAGATTTAGTGACCCTTGTTGCCTTGAAGAAAGCAAAGTTATTGACAGAGGAGAATGGCACTGAAGAGTTCTGCATTTGGTATGAAAAGCAGCATGTGGCTGCATTCTTCTTATTCCAGGAAGACAGTGAGACACAACAGTCTAAGAACTTCAGGATTTTTGTACTAAGGAAAGCAGAACACCCAAGAATAATAGATGGTACTGAGCTCTGACCAGCATTCCTGCATGTTGCCTTAGGAACTTAAATTTCTATGTTTATTGAGGGTCAACAACTGCTCTGGGAAATTTGATATGTTAGCTATGCCATACACATACTCCACTTGTTGTATGTAGTTAACATGGTAATAGTAATAGCCCCAATATAAATATCTCTGCTCTTATTTTAGAAGTGTTACCACTCAGCACTGCAAGAATATTTTTAAGCTCTGCCATAAAACTGCTAATTCTATAACATTATTAGATAGAAAAATAAAAATATTTCTGTTTACACTGGCATGTTGCTATGGTTGCAGGCAGGCCTGGGTGACGTCAGCCCTTGGATCCATTGTGAGCATTTATTTAGGTAGTCATCTCCATGGAAACATTTGTTTGTTTTGATGTTACTATGTGTTAAATTTTAAACAAATTTTTGCGGTTCTATACTGGATTGTTATTGAAGATTAGTTAAGCTACAGGAGCTTTGTAAATATACCTTACTCCCTGCCCTCTAAAATATTCTTGGTAAAAGATCAAGTGGAAGCATAATTGTCTTCTGAAATTACATTAATAGTTCTGATGTTGCTTTGACATGTTTTCTTGTTGCTGAGGAAGCCATGTATTCTAAAGGCCAGAAAACTCTCCTCCATCTTTTTGGGAAAGGGAGGTTTTGTTCCCATGGAGAATCTTCACAACACACTTTATTGGGTCCTGACTTTTGAGCAGACCCACCTCTGCACTGTTCTCACTGTCTTGCACACTTGGCTGTTTAGCCTAATTCCCACAGCCTGGATAAGTCAGGTCTCTGCAGGTGTGCTTCCACCTGAGAACACGTGGGCCTTCATGCAGCAGTAGTTCACCATGGCTGCAAGACTTGAAATGTTTAGTGTTTGCTCTGAGAAGCTGGCAAGAAGACTCTTGGCAAGAATGGCAAGAAAGCAAACATGCTTTTCCCATTTATCAGCTGTAATATGATTGTTGTCCTCTCTTTGTATTGAATAAGTATGATGCTTCTTGCTTTCTTATTGTATTTGAAAGGTCTAGTACTTTGACACCTGAGCTCATTCAAAAGAAATATCTATCCATGAAGTTTCTCTGAAGTAAATAGTCTTTAACAGAGATTTTTACTGAAGCCTCTTTTAAATTTTTGTAGTATTTAAATAATTATGAAGTGATCCTTGTATGTAAATGAAGCACCTAGTAGTTGCAAGCTCTGTTTTACATCCCTACTGGAGACATTATTTTGATAGTGACATAGAAAAAGATTTTTTTAATCCTGCTTTATGCATGAAGTAGGCATAACAGTTAACTTTTGTACTCTAATATGTCTGCATCAGGAAATAAGTTTTAAGTGGATATAGAACAATACACAGAGAAAAGTCTTTTCTGGTAGGTCTCAGGTTGTGAAGTTGTATTTTGTTGAAGTTGCATTTTTAGGTAGCAAGGTAGGTAAGTTTTAAAAGAAATTGTTCTTCTTTGCCACATCTATATTTTAATTGAAATTAAGGTCCAATTGCCTTTCTTGCCTAAAGAGCCAAATGCAATGTTGCCATTTGAACTTGGTCCTTCAAAAGCTTTTTATTTAAAAGAACAAAGCAGCTCTTCTGCCAAGAGTCATAAATTCTAAAAGTAAAAGTGATTGCATATGAGAAGGCAGATAGTTTGAAATTCACTTATTGTAACGCAGGCTTTTTTTATGCATGTATAATGGGTAAATTTTATACATGTTTTATATATATTTATATATATAAAATATATATAATATATAGTTATATATGTTTGCTGATTGGAATTTTAAAAACACCATTTTGCAGGAGCAGACATCACATGAAAACCTATAGATACGGTGGTAAGTGATTAATTTCCCAGCTGATACAGAATGCTGCATGATGTCATACACAGTACTATATATAGCAGCTTGGTTGGTATTTGCCACACTTTGTGGCCTATTCCAGTTGTGTGCTACAAGAACATCTACTGGCTTAGAGTAAAGTCAGTTGTTTTGGGTTTTTTTCACAAGTCAGCCTATTGCACTGTAATTTAAAACTACCTGCTTTTCATTTATAAAATCAGCTATGCAAAATCTGTCTTAGTTTTACTGACTAAATAAACTAAGTAACAAGCATTTTCCGGATTGTTAAATATCAATTTTGATTTCATGGATTGAAGTAGAAGATGATTAACACATAGAGGACAAGGCAGCCTTGTCTGCAACAACCAGGTGATTGTAAAGTTTAAGATCCTGAGAGGAATGATCAAGATTAACAACAGAATTACAAAACCTGAACTTCATAAGGGTGCATCTTGGCCTCCTTATTTTCTCTCTGCAAACTGCCCTGGAGAGTAGAGGTGTCCAGGAGAGCTGGTTGGTCTTCAAGGCAGCTTCATCAGAGCACAAGAATGTCTCATTCCCATGTGCAGGAGGTCGGGCAAGCATGACAACAGGCTAGTAAGAGTAAACATGGAGCTTCTGAGTGGGTTGGACCATGAGAAGGTGGTACACAAGAAGCAGGGAAAAATAATGCTCATGTATGAAAAAACAGGGTGAGGAAAGTTGAAGTTCAGGTCAATCAGCATAACCTCAGACCCTGGGGAGGTTATGAAATAAATCCTTTTGAAAGTCCTTTCTCAACACACAAAGGACAAGAGGGTGATTTGGAGCAACCAGCATGGATTTGCCAAGTTATGCCTGATTGACCTCATTGCTTTCTCTGATGAAATGACTGACACTATGGATAACGGGGTGTAGTTAGTATATATGAATTATGGCCAGGACTTGACCCCAGTCACATCATCACCAAATTGGTGAGGCATGGACTGGAGAGTGGGCCAGCAGTCTAGGAGGCAGCTCTGGAGGTGGTGACGGTGTCAGTGTCATAGTTTGATAACCCCAGCTGGAAAATAAGCCCCATGTAGCCACTCTCTGTTTCCACCACCAGTGGGATGGGGAAGAAAATCAGAAGGATAGGAGTGAGAAAACTCACAGGTTGAGTAAAAACAATTCAATAGGAAAAGCAAAAACCGCTCATAAAAGCAAAGCAAACCAAGGAAGTAATTTACTGCTTCCTATGGGCAGGCAGGCGTTCAGCCATCCTCAAAATGCAGGGCTCCATCATGCAGAATAGTGATTTTAAAAGACCATCACTCTCAATATCCCCCACTTCCTCCTTCACAGCGTTTGTATGCTGAGCATGTTGTCATATGATAGGGAATATACCATGGGTTGCTTGGGGTCAGTTGTCCTGACTGTATCCCTTCCCAACTCCTTGTATACCCCCAGCCTCTTCGCTGGAGGAGCAGTAGGAGAAGCAGAAAAGGCCTTGAAGCTGTGTAAGTGCTGCTCAGCAATAACAAAAATATATTATCAACACTGTTTTCAGCACAAATCCAACATATCACTTCATACTAGTTGCTGGGAAGAAAATTAACTCTACTCCAGCCAAAACCAGCACAGATGGGAACCTTCTGAAGGTGAGGTGACAGCAGTCCTTGCAGCGAGTGTGACTTGTGGCAGCAAGGAAGGGTAGCTGCATCCTGGGCTTCACGAGTCAGTGCAGGTGTGATCAGCAGGTCTAGGAAAGTGATCCTTCCTTTCAGCTTGGAATTGTAAGACTGTATTGGGAATGCTGTGCCCAGTCTGGGGCTCCCCTGTGCAGGAAATAGATTGATATACTGGAACAGGCCTGGTGCAGGGCCACCAAGATGGTCAGGGTGTTGGTTGTAGTACATGGTGGCCTGTAGAATAAATATAAGTTTCTTTGTGCTCCTGTATAGACAGTAGAAATTAACATCTTGTTCTGAATTTAGAGTGGAAATTTTGTGGGGAAAAAAAGTGCATGTGTATGGATGTTACTTACTCCTAAAAGTACACATGAGCTAGAAAATCTTCATCTTGGAAAGAGGCTTAATATACTATATATGTTGTAATTAGATACATTTAATCTGCCTATTTGTGTAAAACTACTAAATAGTTTAGATGTAGTCTGCTTGGGATGTGATGTTTGTGAATGGAAGTGTGCTCCATCTGACATGGTGTTTATTGTTCTTCAAGCTTTTTGTTTGTCTTTCCTTAAAAAACCAACAGTGGCTTGACTTGGAAGAGCTTAATTGATGTAGTCTTTCCATTATCGAGAAGTTTAGGAGGACTTTTTTACAACTGAATTGGAACACGCCTCATTAAAGACTAGACATGAAATCCTCACCAGGATTAGTTAAAATGGTATTATTTCCTGGCATTATTGAAGTGGAGTTGCTTATTGTTTTCTTTTGGGTGGGTGTGTCTGTGCACGAGCTAAACCAAAGGAACCTAAATGACATCCAGATTTTTAATGCATGTATTATGCATGTATTCCCGTGAATTTAAAAACAAAGTAAATAAAATTTTGGTAGGGAGTTCTGGTACAATTTCCTCCTCACCCTGCCCAAAATAAAGGGCAGAATTTCCCTCTGAATTTTTTTTCCATCTTACAGTCATTTTGTGTTTCTCATTTTTACAAAGGTTGTGGATATTAGCAGGAGATCAATAATTTTCAAAACCTTGCTGCAACTGTGAATGTTGGTGCTGATTCTACAGGCTCCCAGAACATTTTAATTGCATAGAGAAATCTCCATGGCAACTTCTTCTAGAAAGATGCACTGTTAGAGAGTGAAGTTTTATGGTTGAAGGAGCAAATGTAGGAAAGCGTTCAGTTTCAGTGGGGAAAGCTGACTGCAGCTGACAGTGTAGCCAGGAGTACTGTGGCTAAGGTGTTGTATGCCTCTGGTGAGGAGTAACAAGAGCAGCTCACCTACTGCCTGTCACCATTGTTTTTGGCACTCCCAGCAGTGATTGCTGGAAAGACACAGTCAGTCCCTCAGGCAGGCAGGGACTGTTTCTGGACATTAGTGATTCAGGAAAGAAAACCAGCCATAAAGCCTTACTGCAGGGTTTTGCATCATTAAGTTTCTGCCTAAGCTGTGGAGCAGCTTTAAATCAAACACAAATCTTTGTCGGTGGTGGCAGGCGGTGGACAATACTTTGAGGCAAAGTTGTTAGGTGGAGCCAAGAGTTCATTGTGGAAGCGAGGGCACTCGGTGTCTGTTTTGAACGTGTGATATTGTTGAAGTCCATTAGATTTTCTCGGTGCTTTTCCTTCCCAGGAATTGATTCTGGAGAGCCTTTTGGGTATGTTGCCAGGCTGTGTGCAAAGCTGCCCAGCAGCAAGTTCCCGCAAGCTTGCTCGGGGCTGTGGTGCTGCAGAAGTGAGCCCTGTGCAGCTGCAAGTGTGGTGCTGCACTGCTCTGCTTGTGGAGCCCTTTGCACTGTGCCGGGTGCAAAGCTTTTGTGGCATTTGCTTGGGTTTTGAACTGTGAGCTTTGTAGAGGGGTGGTAACGTGTGCTGACAGAAAATGGGGATTGCTACCTTGGCAGCACTGAATCGTCTTTCCTCTTCTTTGTCTCAACTTCGTTCTGGAAGGAAGAGACCTGAAAGTGTGGGAAATCTTCCAGTCTCACAGTATTAACTTATTTTCATGATTGTGGCATTAGGATGCTCAGAACAGCAGAAAGTTTTCTAGAGCACTCTTTTTCTAGGCAGAAGTGTACAAGACTCTAAGGAAAAGGATAAGCCACCACCATCATCTGGTGGGCAGGAGCTAGTACATCTGTTTGTCTCTGCTGATACAGGAGAGCATTGTACCACTTAGTGCCATTTGTGATCATGGGCATCAGCAGCTGCAGAGCACTGGTGATCTTTGTCACCAGGCTGTGACTCTCATGACATATGACAGCACTTTCTTCATTGCCCAGATGTCTTGGATCTTTATTGTATGCCGTTCAATTGCAAATATGTTTAAAAATGAAAGTAAGCTAACAAGTAGTTATTGTACTGTCAATATGACATTTTTAATTGAATGTAAAAGATGCAATTGATAGCTTTTATATCATTATAATTGTATACAAGAGAAGTTGTTTTTCATGCAGTTAACAGATAATACAGTGGTACTGTAACACAATATAAGTTCATTACAGCACAACTAAAAAATTTCTGGGAGAAAACAAAATGGGTCTGTGCTTACTGTCTGTATTCTATCTCGGTTATACAGAATCTCATGATATACTGATTACAATTCCCAGTGCAGTACCAATTAACCCTGGATTTAGCTGCTTTGTGATATTCAGGGTGTTAGTTACTCTTTGTGGGGTGGTGTTTGTTAAACTTCTGAATGGAACTGACAGTGCTGAAAATGGAGGGTTTATCTGACTCAGACAAATGTAAGAGCAATACAAGGACCTACTGACAAGAGGATCATAGAGTGGGCAGTTCTTAGTCATCATCATATGCAGTCTATATTTCACAAAAAGGTGTTATGTGTTTACTTCTGCTTGGACAAGCCTCTGTGGTACGGGCTGCCTGAAAACTGATGACAGCAGTATTTATCATCAGCTCTCCCGTCACTTCCTGTGCACAGCAGCTACTGCTGTTGCACACTAAGATAGTTCCTGTCACTAGGGGAATACAAGGAACCCGATTTTGATACTACTTTATGGGCTGTCTTCCTGTGTTGCAATTTGCAGCAGGTAGTAAGTAACCTTTCTTCCAAGTTTAGGCTGTTTACATTTCCTTCCTGCCACGGATGCTGTATGGAAATAGATGCTTGAAGCATTTGTAATCCAAATGAAAATCAGCATGCGTCAAACTGTTTGTGTTTGACATAGTGCCAACAGAAGGTTTTGTATGTTTTTAAGCAGTATGCATTGATTAGTGTTTTCAGCTCTACAAGACAGTTTCTAGGGAGGATGTTTTATTTGATTTTTTTGGCACCTTTTTAATTTTCAGCAAAAAATTTAACAGGTGAGCTGGTATGCTTTAAAGAGCCTTTAAATAGGAAAAAATAAGAAAAAGGGAGTAATGTGGCATTTATAGGTTCTGTCTTTTTTTAGTCTAAAGAGCTGTGTAGGGTGAGAGATAGGTTTCAAGTCTAACAGAACAATATGAGAAGGTACAAAAAAGTAGTTACAGTGAAAGAAAATATGTACCTCATGCAGTAGCTGATAGCCACTCTATTAGGTGATTGTCCTATGTATATCCAGAAAAAAAGAATTTTAATTCTAGATGTCAGATGAAAATTGTGATGAAGTAACTGTCTGAGATTTGAGTTCAGGACATTTTTAATGCTAATTATTAGAGATAATGAGTGGTGTGAATACAAATCTAAAATTAATGACTATAACCTGATTAAATGTTTTTTGTTCCTAGTAAGTCCTGGTACTAGTTTAAAAAGAACTATGAAGAATATTCCATTTAGTAGTTCCTTTAGAGGGCAGGTGCATTTTCCAGGTGTTTCAGGAGTTCATCCTTTTTTATAAAAATATAAATAGCATGATTTTTTTTCCCAAGACTTTGTAGTAAAATCAAATAGAAATTATGGCCTTACATTTACAGAAAATCTGGAGCTGTGCTGTCTTCTTCCAGACAGGTTGCTTTTCTTTCCTCACTTAGCTGAGAGTAATGGGAGAGCTTTACATTAAGGTGAAGTGGATGTCATAGCTGGGAAATCTGTTGACCTAAAATGCACAGAGCTAGCTTGATCCATTTTTTCATTCTAGATGACAGACTGTGGCCTGTTGGAACTCCTCTAACCAGAAGGAAAAAGCTGTAGAGAGGGTACTAGGCAGGTAAATAAGCTGCTTGTTTTTTTGTCTTCTGTACTGAATAGGTTGAACTCTGTGTGCTGATTTAACATTCTGGTTTTGTGTCTGACTTGCAAATCCAGCTGACTGCAGCTTCAGTCAGCATTGGCCATTTTGACCAATTTTGATAATTGCTTTCCTGATGTAGTTTTGTGTTCTTTGCCCAGCAATACAGTATCTCATGCACACTTGGAAGTTTGTTCCTTTCATTTCCCTTTTAGATGCTACACTGTGTCACCCAGTCGTTGTACTAGTCTGTGAAAGCCTTAGTCCAGGTGGACAGTGAAGTGATGGTAACCTGAGGTAAACAGCAGAGGTATATAAGAGCAATCAGATTTAAGGACTGCCCATGGAGAGCTAGATTTTTTTAATGTTAAGGGCATTGACTTGATGTTATCCAATATGACATCTGCTCCTTTTAGAAATTTTTCAACTCCATTTGTCAAAGCTTTGAGATAAAGATGATGTTTCTGGAGACACCTACCCTAATAACTGTGGCCAGGTGTTCATTAGATTTCTATATGTGCTTGCCCTCTTAATCTTGGAAGAAGTCATTTGCTGAAGAGCACAGCTTCTGCAACATACATTGTGATTTTTAAAGGAGTTACAGTATTGATTAACCTGTCAACAGGATTGTTAATTGTCATATGCTGCTGTTTGAAGATAATGAAGCATATAGAGTGTACCAGATTTGCAAGTACTCAAAAGATTTCTGGCCAGAATATCTGCTTGTCATCTTTATTGAGCTCCATTGGAAAATCTGGAGGGTTTTTTGAGCTTTGAAGTGTGAGAGGATTTGGCTTCTAATATCTCTGAAGGGGTAGACACCCTGTAAGTGCTGCAGGTTAGGAAGACATAAAGGCTTAGTAGTTTTTGTAGCTGTGATCACAGAACTTTGTTGACGTGTAGGTATAGGGTACTTTTTGGTGTAGGATAAGATTTCAGGAGTGCATAAAACTTGCTTTGGTTGTGTTCTACCCTGTCAAACTTTGTTAAGTAATTGAAGGAGAGCATTAGGCTGAAACATTTGCTATTGAATTCCTGCTGATTTTGCTGTCCTTACTATGAGACATTAAATAACCATAAATACATTCATCAAGAACTTAAGCTGGTTAAAATTGACTAGTTACATAAACATTCCTAATGTAGAGGTTCTGTAATAAAAAAGACCAATATGTAAACCTGTGAAGATGTTTGTCAGTTGTGTGTTTTGGGAGGTTTCAGCGTAGACCTGCACAGGCTGGTACATGCAATACAAAACACAGAGCTGAACTCTGTATGTATGCATAACATTGTGTTAATCTATTGGTTTTGTACCATCCTATTTTCTTGCAATAGCCAGGTTGCTTTGTGCTTTATAGTTTGTGAGGATATACTTGACTTGCTTATGAATGGCATCTACCCTATGGCAGTGCTGATAGAAGGAGACCTATATGTTGTTGAGTTAGATCCCATGGAAATTCAGCTGTGGTCCTCATTCAGAAGATTTTGTACCACAAATAAATTAGTATATATCCGGAAAGTAAGACAGAGTTCTGACATGCAATGGAGTAAGAGCACAGAAGTCTAATACTAATTGCACCATTAACTAGCCACTATTTAGAAAACTTGCTTTTCTATACAAAACATTGTGGGAATAGATACATTGAATATTCTTGTACCAACATGTCAGTGGAGGACAGTTTGGAGCAATACTTCATTGCTTCTACTGGTGAAATCAGAGGTTTTGAAGAAAACAGTTTCAGAATTAAGACAGTAATCCAAGAAAAATGGATGTGAAGCTTCATTCTCTGAATGTAAGTAACTGAGAGCTGCTGGAGATTGCTGATGTAAGAATGTACTAATTTGTTTTTATAGAGGAAAGTACTGTATTGTACAAAGCAAAAATCAAGAGGGCAGCTCAAGGTATTAGCTCAATACCTTCCTTCAGTAGGTGTTGGTCTAAATAAGTTTCCAGAAGAGTGTATTCTTGCTCTCTTACAGTCTCCTCCCTGCTTTCACAATTCATTCCAGCATCTTGAAGTCTTCCCAGTTTTTCCATATCATTTTGGTTTGTGATGATGATGTCTGCAACTGTGTGGGTAAATCTCCATTTATTGTAGACCTTTGCATGTTTTGAATAGAGAAGTGTGATGTAAATTTGAGAATATATGTATTGGTATCAGCTGTCATAATTCTCTGCCTTTCTTTGGGATTGGTTGCAGATACATGTGAGTCAGCACTGTCAAGACTGATATACAGATCTTTAATCCAGGGAAGGTGATAGATCCCTGTAGAGAATTTAGTCACTCTGTTTATAGCTTTCACAAAGTGCCAAGACATTATTGTCATGGACTGTTCTACAGATTCTGTGGCACAGCTGAGAGTTCCATTTAGAAAATGTGTTTTTAATATAATTTAATATAAGTCTATATTTAAAATAAGTCTCTCTCACCCAAGGAGTCAAAATGTCTTCTTTCTGAAGCTGGATATAGCTTTATATTAACTACTTGTTTGGCAGGCCTTCTCTTTCTCTAGAAGTTCTCTTTCTCTAGAGTTGTTTTTTTTTTTTTTTTTTTTTTGTCGGGAGATGGGTAAAAAACTCTGTGCTTTGCCTGTGTTGAATTATTTTGGTGTCTGAGCTCACAGGCATGTTCTAATTACTTGTGAGGTATATTGGGGCTTCCTACAGTTGTTCTTGGTTGTGATTAGTAGGGAAATCTTCATTCAGATTGAGCATTGCATTGTCAATTGCAGTAACCTTGTACTGAGATGGGAAGTGCCTAGAGATTGCTCTTGAAGTATACAAAGTCATCAGATGCTTTAGTTATTTTTTCCCTAAGCTGTGCAAAGATGGATATCTATCTCCACAAGACATGGTAAGGAGAAATTTTAGAGGCATACCAGAAGAAGTTATTAAAGAATATTCTCTGCATTGGCAGTAGCAGACATATGGAATTGGCTTGTGCATCTGTAGTGGAAATGAAGCACTCTCATGTGTATGTGTTACATGGGGTTTTGCTGCTCTATAATTTAGCCTTAACATTTCTCCTGCACTCTTTAAAAATAGTATTGTTCTCTTCAAGTGGATACCACTTCAAATACTCTCCTACTCTCATTTGTAGGAGACTGTTTGAAAGACTGTTTTGGCCGCAGTCTTCCTATTCTTCTGTCTTGCTTTTTGCTTTGTAAAATGAGAATGCTGCCAATGCAGACAATTGCATCTCTAATTGCTATTTCAGAAGAGATGAAATTAAGGACATGGGGAGCAGGACATCATTGTGAATGTTGTTGTTCTAACATATAGTGAAATCTCCTTTGCAAGAAACAGACATAGAATGGGAAATTCTCTAAGATTGGAGACTTGTATATTTAGAGCTTTTGCTGTGACCATCCAGTTTTCCCTTTCATATGGAAAGGCAGTCTTCCAGTAGGGATGAAATATGCAGTTTCTTCATTATTTCTATTATATTTGTTCTCTTGGAAAGAGAAAATGTCTGGTTTCTGCTCTATGCATAACTGCTGTCTGGATTCTCCTGTCTTCAAGGTCGTGATTTGGTCCTTGGCTGTTGGTTATGGCAAACAGTTTTGTGGCTTTCTCTGCATGAGATCTGTGGATATGGGCTAACACTGTAGTTAGTTTCTCTTTTTTCATTTGGTATGTCATTCTTGATTTCACACCTTTCTGTCTCCAGCCATGGTCAATGACTCTTACACACTGAGATTGTGCTGGCGTCAGTTAACACCAGCTGTCTATTTTTAATGCTGCCACCTTCTCATATTGCCAGCAAAAAATGTTAGCAGATACACATACATACATGTTTTCTCTCTGTCATCAGGATCACTGAAACAACCTCTCCCACAACACATACTTTTTTACTTAGAGAGTTCACTCTTATTGAGCTGTCACTGGGTTCAGAAATTACTTTTGTGGTTAGATGTGATTTGACATGGAAAACAATCCAACTCTGGTAAATCCTTTGAAAAACTGGAATGGTGCTGTTGTAAAACAATATGACAGTGATATTTTCTTATTGAGACAATCTGATTAAACTCTTGGTTTTAAATTCTGTGTAATTAAACTCTAATGGAAAATTCTACCTTCAATTAGAGGATTGCTGCTCTGACTTCCATAGTTGCATTTTAGAAAGCAGTGAGTTGCTTACTGCTGAGCTTGTCTGCTGAGCTGGCTGCAGTTCTCAAATACATGAAGCTGTGTTGCTTTGTTTAAATTATGTTTCAGAAATAATTATGCAAAACTACTTTTGAAAAATATGTGAAATATTTCTTATGCATAGTATTAAATGGTATTGTACCTTTCTCACAAAAAACTCACTGAAAGCCAGTCTGCAACTGGAAGTATTTACTTGGAGGGTAGGGAGGAATGCTGAAGCTGGAGCTCATTACCTCAGCTATCAGACAGCACTTTCTGAATTTCTTGGCCAAGAAATACAAGTAAACTTGCTGCATCCTAGTGCAGTATGGTGATTAACAAACAGCTGCCATGCCTGTACATGCTGTGAATATACTCTATATGAATTCAAGGTTGTGTTATTCATCCCTTTTCCGTCATTTTTCTTGTCATCAGCCAGGGACTTCTTTTCCTTATATTGATCAGTGTAATTTCTGATTTAGGATGGGAGTTTTGTCAGAGGCCTCATTGAAACAGTGATCCAGACATCTTTCTCCATAGGAACAAGCAATAAAACGTTCAAGTTGTACTTATGGTTTACTTAACTTTCATAGTGATTTAAAAACATGTCCCCACAATACTCACCATTTGCCTTGCCACCATTTTGCATTGTATTTTGCATGCTGCTTTAATCTGGATTGCCTCAATGTAGGAAAAAATGAGCCAATGAAAAAAAAGGAAAAATGGCTAAAAAAATTGGTAGTTATTAAATTCCTGTCTGGGCATTAAAAATCTCTCATAATATTAGACATTCTAAGGATATACAGCTAGATTTTTTGCTGAAACATCACAATATCTGAGGAGGAAAACAAGAAAGAAATTCCTGGAAAGTCAGTAGCACATAAATATAGGGGTTTTGTTTTAATGCAATTTTAAGGAAAAACTGAGGAGAAAAATTTTTGAGTAATATGTTGCTAGACAGAAGCTTGGATGCTCACTGTTGTTCCATAATAAAGAGTTGGATTCAGTTATTATTCTGTCCCTTGTGCAATGGTTTACTTTCAAAGTTCAGTTCTTAATGAAAGTATAATTTAAGCACTAACCTCTTGAGACCTAAGGAGTTAAGATCTTACTATGTCCAGTCCTATTTAATAATGCCATTGTTCTTTGTCTCCCTGAGTTTGAATTTTCTCTAAATCAAGTAGGATGTCATACCATATAACCATTCAATATCTAGTTTTTAGATATGAAGCTTTTCTGTTCTGGGTCTCGTTAATAAAAACAGCACTGTTATGTAACTCTGTTTTCTATTGTAAAAATTCCTCTTTTTGTTCCCCTGTCAAATTTCATGTCCTGTTCTTGGTTAACTGGTCTCATCAAAAAAGGTAACATCTTCCCTGAATGTCAACTCAGTCAAAACATTGATACTGTATGTAGAGAGAAAGCAGTAAGGAAGGCTACTGGTTACCAAAATCCTGAGGGTGCTAACATGAAAGTTCATTAGGTTGTGTCTCTTTTCCTATCTCTGAGTGCCATGTATTTATATAAATTCAGGTTAGTAGTATGAATGAAGTCCTGAAAAATAGCTAGTAATCTGAAAGCTGTCCTTGAGAATCTTTTTCTAGTCATACTTATGAACAATTTTGTATACTTTCTTTGGATTAACTGCTTGGGATCAAATGCATTCACTTTTGCTTGGAGGATTTTTGGCCATGCAGTGTTAACCTTACTCATGGTCATGGCTTGTCACAATGTTCTGGAACAGTGTTTGTGTTGGATATTGTTTCATTATACTTTGATTGGTCTCTTTTTTAATCAAATATTTCACACTAGGTATGAAATCAAGAGAGAGAATCAAAATAAACCTATATGCTGGTTTTGTGTTTTTTTTGTTCTGGGACATGAATGAGACATGTCAGCTCACATGGGATTGCTGGTGAGCTATAGAAGGATGCCTTATCTGTGTATCCAACTTTTCTTTCCCTTGGTTATCAGACAGCGTTTTCATGTGCACTGCTTTAGCTGGTGGAGAAAGTACACGTGATATTGGTTCTTTGCCTTGTCCTCTCAGCTGTAAAACGTTTGCCCTAAAGCCCCTGTACTTCAACAGCAGAAAGAGCTTTTGAAACTGCAGTGGTTGTATCGGCTTTTTCAGCACTCTGAAGATAAACTGGTAAGTATTATTATATGAAAATAGCTTCTTAGCACTAGCTTGTGTGGTAAGCTCAGCCTGGGGAAGACTGACAGGTGAAGTTATTAGCTATTAAGAATGCTTAGTAAATCTTCAACTACTCTTAACTACTTTAATTTATTTGTTTGAGGCTGACTTAATGAGCACTATGACATCATCTTCTTGTATTTTTTGTATTTTGTGCATGCTCAGCAGTGTCTTTGGCAGCTATGCACTGTATTGGGTTGTTACACTGTGGTTAGTTTCTGCTCCCTTCCACTATGGTCTGTGTGTATGTATAGCCTCGTGCATATTCTTAAGATGACAAGAACCAAAGAGAACAGCAAATAAATTTCTTCTAGAGAAGAAACCTGCATATGTGCAATGGAAGCCTGATTTTGAGGCATTATCTTTCTGCTTCAGCACTAGCTTGTTCCCTACCATTTGTGTCTAAGACCTGTTTGCAGCCTCTTTTTTTAATTACTCCTAATTTCCTACATCTTACTGTACTTCGGCTAATATTCCTGCTATTTTCACTCACCCCTGCCATGTCCTTTGATGTCTTAACTTGAATCCAAATTGTGCTGTCAAATGGTATCAATCCTTCTTACACCCAAGGGTTGGATTTCTATGTTACTGAATAGCATTATCTGCAAGTTGTATGTAATTTATTGGATTGTTTCACAGGAGTAGACAGCATTCTAGGGAGCGATACAATTATTGTCTTCTATCTGTTGTGTGTGTAGTTTTTACATTCTTTTGGTAGAGTTCACAGGGTTGACAACCCAAAGATGGATATGTCTCTTCTATAAAAAAGAAAAGCTGAAGTACTCCCAGACTTCTTGGTAGCACACATTTCTATCTATTTCCAAACTCTGGTCCATGCCGGTTATGCCAAATATATTTGCAAACTTCTTTAATGTAATTTTGGGCATGTGCTTTCTTCAGGCTTCACAGAGTTTTCCTAACACCACTTCTTATCAGTAGCTATCCATTACAGGAATCTTCATTATTAAATATTCAAATGTAGCATTAATTTTGTTCTCATAAACTGAAGAAAACCTCAAACAAATGTGAGATAATTGGATTCTGCTACTCTGTTTAACTAATGTAATCTTTTCCTCTAAGCCGTATATAGCTATCAGGCCTGCTGTCTGCTTGGACTTTCTCTTTGCCTCATCCTCTCTATAAATCCCATTAAATCTCTTAACCTCTGTCACTCATTCTGGGATTTGCTTTCTTTTGGAAGCTTTTACTTAGGAATGCTTTTGCCAAGTCATATTTTGTTCCAGTCCCCCTTCTTTCTCTTCCCAATACTATTTTAGCTAATAGGCTTATAGCTGTTGTGTTTGTCTTTTTTTGAATTTCAGATTTCATTTTAAAGGAAACAGATTTTCACCATGAGTGAAGCACATAGGATAGAAAAAAAAGTCAAGACGAGAGATGTGTTAACTCAAGTAAACAGAAAACAGTTTTCATAAGAGAGGACTAAAATATTTAAGTTGCAATGAAGTGTAATCAGCTGCTGGTTTAGTGAGCCGTTGATGTCCTCTTGCTTCAGATTTTCACAGCTTAGCAGCTGTCCCAATTTCAGATACCTAGAATAAACTGGGCATACTCTGCTTTACCCTTGCTCATTAATGAGACAAAAAGCACACAGAGGGAAAACTGACAAGTGACTGTTCTGGGCTCAGTTCCTGAGTGAATGATTTGAGGTGTTCTGCCTTTGTGGCCCACTCCCAGAGAGGTTTCTGTAAGTCATGACTATTTGCAGTGATATAGCGAGAGAATTTTGTACTGCATTTTGCCTTGTGCTTGTCTTGTTTTTCTTTCTAGGAAAAGTGATAATGGCATTCCCTTATGGTCATGGGGTATATGAAGCCATCTAGTCCAGCTGCTGTACTGTGACTTGGCCAAGATGCTATCTGTCTTAGAGAGATTAATTGTGAAGGTCACCTGAATGTTGTGAAGGTCATCGGGATGACTTTGTTGTCAGTCATACTCTTCTCCCCTCAAAGAATCCACTTGTGGTAAATAGCCATGCATTCAAGGATGCCTGTGTTCCAGAAGTGACCACTAACTTTAGCTGAAGATCGCTGTTGTAGCTTCTTCCTAGGATCATTTTTTTGAAAATATCTTCTATGCTTCCTTTCTCACAATTTGCCAAATTACTCCTGCTTGCATCAACATACAGATGTCCAATTTCAGTATCCCAGTTTTACCAATTAATTGGGCAGAAGTCTGTGAGGTGATATCTTCAGTTTTGTTACCTTAATTTTGTTTTTTTAATCATGTCATGTTAGAGCTGTTAGTGCAGTGCAAATACCCTGGTAATGCTAAAGCAGCTTTCTTCATTTGCTCATCTGTCTTCAGCTTTATTTTTAAAATTTATATATAAGGCTGTGCTTTGGGTTAATCCTACTTTGTTCAGTTTTGTCCTAGAAAATGCTTTTTCATTTTTTTTTATTTTGCACTGTGCATCTGTTTTTGACTGATACATAGGAAAACCAGACCTTCACAGGATATTTTCAATACTCCATTAGATTGCAAGGTTCTACCAGCCTGGTTACCTACCTAGGGACCTACCTTTAGTTTGGGACTTATTTGCTATGAATTGTCGTGCTGATAGCCCACGGAAATTCTGAGCTGTGTAAGAGAGGAGAAAGTGAAAATTAGAAATCACAAAAAGGAAAAAATGAACCGCCAGCCCTGCAGCATAACCTGCTTTCTTGGTTAAACAGCCTTGGACTTCATGGTGATAATGTCACAGCAGGCATTCTTGGAAAAAAATACATCTGTTAGATGAGTGTTGTGTTTTGCAGAGACTGGTGCAAACCTATTTTGCTTCAAGGAATTTTAATTTTCCTGTGGTACCTTACGATTGTCAAGGTGTGCAGTACCGCTGGCAGTTGTTATTGACATACATTGTGTTTATAGACCACCTCATGAAGACTTAGTGTTTTTAAAAGTAGCAAGGAAGAGGAAGTGTCTATTCTACTAAACAAAGAGGGGTGAATACTTTGGACCATAGCAGCAACAATAATAAAATTGCTGCTGTAAAGTGGTAAATAAAAAAAAATCTTTGTATAGAAAATCAGTAAGTTTCAGCTGTAAGGAGTTTTTTGTATGGCTTGTTATGATAGAAGAGAAACAGCTAAAGTTTGAAGTCAGGGCTGAATGTCATTAGGAAATATGCCTTTGGTTAGCCCTTAGGATAAAACACCTGACTAATAGTATTGTTCTTAGTGATGATGCCTTTATATGACTAATTTGAATAATCTTTGATGTTTACTTCTGATAATTTAGAAATGTTTCTTAGTATTAGTTAGCTGTTGCCTACATAGATGTGGGAGCAATAGTAGCGAATCAGAAATAGTCTGATCAGGCTTATTGTGCCATTAAGTCAGAAATTGTGACAAATAAGCTGCTCGAGCATTCTCTTGCCAGTGTGTGCCTTCATTTTGTTTTCTGAATGAATGAGACTGCCTTGGGAAGGGAATATATATAGGAAGTACCCAAAGTCCTGTTCTAATTTACAAGAAAAGATGCTGTTGAGTTTTATTGCAAACAAAACTTCTGTTAGAGTTTATGCAAAAACATTTCTTGGGCTCCCACTTCTAGTCCGGGTGTTTTAAGACCTATGTCAGACCTGCTATACTCCTTCTTAGACCATAGATTTCCACAATTTCCACAGCGGAACAGTCCTAGTTATGTATCCTGCCATAATCCTCTCTGACATGCTAACAAAATTAGAAGCTTCTCTCAGTAATTCTATATCTTATTTCCTGTCTTCAATGTAAGAAAATAGAAACATGTCCTATTGTGATGGGAATTGGGGATGACTTTTGGTAGCTTGGGGATTACAGCAGGACCTGTTAAGTTGTAGACTTTGCTGTATTAACACTGAACTGTTTTAGTGCTGTGGAGATAAAGATCTCTAATACCAGTCAAGGATTTTTTGTATTGGGTATATGGAGTGTAATTGTGTAGCTTTTCAGCAGAAATTGTGGACAACTCTTAATCCAAGTAGTATTCAAGTCCACAGTATCCATTTGCAGCATTACTCTTCCACATTTAAGAACTTGGGGCACTGTAGTAGTAATATTTGTAAATGAAAACTGTATCACGTGCTGTTTCAATCTACTTTGGGGCAATGTTTGATACTTTGCACTTTGTTTACTGTGCTAATGTCCAGACACAGAACTGATGCTTTTATATAAGGTGAACTTGGGCTCCCAAGAACAAACTGAGGATTTCAAACTTCAGTTCAGAATCTCCCAATATGTAGTGGCAACATGTGGAGAGACTTATCAAGGAAGGGGAGGTGATGGGAAACTTCCAAAAATTATTCTGAGTACGTTCATTCTGTTCCCAAATGTAGGCATAGATATAGGAGGCTGTCATTATTGTACCATGAATGCATTTTCTGCCACTGAAGGATGATGCATGAGAGTAATTCTGTTTGTTGTAAGAAGTAGAGTTTAAAATAGAATGGTATGTAAGAATGTGTCCTTTCTAAACATGAAGGTTTCTTAGTGTCATAATGAAGTATAGGGCTTTGAAAAATTTTATTATTAACGTCCCTCATATATTTTGTTCTTTTCATTGAAGTGGCCAACCTTATGACACCTAGTTTTGTAAAAACCTTTTTTCCCTCCTACCTTCCCTTGTTTGTTGCTATTTTCCATTTTGTCTTATTTTCTGGTCAGTTTTAATTTTCATTCTGATGCTTTGATTTTTATTGGTTTTTTTTTTTAAACATGCAGTTTTTTATCTTTCTAACTCTCTGGAACACTAAACCTAAGAGATGAGTTTTAAGAGCTGAGTGATCACCCTTGGCATACTTAATTGTAGACAAGTTTGAACTTGTAACACTTGGAAAATGGAAGTGAATATATTTGTTTTGTTATTCCCATGGAAACGAGATATTTATAATGAGCTTCTAAAAACAAATTACAAATATACACAAAGAAGCTGATTCTTTGTAGCAGTTGCTTAATAGAAAGGACTTAGTTTATTTGGGGGTTTACAGGTTGGGGTTTTTTCTTTAAGTTCATGAGGTCTGAAAAGCTGGTACGAGGAAGAGTCTTCCTGAATGTGAACAGGTCATTAAAAATGGTGAAAATAAACTGGGGGTATGACAGCCTTGTGTGTTATGCTGTATTAATAGTACTATAATTCTTCATACAGGTTGAGTTGGAGGGAGCCTTTAACATGTTATTGTCCTGGTTTAGGGCAAATTTGAGAGAAAGCCTCCAAAGGGGGTGCTCTAGAAAAGAAAGTCAAGTGGCCCCTCCCCCAACTGGTTCAGGAAAAGATTTCCTTGGAGAGAAGTGGAAAACAACTGTTTATTTAACAGGCAAAGCACTCCCCAGCACAAAAAAAAAAAACAAAAACAAAAAAACCACACCAAACCAGAACAATACTAAACAACAGAACCTCTCTCCGCTCCGAAGAGATGCTGAATTCATAAGTCTCTCCCGTGGGCTGTAGCTCGGCTCACTCCCTTGCTGTCAGTCCCTCCGGTGCTGGGAAATGCTGGGCCCAGTCCAGGCCCGGTGGGCTACGGGTCTGAGCTCCTGGGGCTCTGCTGGGTTTTTTAGTCCAGAGCAGGTTCAAAAAATTCCAAGAAAAAGAAAAAACCTGAAGAACTTCTCTGCTTTAGTTAGCCAAAGAAATTAACTAAAAGGAAAGGTGAGCTCTCCCCTACCTTCCACACTGCAGACAACACAGGCTGTGTGAAGGAAAACTGAAAATTTGTATCTTTGTGTTTTGAAAACAACCACCTCAGATATTCCATCTCTTCTCCTTCTCCCCCTTTTACTCTCAGACCAGTTTTAAAGGTGCAAAACTTATTACTGAGCTAAACAGATGAATGGGGATACAACACAGAATTAACCCAGGACATTCCACTCCTTATCCCCACATTGTCAGCTTACTACCAATGCTAATACATCTGACACTACACACACACACACAAATATATATAATATATCTGTAAACACCACCACCTCACCCTTCCTCCAATGAACAGGGACATATTGCATGAGATCAGGTTGCTCATAGCCCTGTCCAACCTGACCAGGGATGAGCCATCTGCCATTTCTCTGGACAACTTCTTGCAGCATTTCACCACCCTCCTAAAAAAGTCTGCCTTGGATCTAGTCTGAATATACCCTATTTTTATTTACAACCATTACCTTGTCCTATCACCACAGCTCTGCTAAAAAGCCTACCCTGATCCTTTCCTGTAAGCCCCCTAAAAGCTGTAATAAGGTCTTCTGGGGCCATATCTCCACCAGATTGAGCAGCCCCAACTCTCCGAGCTTTTCTTCATGGCAGAGGCGTTCCTTCTCTCTCATCAGCTCTGTGGCCCTCCTCTGGACTCGCTCCAACAGGTCAATGTCTTTCCTGTGCTGGGGACCCCAGTGCTGAATGCAGTGTTCCAAGTGGGCTCTCACCAGAGTAGAGCAGAGGGGCAGAATCCCCTCCCACATGCTGCTCCTGTGCTGCTTTTGGTGTAGCCCAGGATACAGTTGTTAGCTATCTGGGCTGGGAGTGCATGTTACTGACTCATGTCCAATTTTCCATTCAGTAGTACTCCAAGCCATTATCCCTAGGGTGGTTTTGTGGACCTGGATTAGAGAGAGTGTAAATCAAGGTTCATTGAAAGACTTTTCCTCTGTCATTTCTACCTACTCAGCCAGTGGTCTCCTATACATTCAACCCATGACTGTACAGACAGAGGAGAGGGGAGCATGCTGTTCTAGTTAATAATCATGATGACAGCAACTGCTCAGAGCTTTTCAAGACCTGTCCCTAGAGACAGGAGGGGTGTAGGATTGCTGCTTGGTAATTTATGCTGGTCCATGGCATATATGTATCATACCTCACATGCCAAATGTGCATGGACATGTTGTGTTTCTAGGGTTTCCCACAAGACTTGACATATGTTGCAGCTGTTAGAGTTTTGGAGTTATTATGATGGTTTACAAGTGGATTTGATAGTATTGTAATAGATGGGGGAGTGAGGGGATTTTTGGAGTGTAGAAAAAGGTAACAAATTTCATAATTAAAGCTGTTTTATTTAGGAAACTTGGGATATAGTGGCAAAAATTCCTTCACTCCCAATCCTATTTTTAACATAACTCCAATTAATGTTGTTTGCTGGTAAAGAATATTAGCTATGATGTACATTTGTTTCTCTTTTGGGGTCCAGCTGCAATACTACATTGGTCATATATGTGTCCAATTTGTGGTTTTACCGTAAGCTGAAGGGGAAAAATCCATTCATTTCCTTGCCTCATGTAAGGGACAGGGAGAAGACCAAATGTGAGAGGTAGGTATACCTGTGTCTTAGACCAAATGTTCTTTGTTCTTCTTGGCAGCCATATTTTATGCATTTTTCCTTTCAATTTACACAAAAAAAAGGTTATACTCTTCTTTTTAATAAGTGTGCAACCAAGAATTTTTCATGTGTTAATTTGTTTAGAACGTGGTGCTAATAGCGACAAGGTCATAGGTTTGATCACTTAAGAGTTAACTCGATGATCCTTGTCGGTCCCTTCCAGCTCAGAATATTCCGTAAAAAAAATAAACAAGTGAACATGAATTTCTGCTGGTTTTTCTAAAAGTGATCATTCTCTTCCCCATTATGCTGATCCTGACTGATGGTCCAAGCTAAACCTATGTGCTACAGAAAACTGCCTTTGGCAAGGCCTGTATGCTAGATTTGGCTGTGAATCTGTAGAGAATTTAGGGCCTTTAGGGTGTTGTTATGCTGAAGCCTTGAAGTGATTGCTAGTGCTTTCTTTTTCTAAATGAGAGGCAAAACAAAATGAAGTCTTGACCTCTTGCACTACTTAAGAGTTCTTGGACATGTTTCATCAGAAGAGGGATGTTAATCCTATTAATGAGAATCCTGGAGAAAATCCAGGTAGTTAATTGCAGTTTATTCCACTTGTCTTTCTGATTAATGAAATGCTGGATTATATTCTTTTTTTCTACTGTCATGATGTTCTTTTACCAGCTAATTCTGTGAGATACTGCAGTACATGCTTTACCTAAAGCTGACAAGTAGTTCAAACAGCAATATGTGGTGAAAAAAACCACATAAAGTTTATTTTATGGGGGTTGCTGATGTTTGCTCCATATGTTGGGCTGCATTGAAAATAAAGAATGCTAGTAATGAACAATTGTGTAAAGGGTTCCCTTAGTGCTGAATTTTGTTTGGAATAATGAATTTCTCTTAGTTTTAAAAGCTTGGCATAAAATTTCATTTTTGTTTAGTTAATTGAAGTAGGAGTCACTTTCTAACTGTTCTTTGCTTAACCAGAAATTTCACTTCCCCTTTTCTTTAGTGAAGGCATTCCCCAAAAGCTGAGAGGATTTTGCCGTAGCAGGTGTCTAAGAGAAGATCAAATATATATATCTAAGACATATAGCTGAATTGCTCTTCACAATGGTCTTTTTGACATTTGATTTAAAATTAGATTTCTATGTACTGCTTTTCTAGTCCAAGATTTCTGTTGCTGGTGCACATTTTCTCTATCCTAGCATCTATTGTTTATTGCTGTATAAACAGCTGTCTCTTTTGAAAGGACTGGTCTGGGTTCTGTGGTGGTGCTTGGTTATTTTTTTCTTCTGGTTTGCTTGAAATATTCTCTAAAATGGCATAAAAATAAATGCTCAAGCAGCAAACAAAACTTGTGTAGTAGCATGTTTCCCAGCAACATGGACTCTCATATATTACTTTAACTTTGAGAGTTTTGTAATGTAAACATTTTCTGCTTTTGAAGATGGTACTATTTAAGATTGTATCAGCATAAGTATCAAAACATTTCTTTCAAAATGGTTCTATTTAATCTGCTAAATTTTAGTTCAAAATATGTGGCTAGATTTTGGGGTGTAAATTCTTATTCAAAAGATTAGAGCATCTGTAATTCACTAATATAGGGAAAGATGTGATTTGTGTCTGCTGTAATTCATGACAACTAAAAATAGTTGCTTTTTGTTTAATAGTGAGTAAATTCACTGATGCTGTTGCATTTCACCTGAATTAATTGTGTTGCAATTCACCTGAATTTTAAAATGAGGAACACTAAACCTAGGTTAATATTAGGGAATTGAGTGGAATACTCAATTTTCAATGTTACATACTCTGCAACATTATCTCCTACCTAAACTGAATATTTTAAAATGCTAGAAAACAGACGTGCATTAAACTTCCTTTTGGTTAAGTACATCACTGTAGTGAATACTTTGTAAGAGTTCTATCAACTGAAACCCTTGGTGTGATGGTCCAAAAATAGTCTGCAGGAATGACAGTATAAACTGGTGTTTGTAAAGTGTGAATTTTGCTTTCATCAGAATTTGCACCACAAGGACAGCAAAATTATCTCCATTAAAAGTAAATAAAAGTAAGTAATTTACTAATGTGAAAATATGGTGAAATTTACTAATGTGAAAACTACAGCAAGTGTTTAGCTCCAAATTTCTGTGAGGTTTATGAGTTTACCAGACTACTATATTGTGTTTTCTATGTACCTTTAAATTTTTTTTGAAGATCATGGTCTACAAAGGAAAACAGGTATTGAATTTAAATGTGTCATTTAAAAACTTGTCAGTCATCAGTTGAGGAGGAATTTCAGGTTTTTAAATGCTTTTCAATAGTTTGCTTTATGCAATAGCAGAATAATTCTTAATTTATTTGTGAATACATGAGTAGTGACTTATAAATAATATGTTAACAAGTTATTCAAAGCATAATAAAAATAGTAAATAAAAAGACTCACCTAAGATGTTTCAGTTCTTGTCTGATACATGCAGACTTTATAAGTGATCAACCAAATGAGGCTGTACTTAATTTGATGAGCTGCAGGCATTTTGACAGTAGAGACTCAGTCCCTTCATTTCCTCTTTATTTTTGAACATTCTTCAAGGGCAGTCAATAAAGTGCTATCCTACTGATGTATGTAGAAAAACAAAGTGGTATTCCTGGGATATGTTTTATTTGACACCATAAAATGGGTTTCATGGGCCTTCTTGTTCTGTTGCAGTTTTCTGTTCACTGTGGTAAACTGAAACCATTCTGCTATTCTTGAAATGCTTTTTGTGCTCTCTTGTAATTTCTTTCAATTGCTTTGTGTTTCAACAGGGGAAAATCTGTAAGAACTATTACTTTTGAGCAGTTTAAGGAAGCTCTTCAAGAACTCTCCAAGAAGCGATTTAAAGGCAAAAGTGATGAGGAAGCACTTCAAGAAATATATAAACTAATTGAAGGAAAAGGCCCAGGTTTAACTGGAGTAACGGTATGTTACTGATCTAATGGACAGATTATTTCTACCTGTCCTTTGTTCTACTGCAGTGTTGTTATGTTTACCACTTCCCTCTACAATCCACAAATCCAATTTCTCTGTGAGCCTAAAGGTAGCAATTGCTAAGCAGAATGGGAGCAAAGCCTATGCAACACCTGAGTATTGCACTACTGTGTGTTTTTATGTGGCAGCGTCATTGCTCTTTCTAGGAATTGTACTACCACCTAGGAGCACCTCAGGAATATCCTGAGCTCTTGTGTATGCTTAGAGCAATGAAGTGTTCGTGAAGAGTTGTGTATCCAAATCAAAAACAAGTGGAATGATATTAGAGCCTCAATAAAAAGCTGTTAAGATGTTTTGTTAAATACCAAAAAGCAAAGGCATCTTAAAATACATTTAATTACACCATGTGAATTCCAGAACATTAGAAATCTAGGAATAATTATCATGTGGTCTAGTCTTTATTTCTTGTTTGTTCCAAGTCTGTCAGAGCTATAATATTCTTTCTTTGTAATTTTAAAATACTGGTATTAGGCTTTGTATGTGAAAAGGAAGCTATAAAGCATACTGTACATAAGCTTTATAGATGCCCAGGCTAGGCAAGCCTAGCCTTTTAGATGCCCAGGCTAGGCAAGCTCTTATCCAGTATTTTAGGAGACACTGGAGTGTTTACTATCAGCTTGAATAGTTCAGTTGGTTTAGTTCATCTGCTTAAAATTTGTGATCCTCCCAAATTTTGCCTGTAAAGCTGTGAATGAAAATACAGTCTTTTCAGAAACTGATTCTTCGCAAATGATCAGTGTAAATATCAAGTGGAAAGATCGCTCTTGAGTTGTCAAGCTTTTTACAAGATTTTATTTTATTACTCTTCTACTCTCATTTAAAGCAAGTGGTAATTTTGATACAGACTTAAAATATTGAGCCTTCCATTTTGTTCTTCACTTACCTTAATAAATTTGAATAATTCATCTGTTCAGGGTTTCTTACTTCAAATTGTGTGCATTCTTCTAGGCCTCACTCCTGATTCCATTTTTAGTAAGTATTTCAGCAGGCAGACATTGAAATGATCAGTGTCTGCTACTAAGGGAACAACCTCTTTCTGTGTGTGGGACATGGATGAGAGAGCTTTGCAGATGCGAAGTAGTATTATATAGGTTCTGCAGAGGTATATGAGTGTGCCACCAGCAGGGGGAGAAGAGTGGAGGGGGAATTTGAGCCAGTGATTGAGATTTGACTGTTCAATATGCACAGTTCCGGGGAGAGTTGAAGAAGTGAAGAAAGGGGGATCAGAATATCTTCTGCTATGTGGAAAAATAAGAGCCAGGAGGCAGAGCTTGAAAAGGAGGGAGATAGCAGGCTGGGAGCATGTGTGTGTATATGTAAAACCAAATTTCGTGTTTGTTTTCTCATGCTAATTTAGTTCCTGGATGGTCAAAAAGACCCACAAATTTGGCAATTAAAGACATTAAAATAAATAAATGAATACATGGCCACTCTCCTCCTGCAACCCAGGAGTACAGATACGAAATCTCTATACAAGCTTTTAATGCCTCGTTTACTTTGTGAAGTCAATATTGTGGAAATTTTAGAGTTGTGCTGCTTTCTATGTGGTTAGATAATGTTACATTAAGCTTTTCTTAAGAGTTCTAGGGTAAATCAGTCATGCCATATAGTGTGTGCCCTTCTCTGTAAAACTGTTATGGGTCATGTAGATTTGGGTCAGGTTTCAGAGAGAAAACTTCATGTGACTACTGAGAAATTAGTCTAAACATATTAGGGAAGGAGTTGAAAGCATGATTAAGTGAAGCTTGTGGATAAGAATACTTCAGCAGCATGTGGGGAATTTTGTGTCTTAGCTTCTTATATTCTGTACTGGGTATTTTGAGGAGTAGGTGGCAGGGGCAGTATGCCTGGACTAAATGGCTGCCTGGGTAAAGAACTTCAGCAGGACAGTTGGAAAGTTTACCTTCACATCAGATAATGAGGATTTTAGTGCTTGTTGTGATAGAAGTGACAGAAGATTTTTTATCTTTTCCTGTTTATTTTTTCTTCTTCTTCAGAATGTTTTAGAATTACAAAAATCTCTGCTTGTGGTTGATGCGGTTGAGAAGGCACAGCAGCCAGATATTGAAACCAAGTGAATTTTAGGTTGCTTTCCAATCTTGGAACAGAACATGTATGATTGACTTTGTCACACAGGAAGAAAAACTCAGAAAAGTGATAAGGGTTAATGAAGCCAGTGGTTTTATCAGCTCACTAGGTAGTGATCTGTCGATAGAATACTCAGTGCAGGTTGCTTAACTTGGACCTCTTGTAAACATGTAAATGAAGTGTCTAGGACTTTTAATTGTCCTCATTCCTACACAAAGGTTACAAAGAGCAAAACTGAGGTTCTTTCTTTTCCTTTACTGAGAGCTGTATGCCATAACAATGCTGAACACATTTCTACACCTCCTGGGGAGCAGATCATGCTTTGGCCACTGTTTGCTGTTAAAATAAAAACAGTTGAACTTCAGTGTATATTCATCAGGGTCCTTGACATAGAAATACAGAGTAATTTTAAGTGCAAGGAATCTGTGACGATCTCATTCAAACCTTCTGCTCACAAGAGGGCTAGCTTAAAGCCAGATCAGGTTGTTCAGGTTTCAGTCCAGTCAGATTCATGGTGAGAGGAGTATGCAGCAGGGCAGTACAGCAGCAGCAGCACTTCAAAGGCTGGACGATGGGTGCTCAGGGTGATGTTGATGTGGGCAAGATCATATTCTCACCTAAATGTACCTGTTAGGGCATGAGCAAGGAAACCAGAGTGAAGCCCACAGAGTGTGATAAATGAGACAAAACAGTTGTTACCGTGGAAGTACAAAGAGGCCTAGGAATTCCACTTAAGACTATGTGGATCTGCTTGACCACTATACAGTGGTAGTCTGAAAAAAGCTGCAGGACATACTGTCCAGCACATGGACATCCATGAGGAAGAGGTCTGCAGAACTGCTATGAGCACATGAGAGTCCTTGGCTCTATTAGGGAGAAATCCTGTATCCACATTGCTCACTTCAGAGAGCTCCTGTATCTTCCTGGAGGTCAGGGTGGTGGTGGCCACTCTCGTGGGAGATGTGCTATGGTCAAGGTCCTGAGATTCCAGATGGCGGGAGAAGATGAAGAGGGGGCTGACATGGTATTTGTGGAAAACCCAAGCTACACAAGGGTGCAGAAGGAGTGACAGCTGGAGACCAAGTTGACAGAGACTGTTGAGATAGAGAAGGCTGAAAGCTTGTGGCTTCTGGCAACAAAAAGTCACAGATCTGCTCCAGCTGCAGTTCTTCAATTTCAGAATATGTATAGTATACACCTGAGCACTGGTGAGGATCAACAACACCCATCAAAGTCACCTGAGCCTGAATATAGTATTCACACAAAAGAGAGAAAATGAGTGATTTAGTGTTTTCCAGCACTGTTTCACACTGTAGGGACAGACAGGTTCTTTTAAGGATCCTTGGTTGAATGAGAGCTGGCCTTGGATTTGTAGTTATGATGGCTATTCAGCAAGGATAGATTAAATCTAACAAAGTGAAACAAGAGTATCTCTACAAACTAGGCTTACTGATTTGCTGAGGAGGCTATTAGACTGGGTATGGAAGGTCACCATAACCTGAAGATGAAAGATCATAAGGGGCAGAGCAAAAACGTCTAGGTGACAAGCCTGACAAGGGAGGTTCTTGCCCTTTTGTAAATGCAGCAGGACATGGGGTCCATCTCTAATGCCTGCACACAAAGGCATACAGTATGGGGAAAGCAGGGCAAATTAGCTGAAGAGATGTGAATCACTGGTATTGTGCAGGTAATTGCACTGGTATTGAGCTGTGTTAACACAGCTCTTCTGACTGGAGTGCTGCACTGGATGAATAGAGGCTCTTCAGGAAATGCATGAAAAAAATGAGGAAGAAGGATTGTAGTCCATGTAAAGGCTTATGTTGACAGCATCTAGCTTTGGAACAAGTCTCATTAAAGACTGTTTGTAACATTAAATTGAAGAAGAATTCAGCAACACCCTCACTTAAAAAACAAAAAAAGACTAATATATTTCCCTTTCTGTTTTGTCTTCCCCACCACCAAGAATGAAAATCTTTTCCTCAGAGAAGTGTTGGCACACTGTTTTCATGGAAGGTTGTATTAATCAGGCTGCTAAATCCCATGAGTTGGGACAATTTCAACTTGGACTGTTCAAAGTCTGGAGAACTGGAGTTAAGAGGCTAATCTTAGAGAGGAGGAAAGGACTGGGTCTCTTGTAGGTGCCAAATGGGCAACACCTGACCTGTCCTTACGGCTGCACATTACATGATTTCATTGATGGAGCTAGACCTGGATGAGGCAGATTTGATAGATTAATGTGAATTTGTTTCTAGAAGTGATGTCACATATAAGGCACCTTTTTGATGTCTTCTGCTCTAGCTCTGGATGGACTCCTAGTTAGTTAGAAGGTTTAGGTACTGTATATCGAATTAGGACTTGCAGTGGTGTATCACCTGAGTGGCATTACTGGAAACCACTCCATTGAAAGTCCTTACCAGGTTAGTTAAAATAGTGTTACTTTCTGGCATTATTGGAGTTGCTTATTGTTTCTTTTGTGTGGGTGTGTCTGTGCTCGAGCTAAATCAAAGGAACCCAAATGAAATCCAGACTTTTAATGCATGTATTATGCATGTATTCCCGTGAATTTAAAAACAAAGTAAATAAAATTTTGGTAGGGAGTTCTGGTACAATTTCCTCCTCACCCTGCCCAAAATAAAGGGCAGAATTTC
This sequence comes from Certhia americana, assembly GCA_018697195.1. NCBI lineage: Eukaryota > Metazoa > Chordata > Aves > Passeriformes > Certhiidae > Certhia > Certhia americana. Next base: position 58,403,693 of record CM031858.1, on the reverse strand, counting down.
CCTCTGAATTTTTTTTCCATCTTACAGTCATTTTGTGTTTCTCATTTTTACAAAGGTTGTGGATATTAGCAGGAGATCAATAATTTTCAAAACCTTGCTGCAACTGTGAATGTTGGTGCTGATTCTACAGGCTCCCAGAACATTTTAATTGCATAGAGAAATCTCCATGGCAACTTCTTCTAGAAAGATGCACTGTTAGAGAGTGAAGTTTTATGGTTGAAGGAGCAAATGTAGGAAAGCGTTCAGTTTCAGTGGGGAAAGCTGACTGCAGCTGACAGTGTAGCCAGGAGTACTGTGGCTAAGGTGTTGTATGCCTCTGGTGAGGAGTAACAAGAGCAGCTCACCTACTGCCTGTCACCATTGTTTTTGGCACTCCCAGCAGTGATTGCTGGAAAGACACAGTCAGTCCCTCAGGCAGGCAGGGACTGTTTCTGGACATTAGTGATTCAGGAAAGAAAACCAGCCATAAAGCCTTACTGCAGGGTTTTGCATCATTAAGTTTCTGCCTAAGCTGTGGAGCAGCTTTAAATCAAACACAAATCTTTGTCGGTGGTGGCAGGCGGTGGACAATACTTTGAGGCAAAGTTGTTAGGTGGAGCCAAGAGTTCATTGTGGAAGCGAGGGCACTCGGTGTCTGTTTTGAACGTGTGATATTGTTGAAGTCCATTAGATTTTCTCGGTGCTTTTCCTTCCCAGGAATTGATTCTGGAGAGCCTTTTGGGTATGTTGCCAGGCTGTGTGCAAAGCTGCCCAGCAGCAAGTTCCCGCAAGCTTGCTCGGGGCTGTGGTGCTGCAGAAGTGAGCCCTGTGCAGCTGCAAGTGTGGTGCTGCACTGCTCTGCTTGTGGAGCCCTTTGCACTGTGCCGGGTGCAAAGCTTTTGTGGCATTTGCTTGGGTTTTGAACTGTGAGCTTTGTAGAGGGGTGGTAACGTGTGCTGACAGAAAATGGGGATTGCTACCTTGGCAGCACTGAATCGTCTTTCCTCTTCTTTGTCTCAACTTCGTTCTGGAAGGAAGAGACCTGAAAGTGTGGGAAATCTTCCAGTCTCACAGTATTAACTTATTTTCATGATTGTGGCACTAGCTTTATATGATGTTTCTAGCCTTTTGACACAAAAGTTGATTTTATAGCATCTTTTGAGTCGTAAAATTCACGCTGTTTTCCAGCTGCAAACAAGCCATGCCAGTGTGGCTGCACGGTTTTCAGTTCATATATTTTTCTTCAGCAAACTGGTATATACTTCTGTACTACAGTAGACAAAATACATGTTCTTGACTTCTGTGCTCTCATTTCCCTTTTACTGTAGTTCATTTCAATTTTCTAAGGGCTGATAAGACTTTTCTGGAACTAATTCAAATTCTCAGAAATAATGAAATGGATTGTATTGCTTGCTCTGTAAACTGCTCCTTGATTCATTAGTTATTTTGAGGTAGCAGGCAAAATCGGCGTAAGTTTACAGAGTTGTATTTCTCAAGAAAGGGCAAGGGAGGAATGTGGCATTTGTTAAGGTTTCCAGAGTTTAAAGCCTACAGCTTTCACTTCCTATCTTTGGTATGAGGGCTGTTCCAGGCAGACAGAAATCAGACTGGTAATCTGGAATTTGGATGAGATGTTGATTGTTTTGTTTACTTGCCTGCAGTGTGGTCAAACACTGGCATAAATTGCCCATGGAGGCTGTGGAACTTTGGAGGTGCTCAGGACATGACTGGAGAAGTTTCTCTGTAAGCCTGTTTGAGCCTTGCTGTGAGCAGGGCTTTGTGCTAGATAAAGACTCATATTCAAAGCTTCTTTCAAACCTAAATTGTTCTAGGACTTAGTAATTTTAAGTTTTGATAATCCTCAGGGACAGAAAATATCCCCCACTCTTTCCAGGCTTGACTAATCACAGTGGTGAAAAATTCTCATGTGTCTAGTCAGAATTTATCTTCCAAATCATGTCCATTGTTTATTTCTGAACTGTCTCTGTTTCTAACACAACCACTCTATTGAGGACAGGAATAAGCTTTGTCTTTCCCTTTTTTATTCTGAATCTAGATAAACATATTCCTGTCATGTTTTCCATGTATGTCACATGCTCCAAGCCCCTTGCTGTCTTAGCAGCACTTCTCTGTACACACTAACACAAAGCAAGGAAAAGTACTAACACAAAGTGAGGGGAAAAATGCACAAAAAATGGAACAAACTCAGTTTGGAACACTAAATTATTATGTTTGATTCTGTTGTGCTAAGTAAAACTTTATTCCTAAGAGAAAGTTTTTTAAAAAAAAAAAAAGTTGAAGTTCATGGGTACCTTCTGTGATATGCAAACTTTGTGGTTAACTATGTGTGTGCAAATAAGAGATGGAAAATTAAGGCTTCTATGTCTCACATAAAAAGAAAGGGAGGAGGTTGGCCCCAAGGAATTTATTGCCTTTTGAATAATGAGAGATTATATAACTTATTCTAGATAGTAAACAGTTCAAGTAGGATTGCTGTATGATATGGCAGAATTATTTGTATGTGATTCATTGTGAAAAAGAAGGGAGAATAGTAGCTTGCTAATGTGGAAACTGTTCTCATCCAGCCCTATGTGCTCTTTCTACATTTTTATTCACTTAAGAAGGATGGTCAGCTTTTCCCCCTTACCCTTCACCTTTTTTTACTTGCTTCCCAATACCCTTGTGCAACTAATAATGAGCAGATGGGTTGTAGAGAAGACTGATCTCATGGCCACCCTTTCAATTGGCTTTGTTTTTTGCTCAATATCCAGTTTAATCTGCCTAGTTGGTTTTGTTGTTCAGAAACAGAAAAAAAATGTTTTGATACAAACAGTTGGTTGCACATTCAGTTCATAAAGGCTGTTCACTAAAAATAAGTCATCAGTTCATAGAGGAATCTTTATGGATGAACTTTTCATGTTAAGACTCTGAAAGTAATGGTACAGCTAATCTAGAAATCATATCCAGTCACATGAAAGGACAAGAAAGTCATCAGGAGTAATCAGCACAGCTGATCACCAAGGGAGAGTTGTGCTTGACTGACCTGTGAACTTCTACAATTAAATGACTGCCCGAGTAGATGGGGAAAGAAGAAAGTAGTATAGTGTCTGCTTGGGCTTCTGTAAGGCCTTCAATGTGATCTCTTACAGGAGTATCACAAACCCTCAAGCTGTTGCAGCCACTGAGGTAGATTGAAAACAGGCCTAATGGTTGAACTCTGAGGGTGCTATCAACAGTGCAAAGTCTAGTTGGAGGCTGGAAAACAGTGGTGTACCCCAGGGGTCCATACTAAGTCGAGTCCTGTTTAACGTCTTCATTAATCGCCTTCATGATCGGGTGTGGTATACTCTCAGTGAGTTTGCTGATGACACAGAGCTGCGAAAAGTGGCTGATAGGTCATCCAGATGGGATGGTTGCCATCCAGAGGGACCTGACAGAGATCTGGGGTGACAGGAATTTCAGCAAGCTCAGCAAGCCGTGCAAAGTCCTGCAACTGGTGAGGAAGAGCCACACACACACCAGTACATGCAGGGGGCCTTGCAGACAGAAGGGAGATTGGTTGGTTAAAATGGACCTGGCAGTGCTCATGGACACCAAGCTGAACATGAACTGTGGAGGTGTTCTTGCTGTATGGAATGCTAGTGGTATCTCAGCTGCATTAGAATTATTGCCAAGCAAACAGGGTGTTCCTTCCCCTCTGCTCAGGACTGGTGAAGTCATATATGAAGTCCTGCATTCTGCTCTAGGCTCCCCAGGAGAAGATTGATAAGCTACTGGAGAGAGTCCAGAAAAGGACCATAAAGATGGTGGAAGGATTGGAGCATCTCCTGTGAGGAAAGGCTGAGGGAACTGGGACTGTGTAACCTGAAGAAGAGAAGGCTCAAGGGTGAATCCCATCCATGTATATAAATAACTGAAAGGAGGGTGCAAAGATGATGGAGCAAGGCTTTCTTCAGTAGTGCACAGTCACAGGACTTTTCTATGATTTTGTGATAAATAGTATCACTAGCTACATCTGGTTGAGGAACCCAGGATAGATATGAAATTGTTGTATATTCTACTCTGTATTTACAAAGACTTTTTTGAATGAAGGCATCTTAGTGCAACCTTAAAAATTTTCACACAACCTTAAAAAGAAAGGAGTATTTTCTTTTGGTGTATACACGTTCATCATAAGAACGACAGAAAAGAAGAAGGAGAAATTAGGTGTTCTGCTTAGCCTTGTAGTGGCATCTCATCTCTGCTCTTTTATATAGATATATCAGTTCAAGTGAGAGCATAATATACAAGGAATTGACATTGCTTGGATTTTGTATTGTTGGAAACAAGGTAAGCCTCCCATTTCATAGAAATTTTCTCAACAGCAAATCAACAGGATTTCAGTAATAGGCTATCTCATGTGGGAAAGGGCACATCAGTGACTTAACGTGCAACTTCAAAAAAGTGCAGTTCTTACTCAGTAAAAAATAATTTGGAGAAAAAATGTTCGCCTTGCAGCTGCTGCCTTTAAACATTCATTTCACATATTATGATTCCCATGATGCAGGAAGCCTTGTGATCCATGGTGAAAGATCACCAGATGTGGGATCACTGTTCTTGCTCTGGATTTCTGCTGTTCCTTGTGCTGAGGTTTTAAGTTTTTCTTAATTGTTTTTCAGGACAAAAAGATTATATTTTTTAACCTGCCAAGCTGTTGCCCATCCTCAGTTTTCTTCATTGGTTGCTGTTAATTAATTAAACGTGTTGCTGTTTCAGATTAATAGGAAAAGTAAGGGCTTGTGTGGCATGCTGCTATCATCTAGTTGTAAAGATGTACCTTTTAAGTCTTGTGTGTTGTGGTCTTATTAGAATCCAGGTGTCTTGCTATAAACACCACATTTCTCAAGTTTACCACTGGGAATAGTTTTCTGGGAACACCATTACTGGCATGAGCCATTCCATTAATCCTCATTTTACTGTTTCTTCTTGCATGTTAATATGGGTGCATTTCCATTGACTCACACAAGTTTTAGTATGTATGCTACTAAATATGTTACTGTACAAAAATTCTCATATGTTTTTATTGTACTTTGTGTATTCAGGAAAATTTCATACATTTCATGCCACACCTTTGCAACAGAGAAGCAGAAGCTGTAGTCTTTCTTTTGCAAATAGTGATTAAGTTTACCATTACAAATTCTCAGAATAGCAGTCTGTCCTGAGAATGAATTTGATAAAGGAAAAGGCAGTCAACTAGAGTTTCTGAGACTTCTCTGGATGTGACAGTAGAGAGTTTATGCACATGTAGATAAAACTGATCTTCTGTAAAGTAGTGATTCTTAAATCCAAGGAAAGCAAATGTGTTTTAAGTTTAATTAACTCCATATTATATATATTGCCCTTGTTTATATTTGGAGTTTTCCTGGTTATAAGGTGCTACCAGGTCAATGTGACCTATGAGTTTACAAGTAAACTGTATATATTAAACTATACTTCTTCCTAAGCATGATCTTGATACCTATCTTTTCAGTATAGAAAAATAACCACTTAAAATAAAAATCTTAAGACTGCAAGACATAAGTCCCTAAAGGTCAATTAGCAATGCTATTTTGAGGAAAGGATGCTCCAGTGGTTATTTTCTTTCAGGTAGTGACAGGTGATGCACATGAAAAAGAAGCCCAAATTTTATCACTCTCTGTTAACTTTAGCTCAAAAGACTTGTGTGTTTTTCTTCTCCTGATTTTAAAATAAAAATTTAAGGATCAAAGATGTTGCTCCTAGTCCGAGCACACAGGCTATCATGCTTCTATACTTAATTTTTTTTCTGTTTCTGTAGTCAAATTTTTTTTGTCTAGATGACAACAAAACTAATTTTTAAGGAGCTGATAAGACTCAGTGGAAGGAAAGTCTGCTCAGTGCCATTTCATAGACTGCTAATTTGCTAACATTAGAAATAACTTTCAGTCTTTCCAGTTTGTTACTTCTCTCATGAATCCTAGAGTTTAGAATTAAATTGTCTCTTGAAGCAAGGAATTCTAGTTGTATTGGAATATTTTTTCTATATTGGTGGAGCCAGTAATGGATTTTGAACATGGTTCAAAATGTGAACTCAAGATACAATTTCTTAGTATGTTTGGTGCTTAGAACTTGATTTATCTTAAGTATCTTATACTAAAAGTCTCCTCCAAAACATTTTGACATAATTTGTGCTGTTTCCTTTTCTGCTAGAAACAAATATCTTTTCTATCCTATTGCTGGGAATGAGTAGATATTTGCATAGTCTTTGTCATTAACAAAGATTTGAATCTTGGTAGCATGTAAAAGTATTTGTATTAAGAGTAGCTGATTTCTGATGTGCCTTTTTGTTTTGTTTCTTTTTTTCTTCCAATAGAAAACCATTGCATCTCCAACTGTTTCACGCCTTACAGATACTTCAAAATTCACAGGTTCTCACAAGGAGAGGTTTGATGCCAGTGGGAAAGGAAAAGGCAGAGCTGGCCGAGAAGATCTGGTGGATAACTCAGGATATGTATCTGGTTATAAGCATGCAGGCACATACGATCATAAAGTACAAGGAAACAAGTAAGGCTGAGGGTTTACAACACAGAGGGGGATAGAGTATATATTTGTAAGGATGATGTTATGAATCCCACATATTTCGGTTATTGTGAATGTTAAGACTATATTGTCAAGAAGTTGTCTTCAGGAACTGGAACTGATTTCAACATCTGCTGAGCTACTTGCAGCACAATGCCACTTCATTACATTCCTCATGCATATATTGGCAAAAATAAATAAATATGTAGGTATAAAAAATACATGATTTTGTTGAGCTTTAGGAAAAAAAACCCAAACCAACAAACAACAAAGCCAAAGTCAAGAGCAGTTATACCACACTTCGTCAATTCAAGCAAAATATCTCAAACATTCCTAGATCTTCAGTTGCCCTGATGTTGTCAAAGAGAACCTCTTGAAAAGAGGGTCTTTTGTAGCAGTCTTTCTGAGGAATATCCTATTACTTATGCAGTTTCATTTGACTACTGTTTTAGGGGGTTTTTTAAAATGTCTTATATGGGATCTAGCACTTTTCTTAAAACATTCAACAATATACTATTGGGAAGTAAGTGGTAGTAATATACTAGGTTCTAGCCTGTGATTGTCATATACCACTCATGGAAAAAACTGAAAAAAAAAAAAGCTATTTCTAGGACAATATAGGCTCTGAAGTATTTTATGTCAACAGAAAGAGTTGAAAAATACCAGCCCTTACTTTCCTCCTGTCTATACTTTGTGCTTGTTCTTGTGTGTACTGTAGCATGGTTCTGACTGGCTGGATTTGGATGGAACTATTGTACTAACCTGAGAGGTGAGGAACAAGTCATTACTAAGAAAGTCTAGTTCAGGATTTTCAGTCTGTTTTCAAGTTGCACTGTCTCATGTTGGAAGTGAAGAGGGCATTAAGCTAATAATGCTTTAAAATATTGTTTGACTAAACACTGCCAATCAGATTGCTATTAAATGAGTGTTATTTTGCACATATGTTGGCACATAGTCCATTTAAACTCTAACATATGTAAGGGAAGCTTATGGCTCCTTGGAATAAGGACATTTATCATTAATATCTATGTAATTAGGTTGCAATTTACCCACAAAAAAACCCCCAAACTATTATAACTGGGCTACAATTTTATGATAGATTCATTTGAAGCCAAGGGATTTGATTCTCTGTTCTCTCTTGCTGCCAAACATGGGAGTAATAGTATTGCTGGGAATGGCTTTCCAATGTTCCCAAGTAGAAGCAGTCCCACAGGTTTAAGGTACAGGCAGCTGAATGTGACCTAGCTGGAGTCTCCAGAATGCCAAAAGAAATGAATTGGAATAAATTTTTATTTTTTTTTTAAAATATTGGTTGAAAAGGAGAGAAAAGGCCATTCCAATTTTCTGCAAGAGCTGAACAAGGCCCTTGATATATTACTCTGATTTTCTAAAGTTATGAAAGATAGGATGTTCAGTATTCAAAACCAGCTCTTTGCAGTTCTGCCTTGCTTTCTTTCAGAAAGATTGTGCACTGATTTTCACGTTCAACTCTGAATAAAGGTTAATAGATGTACTGCTCTTTCCCTAAATATAGATGAGCAGCGTGTACTGTCATGTGCCATGCAGGTGAACAGTCTGTATTTGGCCAGTGTATAGAAAGGGAGCAGTGGTTTTCAGCCCTTAAACTATTCATGTTTTGTTCTGCTGACATTGTGTGGTAGCCTATCTTGTAACTTTGCCCACAGTGACCCTTTGAGCCCATGCATCAGGCCTAAACCCAAAACAATAGCAAACAAAAGGCAAGGTTATCCTTGTGGATTTGGACATCCTTTTGTTTGTTAATAATTTATTTTGATGTTTGTTTTTAAGTGGGAGGGAAATTTGCCAAAATACAGCACACGCTCTTGTAAAGATTTAAATGGCTGTTCCCAGGGATAGCTTTGGTTACCTGGGAAGATTTTAGATGTAAGTAAAGATGATCAGGATGCCAGGTGTTCAGCTTTGTAAACCCTTTCCAAGAGTTACCCAGTATTCTTGAAGAGTGAAGGGTTATCCACTGCTGTGTTGCACTGGGGACCTGTCACACTCAAAGCAGAAAATAAGATGCTTGATATCAACAGTGGCTAAATTATTCTGGCATAGTAGTAAACTGTCTAAATATAGAGAACCTTCTTCATCACTGGTGCCTGTGCACCTGAAGACAGCTCCAGGGTAGTCTTGTTTTCTTAATGAATAAAAAGGCTGAGCCTACAACCTTGATGAATCCTTTAGCTGAGTTACAGGCAAAATCAGTGTCCCTGTTTTTCCTTTTGACCTTAAGACTTGACTGATAACTGGTAACTGAACTGGTAACTGAAAAGTTCTGGACCCAGCCTCACTAAAGGGTGAAATCCAGCCTATTGCAGAGTCCAAGAGCCCACTGTTGACCTGGGTGTTTTTTTTGTTGCTAACTACCTGCCTTGTCTGGCACATTGGGTGACACTCTGCTTTTAGGTACACAAAGGACAGGCTTTCTGAGGTACCCAAATACAGAGTCTGTAACGCCAGAATGTTTCCATACAGGAGGTGTGATTGGTTAGGGAGATTTTAAGATATAATTAGGTTTTAAGTTGTTAGTTCAAAGTGAGAGAGGTCAGCACACTCATGAGATAGAAGGCATGCAAGGGAATTGAGAGTGCAGACAGATCCAAGCTGACACTGTCTAGAAATTAAGTTATAAGAGGCTGATGGAACAAGCTGAGGTTCTGCCAGAGTTTGCTTTACTTTGCTTTGCTTGTGCAGTATAAAATCCCTGCCAAGAACCAAAGCACTTTATTTGAATCTGATGCAAACTCTGAAAATCTTTCAATGGCACAGTAAGCTTGGGATCAGAACCTGAGAAGATGGTTCAGTTAACAGATTTTATTTTGAGGAACACACTTCTTTTTTTCTTCCTTGTTTGTACAGTCTGATAGTTTTAAACCTCAAAGTGATGCATGAGAAAAAGTCATTCTGATATTACAAAGGAAAGGTGTTGCTGGGAAGATAGTACTTAGTCAAGGTTTTTGTCTTTTACCTTGCTTGTTGTGAAAGATAATGGCTACGAATAAAAGCATCATATGCAGCTGTGTATTAGGGGTTCACTACCTACTTAAGCTCTTACTATTCCACTAATATTGGTAGGAAATTAAAAGCCTAAATACTTGCTTCATTATTAGCTCTAAAGTTCCAGGCCTGCTTGGGAATGAGGCAAAGTACATTTTCTTACTCATCTGCTATTCCCTCAACTCTCAGGACAGTATGTACAGCTTATACCTCAAAGATGACAGGAAGGGGTAGCAGAGGAGGTGCCCCATTTTAGCCCTTTGAGTGTTGTAGAGCATATTCTCTTCTGATGCACCATGCTGCAAACTGTAACTAAATGTCATGTCTGAAGAAAGGATATGGGAACCTAATAAGGTTTACTGTCCTTTCTCTTCTGGGGGTCATCTCAGTTCATTTCATCTAAATTTCCAGCCTGATTTTCAGCATCTTCCACTACGTAGCTCTGTCTTATGTGACATCTTCTATGAAATCCTGTTATTCCTAGTTTTCTTTGCTTTCATTATTGTAGTAGATGCTACCAAAAGAAATGTGATCAGAAAGTTCAGATAGCTTTTAGAAATAACTGCCTTAAAGAACAAACTCAAATTTTATTTAAATACTGTGGCAGTACACAATCCTTACCCGTATGTCAACTGAAGCTTAACCTGACCATCAAAACCATTACAAGACTGAGGACAAGAAATGAAAATCCTTACTGAGGCAAATGAATAGTCATTACAAATAATTTTCTAAAAATAGTTTTTAAGTGAAATATGCAGCAGTCAAAAGGGATTTTCTTATTAGTGCCTGCTTATTAATTCCATTTAGTCACTCCATGAGCTTTAGTTGAGAGTTTCACTGCGAGTTTTGCAACCATCGATATGGAAATACCAAAACCAAAAATGATTGTCCTGCTCTTTGTGGTTATCAAAGCTATCAGAATAGCATTATTGAGAAACAGACATTAAAAAACAGACATAGTTTAATGAGTTCTGTATGAACAGATATAATTAATGGTAGTCAAATATTTGGAATCCTAAGGGAAATGTAGACTATTAAGACTATAGCCAAAGTTTAGCCCCTATTTTTCTAAACCTAAAATACTTCTTACCTCCTTTTCTTTTAGGGAAGGGAAAGGGAAATTTCAAAAGTACTCACATGTCACAGCTTGTGTTTTTCATCAATATAAGGATTGCCTTTCAAAGATACTTTGAATTGAATTGTGTATCTTACTGACCTTACCTAACTTGAAAATTCTGACATTTAAATTTAAAAGTCTGACAATTTTTTAGCATTATACAAGGCTTTATTCACAAACTGCCATTTCAGTCATCCATATTTTCCTTCTTATTGGCTCAATTAGTTTTTTTTATGGTAGCTGGAATTAGGCAGAACAAAAAGGCAAATGACTACTATGGGTTTGATTTGCAAGTGATAGGTATCCCAGCCATCTGTAACCATCTGTAGAGAAAATCCTCATGTATATTCCTCCAAAACCAAAACTTAGTTGTAATTGATAGGTTTTTTCCTTAAGGCTTTTCACAGTTATGAAATAAATTTTAATTCTTTGTGCCTGCATGTATGATAGTCAAAACATAACCCTGCCTTCAGGGATGCATGTATTCTGAGGGCATGTGCCTGTCATCCGTGAATAAGAATTCTCTGTTTGCACTGGCCAAGAGCAAACCTTTTACCTTCATGATAGAGCAAATGTGACGTTGCACTGGTATCTGTCCTCTTAACTGACTGTCAGCTGTGCGTGTTTGCCAAAATAACTACACCTTTGTGTATGTTGTTTGTAGTGTGAATATTATGTTCTTGGCTTGTCACTTAGTCGGTATTAAGTAATGTAATGCACAAGACTTGTGTAGGTTTGTGTGTATGTACACATGCTCTTTGGATCCAGCTTAAGTAATTAAACTGTATAAATGTTGATGAAAAATCTTATTAGGGCCAAGCTCTAATCCTGCAGCCAATGCTGTTCAGCTTGGCTGGTTGAGGACATTGTCATTCTCCCTTCATAGCATGAAGGTAAAGATCTTAGGAGGCTTTTATGGTTTTACCTGTCTACTGTGTTCTGAGAGAAGTCAGTCTTCAGCAATTTTAACCCAGACTTAGTTTGACAGGAGGAGTTTCTCCATGGTGAGGAAGTAGGAGAGAGAGAGTTAGGGTGAAAGCAAGCTTTCCCCTGAGTGCTATTAAGAAACCATTTAAAACTATGCTCTGCATGGGCCCTATATTTTCCTTAGCTCCAGATTTGTGAAGGTAGTTGACACTCACTGTGTAAACACACAGTTGTTCATCATCCATTAGTACGTACAAAGCTGTGGTATAATGAGATGGGAACAAGAAACAGGAGTGTCATACATTGCCTATGGACTCAAGTCTTGCTTGGACCATTATACAATTGAATACCAGAAGCATAATGACAGCTTTGTGTGAAATGTGTGAAATTCTTGAAGTCTGGAGTACATACACATATGTACCTCCAGTATTTGGAGTGTTTGCTCATAAAATAGCATGTAACATTCAGTTGCTCGTTTTGTGCAACACGAAAGTGCCCATTTGGCTGACTTAATATAAGCTGGAAGTGATGGTCAGGGTTATTCTTTTTAAGTCTTCGGAATTCCTAGAACTGCTAAGAAACTTGTAGTTGCATTCATGCTTGCTCATTAAGTTCAAAATCAATTTTGAATTGATGTCCCAGCTAAGAATAATGCTTCTGGAAGTAAAAGAATATTGCAGATGGAACCTCCATGTCTTAATTGTCCAAGTAATTTATTTTTGCAGGGAGAAATATCTGTTAATATATTTGGTACTTTTTTCATGTCTTTCAGTATACTAACCTTGGTATATTGCTTCAAAAACCCTATGGAGAAGGTGAATTTCAAAACAAGTTTAAGATACAGCTCTTGACTTGGTTGTCAGAAAACATTTTAATTGGCTTATTTCATTCAAACTAATTATCAGCCTCAAGGTAGACTTTGGCAAGAGTAAGCCTGATCATAAATACAAGGGGGAAAAATCCAGCCTCTTGGCTGAGTATTCTTGACAAACATTTGCAATCCTGATAGTCTGAAACAATTTTTTAAAAAAGAAGTTATCTTTTGTATTCATGCACACGCGCATGTGCATGCACACAGGCACTACTCGGGGGAATGGGTAATACATGAGGGCAAAACTACAAAAGAGACCTTTTTTTTCTCTTTAAACCTTGCATTTAGAACTTGACATTGAAATGCCCAATTGACTAACCTGATTTGGAAAAATTATAAGCTACTGTCATATTCCATTGCAGCTAAATAGCCAGTGACTTAATTTTCAAATACAGTTATACAGCATCTCTTTTTTGTGAGTTACTGTAAAGCTTATGGCACTGTACAAAGTGAGTTTTGATGTAAATATTTGGAAGGGTTTCAAGTATAATGCTCATGATAATTTACCCTTACCTCCAATTTCCTTTATGCAAGATTTTTCTACTACTTTGCACATTTTTCAAAATAAAGTTACACTCAACGAAATTAAAAATGTGGCCCTAAAAGTACACTCAGTTCATCCATCTTTGTATGTTGATCAGGAGCTACATTATAGATGAACAACAAAACAAGAAAAAAGGATGGCAGTCTGAATCCCCACAGTGGTGAATTATTTTAAATTCCAGTTTACATCAGATGAGTTTCTGTATGCTTGCATTTGCTCAAATGCTATTTCTAAACAAAGTAATTAAATAATGTGAAATAATGCAGCCTGGGCTCTGTTAAATAGGGTTATAGTAATGCAACTGAAATGCTGTGTGTGTCTCTAATATTCAAGCTAAATATGTACTAGATCTTTACAAAGGCTTTGTATAAAAGTCAGTTAACCAACAAACTGATGCCCTGTATAAAATCATGTTGGCAAACTTCTTCTGTTAGCACTGTAGTGTATGAAAAGGTAAGATCATAGGCAAAACAATTTATAGGATGCAAAAAAGTGTGTTTGTTTTTCATCTTTGTGCTGGGTTCAGAGTATATCAGCTTTGGCGAATTCTTGCAGCAGGGAAATTTTTTTGTACAACGCTTATAATACAAAGTAATTTGTCTGCGTTCTGTAAAGCAGAGAAATGGTCAATGTTGGATAAGTATATTGAAGTTTATTCTTAGTAAGGTGTTATGTTTCACAGATTTAAATATTAGAGGAGAAATATATATTTATACAGAAGTATAATTTTTGAATGAGATTGATTTTGTTCAGTCATGAACCATTTATTTATCCACATTATGCTTTATTCTTTTGCTAGGTTGTTTATCAGTCCATGCTGTTCCAACATCCATTTCCAATTTGATTTAGATGTTTTGTTTCTTAATTTGCACAAATCTGGATGTGCATGCTGTCAGGATCTGATCATAAAGGATGAAGGCAAAACTGTTTTGTCTTTGGTTACCTAGAGCACTAATTAAAATTTAATTGTTAAGCAGTTAGGATATGGAGATAGGTCTTGACATAGTCTTCCTTGGAGCACTGTACACTATGATAAAAACCTTCAGTGAAGCTTACTAGTTTTTGTTCTTATTTTCATTTGTCATTCATCAACCAGGAAGCTGCTGTCTGCTAATAATTACCTGCAATATTTCTAATTGCAGGCATTGCAAATATTAACATGCAGCTGTACTAGCCTACTGTGTTCACTGTGAAATTTTCAACACGGTAAAAAATTTTACATGATCATTTAACCTTACAAGTTTACTTTTTCTCACTGATTTAACACTGAATCTTCTTTTCATTATTGCAAATGAACAACTTGAGTATAGCATTTCTAAATCTTAACTATAGTAGATAAACATGTCCTAAGCAAAAATTTTTAACCGCTTGATGAAGGGGGCCAGGCACCATCCAGTGGAAAGCACACTGGGCAAAATCTTATCCCCACTGCAGCCAGTGCCAAAATTCTAGCTGGTATTAGCAAAAATAGAACCATCATTACCAAGGGGTTAATACGCTTAGTAAACATGACAGGAGGTTATGGGGGAGCACAACAGTGATTCTCTATTTCCATGTCTTTATTTCTGTTAATTTAAAACTACTACTCTTCAATCTTTAAAATAAGTAAAAGAAACTTGAAGGGGGGATCATATACTACTAGTTTGTACTAGGTTTTTTCAGGAAAAGGAAACAAATTTATATATATATATATATATATATGCAATATATTTTTACACTGTTTATTAATGCTAGAAAGTATTAAATGTATCACTTTATCTGTGTGGATGTTATGGTAATGACAATGTTATGGATGTTTTAAACCTTTTGAAGTTGTGTTGTTAAATTCTAAACCCACATTAACAATGGAAAAGCTACTTTGCAACATTATTGTTGATGTTTTAGGGGAAAAGTTCAAGTGCAGCAGTTGTTTTGATTAGCACTGTAAAAGCTTGGCTTGACAAGTTATAGTGAAATCCATATTTTTAACACCATTTCGTTTAAAGCATAGCTTCTCATAAAGTACGTTACTGCTGTTGACTGACTGTATAAAATTGTATTCTTAGTTGGTAAAGTGATCAATAAATGTGTTACTACATCAGTTCTGGGATTTATTGAAGTATATGGTATTTGCTGATAAACTTTGTAAGCAACAGTTATTTTACAGTTTAGATCTTAATTTAGTTGCTGATGAATTTACGAATTATGTCAAAATACTCTCTGAACATCCAGCTGTCTGGTTCTGAGCAGAATGTATTTTTTCTTTACCATTTATTTTCCTAGTTTGGATAATGACTAAATCTGACCACTAATGTTTTAAGGATTCTGGTATGATGCTTGAATAGCCATGATAATGGTGATCCAACAAATGAGATCTGTCAGGGATGAAGCTATTTGTTCTTAACTAGCGACCTAAGATAGATTGATCCTCAGTGCAAAAGCCTGAGTTACTTCTCTCAGCTTCTTTAAGTGGTGTTGAAAATATTTGACTTGTAAGGAAGAAAGTAATTTGCTACATAGAACATTGTTTTAATGATGTTACATCCAAAAGCAAATATGGGACTTTTGCTTATGAATAACAACATCACTCAGCTTTCCAGTAGCAAAAATACCATGATTTTATTCAAGAATCAGAAGACTGAAGTATTTAACTCAAAATTAGTAAAAAAAAAAAAACCCAAAAACCAACAAACCAGTCAGAGTGCTGCTCTAGAAATGTAGCAATATCAGTTGACAATTTGCCAGTTGTTAATTGACAAAATGGCAGTCAGTTGCTAATCCGTTGATTAGCAACTACAAGGAAACATAACTAAACAGCTTACAGCTATCGTGTCTTTTCTCCAGTTGTTCTCAAATTGGAAATGTTACTCCTTTTTCTCACACACTAGACAACTTTCTTTAGAACTGCCTTTTAAGTGAAATCTAATACAGCTGTGTCCTGAGATAGCTTTTCTTCCTGCATAGAGACCATGGACTGTCCCCTCCTGTACTCCTTTTAACTCTTAGCATGTATGGTTACTGAAACTGTAAAAAACAGTGAAGCAGAACCTATAGGAAAAATAAAATTCTTTACCATTCAAAAAGCCTTAAGATAGAGGAAACTAGTACTCTTCTGCCCTATGAGAATGTAAGATGCTAAGATCAGTATCTTCAAAAGAGTTAAGGATGTTTTTATTTTCCTGTAGGGCCTCTAGAAATGCCGACTCACCCCTACACAACCACTTACACATCATGACTTTAAAATGAAAATTACCCCCCTCTGCTAGTATGTGTTCTCTTTACTCCAAGAATACAATTATTTGGGCTAGTTTTCAGTCTGTGTAGCTACTCTTGGAATAACTACACACTCCTGCTCCCGTGTCCATGTGTCACATGCACATTCCTGGTTCTGTCAAGCTGTTCTACCACAGCCAGATTGCGGGATGGAGGCTGGAGGCAAAGGCTACCTGGTCCTTCCTAGTCAGCTTCTTTTCTTTCTTTTTTTTCTTTTCTTTTCTTTTCCTTTTCTTTTTTCTTTTCCCCTTTCCCCCCCCTTCTTCTTTTTCTTTTCTTTTTCTTTTCTTTTTTTTCTTTTTCTTTTCTTTTCCTTTTTGTTCTTTTCTTTTCTTTTTCTTTTCCTTTTCTTTTTTCTTTTTCTTTTCTTTTCTTTTCTTTTTCTTTTCTTTCTCCTTCTCTTCTCTTCCCTCTCCTTTACTCTTTCTCTTCTCTTGTTTTCTCTTCTCTTCTCTTCTCTCTCTCCTCTTCTCCTCTTCTCTCTTCTCTCTTCTCTCTCCTCTCTCGCTCTCTCCTCTCTCCTCTCTCCCTCTCTCTCCTCTCTCTTTTCTCTTTTCTTTTCTCTTTTCTTTTCTCTTTTCTTTTCTCTTTTCTTTTCTCTTTTCTTTTCTCTTTTCTTTTCTCTTTTCTTTTCTCTTTTCTTTTCTCTTTTCTTTTCTCTTTTCTTTTCTCTTTTCTTTTCTCTTCTTATTCCTTCAGCTTTCTATTTAACTCTGCACTGAATTAATGTAAACTAACCCAAGCACACTGAAAGTCCACATACTTATTGATAATAGTCATTAAATTCCCTCTCAATCATCTCTTCTCCACAACAATAGTGGAGAATATATATGGAAGGAAGCAAAGGCAGGATTGTAGGTGATCTGGGGAGGAACAAGCACAGAAAAATAGAGGGATAAGGGACTAGTGCCTGGTCCATGCAGTTACTTCGTGATGCCCTAGATCTCCTAAGTGCCAGCTGTCCTGTCTTATTCAATTTAATTTCTAACTATTTTCTTGGGTGAGGAGATTCTCTGTTCTGTGTGCATATGTGCTTATGGAGGTTTAATTGCTACGAGTTGTAGTCATACCATGGGTCACAACAGCCAGCGTTACCCGTGGTGCCAGCAACTAGAGTGGAGGCTGTGGGTGACAGGAACCCGTATCCTGTGGTGCCAGCAGCTGGGCCAAGTGAGGGCATGTCTAGCACCTTTTTGGCTGCCAGCAGATACTGAGCTTGGGCAGCAAGCAGAGCCTGTTACATCAGTTGCCAAAGCATTCTTAAGACTGGACCAGATACATGTATGTCTCTGAGACAGCTGGAAACATATACCAAAGTGACCAGGCAGTCCATAACAACTGCTGGGGAGGCTACAAGGTCTGATGGTGTGTGTCTCTATACAGGAGATGATAGAATTTGTGGGATAGTTACTCAGTGTGCTGCACATCTAATCACTCAAGGGATCCAGTGTGTGCTGTTCTGCATTAGGTGGGAAGGGAATGTTGACATGGGACTGTGCTACCGGATGAAGTGTAGCTGTGCTTTTTATAGACTTGCATGTCCAGATTCCAGCAGCAGAGGAAAATAGGGATCTAGGCACTAGCCATTGGATAGGCTGTCTGGGGGGAATCTGATTAAATATATGCATGTTTCCTACCAGCAGCCCTTCATCCTGCTCAGCCATAGACAGGTTGTTGGAACTGGTTTTGGTTCTGTTGGTGGTGCTGGCTTTGTTTTTTAATGTGAAGGATTTCTGGCTGTGTCCATCAACACTACCATCATCAAACAACGTTGTCTTCTTTGCAAGGGTACTAACATCTGTTGTTGCCTGTATTGTTACAAAAATGTTGATTTGTTGTGTTTCTTAACTGATAATAGCTCCCATTAAATTGCTCAAATTGAATCTCAAGGCATGTGCATGTGTGCTAATTCTTGATAGAAATTAAAGTTCTTTACATTAAAACAATTCAGGCAACCAATTCTGTTCATTACCCCAGCTAAATTAAATTATTGTTTTAATATTTCCTTTCAGTAGTATTTTGGTGGGTTTATTGTATTTTAGTTCTACTAATTTGAACTTTTATTACAAAGCAAACTCTTTAAAGGAACATTTCTTATAAGTTTCTTCGTGCAAAAAATTCTTGTAGTCATACACTGACTTTTATTCAGTGAGAGTAGCTGGACCAGATGGACTATAAAATATTAAAAGTATAAATACAGTATTTTTAATACAAGATTAAAATTACTTATATTTTTATATGTAAAACATATCAATTGATAGATACATACATATTTAACTTGGTAAAAATTGTTTCTCATTATTTGAAATTCCATCTCTGTTCTTAGGTACTGTCAGCAGTATGAAGTGATGTTGTATGTTAATTTTGGGATCCTGTTTAAGCTAATTGCCATGACACATGTTCTGAAGGATGTAATCTTCTTTTACTTAAGTAAATTTACTCTGCCTTAAAGCAGCATCACAGTATTTTGTCCTATGTGCAGTCTTTGCTTGTTATCGCCTTCTCATTCTCATCATCCTCATAAACAGCACTTGACAATGGCTTTCATCTTAAGCTGTGTCTCATTCTGCTTCTCTCATTTTCTTGTCTGTCTGCTCTGTGATGTCACACTCTATGGGAAGGAAGCACACGAGACTGGAAAAATGCTTGTGGTTGAAAGAAATGACAAAAGTTAGAGGGCCCACAAAGTTTTATTAGTAAATTGCACACTTGGCATGGAAGTCAGTATGTTAGTCCCTGACCTACTCTGTAAGCCAGCAGTAGGTTTTGGGTAAAGGGGGCAGTGTCAGAGGGAAGAGAGAAAGGAAAAGGTGAATTAAAGAGGGGGAGAGAGAGAGAAATGATCTGTTTTGCCAATGGGACGTGCAGAGTCCTGGGGGATGTGCCTGGGCTTGATGGGAGTACCTTTTTACAGGTCAGTTTTGCCTGCCCTGAGGACAGATTTCTTGCTCTGTATGCAAATCAGTTATAATTTGCAGTCTGTTCTTTCAGACCTATCTAGACATGGTTTGGAGGGTCACAGGGGTCTTGGGTGGTCTCATATCCTCCTGCTGGATTGGCCCTTAGTTGACAGTTCATGCTTATTTCTTTACTGATGCTGTCTTTTGTTCATTGTGTCTCCAGGGACTAAAACAAGGATGTTTGTCCCTGCTCTACCTCCACATGATCCTCTCCTACAGTCAAATCTTGTTCTTGGAACAAACCCCCATGGCTGTCTGGTTATTGGTGTTTGAGACATACACATTAGTCCCTTATCATCTGGGCTTCTACATACTTTTGGGCTGTAGCCTGATCTCATTTAAACATTACCTGAGATAATTTTGAACCAAGTGGTGGTTCTGATTCTTTTTAGAAGTAATACAAGATTGTTTTAAAAATCTCATTTTAACCAAAATTTTTGCTTCTCTGCAGAAGGCAGACCATGTAACAACTCCTGCTTTAATTACCGAATAAGCAGCTGTTTTCCTCAGATATTTTGCACCAACCAGAATGCCATTAGTTATGATTATTGATGCCATACATTAAAGTAAGAACACTTAATGATGTTGCTAAACACTGCTACTGGACATTGAACAGAAGACATGAATTAAGCCTTATTTGTGATAAATTAAGACATATTTTTTCACCAAAGTAATGGGGGTGTGAGTTTTCTTTTTGGAAACAACTAAATCCTGCATTTCATGGACCTGTGAAAGGATAAATCTTTGGCAGGATATTAAAAAGAATCCAGTAGGTGGTGCACAAGGCATAGGAGAGACAGGCAATGCTCTGGAGACCTAACTGCCACCTACAAACTGTTTTCAATTAAAAGAAGATATCATTACAAAGAATTGAAAGTAACCCCAAAATCAAGGTTTAAAATAATTGATAAAAAATCTCAATGAGAAGTCCAGGATACAAGCAGTTTTAACTTTGCCAGTGAAAGTCTTCTTGCATTTCTATGCAGATTCAATGACTGCATCTGGAAGAAAAACAAATCTTACTGCTTAAAAGACAAAACCTTTTGTCCCAAAGCCTGCACAATATGATATTGCTAGAGTAGAGCAGGGTGACTGTGAACTACCAAACACCTAATGCGTGACATTGAGCTGAGGTCATATGCATTTGTCCTATCACACAGGAGGAAGGAAGGAAAAAGGCTTGTCAATCATTTCCACAATCATTTCCATTTCCCTGTCATTTCCACCGCAGGATATGTGTCCATTATGTCCAGTATTAGCTCAAGATACTCTTCTGCACAGTCCATGTGCATGTCTTCCTCCACAACACTACCTCCAGTTATTAGCCAAATTCCCTTATGTTTACCTAAGCCATTACTTCCATGTGCCCCAGGAGCACTCTCACACATACTGCCTGCTAAGCAAGTGGCAATTTTTGGCCAGTGTGCACAAAACTCAGCCAGCCACCCACCACATAAATGACAAAATGACTAAAGGCTGCAGCCTTTTTTTTTTTTTTTTCAGTGAAGACACAATCAGAAATTTCTATGACTGTTCTTGTGTTGGTCATCTCCTCTGTGTTCCAACTTCCATTTTATAAACTGAAAATATGTCAATCATAATTTTTTCTGACTTACAGTCTGTCATTTTTCACCACAGTTCTGCATGTGACTCCACTAATCCACATTACTGCTTCAGAATAGGATTTAAATGAAAAACAGTTCTGTATTTGACAATTTTCCAACTCCATCTTCAGAGAAGAAATAAAATTTTAAATACTACACTGTACGTAACTTGTTTGTATCTTAGAATCATAAAATAACTCAGGGAGTAAGGGACTTCTGCATGTCCTCAATTGTCCAGCTTATGCCTAAATGAGCTCTGTAACTTCAATATCAACAAAGCTGCTTCACAGTATTCTGTTGAGTCATATTTCTCTAGGTGCTTGACCAGTGGAAAAAATCCTTCTTTTATGTCCATCTGGAATTGTCTTTGTTGCCATGGAAATGTTATCTGCCTCTTGTCATTTTACTGTGTGCATGTTGGTGAAAATCTGTTTTTGTCTTTTTCATATGCCCCCATATAGAAGACAGTAATCATATTCTCCTCCTGCTCGCTTTTCCCCAATTCTTCTCCAGAGTAAACAAAACCATATCTCTCAGCCTATTCCTAGTATACGTTCTAGCCTGTACCATCTTCTCTGGCCTCCTATGTTTTATGACCTCTCTTTTATGTGGGGAACCCCAAAGTGGAGTACAGTACTGCCTCATAAGTGTTGAGTAGAGGGAAATAATTTCTTCTCTCAATCTGCTCTCCTTAATAAAACCCGACTTCCACTGCAGTCATGTTCAGCTCATTACCCAGGAAAAGTCAAAATTTTCTGCAGAACTGGTACATAACCTGTCAGATTCTGCACCTGCTGCAGGGGTTTATTCTACCCAAGGTACCACTTTGCATTTTTCTTTGCTGAATTCAATTATGTCTGACAACTTCTCAAGCTTAGTTAAGTTCCTTCCTAACAGTAAGCCAGGCCCAATTTGTTCTTTGCTATACATTTGTAAACACAAAGCTCCTTGTAACTTAGAAATTATCTTGCTGCTTTGGGATTGGAATAGGAAAAGTAATGTAATACAGAATACATTTATTCATAATAACTTGCTCTATTGACTCACTTTTAAAAAGATATTTATAGAATCACATGATCATATAAAAAACCCAGTTATACCTGAAGGTGATGGCACTGAACATAAGTTGATGGGTTCACTTCAGACACCTAAGTTTGAGCATGCTGAGGAAGTTATGTAATTTTAGTAAATGACAGTGTTTTTTTCTTGTTCCACAATTTTCTGGCTGCTTGTCCAGAAAAACAAGTTCTTAAGATGAGCAAAAATAGAGATACTAGAGTCTATGGATTCTTCATGTGAGCAAGTTCTACATACAAAGTGTGCTGGAGAGTCATTTCAGCTGAATGGAAATGAGACATCACAAGTTCTTGTTAGAAGGTTCATGTTGCTTAACTTTCTATATACTTCCCATAGCTCTACAGAAAGGAGGCTGATAAAAGTATTTCAGACAGTGACAGGTCTGGTAAAAATTATGTAAAGCCTTTATTTTATTTACAAGTAATTAATTGTGAGAGCTTTTAAAATGTAAGACTGAAAGCCTGATGAGTTAACCATCTCCACAATTAAAACCAGATGGCTAAAATAAGTCTGCTAATTTAGACTAGTTTAACAGCAGCATGGTTTGCCTGAGAACAGCTCAGAAAGCTGCAATCTGCTAGTTAAGGAGTTGACGGAGCACTGCTGAACTGGAAGATACTGGGCAAGCTAAAAATTCTATTGTGCCTGTATTTATGTGAGCATACATATAAAAAAGATAAAGTTATTTTAAAAATTCCAGAAATACATTAAAAACAAAATACTAAAATTATTCTAATTGTAATTACTATATTCTAATACTTTATCTTGGCATAACAAAATGATAGTACCAAAGCTAACATTCAAAACATAAAATAAATTTGGATTTTATTGCCAAAGGGGTGCTTAAAGACACAATATGCAGTTACATAAACACAAGGAACCAACATAATAGAAATTTAAATGCAACCAAAGAACATAATAGAAATAGAAACCAAAGAACATAATAGAAATTTAAATGCAACCAAAGAAAGGTGTTTTTAAACAGCAGACCCATTCTGAATACATCAGAAATCCTTTCTCCCCTGTGCTAACTAGTGATAGTCAGTTCCAAAATGCTTGCAAACCCATTCCAGGTTTCGAAACAAGCTAGCAGGAACAAGGGATGCTAGTATTGAAAACTAATGTCTTAACAAGTCCACCAATGATGTATGAATGCCAACAGACTAACTGATGACATAGGAGGCCAACTGAAAAGGTGCCTCCAAAAGTAAATTAATGCAGAAGAAACTGACGAGACTTGATAGATGTCTCTGCTATATCTGTGCTGCTGAGCATGCTGCAAGACAGCTATTTTTAAATGAGACATGTGATCTACCACAAACATTCCAGCCATTGAAGCATGAAGCTGTATGTAACCAGTTCTCCACACTGCAAGGCTACAGTACTATATGTGTAATTATCTTTCCAAAATATTTAGGCAAAATTCAAATGGTGAGTGAAGCCTTGTAGGTGTTTTAAGTGTTTCACTACAGATTTTTCCTAACTTACCTAACTGTACTCTTCACTTTTGAATGAAGCTCTAACTTCTATAACAGCATTGCAATATCACTGTTTCAGTTAAGGCATTTGTACCTTTGATTGTTTGATTATTTTGCTCAGGAAGACCTAATTTTAATGCATTACCTGTACTAAATTGCACCAAAGATGCATTTCACTCACTTATCATTCACTGGGCAATCATATACAAAAGGAATTGATTAAATTAGGACTTGTACGAGTGTTTAAGTCAGGAAGTTTGAGCAATGCCATAGAATTTTTCAGATTTGATTGATAAACTGTCTTTTAATTCAATAATGTCATGAATCAGTACTGAGGTGCGTAATAAATGTTAATGAAGAAATTAGTGCACTCAGGATAGCATTGAAATCGATGTTGACATAGTAACTGTGCACAGAACCTTGACAAATCATGTAAATCTAGTCATTTTTCAGAGAAAAGACTATTTTAATTTTTTAAACTCATATGTCAGGAAAAGGTTACTTTGTGATGGCCATTTTGAAAAAATGCATTATGTTACATAAGTTGCTGAAATTCATCTCCCAGTGACAGCACATGTTAGAGCTATAAAGGAAGCATTAGGAACAAACTTGATGACTTTATGTTAATGATACTTTTAGGATATCTAGGAATGTAAAGAAAGCATGACAAATTTAGAACAGCAACATACAACATGTAGAAAATTTAGGTTGGTATTGAACATTAAGAATTTTTGGCAATAGGCTCTGTGGCCAAAATTGATGATTATTGTCAGTAGCATTGGGACCTCATGTACAACTAGGAGAGCTTCTGAATACTGTTTGAATATGATGACTATTCTTTAACTTAGTCTTACATATGAAATTATGTGATTTCATTCATAAAAAGGTAAGCATGCAAGCTGCTTTGAAATTTGGTAACAAGGGAAATTGAACAAATAAGTTTACTTGCAGAAAACAGTACAGAAATAACTCTACAAAAGTCAAAGAAAACATAGGAAGGTCTCACAGTTGACTTTCACTCCAAATATACCTCTTGCTATATTGTTTAGTCAGTTAATAGTGTTAGTTATGCTAGTAACTATTAATAGAAGTAGCTATCTTCACTGTGGCCTTTGATATCAGTGATAAAGCAATAAGCTACAATATGGAAGACAGATGGAAGTTTACAAAGCAATAATATGGCAATTTGTTTTGCAGCTCCAAAGGCAATTAAAAACAGCACAGCTTCCCAGGGGAAACAGAATCTAATTTTCTTCCCTGATGCTACTGTGAGCACAAGACATTTCCAACGAAAAGGAAATAAAGCTCTTCTCAAAAACATTTGTGTATACTGTCAATTTGTAAGTGGGATTTGTGTATACCTGTGAATATCTGCAAATTAATCAAGTCATATCTTTATAGGACAGTAATATAAAAGGTTAAGTGCAAAATACAGTAGTTTTGTATTTCCTGAGTTTTACTTTGATCCCTACTTCAAAACAACTTTAGTTTGAACTAATTTTGTATTTCCAAAATCCAGTCCAGACTAATAGAAATTTGATATTTTACAGAAGCCAGAGTAGCCCAAAACAAGAGCCTTTTAATTTAGATGAGCATAGTCAGAAGAGAAACAAGACTGAAAGAATTATTCTCCTTCAATATTGGCATTCATCAACCTGAGACTGTGACGTGTCAAGATGACCTGATCTAAAAGCTTACATACCCTGAAAGAGAGGGAGATGACAATCCTTTTCCCCTGTTTTGTCTTTTTCTTTTTCATGCTTCCAATCAGAAGTTGCCAGTGCACATACTTTTTACCTTGCACAAACTCCTGTGTTCTCTGGATTCCTCTGTGAGCTCATGTCATATGTCAACTTGCCAGAAAACAAGTCGATCAGGAAAAAGAAGACTCTCTTCTCTGCTAGATTAATGAACTGAATGAACTTGAAGAATTGTCTGATGAGTGCCAGAGGAAAATCAAAGGAATGTGCAGGACTATGTGGCCAGGAGCCGTGGATCAGGGAGTGAGGTAGGATCTCTGCCATGAGAAGGAGGATACAGGAATAAAAGCTATCTTTGCTGCATCAGCAAGGCATTCATTTCACTCCATTTATTTTAATTAAAATATGCTCATTATTACAAACCTTGAAAAAATAATTATTTTATTTTTGTATTACAATTGCAAAAAGCTATAAAAAGTAGAAGTAAAACTAGCAAGTTTCATTTTACTTACAAAAGAATTACAAAAAGTGTAATGCATGACAACCAGTTTTTAAAGCAGCATGTGAAATCTAAGTGCTATTTCTCCTTTGCCACTTCCAGTCACTTGTCCCAGTTCGCATACCATTTTCTACATTACATCTTTTGTATCTATCAGTTGTTACATCACTACAGGTAACCAAACTATAAAGCTGATCCAGTTGAAAGATAACCAACTGGAGTATTTTTTGGTGTTCAAATATATGTATAAATTCTTTTAGATTTATTTCAGCATTCAGCCACACAAACATCTTAATGTTTATGATAAGAAAGCAGGGGAAGATAGGGAAGATAAATTTGTTTTTTCAACACTATTGCTCAGCTTCAGTTCACATATAGACTTAATTGCTATCCCACCTGAGTCAGAAATTAAGAGTCAGACACAGTTAAGGGGTTTTACTTCAGTATTTAATAAGGATCTTGATGGTGCACCACTTGTTCAAAGTGGAATGTGTTGAAATGCACAACCCTAGTAGATTACACATACAGTTTTATAGACCTTGCAAATTAGCATCTCTAATAAAGATGTCTCAATGAGAGGCTTGAATGAATAGTGTGATATCTCCCCATCCCAAAGAATTCACCCATGGAAGGGCCTAATCCTAATTTACAGGATGTATTTTAAAGAGGACCTTGGTTTCTCAAGATAGCATAGGGCTTTCCGGCCTCCAACTACAAGGCCTCTGGGATGTTTGGTCTTCAGGCCTAACAGAATACCAGGACTATGCTAAGTTATCAGACTTAAAGAACTACAAGTATGCATGCTAAGAGTACTGAAGATACAAAAAAGGTATATAAAAGGTATATAAAAGAAAAGGCCAAAAATCATCAAGATATCAAAGCAACTATTCAGGATCCCCATGTGAAGCATCTGGGATTCCCGCAATGCTGCTGAGAGTACTGGGATTTGCTGTGTTTGAGTTCCTGTGAAATCACTGTTGCTATTAAAGAGAAGTTCCTTCAAGTGTTGTCATTTCAACATGCAGAGTTAGTATGTTCTTCTACATGTTCAGCCCACTGGTGCAATATATTTTTTGTGGAAAAAAAAAAAAAAGTTTGAAATACTTATTCAAGCTCTAAGCCTACTTCACTCAGACTACTGCCAAGTGGTGGTTTGTTCCAGGTGCTCATTTTGAAATAGACTAAATCCCATGCATGCATTCGGAAGTGCCTTCTGAATAGGTCCAGGAAAATATGTTTTAAATGCTGATGATAAAGTGCAGAAGTACAGTTACCACATCAGCATGAAACCTACCCACTTCTCAGGATACATGTCTCAGGAATCACCACCTTATGTTGTCCCTGGAATTAGGACTTTAAAGGCCCTCATTTCAAAAATGTAACTATAGAAATCTTGTTCTGCACAGCTGACACCATCCTAACCTTGTCTTCCACAGGCTTTCAAGTCTTGGTATGTATTGGTTACATCTTTCTTAACTCTAGTTGTTAAGAAAACCCCAACCAACCAAACAACCAACCACTGTTGTTGCCTCTAACCAATGCATTATGAGAGAGATGCAGGGATTTCAGGTGACTAATTATTTTCAGAGAATTTCAAAAAGGAGTCATTTTCTCCTGTCAGAAAGGAGTAAGGATGGCACATCACCCTCCTCAGAGCAAAAGGGCAGGCTGGGTGTGGGCATGACTGGGAACATCCATAACCTCACCTTATTTATAAGAACGGCACGTAATCTACACATTTTAATACTAAATTGGGTTAATAGAAAATGCATGATGAAACTATTCTGGAGTATATCAAGAATTGGGTATTAAACAAAAATAGGAAACTTTAATTTCTTGTTGCTGCTTGAAGGGCTTTTTTGGTGTTTTTTTTAATGGTAGAACTAGTAATATTAATTAGATGGTAACCATTGCAAAAGAATGCTAGAAAGAACTATTATGTCTTTCAAATGCCACTTAATATAAAACCAGTTTTCCTCAATACCCTGCATATCCACTCTGCAGGATAAAATAACCTCTATGCTTCCAACTTTTCCTTGAAAACACGTATTTACAGCAGATGCATGTTATGCAAATTAAATCACTCTCATATACAGGGAGAACACACAGATCTGTGTTTGATCTTCCTTAGGAAAGAAGCTACGGAACAATAAACTTAGCTTCTAAATATATGATGGTTTTGCTCCAAAAAAACCATTTTACATGTGTCATATGAGTCAGAAATATAACTTATGTTTGTTATGTAGAGATAATTTGTAGAGAAAAAGTGGATTGTGCATTCCCTGGGTTTTGTGGTAGTCTTGGGCCTATCTCTACTGAACTCTTTGACAGTATTTCTGTGGGAACAACTGTAAAGAAAAAGTATTAATACAGTGCAGGAGGCATCCAGAGTAAAATCTAGCCAGGATACAAGAAGCAAAGTATGTATTTCTAAACTGGGAACTCCTAATCTCAGTCTGTGTATCAGACATTATCTTTATCCCTCCCCTGATTTAACTCCACGTGTAACATTTTCTTTTGTGAAGAATTTATAAGCCTTAAAGAGCTTAGTTTCTGTATCTGAGAATGCTCTTTCCAAGTAGCCTGGGATGTTAGAGCATCACATAATTTTCAAAAACTTTCAGTTTTCAAGTATTGAATTATGAAAAACGCTTTGTATATTACTCAAAGTTGAAGAAACAATTCAAAATTTACTGAAGTATGTCAATGGCATGTCTGAATTAAGTTAGCTCTTAAAGTCAGCTGCATCCTGGGCTGCATCAAAAGCCAGTCTGGCCAGTAGGTAAAGGGAGGTGAAGTGAAGTACATACTTTGGTCTGGCGAGATCCCACCTGGAGTGCTGCATCCAACTCTCAGGTCCCCAGCACTGAGAAGACATGGATCTGTTGGCATGATTCCAGAGAAAGGCCACAGAAATTATAAGAGAGGTGGAATATCTCTCTTATGAAGAAAGGCTGAGAGTTGGGGTTGTTCATCTGGAGAAGAGAAGGCTCCAGGGAGAGTTTTTTTGTGGCCTTTCTGTGCTTAGAAAGGGCTTATAAGAAAGATGGGGACAGAATTTTTAGCAGGGCTTTCTGTGATAGGAAAGGGGGAACAGTTTTAAACTAAAAGAGGGTAGATTCAGACTACATTTAAGCAAGAATTTTTTTATGATGAGGGTGGTGAAACACTGGAATAGGTACCCAGAAAGGTGGTAGGTGTCCCATCCCTGCGAACATTCAAGGCCAGGTTTGGGTAGGCCTCTGAGCAACCTGGTCAAGTTGAAGATGTCCCTGTTCATTTCAGGGGATTGGACTAGAGGAGCTTTAAAGGCTCAGTTATAACCATTCCGATTCTTATGATTCTGAATCTACTGATAGAGGTGAAGGGTTACTAATGTCAGCTCAGCCGAAACAAATAACAGCTGCTGCCACTACCTGCAAACAGATGAAAGGGGGATGGGAACCAGTGGAAATTCCTATGCAGGAATTCCAAGCCTTCTGGCATGTTTAAAGGAGAAAGATAAGGCAACCTGAGGGGTTTCTACCCACAGCCTACAGTTGGCAACTTTTGGCTCCTTTTTCAACCTTCCTTCCAGGTATGTTCTGCTGTTGCTTTATTCTGCAATGACTCTGATAGTAATTTAATCAACTTCCATGGAATAACAGACAACGAAACCAGAATTATGCAAGAGCTTTGTGCTGGATTACCAAATTGAATTGTAATACTGCACGAGATAATAAAACGTCAGAAATGGTGCAAAGTAGAAAGATACAGCACTAGAAATGAGGAAAAGAGAAGAGCAAGGAGGAAAGATAACAACAACAACAACAAAAAAGACCGCCATTATCAACTACCTTTTAATTAACCATATTAAGAAATTAAATTTAAGAGGTCAGGGGAAAGCGGCGCCAGTTAAATTTTCTTGTATTACAGTGACTGCGGCCGCTCAGGTTCGCAGCGAGCGAGAGCCGAGGGAGCACTGGGGTAGCACATTCTCGTCTCTGCCTCCGCCCGCTGCGAGGGGCAGTGGGCGGGCAAGCCACATCAGCCACGGCCGGTTCCTCCTTCCCTGCTCCCCGTCCCTCCCCGGGCCCTCTCGGCCGGAGCCGCGCCAGGCCCTACGCGGGCACACGGTGCCGCAGGGGTGTGCGGACCGCCCTCCTGTCGCTGCTGTGCTCCGGGCCGGCGGCGGGGCTGCTGCTCCCTGCGGGGCGGGAGAAGCGTGTGGGCTCGGCAGCGAGCCGGGAGCGCGGCCCTGGTGCCGGGCGGGAAACGTGAGCCTGTGGAGACTGCCGGGCCTGGGACGGCCCTTCCAGCCCCGCCAGCCACCGGCTGCTCGCCCGTGCGGAATCCCTGCACTTGTCCTCCTTTTAGCGCGCTGTGCAGCCTGCTACCCCTTGTAAACTGTTCACTGGAAATGTCTCATTTATTGGTGATGGGAAAGGAATTACACTCTGCTGTAAAATTGCATTATGACAAAAATAAAATATGTTTTAGCTTGATGGCCTTCCTGAATTTTTTATACTGCTGTGGGGACACTTTGAGCTGTTATATGTGTATAGTCTGTGAATGAAGCCGATCAGTTTTTACCAAGTTTCAGCTTAAAAGAGCAAACTTGCGCCCAGGGTTTGTGAACAAGTCCTTAACATCCTCTAAACTGTAACCATGCTGCATTACTATCTTCAGCCTTGAAAGTAGCTTGTCTTTTTACCTTCCTCTACTGCCAGCCTTTTAAAAAATGATATAAAGTCTCTTGAGTACTGATTGTCTAACTGGTTTTATCTCTGTTGATCTTCCCAAAATATTTACATCATGTTGACTATGAATTTGATATATTTCCTTTCAGTATAAATAGGGAGTCTTTCTGTTGATTTAAAGGGAACTGGACTGATGATACAGAACAGATAAAAAGCCTGATTCTATAGTGAATTTCTTAAAGAGAAAAAACCGCAAATCTCCTCACAAGATCTGATCTTCTCACATTACCTTCTGCCTTAAGAATTGGTAAGTGTAAAATTTGTACAGGTACTGTGAATTGAGACAGAAGGCCAGGATATATTAGTTACATTAATGTGCAGATGGGTTATTACTATATTCTTGTATAACTTGAAGTGCAGGTTATATATTGTATCTTTGGTTATATATTGTATTTGGTGGTGTTTTTTAAGGGATGTTAGGAAGAGGAAAGAGACTCAAAGAGCAAAGTAGTTGCAACATTAATATCCATCATTGTGTTAAATATCTGACTTGTGTACTTTTTTGCTTGCAATTCCTATACATTAAATAGCACGTTTGGATTACACTCATATCACTTGAAATACCTGTCTAGTGAATCCAAACCCACAGAATCACTGGATATCTTCATTTGGAAGGAACCCACAATGATCGTCAAGTCCAGCTCCTGACTCTGCATAAAGCAGCCTAAAAGCTGAACTGCATTTCAGAACACTGTCCAAACACTTGTTGAGCTCTGCCAGCTTGGGGCCATCACCACCTCTCGAGGGAGCCTGTGCCAGTGCTTGGCCATTCTCGCAGTCTCTTGCAGTGACAATCTATTTTCTAATACCCAATCTGAACTTCCCCTGACACAGCTTTATGCCATTTCCTTGCCTCCTATCTCCTAGTGTTCTTTCTTAGTAGGAGATGTTTTTAAAATACTTTTTCCTTAGTTTCATTTTTCATAGTACACATAATTGTTCCCTATAAGAAAAGGCTTTTTGTAGCTCATCTTACCTTTTTTATTTGATCTACTTTAGGCTACCTGTCATTCTTTATGTTAACTGTTCAAGGCCTGATTTTGTCACCATTATAATATATGGCTGACTGTCCATGTAGGCTTTTTTTCAATACTTGTTCAATTTTTGGAAATTAGATAGTATCTTTTGCTCACAGAACATACTCATCAGTCTATTAAAACCATTATCAGTTACTTTGAGATTAGAGTGCAAGGCAAAAGCTCAAAGGTGAAACCTGAAACGCAGCAGGATCAAATAAATAAAATTGCCTTTAAGAAAATAACTTCTAGAAGTAGAGTCAGTTTTTTTCATGTTACCATCTTCAAAGCAACCAATCTGACACTTTTTTGCTAGTAGGAAGGAAGGATTTCTCTTCCTGGTCCAGGAAAACTTTCAGAGATTGGATGATAGTTTTAGACCTCTGTCTATCCTAAGTAAGTCAGATAGGAGGCTTTTGACATAGATCTGTCAAAACTTTATCCAGATTTTAGTCTAATGCTATTCTCAGTTCAAGTTCTGTAAGTATTAAAGTGGATGTAAAAGAGAGGAGTGTTATTTACTATGTATATTGCACATTCACCATAAATTTAAGTGTATTTTTTCGCTGTTTTATTCTAACCATATAAATTTTGCAAAGAATGAGAGGAAAAGGTTCTATAAAGTAATGGCTATAAATGAATGTACCAAGTGTATTGGGTATGGTAGTCAGCACCATTTTCCTCTATAGATCTCCTGATTTTCAGCAATACTTGATAATGTAATGTAGCCCATCTGAACCCATTTTTCATCAGTGAAAATGCTGATCCAATAATTTTTTTTCATGTTCAGTGTTTCCATGGTTCATCATGGTGATGGTGTCTTGGTTTGAAAAGACATGTGTCTGCTAAGGAAGGCAGGAGCCGCTCTTGAAATGGAAAATGTAAACCCCCTCCCTCCAAATTATTATAATTAAGGGGCTCTCAGGCAAAGATATGGGAATAGGAATAACAGTTCTTTAATAGGAAAATTAGAATAAAAATGCAGTAATGAAAAAAACCCCACTGACAGAGTCAGAATGCAATCTGACACCCCGTGGGTCAGAGTGTTGGTAGCAGTCCCATTGAATGGTGGCTGCAGTCCTTCTGGAGTGACAAATGTGGTTCTGCTGAAGCAATGATCCTGTAGAAAGGTGTAGTTTTCTGCTGAAGGTCCAGTGGTGGTGTTGATGAGCCTGGTCTTCCTCTGAGAATCCAGTGAAGAAAAAGGGTGCCTTGGTGTTCCAAATCTCAGATCTTTATCCAGGTAAGAATGCTTGGTTCCTACCCCTGGTGGAGCGTCTCACAATGTGATGATATAATTATATCAGTCATGCAGTGAGACTCAGTGACCCATTAGCAGAAGATATCTCTCTGGAGGGAGGATGGGTCATGGAAGAGATAAAGAGATAAAGAACTGCCCCACTTGTTTTTTTTAACAGCTGGCCCATTAACAGAGTATATCCCCCCCTGGAGTTATGAGTGATGGGTTACAGAAGAGATAAAGAACACTGCTCCACCTGGTATCAACAGATGGTGATGGAATACATACTTCTGGTTATGTCTTGCACTGCAACCCAAAATAGATGGATATGAAGAATAAGAAATCTGCAGATCATTAATAATTTAAAAATTAATATTTTTAGACAGAGAGAACATTTACTTACCTCTACCATTCCATAATTTTGCAATACAAGTTTGTTAAAACAAAAGCTACTCTCACAAGTTTAAAATATAGTACTTCCCAGAGTGCCTGCAACTGGACATTAATAAAATGTTACTTTCCCAAAATCTTTCTGATATCCAAATCCTTTACATTCCTATTGCAAATAAACCCCACTCCATATAAAGCTGCTAAGCAGTCCCTGCAATAAAACAGTCAAAAGATGATTTGGAGTAGCTATTGAAATTTGCTGACAGAAGAAACAAGACTCACAAGAAAAGAAAGAAAGTGGCTTTAAGCACAGGTTTGGTTTTTTGTTTGTTTGTTTTTGGTTTTTTTTGTTTTTTGTTTTTGTTTTTTTTTCTTTTTGGTTTGTTTTTTTTTTTGTGGTGGTTTTTTTTTTTTTTTTTTTTTTTGTTTTGTTTTTTCTTTTTTTTTTTTAATGATTGACTCAGAAAAATAAGTCCCTTGCATTTGTGTAGAAATTCCATTCTGCTCATACACTGAAGGGGTAATGTGTCTAATCCATATTCTCTTCAGTGGGTTTTTTCCTGTTAATTATAGTTGTACAAATAATGCAGAATTTAAAAGAAATTAATGCTTGTTATTCTGTGAAAGAAGCACAGGAGAAAGTATTTTGATGTTCTGCCAGTGTCCAAAAGTTTCTCTTTAAATATAATTTTAAGATGATAGTGTCTGGGACTGTTTATATTATCTTTAGTAGGATTTCTCCAACAAATACATACCAGCCAAAGAAAACTCGTGTTGGGGGTTGGGTTATTTTCTTATAGAATTTTTTCCCAGAAGTTGCTAAGAAGCTGATTGCTGGGTGCTTTTCAGTACTCATGGGTGCTTAGGAACAAACAAAGGAAGCAGCAAGGGCAGAGACAGGGGGGGCACTATCTTCACTTCGCTCTGTGCAGTTTTCTGCTCTCGGAAAAACGCCCAGGAGCTGCTCGTCTCAGCGCAGTGGAGAGCTCTCACCATCCTTCACCTGGAACTCAGTCGGACCACCGTCTCTTCGTGTGTCCCCCGGGATTTTGGGAACCCGTTTCCTCCCTGCCCTGCCAGGAGCTCCTTCTCCCTGCCCTGCACCCACGGCTTCTTCAGTTTTGTTCGAGGTCTCCCCACACTGTGTTTTCTGCAACCCGTGTCTAGCCAGGACATTTCTACAGCTCCAGCTACTACCCTCGAGCCTCGGATATATCTCACCCCCAGGACTGCTGCTGGCTCTAGTAGCTTGTAACGGTACTGAGGGGGGCAGGGTGCCAGAGAAAACTGTAACTGGGTTGTTGGGTTTTTTTTCTTTTCTTCTCTAGTTCTGTTTGTTGTCAATATTATAGTTATTATTGTTAATTTACCTTGTTAGACTAACTAGTAAAGAACTGTTATTCCTACCCTCATATCGTTGTCTGAGACCCCCCCCCCCCTCCAATTTTGGGATTATAACAAAATCCAAGGGAAGTTTCCATTTTTTTTGGTTCCCTAGCAGACACCCCTGTCTTTCCAAACCAAGACAACTCGTCATCATGTTAAAACAGACATTGTAATGATTTTTCATGCATTGGGAAGATATTTTTTTTCATAGTGGAGATGTGTTTTTGCAAGCATACACAGTTCTGAACCAGGTGCTAGATTTTTCAGAGCAGTATAGATCATTTGTGTCAGAACTTTTTATTGCAATCAACATATTATCTAGTTCAAATAAATTACAGCAAAAAAAAAAATAAAAGGAATAGATTCATTGTATTGCCAATGAAGGAACTCAGACACAGTACTAAGTAGCAGAATTTTCACCATCTGAACATCTCATTCTAATGTCAGTTTTCTTAGCCCCAAAACAACTGTCTGTTGGTTGTGCTCATGTTCTCCCTGCTCAGGACAGCTGCTGTTCATGAAATGCTGATTTCCTATGTGCTTAGTTTTTTGTTCAGCCATCAAGAATGATGCATAGCCATTAGAAATTAATCTCTGTTTGTTATTCTAACCTCTATTTGCAGGTCTCATGCAAGTGTATGCAAGGAAATTCCCAAAGGCATTGCTGGAAAGTGGGACCTAATGCACAATATTTATTCTTGATGATTGATTTCTTAGCTGCTGTTTTTGCCTTTGAAAAATGCACCCCAAAGAATTTATTCCTGTGGAAGGCCTACAGGAAAACAATTTCTGAATGGAGTGATAGTAAAGCTAGAAAATACACTGTATTCAAGATAAAAGTCTACATTTTTCTCTGTAGAGTTTAACTTAGGGGGAACATTAAGAAGATCCTAACCCCAGATTTATTGAACAGATGAAAAAGAGAGAATTGTAAGATACTGGGTAAGGTTAAAAAAGTCTACAAAATGTTTTTGAAAATATCTATGGATTGAAAACACTGGCATTAAAACAGCTACAAATGTGTTACCTCGGTTTAAAACTCATTAAAATATTTTTGATCAGCCATCTCATGTTCCAGGAAACAATTCCAGTATGGGTTGGAAAAAGAAAGACAGGAAGATTAAAAGACACCTAAACATATCTGACACTACATAATCATAAAATCATGCTACAAAGTATAGCAACATTGAGGATTGTGTAAGTGAATGGAATTCACTCCTGTGTCTATTTCTGAAGTTTGCCATACCAGACTAGGAGCCAGTTCTCACTTTTGTCAGTCTGTTTCTTGGACGTCATAGAAGGGATCTCTACACCATGCACCCAATCCCCATCCCCCCTGGTTCAAGGCGTGGTTGGCTAAGGCAAGTTACTTAATACCTTGTCTAGTCATTTCTGAACATCTCCAAGGATGGAAACTCCACAGCCTCTCTGTGCAGCCTTATCCAGTGTTCAGCCTCATAATAGCAAAGGTTTTTTTTTCTTACGTTTAAATAGTATTTCCTGAATTTCAGTTTATGCCGGTTGCCTGGATACCACTGAGAAGAGTCTGGCTGCATCTTTATATGCAGTGGGATTCTCACTGACCAGGTTTGCAGATGACACCGAGCTGAGTGGTGCAGTTGATGCAGAAGGGAAGGGGTGCCATCCAGAGGTACCCTGACAGACTTGAGCATTGAGCCTTTGTGAACCTCATGAAGTTCAACAAGGCTAAATCTTACTACTTGGTGTGGGCATTCCCCAATATCAACACAGACTGGAGAATGAAGGGATTGAGAGCAGGCCTGTGAAGAAGGATTTGAGGATAGACACTGATAGATGAAAAATTGGATGTGACCCAGCAGTGTGCACTGGCAGGCCAGAAAGCCAGCCATATCTTTGTCTGCACCAAAAGCAGCATGGCCAGCAGCTTAAGGGGGTGGTTCTGCCCCTCTGCTCTGGTCTCATAAGACCCCATTTGAGTACTGCACTCACCTCTGGAGTCCTCAATACAAGAAAGACATTGATCTGTTGGAGCAGGTCCAGAAGAGGGCATGAAAATTATTAGAGGGAGGATGGACCACCTCTCCTGTGGAAAAGAAAGAAAAGGGCTGAAAGAAGTTCAGCATGGAGAACACAAAGGAAACCTTATTGTAGCCTTTCAATATATAAAGGGAGTAATAAGAAAGACAGAGGAAGACATGACTTTGAGCAACCAGATCTGGTAGAAGAGACCTTTCCATTGGCAGAGTGGTATTGGATCTCTGAAGGTACCATTCAACCCAAATCACTCCATGGTTCTATGATTCTGTGATTCTATACAGGCAGCTAGTAACAGGACAAGGGGCAGTGGCTTCAGACTAAAAGAGGGCAGGTTTAGTCTAGATGTTAGGAAGAAATATTTTAATCAAAGGGTGGTGAAGCACTAGAGTAGGTTGCTCACAGAAGCTATGAATACTCCATTGCTGGAAGTGTTCGAGGACAGACTGGGGGAGCCCTGCGAAACCAGATCTCATGGATGGTATCCCTGCCCAAGACATTGGGGTTGGAACCAGGTGAGTTTTAAGGTCCCAGCCAATCCAAATCATTCTGTGATTCTATTATTGTATACACCATTCAGATTTACATAAACACTTGTTAAGATCTCACTTGAATTTTCTCTACTAAACTAAACCCCAGCTCTCTTGGCCTACCTCATTTAAGTATCCATATCCTTCACTCAATTGAAAGAAGCCTTCAATAAAAAGGGATGTTTTTGCAGGCTGATGATCCAGTCCCAAAAATAATTTAAGGACTTGAGAAGTCATTTCAGAATTCTAAAATCTTCCAGTTGCAAAGCCAAGCACATAACTTACTGTGCTGTGTTTGGTGTCTAGAGAGAAAATACCTCTGGATTGTTGGGGACTAATTCTCAGTTCAGATCTGTATTCTTCACTGTGGTGAAGAATTAGTCAAAAATCAAACTCAGGTGGGTTTTTTTCTTTCTTTTTCTATTGTTTTTTAATTTCTGTAAGTTTTGGGTGCCTAATTCCTCTGAAAATCTTTTTAAAATCTGAATTTCATAACTGAAATCATACAGGAAATTAGAATTCACCAATTTCCATTAAATTCTGACTTCAGTTCTAGTATGTACACATATATTTTATATGTAGATGTAGTTGCAGTGGACCTCTTGTTAGAGGTAGAAATGAGCAGAGACACCAACATTTAACAACTTGAAAAGGGCCCCAGTTTATTCTTCCTTACAGCTTAGCCATTCTGACTGATTACAGCAAGTTCCTACTGTAGGGTCTAATTGCAGACTCTGACTGCTGGTTATCTCCTTCTGTACTACATCAGCAAATATTAGTTTGCAGACTTCGAACACAGGCCTTAGCTAGCTTGACTATAACTGCAGGCTCCAACTCCACCAGACCCAGACTGACCTACCAGAGGACCTTTTTGCCACCAGCTACTCCCTTATTTTGTTCTTTGTGTCCCTCTGGATTTTCTCTTTCTTCTTCAGGGCTCCTCTACCTCCTCAGGGTCCTCTTCCTCAAAAAGCTCCTCTGACCAGCCAGCCTCACCCCTTTTATCATACCTATCTTTATGACAGCTGTGACCCATCAAAAGCAAGGCTGTTCCTCTTCTTTAGTATTTAGTACAACTGTGACTTATCAGGGTCACCTGTGATCCCTTCTTTCACAACACAGATGCATGTAAACATAAATCAATAAAATCTTTATATTTTTTCATTTTTATTTTCTCTCTCGAGTTCTTTGACAATTTCAGTTGCCTGCCAGAGATAGTTTACTTGGATAATTAAATTCTATATACTTTGGTGAAAATTAAGTCAGAATTGATTAAATTGCTTAAAGGACTGAATACATTTGTAGAGTGAGGTGTAAGTAACCAGAAAGCAGTGGTATAACTGGAGTATTTTAACACTTTTTTTTTCTAAGTATTTCTTCTAGATAAAATCTGAAGGAGCTAGTTATCCAAATCAGCAGTGTACCACAGTTTTTACTCCCTTTTTGAAGTGATTTGACAGAAGCTGTAGGCTAATTAAGGCTATTTATAAGAAACTAAAGCAGGTCATAAGACATTTTGTGCCATATTACTACAAGATAGGATGGGAAGTGAAAATATTTTTTACTGAAATTGTGAAATAGGTAGTTAGAAACAACTGTCACCCTAGAATCAGTTACCCTAAAAATGCTTGGATCATGTGGTCCTTGTGGCACGAATTTTCTGTTGCAAATGTAGGAATCTGGACTTGATGACCACTATTCTTCTCTTGAAAAATTGTGACATTTAAAAGTAAAGTCACATCTATTAATTTCTTAAATCTCAGTAATAAGGTTTTATAGGTATCCTGTGTTGTGCAACAATCAAGAAATCCAAAGTAGGTTCAAATAAATGTTTGTAGTTTCTGTTTCTTCATGCAAGTTTCACCTTTTGACTCTGCAGAACTGCTGCACCTACCATCTAGCAAACAGATGCAGTGATTTGTGAATGGTGCCAGTCTCATCTTCTATGTGAGAAAGGTGTTTTTCTGATGTCTGCTCAAGTCGTATGCCAACTTCCAAGCCAAAAGGACACCATGTTTTGCTCAGCGTTGACATCATTACCAGGCGTGTTAATACACTTTGCCTGTCAGCACTGCCTTAACTGAAGCTGTGCACCATTAAATCTGTCATCTGAGCTCTGAGTGGCATGCTGAGTTCAAGTGTCTTTTGTTTTGCAAATGTAATCATTTCACACCACTGTATTTAACCTTATGATGTTTCTGGTGTTTATTGGGATAATGACTAAAGCTCAGGCAGGATTGGACCTTTGTGAGGAAATCTCTAAATACCCTTAAATGCTGTAGCAAGCAGTGGTGGTTACTCAGCAGATGCTGTTCTTTTGTTCCAGTTAATTATCAGACAGTGCCATGTCAGGACACTTGGTTGTTGTTTCTGTTTCTTAAGCAAAACCAAAGTCCTGGTTAAAAACCTGATCAGAGAATGGAAAGTGTATCTTGAAAAATAATTTTTAAAAAATTAAAAATCAGATCCTTATGTGTAAGACTGGAAACTGGAAAATTTCCACTTATAGCCAGAAAGAAACCCATTTATGAGTGTCATGCAACTAGTAAATTCAGAACTTGATTTCCTTGGGAATACTATAACACAAGATACTTGAGATACTGCAACATTTCAGTGTATAAATTTAGATTCATAGTGTCACAAGTCAAGCAGAAACACAGGGATGATAGGCAACAGAGTAGAAGTCAGCACAGCTGCGTGGTGAGGAGTATGTGCATGAAAGCAGTTAAAATCACTTGGTATTTTAGAAGCAAACTTTAACAACAGTTCTGAAATTGGGCTAAGCTAAATTTTTTTCATTTATATTTTCATACCTGTAATGTAACAGCCCCTAATAATCTTGTAACAGTTTTCATATGCGATAACACGTTGAGAATTTATTTCTAGAAAGGATATTGTACTCCAGATCCCTTGTTGTTAGTATAATGTATTTTCTATATTTTAATGATTTTTCCAGTAGATGGCAGTAGTCGCTTATTGGCTGATAAACGAACACCATCATAGTGCACTATATGACCATACAGGAGTAAAACCCAAGTATGTTCCTATGCAGGTACTTAACTGATCTGTAATTGTGTCTGTTACAAGTGTGTCACCTCTTTGCTGTATCTGAGCATGTAATCTTTTCTGAATATTTTCCTTTGGAGTCTGTTGGTTTGCTTAGAAATGTGTGATAGTATAAAACTAATAAAGCTGTTACCGGGCTAGTGAGGGTTAGGGACAAATATATCTCAAAGTGTGCTTGGTTCTGAGGTCATTGGATTATACCTACATTTGAAAGCTGTTGTGGGTTACTCTGAGTTGATTAATTTTGTAAGTAGTTACATTCAGATTAGAATGCTTTATTGTAAATTATCTGACATTAAATTGTGCTTTTATGATTGGAGTTTTACTCAAATAATATTACAGGTTTTCTTGAGCAATCATCAGTATGGATGATTCTGCATTGCGAAACATGTCATGTTGCAAGACTGTCAAAACCTACCATTGTTTTTCTATTTTGTTTTGCTGCTTCTAGTCTTTCTGTCTTTGCCTTTTCTGTCC
Organism: Certhia americana; assembly: GCA_018697195.1. Lineage (NCBI taxonomy): Eukaryota > Metazoa > Chordata > Aves > Passeriformes > Certhiidae > Certhia > Certhia americana. The sequence goes on along the minus strand of CM031858.1, from coordinate 58,363,225 downwards.
TGGAGACATGTTACAGAAATTGTTTTTGTGCTGTTTAAACACAGATCTGAAGACTTCTATGTGGTTGTGCTGAACTCATAAGGAGTTCACAAGCCAAAGCTCTTGCTTTATCTGCCATATATGATGTTGGATGGAATCATATTCTAAGAAGCTTGGAGAGAAGACATTTTTCCCCAGAATGATCTGCATTATTTTAACTGATCTGTAGTTGCATAAACAGTCACCATTATGTAGGTGAAGGAATATATGAGATTAAATCTGGTTTTGCCAAATATATCATAAGTTGATTTATGATAAGAATTACAGTGATCTGGTGTTTTTATGAAAAGTTTGATGATATTTTGGTAACTGGGCATTAGCACTCTCAGTTACACAAACATGAGAGTGTCAAACACACTGGATCTCAGAAACCCCTAAAGAGATATGGGGAACTAGAAGACCCTGAAAACACTGAAGAATCGACCTGAAGCACAAGCAGGGGACAAAATGAATGTATAGGGTCAAACCCAGTAAATAAAAATTGATACAGTGGTATTCAATGTCAGTGTAGGAGGGTAGGGAGGTTTAAATAAGTTAATGGCACTAACACATTTTTCCAGCCTTTTTTAGTTTTGTGGATTAAGTGCCTTGCCTACCTTGCCTGCATCCTGGCTTCTGTTCAGCTGTCCTGCACATGACTTGTTAGCACTTCCCCATTTCTGTAAATACCCACTAGCAGAAACAGTGTCCCACGCTGTCCCAGATCATGGTGCTTCATCTCTTCCTTTCTGCCGAGTTCACTCTGATTCTCTACGAAGGGTGTTCTTGAGATGACAGTTTTAAAGATAGACATACAGAGAAGGGTGAGTGATATCTTTGAGAGGATCAAAGAGCACTCATAACTCTCAGCTTTTCACTAATACACTGTCAATATGTGTCTACGATATTCACAGGAGCATCCAGCTAATCAGTGGTCATTCATTTCTCTAGCCTGTCAGGGATACCAGTTTTTATTGTGAAACTTCATATCGCACCTGGGGAGTAGCTATGCATACAAGGAAGGTAAATTTTTTCTCCTTTTTGCCTTATAGCTCTAATGCCATGGAAAAGAAAGTGTGAGGAGAGGGAAGGGGTAATGAATGATGATGCAAAGGCCAGCAACTTCTTGACATACATACCGAAGTAGTCACTTGAATCTACATAATGCTAATGAAAACCTACAAGATTTTTCTGAGTTATGTTTTTGGTTTTGGTATTGATATCTGATGAATAAAAGACTTGACATTTTCTTCTTACTGTTTTGGATCATAAATCCTCCTTTTATTTCATCATCGTAACATTTTCAAAGACTCTGAAATAACGTGGAAACATCAACCTTGTTACAAGATCTGTATTACAAACTATGCATGAATGTGCAGAAAAATAGCATTAAATGTGATAACACTTATCAAATCTGATTAAACTATGATAAAAATTGAGCCAAGAAGACATGCAGCATTCCTAAGATACGTATACTGATGGAAAGCTGAAATTAGTATCAATATATGAGTACAATGAGTATACATTCTTCATTTTTTGGTTTTGTCTCATTTTACTGAGTTCTTCTTTCTGACTTACCAGGCTTGCTTTTCTCCTACTGCCTTTGCAAGGTTCTTTCTTTCTTGCTGTCCTGAGCTTTTGCAAAACACATCCAGCAGCAATCAAAGGGAACATGTTTTGGGGGTTTTTTCACTTCTGGAATCTCTGTCTTTCAGTCTTGTAAATGTGGCACTGTATTATGTTTTGGTCTTTCCTATGTATCTCATTACTGTAGGTGAATTTTTCATACGCAGATCAAACACCAGTATACCACACCACTATACCACAGAGGAAGATTTTTCTCTGTTTATGAATTTTTAAAAAAATTGTCAGACATTTTGACAATCAGTAGACTTTTTTGATTTAGAGAATGTCAGCTCTGTAAAATGATTTGGTTTTGACTGAGTCTAAAGACACTGCCTTCCTTTGCAGGTCATCTTGATTCACAAGTTACTCTCCACTTTGTATATGTTGGCAACAACTACTTATGTTCATCATAATTTGCTCCTGACTGCCTGACTTCACTATGAAAAAGAAATAGGGCAATAGAGCCAAAAGGGCAATAAGACCAGTAGAAGGAAAACTTTGCTAATGACAGAGGAGTTTCAAGGTTGAGTTGATTTGTCCCACTGGGCAGTGGGAGTGTGCACAACAAGCTTTTTACAAACCAAGTTAGATGACAAAAAATGAGTAAAGTCCAGCACAATGGTCTGATGATTCTCCTTTCTCTCCACCCCCCCCTACAATCTGCTAGCTCAGATTTTCGGAATTTTGGGAATCATCAATGGTCACAGACATATCTCACGGTGTCCTGCTCCATCTGCTGTGATAAGTACGACAGAGACAAGGTGGGTCACTGGTGAGCAGCATCCTGTAATAGGTCATTTCCATGTGGATGCTGCAATTGTAAAGGCAAAGTCTGGCTTTGAAGCAGTTGACTCCTGAACAGTGACCACTCTCATAGGTATCTTCCACATCTCCAGCAAACATGGATTTGTTTGCTCCTATTATTTCAGGCACAGTGCAGAAGATTTGCTTCTCTGAGTGGAAAGATAGAGAGCAGGTAGAAAAATTGTGCTGGCCTTGCCTTGAACTCTCCTTGCACCTGCTCAAAACAGGCCTGAAGAAAGCAGTTCTCCTCAGCAAGAACTGGCAAGCTGCCCAAGATGTCAAAATGATTTTCTGTGACCCTGCTCCATGACAACTCAATTAGTTCTAGGTCCTGTGTAACTTGCCAGTCTGGATGAATATTTCAGCATCAATGACATATTTCCACTGAACACTGTATCTTTTAAGTTGTTGTTGGACTAAAAATATGATAGGTCATTGGCTTCTAGACTAGTCCTTTCACACACATTGTACATAACTGGCTGTCTGACCTTCCTGACACTGGTAACATCAAGTTCCTGAAACACAAAGAGAACTTAAGCTTTGGCAGACACCAAGTTTCCAACAACTGCCACAACAGACTGATCTTTCCCACTCTAGGTAAGTGTTTATCCCGTGTGCATACACATCTTGATTTCCTGGAAGGAATATTTAGAATACATGTAAACTTTGTTGGAATACACTGTTCTGGAGGTGATACATTTCTCTAGGTGTTTAAATCCATGCTTTATGTATAAATCACTTAGCTGCTGAGATAAGCAAGTAGGTTACTACTCCCAGGCAGGAGTAGTTGGCTCCTAGTGGTCAGCCAGCTCCTGTTGCTATTTAAAGCCTCTAAAATCTGTTTACAGAGCTGTTTGTATGAATGCTTCCTATCCTTTTCATTCATACTTTTTATCCTGATCCCATCTGAGCTTGTTTCAATGTCAGCTTTACACTCTCTGTGGAGTATGTGAACAAACATACTGCTCCAAGGAAGGCAGAATTTCTTATTTTCCAAAGATTGTCTGTGTGATAAACATTACTTAGTTTGAATCAGAACTGAAAATTTTGCCTTAGGGCAGGAATAGTATAAGCGCAAATATGCCATAGAAGTATTTCATTATGGTAAATTGAAACATTCATTCTGGTTCTTTTTCTTTGCCCTCAAAAAAAAAAAATCATTTTATGGGAGCTCTGAGTAGTTTTATGCTATGTCACAAATGTCACGAGTCAAGCAGACAAAGCAGAAGGATGGCTTGGCTGAACAGGGATCTTCTCTTGGAAATAAGATGGAAAAGGAAGGTTATGTTCAGTGGAAGCAAGGTCAGGTGACCTAGGAAGAATACAGGGATGTTACTTGCCAGCACAGGGAGAAAATTTGTGTGGCCAAGGCTCAGCTAGAGATGAAGCTGTCAAGAACTGTGGAGGGGCAGTAAAAAAAGGTTTTTTAAAATATGTTCATGACAAAAGGCAGGATAAGGATGGTCATCTCATAAACAGGGACAAACAGAAGTATTTAATACATTCTTTGCCTTTGTCTTCAACACGGGCCAGGAGCTGGACTCGATGAGCCTGATGGTTCCCTTCCAACTCAACATATTCTATGATTCTAAGTTATTTCTGTCATTCTGTATATCTACCTAGCCCCAAGGTGTGGAAACATAATGAACAGCTCTAGCAGCGAAAAACACTTTAGGTGTTTTTCAGTCTTTTTCTAATATATTTTAAGATGAGAAAAGGGCTTGAACATACCAGAGTGCTGTGGGGCATAACTAGCAAATAATTGTGATCTGTGAGTGATTGTGAGGCAGCAAGGGTCCTATGATGAATCTAGATCCTCAGTATAGTCTGCTGCTCCCTGTTATAGTATGTCTCAGTAGGTGGAAATACTCAGTATTGACCGCTATATATGTGTTAATTGTGCTATTTGCTGTCACATAGTTCTTTAAAAACCCAATCAGACACATTGGGACTAGCTGAAGAGTAATTAAGATGGTATTGTTCCTCCTCCTTTGTCATGGACTCTGGAAGTGCTTGTGTTTGGGCCAGGAAACTGATAATTCCTAAGGCAGAGCAGCTGTTTTGTTCCTAGAGTCTTGCAAATGGATCTGGAGCCTTATCTAATCCCATTCTTTTTTTGACCTCAGAGAATTCACTTTGGATAGTTCAGAGATGAGCACTGTCTTTCAGGACTGTGCCATTCAGTTTGAATGCAGATTCAGCATGTGTTAAATAAGTGAAAACAGCTCAGCTGACGGCAGTTGCAGACTTAATGAAATAACAGGTGGGAAAAAGGAGTATTTGCCTCATTTAAAAAATATACTTCAGTACTCAGCTAATATAACTGTGAGGACATGGTATTTTGTCAGCAAAGAAACTACTGAGACAAGTTTCAGGCTAATTACTGAAAAAAAAAATTTGTCAGGTATGTAGACGTCACTAATTTGTATCCTTTCAGGAATTAAGGAAAATTCCTGCTTTTGCTTTTACACCATTAGAGGAAAAGGTTATTTTATTTAAAAGGGGGAAAAAAGGTGAACTAGTGTTCAATTCAACTAGCTGAGTAATTAATTTAGTTTGTGAAATCATAAAGCAGCCAAGGACTTCTTGAACAATAAATAAGGGCTTTTATTGTAAGACACATGTTCACAATGCTGCAACACTGATTGGAACTACATTAAAGACAGTCTCTCTCCATCTCTATGTGGATGTGAAATGTATGATTTCTAGTTTTATTTAACAAAAGATCTTTGTTTAGCAAAATATTTGTTTAGCAAGATCATAATTACAGAAATGCTGAACAAACCTGGTATCAGAGTTTTTTATGAGAACTTGAGATTTTGACCTTTATGTTTTTCATCCTTCAACAAGAGGCAAGGCCTTCTGAGCACTTTTCTGTGTCAGATATCTGGTTTTGAATCAGAGCTTCTTGATTTGGTGCTCTGAGCAGAAGAGATCCAGTGGTCCAAACATCTCTCATAGTAGAAACTTGGGATCCTAATGGAAACATTTCACCCAAAATGAGATTTGATGAATCATGATGCTGGAGATTTGTTGGTCATCTGCAGAGATTTGGGAAAGGGGGAACTGGTAAGCCATCTTTGCTAATTAAGGTTCTTCCCTACTATGCTGTCTTATAAAATCATGTATTTAAAGAGTTCTTGTTCCCATTAACTAAAAGGCCTCCTGAAGTATACAATTCAGTTCCATTTAATATATGCTTAGGTAGCTTGAAAAATAATAAATTCTTAGACTTCCACATGAACTGCATTTAATCGTTGCCAAGTCTGCACAGACCAGCTCCTGCTGATCTGAGTGTTTCATTGCAAGCTCTGTGAATTGTTACAGGGTACTCTCTTGAGACCACAGTGCATGTTGATTAAAATATCAACATGAATATGTTCTTACATTCTGTATCAGAAATATAATTTACTGATGTCTAGTAAGACAATTGACAGCACATTCAGTGATCCAGACAGTAAAACCAAGTTTGTCCCTGCTCCAGAGTTGAATACTTTCAAAAAGAAAATACACAAATATTAGTAACAGGAAACTGCTGTTGTGCAAACATTGTTATAACCTCTGCAACGATTAAGAGGTACTTCCTACCTAGGATTTTACTTACATGTGCACATACAGACACAGGCACATCCCCTTGTATAAGAGTCTAAACGTCCTAAGAATTTTGCATTTTTGTCTCAATTTGTTTCATATGCAAGTTTTGACTACCCCACCTAACTTGCGGGAAATCCTTTCTCTGTGTTTATAGATGGGGTTTTTTGTGTTTACATCGTGCAAACAGAGAACAATGGTGGCTTTTTTTTAATTCTTTTTATCTCTTGGAATTGTTAGAGATCCCACAGCTCTGCTGTCACTAGGTCACTTAGCTTAGCTTTTTCCAGTTGTGTGCTGAGAAGGAGCACCCCTGCTTCCATACTTAAGGGCAGACTTCAAAGGATTCATCCAGTTCTGAAAGCTGGCTGAAACATTGCGTTTTTATAGAAGAAGTTAAAAACAATTTCCTGTTCTAGACAGTTTTTTAGCTTATAGAACTTTACCAAAATGCTTTGGCTTGCACTCCTCAGGTGCATTGTAATAGCAGAGGGATTCAGTTTTACTTGTATTTGGTGATAGAGTTTCCTGTCAGGTGTCCTGCATTAAATTAAATGACAGGGACATGCTTCTGCATTGCTTAAGACCACAGACGCATCCTGATTGCAGCTATCTCTCCTTAGGACCTGTATTTGCATAAGCATTGACTGGGATAGGGAGCAGGGTAGTCTGGTCCAAGCTCCGTTTTTGCGGTAGCCTGTGAATTTAGGCAATCTTGTTTGTGTCATTGTATCTTGATTTGAAAATGATAATGATTTAGATTTTTTTCCCCAGCATATTAACAAATTCCAAATAAGATATAAGAGTATTGTTCAGTTTCTCTTTTTATAAAAACCCAGGGTCTTAAGTATCCTCATCATCACAGATTTTTTTATCCCAGGGATTTTATGTTAAATGCGATATAGGCATAGCAGAGACAGAAACATATTGCTCAGACACTTAGATTCTTTGTTGATCACTTTTTAAAATTTTGATTTTTAATTGGATTGTAATGTGCATTTGGCTGAGAGATGATGTGATGTGTACAGATGATGAATGGGAAAATGCTTCTATTTAGAAGAGCTTATCATTTATATATGAACATTTACAAGCCATGGCATACATAGAACCTTGCAAAATATAATTTGTTAAAGTTTAAAAATAATTTATTGCCCAAGCTTAAGAAAAAAAAAATATTGCCAGTAATTCTATTACTAATTCTAGATCATGAAACAGAACTTCAAATTCTTGTTCATTTGTGTGTTGGTGAGCAGTATTGTGCAGTTCAGCTAGGAAAATGGGAAGTGATCTTAAAACTTTCTAAAGCATTAGTAACTCATGTACTTTCTAGAACAGTAAAATAAAATAGCTGGCCAGCAAATGTGTAAAGATGACCCATGTCTTTTACTTCTTCAGTTCAGTTATGAGAGAAAACCATCGTTCTGAGAGATTGTATTTAAAATATATTGGACATAATATACATTACTTCTCTTGTATAAAACAATAACTTAGTAAATTCTGCCACTGAGTTTTTTATACCTGTTTTGCCATCTGTGTTATGTCTTTGCTTGGCAAGCATTTTTACTTTTGTTGATGCATTTCCTTTTAGACATGATATTATGGGGGGGTGAGTATGTCTTAACTGGTTTTGAATCTAGTCTGTTGTTTCTGACACATTATTTTTGCTTTGTCTAGCATCTTGTAAGTGTGCTTGACAGACCCAAAATCTAGGTCTGGTGTGGTTTTCCTGCTGTTTCTGTTGTCTTTTCAGTTCATCATCATAAAGTTTGCAACAATGCTAAACAGTAGTGAAGGGATGTAAACCTGTGTTAACTTGGCGATTTCCCATGGAAATAATTCTGTTATCAAGTGGCTAAAACCCTACAAGTCTCCTTAACACATCTGAATATGATGATATTGAGGGACTGAAGTTCCATAGACCTGAAAGTCTATGCTATAGGACTTCACAGGATAATAACTTCTGAAAAGAAACAAAATAGGTGTTTGGGTTAGCTGCCTGTTCTGTGCATACATCTTTGAATGTTCTTAGTGTGAATGCCTGCAAATACATGCATGTTTAATAAGCAGTAAAAGCAACAATAGTAACTCTGTTTTCAACTTGTTTTGAGTTTTGTATCCTGTAGGTTATGCTTTTATGCAACAAGGATTATCAAGATTTCTTTCCAGTTGGACAGAATGAAATAGAAATGCTAGATATTCTATCAAAGCTTACAGGTTTTGTTTTTTTCAATGAGCAGTGGCCCCTTTTTTCAAATTTTACTCAATAGTTCTGTCAATTTTAATGGTAGAGTGGCTGCTTTAAAATTACCTTTCTCATTTTGCTTCTTTGTTTATCATTTTTTTGATTATAGTCTATAGCTCTCATATTTCCACTGGACTGATGGTTCATGTATTTTACCAAAACCAAGTAATGTACTGAGCTAGTGGACTATTAGAACTCCTTTGAAATGCTGTGCCCATCCACTTATCTGCTTTATCTCAATTATGAGTAAGTTAATGCTGACTGAATAATTGGTTATTACCAGTAAATAAAAGCAACATGACTTCTCTCACGTCTGGTGAGTCCCTGACTTCTTTAGAACTCTTTTAAGTGCTTGGGTTATACTGCTTCAGCAGCAAGCCGAGATGAACTTGCAACATAGTGCTTTCCATGGTGTGCTTAATAAATGGCTCATTATGTGGGCAACAGACTCCCCCAGATAGCAGTGCAGTGCCATGGAACCTTACTTGGATGGTAAAGCAGATCCTTCTGTCCAAAGCCTGAAAGTTTGGATATGTCTTCATCACAGAGGGCAGCTTTAATCAGAAAGCTGGAGCCAGTTCTGAACAAGCTGGTGTGTCTACAGAGTGCTCAGTGCCATACAAAAATATGAGCCTTGACTGACATCAGCTCAGACTCCACTCTCAGTAACATACCCTGCTTCACAGTTAGAATAATTGCACAACAGAGCTTTATACTGAGGTAGCCACAATGCTGACCCCTTGGCTAGCTTGTTTCAAGGTAGAATAAATGTCTCAGTCTGTTCCCTGTGCTACAGAGAGGTATTCCATACTGCAGTGCTTACGTATTATATCATCTTGGGTTTTTGAGTGTATGTATCAGAAAGATATGGGATAAAAGGGTAAAACTTCCCTAACTAATCCAAATCTGCTTGTAATTTCAGACTTCAAATATTTCCTGGAATGTTTCTTCTAAGGAACATGCTTCTTCATGTCAGTGCTGGTAAATAAGTAATTATTCTTCTTCCCTAGAAACAGCATGGAGTCAGCTATTACAGTCCTGGAAGGGCAGAGCCTACCTTAATTTTATTAAGGTTGCAACCTGCTATCTCCTCACTGCTCAGCACAGGTCTGTTCTCTGCTCTTTGCCCTGAAAATAGTACTGTAGTTGTGCTATACTCTGACATAAATAGCGCTTAAAAGATATAAAGGATTGACCTTGACCTCAAGCCCTTAGGGAGAACTGAGCTTTAAGGAGTCACTTGTGGGAAGGTAAAAGAAGAGTTTTACTCCATTATCTTATTTTTGAATTTTTTTATCAGTATTTCAGGAGACACACTTATTGAATATCTATTTTATGTGCATTTATTTAATAAGCCAAGGGAACAGATGGGTGCTTTGGTGATTTTGTGTAACTCTGCTTCTCTATGTTGAATATTTATTTTGACAGTGTCTCCCATTAACAATAAAAGCTCTTACCCTCTGCTTTCCCCCCACCTAAGCTCTTTATAATCAGTGCAAATGACAGCAAGTTTTTTCCCATTTTTTTTTAAAAATTAAACTGGCAGGGATCAACTTGCATGCTGTTGGCACTTGTTGAAAAGAAAACTAAGCAAATTCTATCCAAATCTAGATAAGATTTTTTAATGCAAAAACTATTTAGCCATGATGTGTGATAGTAAAATCAACAGCAATGCAGTTGTTCCAGTAATAACTTTGCCTACAAAAAAAGTTCAGTAATAACAAGTTTTCATGGAGATTGTGTGTGTTTATGTGTGTGTCTAAATTGGCATCACCTTGCAGCTCATATCTGTGTGCTCTCAATTGTGCAGTTGCCTCTTCCCAGCTTTTGGCACTACTTCTTTGATCACATGCTAAGATGACTCAATTCACTAACCAAGCAAAAGTATGTGTGTGTTTAGCTTAAATAAGTTCACAGTGTAAGCAGACAAGTGCCAGCATTAACAGAAGGTGAAAACAGTGTTCAATTAGATAAGGAAAATGCAGGAAAGAGGAAGTGGGATCTCTCCTTTTGAGTGCTGAAAAAATTTTGATTTGGCTCCCTGTAATAAAACCCCATATTTAGCTATACAAGTAGACTGCAAGTACAGTGATTATTCTGCAGAGACAAGAGATATCATGCTCTGATACACGTTTCTCATTTCTTTAACTTGCATGCTTGATAATTTATAATACAAATTTGCAGAATGGCCCAATCATTATTAAGAACAGGCCCGTTTGAACACAGTTCTTCTAATGGAGGAAAATTACACATCACTGTTCAGCTATTATGGTTAAAATCCTGTATTTTCATCTACATCTACTATTGCAAGTATTGTACTCACTAACACCAATTAGTAATGAAAAAAGGCACGGATTAAATGCCATTAGGCTGCATATTGCTAAACTGTGTTTCTAAAGAGTAAATACAGTTTTCCAGACAAAAGGAAGAATGTCTGCCGGAGTTCCATTTCTAAAAATTATCTCCAGAACTTTTGTTTTAAATTCTTTTCACAAATCATTTTCATATCTGAAGTAGAGAAATATGTAGACCTTTCTTTGAGTAGTCTATCACTGACAGCAGAATAATGATCAGAAAATTCTGTCTAAATAAAGTGTGACTGTTCACTCAAATCTTGCTCAAATTTTGGCTGTCACACAGCTCATGCTAAGGCCATGCTGGGAGCAATGTCATTAGTTCAAAGTGAGGGCAACATGTAGGCAGGGTATGATTGGGCAGAAATGGCTAAAGGTAATTGTGCAGCCACTATCACCCACAGTTTATGATCTGCAGAATTGAATTAGCAGTTTTCTTGAAGTTTCCTCAGAATCCAGTAAAAATGTATAGAAGTAGACCAGACTTCCAAAGTAGAGGGTATAAATACGTCAGCTTACCCCCCCAAAAATTGAGGTGGATCCAGCAGCAATTGGGCCCCCAAAGTTGTCATGCTTTTTGGTGGAATATAGGGAGTGCCTGCATTATGGGGAAGGAGGAAGGATAAGCATTCCCACCATCAACTAGATAACTACTTTGTTCATAGGTGCATGTTATAAACAAGTTATAGTTTATAGAACATCTGAGTTAGGAATTCCATGAATTAAGTAATGAGTTAGTGAATTCCCATGTGGGACTATTCTATAAAAATGGGATTGAGCCCTTGTTGGTCATGTTTATTAGGTTTCCTTCATGAGCTTATAAGATAAGGTTTGTTTTACAGAGTCACGTGAGACTGACAGATGAGCTAAGTGGAACTCTGGAACATTTGGCCTTACTTTAGAAAAATTGCTAGCAAGTGAGGAAGAGCAGGCAGATGTTACAGAGGGATGTAAATTTATGCTGAAATGTGCTGGACAGATCTGTTTGAGCCTGACCAAGTCCCACTGTGTGATCTTGTACCCTGTAGGGCAGAGAGCCAGGTAAGACTATATGGAACACTGCTGTTTCCGTTGGTGGAATTACAGGTCAAATTCCAATACTTCTAGGTAAATCCCTTTAGGGAAAGCATGTCTGGAAATTGGGAAATAAAAATTTAGCTAAGAATTTTTTTAAGTAATTTTATCTTTGAAATAGTGAAATGTACCTCATCCTAGTCTGATTTCACTTTCTGTGTGAGCCCAGATTCTCAGGATCCTAGATCAGAAAAAGATCTCTTGCCAGCAAGACTTTACTTCCTTAATCACTACTTTATTTTGCCATCCCACTGCTTCTCAAGCATAGTCCTTCAATGAGACATCAAGCTTCCCTGCAGTGTGAGAATTGTTAGCAATATGTCACATTAATATGGCTGCAGACAACCTAACACGTATGTTCAGCATAAAATATAAACTGGTATTTATAATTTTATTCAGTCTTTTTCTCCCACTGGCCCAACCTCTTCTACTCCAAGCCATTTTTCATATTATACATGTAGCTATAGGCGCTTCCCCAAAACACTGTATTCTGTCAACTCAGAACACTTCAGTGTTGAATTTTATTTCTTCTTCTTCTTCAAACTTACATACTTTGGGTATTTAAACTTACACCCCCCACCTCACCCCCCCCCCCCCCCCCCCCCCCCCCCCCAGAAAATACCCAAACCAAACAGTAGAGTGATTATAACCTATGACAATATGTTTTCCCTTATACACCTCTCTATAAGAGAGAAGCTCTAAAGCAGAACAATAGTGGTTGGAGTTTGACATGTGCTCATCTCAAGATGGCCAATGAATAAAGAGAATTCTGTCTTCCTGGAATTTGAACAAGGGTATGATGATTTACCTAATGGAAGAATCTTGGTTTCAAGGTTACCAGTCCATTGTATGCTATCAGATCAGGCAAAGTTTAATATACTACTTCCTGTCATGCACCAAGTCTGGTATGGTGAAAGAATTTAGGTGCTTGTAGAAAGACAAATGGAAAAACATTCCACTCATCCAACTGTACTTTTGGTATCTAGATTTATACATGGAGTGAATTAGACACCAAAATAAAAACTATTCTATACTTTTTTCTGGTCACTAATATGAGCATAATGCAAGTAGTGCTAGTGAGTCCAGGTAAGGGCCATGAAGATGATCAGAGGGCTGGAGCAGCTCTCCTTAAAAAGACAGGCTGAGAGAAATGGGGTTGTTCAGCCCTGAGAAATCTCCAGAGCTTCAATCAGCCTTGCATGATGTAAAGGGGCTACAAGAAAGCTGGAGAGGGACTTTTTCCCCATATTAGAAAGAAATTATTTCCTGTGAGGATGGTGAGGCACTGGAATATGTCGCCCAGAGAAGCTGTGGTTGCCTCATCTCTAGAAGTGTTGAAGGTTGGACCAGATGGGGCTCTGAGCAATCTGGTCTAGTGAAAGGTGTCCTTGCCCATGGCAGAGGGGTTGGAACAAAGTGATCTTTAAGGTCCCTTCCAACCCAAACTATTCTATATTGCACATGAATTACAATAGTAATGTATTGTATATATTTTGCATTCAGAAAGAGTTCATATGCCCATGTTTTACTTGAGAAATTAAAAAGTTTCAGAACTGGATCAAATGAAGGTGCATTTCTTAAGAGTGGTCCTACTCCAGCAATGCCCAGGCTTTTAAGTCCTTCCACTTTAGCTAAGTTGGTAAGCTGTTGAAAATAAATAACAAAAGGGGTCCTTCCTCAATTGTTGTTAATGGAGGTCAGCAGTCTACAGAAATTTAAAAAAAAAAATAACAGGATTTTAAATTATCTAATTATAAAGCCTGTCCTCACCTGTTGGTTACAAATCACTATCATAATTATTGTATATATATAACTTTCCATAACTATTGCAATAGTAATGTAATGTAATTATAATAATAAAAATAGTAATAATAGTATTAGCAATGTAATTATACTGGTTTTCCTGTTGCCATGAAGTCTGTATGTCAGGTAAGACAGCAATTTCAATCAGTCCAAAGTATATTTTGTTCTGGTACAAATATGAACATACATCTGACTAAATGAAGCCAGGTGTATTCATACCAGTTAATTCTATTCCTTTTAAAAATTTAGAAGGAAATCAAGACCAGAAAATCAGACCATATATTTTTCCATGTATTGTTAGGTTAAAACTTTAACACATCCTGTCATATCATACTTGAGATTTCATGCCCCCTCTGCATTATTTAGTTCATCAGCTATTTTCAAGTTTCAAAGAACAAGATAAGGAAGAGAACGAAAAGGATCAATAGAAAGAACAAGGAAGGCCTAAATCTTTCTGTATAATTGTAAGAGTGAGTGAACCCCGTGAGTAAGAGTGAGTGAACCTAGATGAGACAAAATCAGTATTCTAAAATTTCAGAAACTATTTGTGTTTTAAAAGAATCATAGAATAATTTGGGTTGGAAGTGACCCTGAGAATCATTTAGTTCCACCTCCCTGCTATGAACAGGGACCTTCCACTAACCAGGTTACCTTGGATACTTCCAGGGATAAGGTACTTGCAATTTCTCTGGATAACCTACTCCAGTGCTTTACCACACTTCACTACAGAATTTCTTTCTAATATCCAATCCAAATCTACCTTCCTTCGGTTCAAAGCCATCACCCCATGTCCTATCATTATCCCCTTGTGAAAAGTCCCTTTCCAGATTTCTTGTAGGCCCCAGTTAGGCAATGGAAGGCTGCTATAAGCTGTCCCTGAAGCCTTCTCTTCTACAGGCTGAACAGCTCAAATTCTTTCAGTCTTTTCTCATTGGAGAGGTGCTCTGTTCCTGTGATCATCTTCATGGCCTTCCTCTGGACCCACTCCAATATATCCATGTCTTTTCTCTTCTGAGGGCCCCAGATCTGAAGGCAGTACTCCAAGAGGGCTATCACAAGAGGCTAGAAGCAATAATAGTTTTGAATCCCATTGTATTTGGGCCAAATTTTTCCCAGAAATACATTCTGCATGTCTGGAATAAAAAGGGAAGGAATTGCAGTTCAGGAGAATGAGAAATTCTAAAACTAATGGCAGGTGTTGAGTTCTATCAAAACTTACTGTAGTAGAAACAAATCAGAGAAGCCAGTTCTTAAGCTTAGTTTGAGCCTGGAAATCAATCAGTAAAACCTCATAGAAAGGGAGTCTAAAATCAACTTTTTCTTAAAGGAAAAGGGAAATTGGTGTATAGCAGTAAGACTTTTTTGTCCTAAAACTTTATTGGATAGTTTTGCTTTCTCTTCTTCAAATAAGTTAAATTCTTTACCTTAATGATGATAGCAAGTGAACTACTGCAAATCAAATAATTAAAAAAAAAAAAAAAAAGAGAGAGAGAGAAAGAAAGTAATTCAGGTTTAATAGAAAGACTTGAAGTACCTACTCTGTCTTTTTGGTAAAATAGAAACAAGTTTTTCTTAATGGCAGGAGAATTTTTATGGGTTGATGAGTTTCAAAGTAAAAACCAAGCAAGGAACCAACAAAACAAAAGCTAAGGCGAATTTCTAAATGCTAAGGTGTCTGGCTAAGTAGGGGAAAAACCTTAGTTAAATCAACACTTCTACAATATAAACTTTCTCTTGTATTTTTCAATAGTTATTTCTTCTTAAGATATTGCAAACTATTTTTTTACTACTTTTGCCTATGATAAAATGAAGTCAAACATATAAATTCTTTTGATGTTATTTATATGAAACAAATAAAATGAGCAGAGCAAGTATGCCTTTCTTCCCTCCAAGCCTTATTTAATCCCCCTTTTCCAGGGTGTAAATACTGCCTTCTATTCCTTTACCTACAGCTAGGTAAAATAAGGAATTACAAAAAAGCAGTAAGTCTAAATTATATAGAAAAGATGAGTAAGTACCATAAGGAAATGCCCGGTCTTTTGGAGAACGTCCATATAAATTCATTTGGAGATTCAGTTCTCTGGTGACTTATCTGGACTAGGCACTTACAAAAGTAATTGTGGAAGAGACTGTCTCTTAGACGCATCAATTCCTTTCTGTGTGCAGGCAACCTTCCATGGCAACATTCACAACCTTCTCAGAGCATGGGGACAGATAGAAAACATGGAAGAGAAACAGTCCAAGCCTTACATCACACATGCTACAAGGTGATGGGCAGTGCTACCGATTTAGTAAATTATTACCCCCTTGAAGCAATGAGGAAACAATGTATTTAAGTTTGGTCCCTGAGGTGTGGCTCAGGGACGCATTACCTCCTGTGACTTCTACTGGAAGGTTAAACACCAACCTTTGCATAGGGCTGTGCCTAAGGGTACCTTTTGAAAGGAAATTCAGGCTTTTATTTCTGCTCTTGGCTGTATGCAGTCATCCAGAAATGGAGTAATGGCCTTGTCTTAGTGGTGCAAAGCAAAGCCTGACCAGTATTCAGATATTCCTGAATCAATTTTGCATCATTTTACTTGGTTGTAGGTGAAATGCTGTGGCTTCTGGAGCTCTAGTTTCATACAGGTGCAGGTGATATTTAGTTTCACTGCATATTTTTTTGGCTGCTTTGGCTTTCCCAGAGGTGGGCTGAGCTTTGAATATCAAAGAGGCGGATAACTGATGCAAAATGGTGGTGGTAACCTGGGCTGCAGAAAACTTTCCCTTTATAAGACATATTCTCTATAGGATTGTATATTTGTTAAAGCATTCATGATCTGAGTGATGGGCTTCTGATTCTGCTCTGCTTCATGTATGTATGTGGTTGTGGAGGATAAATATAATTTAGTATCTTTACTTTTCCAATATTTTCTCAGATTTTACTTTGGCCGCTAACGTGGATGATGTAGTATATCTTAGTGCAAGTATATAGTGCCATTAATTAATACATCACCTATGGGGGAAATCCTTCTAGGAATTTTTGATTGACTCTATATGTGGCCAAATAAAGCTCAAAAATAATGTGAATGCATTCTTCCCATGCTATTTGTTACTTCAAGTATTCAGTAATAATTATTCTTTGCCATAATTTTCTACAAGTTTTCTGTGGGGCATTTCTGCGTTATCGGAATTTTACTGTGCAAAATATGTCTGCCTGAAACTAGGAAACACGTATAGTCTTCTGACTTTCTTCAGCACTCATTTTGTCCTGTTAATTCTGTATTTCAAAGCTACTGTATTGCTTGGGGCAGGCATTAGGAAGTCCTATGTCTTAATATCTGCAGTATCACTGGTAATTTGCTGGATGTCCTAAGCTGATGGTCACTGAAAGCAGTGGAGTGAGTACCCTATAATTTTCAGTTTGCAAAACTCTACCAGGTGTAGTTTTTAAGTTTTGGGCACATTGTAAGTATTTTTCTTGAGACGTTGTCTGGAGAGGATTTCACATAATGCCATGTCTTCTGATACTAACATTTAAGGAACATACAGGTTATATATAGATATAATCAATATGAAGATAGCATCCCAGAACTTCCTGAAAGTCATTATTAAGCCTCCACATGTATTACTTCAGTTAGTTTATTTAGAGAGAGAATCCCAGGTAGGAGACAAAGGTCATAAAATGGCCCTTTGCTCTCCCTGGTTAATGATAGGCTATGGCCAATAGAACTCCCTGATTCATTGACAACATTAATATTCCAGTGTCCTGAAATACGGAAGATAATGAAGTGGTAAAGAACTCTGCACAGTGATAGGTGATAATACACAAACAGAGACATGTTCCTAATGGGAATATCCACACGCTGGTCTTTGACAGTGTCTGGAGAGCAATTTTTTATTCTTTTGTCTCACTTGATGTCAGAGTAATTATTAAACAACTAAGTACCCCCATTTGGCAAACAGTCTTCATAGGAAGTCTGCCCAAAAATATAAAAGGATGAGAGTGAATGACAAATATTTATACCTTGTATCAGTTTGTGCCAATTTGCTAAAATATGGGCAGAAGCCCACATGAAAAGAAACTGTAAATAGTCTGTTAACAATGTTGTCTCAAGGAAGAATGTGTATGTGTCTACAAAATGGGAGTAATTTTTAGAAGCGACTCACTCCACAAGAGTCTTCATAACAGATAAATGTGGTTTAACAACAAAGACATGATGGCTTAATGTCCTCCTTTGATAAGTTACTGATCAGTTACTATTGGGTACTGAAAGAACACATTGCATCTGCCAATCTTTATTCAAGGGTCTGGGTACAAACGTCAAGAGGTGTGGTAATGTGTTTTGTCTGGCTTGTGTGTACTTCTGTTCCTGTAGAAATATTGCACTGAAGTGTTTTCCTCCTGGACACAGTTTAATGACAACCATAGATGTTCACAAGTAATTCCCACTTGTTTGTTAATGAGTGGTTCACAGGAGGCACTAGAGATGAAATATAGCATAAGACCCAAATGAACAAACTCTGCTTGTGCCAGAGTACAGTTCTGCTGTCTGCACCCAGCATTGCTGGAATCAGATGTGTTGAGCAGCACAGTGCAGGGATGCAGTGCGAGTTCTGAATAGCATTAGCTCATCCTGTTTGTTTGGCCTTGGAAGCCAGAAAGTGACAGCAGCAGTCCTGGAGCAGTGCAAGGTGAAGGCTCACTTCAGGAAGCTGATCCCAGTGAGATGCAGAGCACTGGCAGTTGCTTTCATGTGCCAAACACAGATTCAAAAACCACAACCTGAAATTGTGCTGGTATTACTGGGTGCTCTAAAGCAAGCAACCTGTGTGGCTTGTCTCTCTGACAGTAACAATTTTTTCCTTTTTTTTTTTGCAAACGTGAAAGCACTCATCAGTGTTTCTCTGTTCTGTAGTTTGAGAAAATATTTCTCCTTCTCAGCTGCAGATTCCCTCAGCACACCTATGTGTGTCAAGACACTTTTACACAATATATTTAAGTAAAGGTTTGAGTGTACATGTATACCAACATCAATGTGCTTTAATTTGTCTAGGCTTATTGGAGCCAAAATACTTGATTTGAAGTAATTCACTCAAAATTCGAGTCCAATTAGAATATTTCCATAATATTCATCTAAAGTTGTTTTAAAAGACAGATTGACTTAGATTGTGGTTATTTGAGCTATTAATCTGTTACAGGTAGGAAACATTACCACTGAAAAAGGTTTAAGTGAATGGTTCTTAGTGCTATTTCATTTTTCTTGTACCAGACCATGTACACACCTCTCTTTCTTCAGTGACAGTAATTTCTATATCTACTGCTATATTTAAAAATTCTGACTTTTCTGATGAATAGATGTCAGATGAATAGGAGGAGTCTCATGAGCAACAAGGTTTGCTTCTGGAAAAGCAAATACATAGTGCAGGCTTTGCCAAGTAAATTTAATCTAAGCTGAAATGGATGGGTGAATAGTGACTAGCAAATGTCTGTGCTTAGTATTGTTCATGCAGTAAGACCCCTTTTTATTTGATCAGTGAGTAAAGAAAGGATAATTTTAGTTTTCTAATGTTATTAGTTGTTCTCATTTTTCAGTTTTACAATTTTTCATAGTCATTTAAAATTCATCCTTTCATTGTCTTGATTCCTTTATAATTGATGCTGTCCTGTTTTTGTTTTGTTTTGTTCTTGTCTAGAAATGGTTTAGTCATGGAATTTTTTCTATCCAAAAGATGTCTACCTAACAAGACCAGATTGTTGGATAGCTGTGATACTCAGACATGCAGTTTGAACTGTTCTAGGAGTTTTTAGTTAGGGAGCTAAAAGGAATTTGAACAACAATGCTTGCTAAAGATGCGTTTTCATGGCTATGAGTAAACCAGCTGAGAAATCTCAAATGCAAGTAAACCATTCACAATAAAGTCTGTGAATGTGATGGCTAAACTATATTGCTTTGATTAATAGGTGCTCTTAATGGGCTCCTGGACTACCTTAGATATGAACCACAGCTGTGTAAGAAAAATCAGCAAAGCCTACTTGTCTAATGTGAACAGAAGCAATTCATTTACAGGGGGATGTTAAATAAAGGAGAGAGACTGGATGGAAATAGCATCAACTATTGCTGTTAAGAAATCAAGGACTGGAAAAATCATTAAGAAGCCATTTTCCTATAACATAAAACAGCATGTTGATCGACCCCTTTGAAAATAATGAAGTTACAGTAAGCTCAAATTAATATAAAAAATAAAGTTTCAAATATGTATGTAGTGACTTTTGAAGAAGACTTTTCTTCCTGTGGAGTATCATAATGCAACTGTAGACTATCATATATGCAACTTTTCCTAATAGAAGACTAGTTTTGGATTACTGAATCCTGCTTGTACCTTTAAAAGGAAGTATGATTTCTTGGGTCTGAAGAGAGTTTGTATGGATAGCATGATTTTTCAAATCTGCCAAGATTTCACCTCCTCATTTACATTCACGAAAAAGTAAAAATCAAGCAAAGAAAGAGATTTTCTTGTTCTCTTCCCCATTGAAGTCTAATAATGTGTTATGCTCCTTCAGCTGTGATAATGGGCAACAGTATCACAAATCTTACAGTGAAAGGAAGGGAACAGCAA
Organism: Certhia americana; assembly: GCA_018697195.1. Lineage (NCBI taxonomy): Eukaryota > Metazoa > Chordata > Aves > Passeriformes > Certhiidae > Certhia > Certhia americana. Next base: position 58,343,113 of record CM031858.1, on the reverse strand, counting down.
AAAACATTTCTTCCTGTTGTGTCTGCCTCTGTTCTCAGCTTCAGTCTCTAGCATTGCAAAATCTACCACCAATGACCTACTGAGAGGCTAGAGATCCATTCCAGGTACAAGAATGGGTACAAAGCTGCTTCCCAGTGAGATCAAATTATGGACAGTCATCAAGGCATGAAAATGTGTGCCAGAACCATGGTCCCTAGGCCACCACACACACCTCTTTCTATTTCAGGCCATTTTCTTGCTGTCCCAAAAAAGTGTTTTTATGTGTTTATCATGTCCCTGTTTTTTCAGTTTTTTCAAATTTTCATCACTGCTTATATGTACCTTCCCTTAATATGTGAAATCAGTTTCTCTGATTTGTATCTCCTCTCATTCTTAGAAGTTTTGTAAACAAACATACTGTGGCTACATCTTGACAGCAAAAGCCAGGGTCATTCATCCCTAAAACCTGGGACGTGTGAAAGTGAGAATTATCATATTCATCGTTAGTCCCATATATCCCAGCTGATAAAACCCGAAATGCCAGCAAAGCCTTGCCATCCCTTACTGTGCCGTGTAGTTATTTAATTGTTAAATAATGACACTGATCATTTCTGCATCCCTGTCTCATAGAGATATCTCACTATTCATAGGTGGTGTGCTGTAGTTTTTCAGTGTGTGAGGAGATGCAAAAGAATAAGCCTATACATCAACTTTCCTTAGTAGAGAGGAACTTGCAGTGTTCTGTTTTCCTAGGATCTCTTGAGGAAGTTTCATAGACACTACTCACTCACTGGCAAATCCTCTTCATACTACAGTTAGTAGTAAACCTTACAGTGAAACAAAAATTTGTCAGAAAATATTGATTTCTTGATGAAGAACATCAGTTGGCTTTTTTTCCCTTGGCACTGAAGGTCCTGGGAGTCTAATCTCCCTCTACACACTGGGTTCCATGAAGTGTTAGTGTGGGTTTCATGAGTCTGTGGCATCTGGGCAGCCTGCAGATGGAGTCTACCCTGAGGACAGTGTTTGATGCCAACACAGGTTGCCCAGAGAAATTGTTGTTCCTGTCAATTCAGATTATTAACTTGTTAGAAGAAAACCAATAGCTACTGAACTTTAAATTCCTTGAACAGCTGCAAGGCACCTGGGGCACTTTCCTTACAGCTTCAGGTTCTGGGAATACCAAATTCCAAATAACAAAAATGAGAGTAAGCAAACTCTGCTTTTCAGGGAACTTGATAACTCCTTGTACTTCACACCTGCTTCAGAACAGAGAGTGTTTTAGTAGTCTAGACAGCAACATTTTGAAATTAACTCATTCTCTATTACACTAAATCTAGCTCACTTATTTCTTCACATAGTACTGTACCAGAATAACAAGTTGTACTTAATTAGAGACCTATCATAAATTGTAAGAATTATGTGATATTTGCTGGGGATCAACATATGGAATTAATATACCAGAAGATTGTTTTCCAAATATTTCTGTTCCTATTGATCAGTGCAATTTCATTTATTTTCCTGTGTATTACAATCAGTAACAGGAAAACTTTGTTTTCTACTATATCCAGTGGAATGATACTGGAACAGTTTGATTCTTAATCAATTTTAATTGCCAAAAAAGAAGTCAGTACAGAGCAATCAGCTTCAGACCAAGTTATCCCACAATGTTTACGAACAGCTGGTGCGAATGAAAATGGAATCTGGGTTCTACCCAGGTGCAAGTTTGTAATCAGAATCTGTCTTATTAATAGACAGATACCAAGAAACTAACACTCATGGCAGGAAAAGAATAAAAACCAATTAATTCTGTTTGCAAAAAAAATTTTAGGGCAAATCAAGAGAATGATTATATATGCTGACCATTTCCATCTTTGATATTTATAGTTAAATATGACGGGTTATTTTTTAAGGGAAATTCAAAGGTAACCACAAGAGAAAAGCCCTAATTTCTAGATACATTTATGATCCCAGGCAAAAGACTGCCAAAGGCTACAAGCAAAAATACTGCTGTCTGCCTTTGCAGAGTCACAGGTGCAGAATTTGCTTGCCATGAGCTATCAATCTGCTTTCAAATGTATTTTCTATGTATTTTAATGGTCATGACAGAATATATGTGTGTGTGTATATAAAATACAGAATTAAGTGCAATAAAACACTTCTGAGGATAAGTCATAACAGTAAAGTCATAACAGTAAAGATAATATGGAGGAGGGAAAAGAAGTCCTACAAGTAAACACATCTTTTTGCTTAGTGTGTATTCCCCATTCCTCTGTGATATCTTTGGTGGGGTAGTCGCTGTATTCAATTTCCTAAAGCAATGCAATTTACAAAGACCCCCAAGAGGGAGAAGAATGACCAAGATTATATTAGGCTTTGTGTTTGATTCATGGGAAGTTACTCAAAGCTAAAAGGAAGAACAACATGTAGAAGTGGCTTTGTTGTTGTTGCATTTGTTACATTGCCAAAATTTGAGTTTACTGAGGACTTCGGTTCAGTTTGCAAACTAAAGCAATGTCTTATTTGATCTAAAATAGGATCATATTCTCATCTGTCACCCTGGTTTTGCATGTTTTCTTTTTAGCCTTCTGATGTTTTTGAATTCCTGGGGTCAGTTCCCACATGCGTCTCTGTAAACAACAATTGCTTACATTCCTCTCTGGAGGAAACGAGAATCGATGGACTTTTGGTTTGACCAGTGTGGTCTGAGAGGTGGCAACTTTACAGACCAATCACTGAAAAATTTTGCAACATATATAAATCGGAGCTTTACAATAAACCTTCTCTTTCTTCTGCCCTTCCTTGAGGAAAGGTGTCGTGTGTGTGTGGTTCATTTCTTGTCGAATAGCGGCAATCATCAGTTCAAAAGAAAATACAAGTCATTTTAATTTAAGTATGAAAATGCGAAGACATTTTAGCTTTTCAAATAGTGCTTTCTATTTCAAGTTTTCAACTGATATGGTTTTCTTTGTAGCAATTGATTAAAAACTTTTGAAACAGTAGAAATTAAGCCTATTGAAATCAATCACTCCTTGGTTAAAGATACTTTAAGTTCAAATATACTTAAATTGTAGTAACTTCCAATTTCATACACTTTAAAACATCCAAGTACATTATGTTTTATGTTACAGAAACTAGTCAGGGAAAGACGTAAATGTGAGGAACCACTCAGAAAATTCTGAAGTAAACCTTATAATCTTCTGGACAGGTTGTATGTAATCATTTCTTGGCAACTCAACACCACCCCCAACCCCCTCCCCAAAACCAACAAATGGAACAACCCTGGCAAGCATGTAACAGAAATTAGAATTACTTTAAAAAATAGGAAAAGAGAAATTACAGTCTTATTTGAAATATTTTGTTAATTATCTTTAACTTCAGTCCACATTCTTCTCATGTAAAGAGAGTCTTATTGAGAAAACTGAAGTGTGAAAATAGACCACTTAACACTACTTTTAACATTAAGAGGCATCTCTGGAAAGAAGTTAACTTTTGTTTTGGAATATCCTGAGTTTCCCTATGGATTGCCTGTGTCTTTCCATGGATTAGGGAATGCTGAAGTGAGTATGGTCCCTAACTTTAGTGAGTTATATAGCATAAGGTTAAATTAAGTTGCATCCCACTCCAAAATATTGATGTAGTAATTCAGAATGAAGCCACACTGAAGAATATGGGAAGCATGGCAAAAATGCATCTAAAGAAAATGTTCAAAGCGTTATATGGTTTAAGAGAAAAGTGAGTAAGAGTGTATATGATAAATACACATGGTAGAATAACACAGGAAACAAGACGGTGGAATCTTTTGTTCTTCCTATCAATAACAGGAACAAGGAAACACTCTGTGAAATTGTTGGATAATAAACTCAAACCTCATGGACAGGAAAAAAAATCACTCAGTCCATAACTACAATCCTAATAATTAGAGGTAAGAACGTTAAAGAGATTAGTCAGTTCTTGTGGGCATGAGTCACATTATTTCAAGTAAATAATAAAATCACTGGATACTCTGGGCTGTAAAGATAAATCCTGTCTTTTAAATTTTTTTTACAGCTCTCCTAATTTAAAAAAAAAAAAAAATCTCTTGCTTATATAATGTCTAATAATTAAAAATACTGTCTAGACTCAACCCCTGTTGATGATTTTAATTTTTCTTTAAACTGTATTGCTCATACACTACTGCTTTCTATTTCAGAAACTTTCTGACCTTTCAGAAACCTCCCCTATAATGAGAAACTGACACTGTTTAGCTTCTTTTTCCTTTGTTAGATTACTTTCTAGGTCATGAAGTTTCACGTTAAGTGTTACTCTTAAGCACCACTGCTAGAGCTAAATGAGATATGAACATAAGAACATAAGAAAGGTCACCCTGATTCAAACCAGTCACCTAGTTCTCTTACAGTGGCAAGTACCTGTTGCTTAGTAAGGAGTTCAAGAACAGGATAATTATGCCTTTGGTATTTCTTGTTGGAAGGAAACTGTGTGTTTATTCCTGGAGCTTTGTTTGAATATTGTTTTCCAATTCCTATTTGAATTTTGAGCAGATTTTGAAGGTGCTTTGGTAGTAGTTGACTGGGATTGACTTCCTTTTCTGTAGTCTAGGGAATTTTAAAAGCATTTCAATGATATACTTCTGCTGAAATACATCTGGGCCTCTTCTTCTTTCCTCTCTCTCACAGCCTACAAGTTATTATAAGCATGTTGACATTCATTGACATAAAGAAAAGTAAATCATTTTTGGAATAGTGCCCCATATTAATACCATCAGCTAAATTATGATAAACCTATTTATGTATAAAGAGAGCAAAATTTAATCTACCATAATTGATTATGTGACAGAAAGAAAACACACTTGTTCAAGAGAAAAGATGTTTACTAATATTTCTTGTAGATCTACCACCATTGATAATCCAGAGTATTCAATCTTATCTAAAGACTATAGATACCAGAATAAGTAAAGAGATGATATGAGGAGTAGTTTCATTGATCCTTAGATTTGGTGATCAGCTTATAGCAGCCAAGCATGCAGTGCCCTTATGCACTATGTTTTGTAACTAGTAATTAATCCATATTAATTTACACATATTCTTTGATGTAGAAGAGAGATGCATTTTGATCTTACACTACTTACATTTTGATATCTGCTTTTTATGCCACTAAGGTTGTATATAGGGATTCTCCCAAAGTAACACAACATACACATCATCATTTCTCTTAGCAATTTGAGGTGTCTGTGCATGTAGGGCATGATTGTCTAATCAAACAATGTCCTTTGATTAACAAATACGTCATCCTTGAGGTTAAAGAGATTTAGCTGAAAAGTGAGAATTTTAATATGCAGCCAGTATTCACGTCTATATGGGACAACAGTTTATAGTGCATTAAAGATCCTGAGCTTCTTACTTGATTGCCTTAGAAGGTACTTGTTGCCTCAACGTGGCTGTGGTTTTCATCCCTGCTCTGACGTGGAGGAGTGGGATAAAGATAGTTGTTGTAAGGTCAGTGGCACAGAACATGATGATGCAAGGTGACACAAACTGATTTAGGATAAACCAAGATTTATTGCCTTACCTAATAGATGGATCGTCATAGTTCTTGTACAAGGCAATAGGGAAGTAAAAACTTGTAGCTTGTGTGGTTTCTTCAGATTCAGAATACTTCACTGTCGAAGTGGCATTCTCCCTGTCTCACTGCCTCTCTCAAACAAGTAGTTAACACAGAAAGTAAAACTGGACACATAAAAATAAATTAAGGACATTTTAAATTTGTTTAAGAGGAGAAATAAGTAAAGCACATAGAATGTTGAGATCACAGTTTCAAGTGCTTTAAAATTATTTTACTAAATCTCAATAAGGAACATTAGCTATACTTCTTAGTGATTCCTCTTTTCACAGTAAAAGTTAAGTGAAACGTAAGTAAGCAGAAGTAAAAATGAAAAGTTTAATTATGCACTGTTTCCTACTCTGTCTTAATATTCATATTATTATCAAGAACATTAAGTCTATAAATTTATCTGGATCTCTAAAATAATGTTTAATGCTTGCTTTGATAGACACTTAAGAGCTCTAGGATTCAGAGAAGGAAAAATTAAGAGACATTTATGAGACAGGAGGCACAGGGAAAAGTAGACTTCTCTTGATGCCCAAGTGTGATCCTGGTTTCCCACTCTGGCAGGGAATATGCTTAGGACATGTGAATATTTACCTCAACTTGATGCAGGTATACCACATTCTCAGTGTTCGTCTTGTCAATGTGCTAAGCTATTTTTTGTAGACTGCAAGATTCTGTGGGGACAAAAACTATTGAAAAAGCAGTGTGAGAATCAGGCTGGAAGAAGGAAGAAGAGAGGAATACGTCAACTCTACACTTTGTAGCCCATTTTGTTTCATATTTTCATTTGTGCTTTTGGCATCCATAACTGATTGCTGATAATGCAAAGTTTGGAGTCACCATCCATATAGAGGAAGACTATATTGAAAGGACATGGTGATACTGAGGACTCAGGTAGTTTTAATATAATGAAAAGAAAGATTTACAATAGCAATACAATAATCAGTTAGCTATAGGTTAATTCATTGAAATCCATGGAAAAGGGTAGGATTTGGGTGTATTACTGGATTTCAGGGTGAGCATTGTGGTAAATTCTGGGATGTAGCCATTGAAAACAAATACCATTCACTTGAGCTTCAGACCATATTTTTGTGATAAGAAAGTATTGTTGCCAGCCTACAAGGCTTAGCAAAACTTCACTTATGTGTGTCCTGGTTGGCTCTGTTCAAGAGGGATTAATTAAAACTTCTTTTCAAGTGTATGATTTCTTTTAAAGGGTAAAAAGAACAGAAGAAACAGTGTTAAAGGACAATACACACAAGAATAAATAGGTTGTGAACTTTCTGATTAAATTTAGGCTAGAAATTATATGAATATGCTTAACCAGCAGAAAGCATTTGAGATAAGGTTTTCAAGACAATGTGTGGTAAATGTATGCAGGAAATACGCAACGTGATGACTGTGGATTTAGTGACCAGGGCAGACGTTATTGTATCTCTCTTCAGTATTAGCTGCATTTCCATGGGGTTTTTTTCACATTTTAAGATGAGAGTTCAGTCCATAAAGCTTGATGTTGTCCTGAACCAAGATTAAGCTACTGAGGGTCTTTCAGAACAATTGCCTTGGATTTTAGTGTCACCTCACTTCAGCACTGCAGTGAGAAATGTCTTATTAAAAGGTCCAGCAAGGAAACAGAAAGAAAACTGTAAGAATGTCTACCCAGGGGCCAAGTGATAGGATTGAATCCTTAGTCCCAGGAACAAAATTTCCAGCAACTCCCAAAACTGAATGCATGCCTGTGTCATCTTATCAAACTGAGGTGCTACATTTAAAATTTAGAAAGGTTTCCCAAATCATGTGTTTACTACATGGATTCTTATTTTCGTGTAAGAGATGAAACTAATACTTTTCTGTATTTCCAATAGTGAGACTTTGTAGGAAACAGCAGTTAAAACTATATTAGTCTGACAAAGCCCGGGTCCACTGCTTAATTTTATGTGTGCAGCTTCATGAGACTAATGTTCTCATCATTTTCTTTCCTGTTTTCATTTTAAAGTTAATCATGTTTTGATTCTAAATAGTATTCCTGAAAATTCACTAATAATATTTCTGATCAAGGCTTCCAGATGCCAAAAAATTTGTCAAAGCAGAGTGATTTAGTTAGTTATAAAATATAATAGTGTCAAATTATTTTGCGTATTTGGACAACATCCCTCTTCCTGTTTGTTTACTTACCCATTTACTGGCCTTAGCCAGGGAGTTTATGGCTGCTATTTTGGTAATGTGGAAGTGCATGCTATGTATACTCTGCACCTTGTGGCCTTTGGAACTTCAGTGAGATAAACAGCAATTCAGTTCAGATTCCCTCAACTCAAAGTGGAGTGCCCTTCGACTTCAAAGAATCTCTGTCAGTTTTTACACCAGTAGCAACAGACTGTCTGTTCCCATTCCACTCCACTACTGGTCAATGGACTGCAAAACAAGTACAGCATTCCTTCTAAGTTGAAATTAGAAATAACACCTGAAAACTTCTCCAAACTGATTGTAACTTCAGTGAAGATTTATGTAATAATATAAAAACTGTTTTTAATAACCCAAACTGAAGTTTTTTTGTGGGGTTTTTATCCTCAAAAATTGAAATTTCAGCAATTGTTTTTGCTTTGGTACAGAATAAAATAAAATCAGAACCATGTTAAAATCTTCTGAGTCATGATCAGGACATTCACCTGAAATATATGAGATTCAAGGTCTTTGCACTAAACTAGGCAGATTCTTGACGTTGTCTTCTCAAGTTTTTCCTTCCTCTGTGACTTTAGCCAGGAATACCATTCTGATCATGTGAAGACTTCCAAAGGAAAGATTCATAAAAATATGTATGTTCCACTTAAATGCTTGGATTTCAGCAAACTGGAATTAACTAACAAAAATCCCCACTACATCTAATTAATTGTTCTTAAATAGCAACAGATTTTAAAGTACATGTCAAAAAGTAGTACTGCCTACCATTTCTGTCTTTTCTTGTTGATAAAATTGTCATAATCAATACCTTAAGCCATAGATTTTGTTGGCAGCTTTTTTTTTTTTTTTAATCATAATTAATTTACTTATTTGACCCTTTGGTTTAGGTGACTTAAGTTCAAAGGAATTGCTAATTATTGAAGGATTATTGCTACTCCTCAGCCAAGGTTCACTTTTTCCTTTATCACAATTTAGATAAAGAAAAATCACACAAAATTTTGCACTCATAAAATCTCAGCTGTCTTGTAGAAATATTTTAAAGCAAAATTCCTTTATTCAATGACAGAGGGGAGGCTTGGGTTGGGCATTTTGATGTTGGGAAGCATCCTAAAGGTAGGAATAGCTTTAAACTATCATTAGATCCAAGGTGCTTAAGGAAGCCTGTCCCCACAGGTAACTGAGTGCCCTCAAGCCCAGGCAGACCACTTTCTGCTGGAATTAGCTTTGGATTGCAAGAGGAAGGTAAATTTATTCATGTGTCTGGGTTTTTACATACTGGTTAAACTGCCACATCCACACCATGGCCTACCAGTTGAAACAAGTATGAATCACTGCAGGGCAGTGGCAGCTCCCAGATGAACAGACTTCAGCACATAATTCATGGAAGGCAGGGACAGCAGGACACACTTTGGGGAGGCTGGCAGGGTGTCTCCATCTTCAGGTGTCACAGGTGATTTTGAATAATCAATCTATATGCCTGCCAGAAAAGGAGCACTGGGGATGGTGTATTGAATCTGGAGCAGCTTTAGGTGAAATCAGCTGAACTTCTGCATGTGAACATGCACACATTTAACTAGGCAGGGGAGGTATGAATGATGGATTTCACAGAGGCATAGTATATGGAGAATCAGGAAAGGGAAAGATTCCCTCTCCATAGATTAGCCAAAAATTAAGACCAAGAAACACCAGAGCCTATTTATAAACATAAGAAATAAGCATAAAATTATGCTAGCAATTGAAATTATTCTACTTAGATGCCTTTGTTATTTAAGTCTCTTTCTGTGTTTCCTAAGAAATTAATCTGTTTTGCTTTTCCTCTCAGGTTAAGCTACAGGAAGCTGAATACGTACACAGAAACAATGCCGAGATGAACCTTTATTTTCCCTTTTTCCCTGCTGGATCTCTGAAATATGTGGTTATTGTTTCTGTCCCAGTCTTCCCCCAGCTTCTTTAGCATAAAACAAAAGGATGATTTTTAAAGATCAGCAAATACAATCTCCATTATGGATAGAGAAGCCAGTAATCACTTGTGTCTTGTGTCTAGCATAAACTTTGTGTTGGTCAGGCTGATGTGAATACCCAGAAGGAGCATATGTGGTGAAAAATGACAAAGCTGAATTGGAAGGGGTAGAGAGACAATCATATCTTAAGTTATGGGTTAAAGCATCATACATAAATTGCATTTTGAGTGTTGTTAGGTCTCACTATTAGGCATTTTTGGTAAGTATTGACAGAAGGCATGCATGAAAAGGAAAGAGAGCAGAGACATGGAGAACAAAGAACAGAGAAATACAAGTGGGATGCCAATAACATGGGAATGTATTGCAGTATGGTGCTGCAGTCTCAGGTCCAATTTGGCTGGGCTGAGAGTGGCTAAAATAATTGGAACAGGCCCGATGAAGTAGCCAAGGATAGATTTTATTGGTTACAGGGCCATGAGGTCCAAAGGGTAGCTTCCAAAAGATCCAGGGGTGTGGGTAACCTAACAATACATAGAGATGCCTGAGGGCAGGTATCCAGTCCCATAGGCAGGACAGGGATTTGACCATATATATCAAGAGGTCTTGAACCAATGGAGAGGCAGAACTAGAAACATGATCCACCCTGGGGTAACTCTACCAGCATCCCCTCAGCACCCTGCCTCCCACAGCCTCAGGTTTATGCTGTCTGTGTAAGGATCCCAGGCCAAGTTATGATCTATCCCATCTAATTCAGTTCCCACAGAAATGAGGTGAGTACAAGGCAGAACGTGTGGAAGATGCAGACTGTGACAGCTGGAAGTCTTTGTGGCCATATTTGACTAGTAGCAAGCCCAGAAGAGTCCTCATAAACAACAGAAGAATTTTCCTTAAAATTGGAACTGAAATAAAGAGTACTTTCAATAAACATGGCATTTTATAAAAATACGTAGGGTTTTTTTCCCTGAACATAAATGATAAAAAGTATCAGGTGTCCGGTGATATGTAAGAACTTCTTTTTCTGTCCCATTCCCCTTTCACTGTTCATGGCATTGAGAGTTCACACAGATATAATTCATTATGTGGGGGACTCTCCTTAATAAAGGTTCTAGACTGTGTCAATGTTTGTCATTTGTATGGTCCCACTCCTACTAGATTAGCTTCTAATCTAATATAAATGTGGGGGCTCATTAGAAACAGTAAAAGCAACAACAACACACCAGAAAAATCTCACAATCTGCCTAAAATATCTGCCAATTTCAAAAATATTTGAGGCTAAAAATGAAGGTTCTGGTAAGAATCCCCTTCACTTACTATCATTAAAGTGAGTCTTGTCTTGAAATGAGTCATGAAGAATTCAACTAATTTCCTCTTCCACCCTGCTTCCCAGCCAAATCTATTTCCAACTACCCCTCTGATTAATTCATTGTCACCCTAGTCTTCGTCTTATTCACTTTAACTGGTAGTAATGTGTTTGGGCTGAATTAATACACTTTCTAATATAATTTCAGAGGTTCATATTTCTAATCTTGTAACACAGTGCTCTGCAACATCACTTAGTCCAGCAGTATTTGTCAACTCCTTGCAGCACAAACTTGCACAGCGGCACTCATTTGACTTGGAGAGTGGTTGGCAAAATGTCAGCTGTTGAATCAGGTAAATTCACTATAAGTTCCTGTGGTTCTGCATTCATCTGCATATAGACCACATTAATTTTCACCAAATTGTGCAGTTTTATTGGTACAATGGCATTCACAATTATTACTGTTCTATTTAACTTTGTATACAGTTGGCATTATGGCTTAAAAATATAAAATAGAACTATTTTCCATTCAAATCTTAACCTGCTTATGCATTTAATACACATTAATATAAGAAGAGTGCATTTTCTTGAGAAAAGACAGGGGTGATAATAAGTGATTTATGATGGTTTATATTGCATCAGGAGATTTTTCTTGCTTCACCTGCCAAATGTTTGCTATTTTTAGATTTTTTAATGATTTTCCTTTCATGTGTGTGCTCAGTTTGACAGGGACATGCTTCTTAATTTCATATCACCTTAAACAGATTTGTGGCAAATGCTAATATTAAAACTTAATTGTAGCTTCTGCATCTAAATTAGCATAACTGTAATACTGTGTGTGCTTTCTGGAGAAAACTGATAAAATTTTAGGGATTTTTTTAACTGAAATTTCTTTTACCTCCGCTATGAAAAAATTGCCAAGTAATCTTTACAGGACACAAGTCATGTGAAGGGTATATAAGATATTTGTATAACACTTATACCAAGATACTCATAATTCTTTTTGTTAAAACATTATGTACACAATATTTCTAGAAATGATAATGCTGGAGTTCAGTCAATTGCCAAAAAAAATATAAAAGACTCAGGACACACCACCATTATTTTTACAGTAAGTAGAAATTTTCCTTGTGCAATCTTTCTGGAAGTCAGAAATATCAGCTGTTGTGTGATATGATATCTTTATTGCATGTATAATACTCAACCAATGTTTTTTTGTTACTGATACAGAGTCAGGTTATAGGAAACTATGTAAGGGCTTCCATAAAGAACATACAAGAAAATGGACTCTGATAATAAATACATATATGCAAATGTATTCTTGTACAAGTATGTATTTTGTACATGAGCTCATGTATACTCAGTGGACTCTTGGTTTAGCATGTACTGATGTGCCTAAAGGAGATTCACTCCTGATGGTTGTCAATCCCTTCCTCTGTCCTCCCTGTGTCCTGCTGAAATATTAATGAATTACACAACAATTCCCTGATATCTACAGTCATTGATACCCTGTCAACTTAAATTCCATAAGCAGTCACACATACACTTTGAACTATTAACTTGTTGTTGTTAAAAGAAATATACGTTGTCATTTACAATGTTATAAACCTTGTTTTTAGAAGATGGTAGTGACGACTTTTTTCCCTAATACTGGCTTTCTTCACCAGCAAACTCAAACTTTGGTTACTGTTGTCATGGGTAGAACATCGCCTGGGGGCAATCAGAGGCATGATCTCAACTGCTGCACCTCCAAGCCTTTGCTTATCTCTAGAAAAAGTCCACTGGAGAAGGCCTTTTCATTTTTTAGCTCTGCTGCAGGTATTCTTGATCTATGACACATTTAATAGTAACCATCTGGAAAACATGGCTTCAGCACTTTCAGTAGAAAGATTTTTTTCTTTCTTTCTTTCAGTCAGCATTTTTTGGAACTAGATTTGGGAAGAATTATGAATATAAGATGAAACACTGGTAGTTGTGGTGCCCTTTTATTGGATGCAGCTGAAATGTTTATTTCTGGTATGAGGATACTTGGAATAAGTTGTGACAGCAAAAACAGTGCTGACAGCTTGTCTCTACTGAAATTCATGGTTCTCCTAATAGTAGCAAACAGAATTCATGATAATATCTAGGAACTACTGCTCTCCACAGGGCTCAGCAGCAGGTTACACAGATGATCAGCAGCTACCTACTTCCAGCTGCAGTTTTCTGTCTCAACTGGCAATCCACAAAAACGTTACTCAGGCGTTGGCTAGAGCCATTTGTAGAACAGTTACAGATCTCAGGAGAAAATTCTAAACAACATTTGGGTGCCCAAGTCATGCTCTGAAGAAGATAATGTAGACAGAATTTGTTGTTAGACCCTGAATAACTCTTCCGGTCTTTGTCTACAACATTTACTGAATGTGAAGGAGATATTTTGCTGTAAGAGCAAAAACTGTAAAAAGAGTTGCCAATCCTGTCTTCAGATTCGCTCCTACTTAAAAAAATTCCCACATAATTTTCTTTCCCTTAAAAAATGAAGAAGGAAATGAAGCTCCCAAGATGTTTCATTGTTTGAAGACTGTTGGGCCAATTTGGGGCCTGCTCTTGCTTTGAGATAATAATGACAATAACATTCCATGGAAATTTATAGACTTAATTAACTAGTTAATTGATTTATAGACTGTCTGTGCAAGACAGATGACTATGAAAATGTACATAACTTTTCTCAAATAATCAAAATAATTTCTCTGTCTTCCAATAATTTTAAGGGAGAGCTTTATCCTGTTCATTTTTTACCTCCTAGTAAAACTAGTCGTCAAACTAGGAAAACAAAAAGGTAGTGTTTTTCCACAGAAAGTCACAGAAGGAGCAGACTGCACAGAGAGTATTTTGGAGCACACAAGAGCGGAGAGGAGTTGCTGCTGCTGCTGCTGCTGTAGTGCGTGGAAGGGCGCCCTCAGCTCAGCCGTCGGGAACTGGATGCTTTGATGCCCTTTTACCGCAGGGTAGTGATTATCATGGGTCCGTCTGCCTGCAGCACCATGGACCCATGATAACATGGGCCATTCAGGATAGCAGGCAAATGTTACCAGCAGGAAACAGGAAAACAGGCTTTAGGGGGAGAGTAGAACCTCCTAAAATGCCCCATGGTGTAAGCATTAAAAAAACCCCAAAAAACCAAACCAAAACAAAAAACCCCAGAGTTTTTAATACAGCACATCTTAACAAGCAGCTGCAAGCAGACCAAAGGGGAAGGCCGAATGTTGCCTGCTGGTGTCCTTGGTGTCCTTTCCCCGAGCACCGTGGGAAGAAGTGCTCTCTGGTGGACAGAAGGAAAAGTTGGACTGAGAAACATGCTGCTGTGCCCTCGGTGAGCTAGCTCGAGCTCAGAAGGGGACTCGAGAAGAGTGCGTTTCCTCTGTGACAGCCTGCCGGGACCGTGGGGCTGAGGGAGGGAGGCTGATACAGAAGCATCCAAAGCGCCCGAACGGAGACCTGTGGATGCCCCGCGCACCCGGCTCCGTTGTGGGCGCGGACCCGGGGCTCCCCTAGGTCATGTCCGCGGGAGCTTCCCGGCTCCGAGCTCCAGCAGCTCCAGCAGCTCCGGGCCGCTGCTGTCCGCTGCGCAGCTGCCCATGGCCTTACGGACAGGGCCCCGCGGCTGAGCGGAGCCGAGCGGAGCTGCCCGCCGACCCCCGGGCGCTCTGTCACTCAGGGCATCGCCGTCTCCGTACGGCAGCCTCTGCGGGAGCGTCGGGAGGCTCCGCCTCCGCCCGATCTGGAACAGCCTGATAAAGGCAGGTGCGGGCGAGCAGCAGGACCCCAGCTCGAAGCATCTGCTTGTGCACGGCGCCCCTGACCCGCCCTTTGCCACCCCGCTCAAGGCGACACCTGGGTCGGCCGGGCCGGGAGCGGACCCTGCAGCCGCAGGCCGAGCGCGCCGCTGTCCCGCCGTGCTCAGCCCGCGGGCGCGTCTCCGCCAAGGGACAAGGACCTCGCCCCCAAGGACCTCCGAAGAGGCGGGATCTCTCCGGGAAGGGGAAGCAGGATTTTGTTGTGTGGCTTGAAGATGAGGCAGGTATCTGGAGTGGTGCTCCTCCTGGGGCTGATGGCTCTCCCAGCCGCGCTGGGACAGAGAAGCTCTGAAAGCCCTAAAAATAGCAACCAAAGCTTTGCCATCGTCTCTTTCAAATGGGATCACGTCAAGGAGCCGTATATCATTGCACTCTGGATACTTGTGGCCAGCTTGGCCAAAATCGGTGAGTCTGGAGTTATATATTAATACATGTCCTCTCCCTTTCCCTTCTCCCTTGTCCTTCTCCCACCCAACGTAAATGAAGAAAGCTTATCATAGGTCCGCTGACCCGTTTTCAGGGGGTTTACTGTACTCTGTCCTGATTTCATAATACTGCCCTACACGGTGCTTAGCAGTGTGATTTTCACCAGCCTCAAGGGGTTACCTAGTTCATTTTAACCGCCCACGACTGTGGCTTCTGCATCTGACTCCTCGTAAACCCTTTCAATTCCTTGAGACTTTGCACTCCTCTTGATCCCAGGAAAAACTTTTTTTGCGAAAGTGAAACAGAAATCAGCCCTTATTGCTTACACAATATGTCTTCCACTTCATGATATGCTTTTCTCCTGATTATGATTGTTGGCTATATCAGATGGTAACATCAAAAATAAACACTGCAAACTGCACACACAAACTTAATGTAGTCTGCTTTGAGGTGCATTGCTGAATTAGTGAAAGAGCATAGTTCGTAGAGAAAGGTGACATGTATTGTCAAACCATCTGATGTAGCTGAAAAAAATAAAAGCTTTATAGCATCCAGAATTTTCTTCAAGAAGTTGGAATAAGCGAAAATCCAGGACTTAGCCTAACTTCAGTGTAGTTTAAATTAATTTATATGAATGCTCCAACTCTTGTGTTCTCAGCTTCGTCACTTTTTCAAAAGCAATCTTGTATCAATAATGCAGTTTGCTGAACTAGAAAAGTCACTGTTTAATTGGAATGTATTTTACTTTATTGATGCTATTACTTTAGACCTTTTGCCTCTGGATCTAAAAGCAGACCTCCAGTTTGGCTGACACTGTAAATGCCATTTTCATTTAAAATAAATCTCTTCTATAATCAGTCTCATCTCAGAAGGTCAGCTGAAAATCCTACTGAAGACTTTCCTGAACTTGTACTGTTAATACTAGTTTACTACACCGGAATCACATTCCATGGATTTTTCATGCCACAGAAAATGAAAGATGTAAAAAGGTATACTTAGGTATATTCTGTCTAACACATAAGATAAGCATAGTAAGACCTGGATGGAAAATGTGGTCTCCAAACCCCAAAAAAGCATTTTAAAATGTAGTAGTATGTTACAAGTTGGTGTGTTATTATACATAATTTTCCAGCAATGTTTGCAACTTGGCTTTTACTTGATTAACCATAGATATATAACTGAATATCTTTATCTGAACCTGTTTGACTACACTATGCAAATAGTTTGTCTTCACACAGTTGCTGCATCACCTAGATTACATAAAAGACAATTATATTTTAATTGACTTTTATTGATGAGTTACAGCAGTTAGAAAGCTGGGGAAACCATATACAGGAAACAACTGACAACACTGAGTACCTATAAAATTGTGCTGAATAAAGTAGGCTGCTCTTTTGAACCTTCTTTTTGAGATACTCTTCTAAGTAAGCATAGTTATTAAGGCCTTGTGCTATTTAGGCTTTGCTGTTCTGTACATGTGGCACAATTGTAGTGTAATATTAGTGGTGCACGGCCATATCAGTTTGTGTCCAAAGCCACTGAACCTAGAACAGGACAGTTAGACTGTACTATATTTAAATTGCAATGGCCTGGATTGAGATTAGTTGAGATTATTATGAGCCATTTTAACATGAAGTCCTTGATATAAACTCTTGATAAAGCACTTACTGTCAAGAGCTGAGCGGTGCTGATTCTGTTTTTAAATTCTTTGTACTTCTTTCTTAGCTGCACAGAGCATGTCACTTATTAGTAGATCATATCTATCATGAGCTCCATCACTTTCCTTCCCCAAAGCTCTCAAGCTTTTTTTCTCTCTTCACATTTGTATTTTTGATCCTATACTACTCTGGACATGGTTTCTGAAGAGGCAATGGACAACTGCTGCATTCCCCTGAGAGCCTATGAATGTATCTGCTTTCTCCACCAGTCACAAGTAACACACAAAAAAGCAAGAATGTACACTCACTGTTCAACAGCTTCTTAATGAAGAAATCATGAATGTGTTCATATAAGTCTGTGAGAAAGGGAACTGAAAAAAATAGCTTTTCAGCCTTCTGTCTGCCTTGGTGTGTCAAGGGTTCTGGAAAGAAGGTCAGAAATCTATGAGATTTTGAATTGCAAAAGTCCTGTGCTGGAAAGAAGGCTATTATGTATTCAAAAAGCAGTCAGAAAAGAACCGAGAAAGAAAACACAGAACATCTGTCCTTGGATTTCTTTACTACCTTAAGCAGGTCATTTGTAGTGGAGTGAAAGTGCTGTGGGTTTTTTAGCAAGGGAGGAGCTGTTCTTACACATGCAAGCTCACTTCTCCATGGCTACAGGGATTGGGAGTTATTTTACTGATGGATGATAGACAATTGGGTCAGCAGAAAGTGTTCTAAGAATTGCAGTTGGTAGCTGGGAATAAAGGTGTATGAGAATACTTTGCTTTCTCTTGAATTAGAATAGCATTAGTGGTTTTGTGTTTACTTGGGGTTTTGTTGTTTATGGGTTTTTCTAGATTTGTTCTGTTTAATTTGTATGGAAGTTTGTGGGTTTTCTTTTTTGTAAAAAACAAGTTTCATTTCATGATATATGACTGGGGGAAGCATGTTTGTATTAGGAGATTTCTGCAGATTTTCTGAGGCTTGATGTTCATGTTGTGTACAAAGTATTCTGCAACATAAACTATTGTATGTTGAATTTCGTGAGTATCCCAAACACATGAGGAAGTGCCTAGTGTTTTGGGTTTTTGGACAAGGAAACTGCTCTTTTAGTTCGGTCTAGTTATTGGTTAACTCTAAATATTGCTACAAATGAAATTGTGGAAAAGAGTCTTCATACAATTGGCTTTCATGCATTATAAAAAATAAAAAAAATTCACCTTCCATGAAACTTCTGATGCATCTTGTCTACTGTTTTGCATATTATAATTGATTTGATTTGGTCCTCTTAATCTGAAATATTCCAGCTCTTCATTCTTCCACTTCAAGTGGGACATTCTCAAGGTTCACAATGTTCTACTTTGGCTAATGATCATTATTTCCTCTTTTAGGAAATAGACTGTCTTATCACTACAGTGGAGTATCCTTGTGGGATAGGGCCAATAAACTACTTACATTTGTAAATCTAAGCCATAAAATAATCTTATCTACATGAAGAAGGTACATGAGGTACAGGTGAGAATCCTACTCATGGACTTCAGGTGTCTACATCCTAACATCTCAGTGCTCCAGATGAAATAAGCAATACCACTGAAAAAGAATACCCTCCAAAGGCATACATGTGTGCATTTATAGCTACAGACAGTACAGACATTTCCTGCTGTACATAAAGGATGCTTAAACAACATGCTTACACAATATAGTTATGGTTTAAGATGAAAGACACTTGTATGCTGACCAGACTCTTACGTTCTTTCTTAATTCACTTGGCCATGTGCTCTCCTTCTTCTTTGTGTCTGTCATGGATAATATCTTGAAAATAAACTTTGAATAAATAGGTGCATAGGAGACACAAACTATTTTGTCAGGAAAGTCTCTACAAAAAGAGATAGAAACAGGTGGAAAATCAGAAAACTTTGGAAACAAGTAGAAGAAGGAAAGGAATAATAAGCTCAGGAGCCAAAAATGGCTAAGAGGAGAAATTTTTTGACACTGGTCATTGTATTCAATTTTTTTGGAGGGTATTTCCCAAGCCAAAATAAATGCCAAAATAAAATGCCAAATATAATTTCCCAATGCCAAAATAAAAGAAAAAAGTATGCTTTCTACTTGGGGGATATCTAGTACATGCTTCTATGGTTGTTCAAAATCCTAGGAAACAGAGAGATTGGATTTATATCTTCACTGAAGGTTAGGTTGGGAAAATTGTGAAATTCGTTCTTGGAGTTTAAATCCTTTTCTGTACTATAACATTTTTACAACATTTTTTCAGAAGAATAGGTTATTGTCCCAAAGTGGAAAAACAGCCCTACAGAAGCAGCCTTTCTGTCTGTCTGGCCTCCTGGATTTGCTCAGTGTGTGCAGATAAGCAATTGGAAGAAATGGTGGGAGAGTGAGTGACTATGAACATGAATGACGAAAGGTACACAGCCTTTTCATTATCTCCGTAAAACCTCTTGCCAACTGTTTTTGTTGGTATAGGTTATACTGAGTCTAAGAATGTCACAAAAGATTTTTTTTTTTTTTTAAGTTTGTGTAATTGCACACAAATTCTAAAGGCTTTTATATAAGAAATTAAAAAGTGGGAGTGAAATTTGAATCCAGGGCAGCTGGTAAATCTGTCTTCAAGAATGCCACAGTGCTTTGGAGGAGGGGGAAGAAATGATTCAATAATAGTGAACAAACACTTAGAAGAAGGCTGGTGAAGATACTATGTCAGATGGACTTGTTGGGTCCATCAGCTCTTGAGACCCCAGGAGGATACGAGATACAGAGCACAATACCTCTCTTAAGCTTTAGAGATCTGGGTCCCCACAGTCTAGTTTCTGCATGCCTGGGCTCCTTCACATTGTCTCAAACTACCCTGAGAAAGGAGCCCTTTAGAGTATTTTGTTAACACAAACAATTGCTGTGGAGAATTTTAAGCATGTTAGGGATGGGCTAGGGAAGGAACTGTGAAATGCAGGTCTAACCGCCCATCTAATTTAGACTCCTGGGGCAATAATTTCTTTGAAGAAATCAATAACCCTCCCTCCAAAGCAAACTGTCAAAACAAAAGCTCATTTGACTCCAAAGTTTCTCCTCCTGGCACTCTAGCTACTGAAAAGTGTCAGTTACATAGAGAAACGATTTAAGGTATTGTTTCAATAAAATAAAAAATGTGAGACTAGCTCTTCTGTTGGCAATTTTTCAGTAAATGACATCGTTAGGAAGAAATGTTGAAGGATACTTAGCAGAACTTTACTGAGTGTATTTAACTGCAAATGGAGTCAGATTCAAAGGTGATGATATCACCAGATCCTGCGAAGTTTAAACTACCAGCCTCAAGATTGTAGATCTTGTTAGAAGCTGCTTCATTAGCAAGTGATAATATGGAAAAAGTCTTTACATTGTGACTTAAGAAGTCTGGACTTGGCTATCTTTCTGACAAAGATAAGAAGGGGAAAATGCTTCTTTTACTTTTATTGTGAAGTCAGTAGAAGCTGAACCAGGCTAGCACACTTAGAACAGAGGCATATACATTTCCTCCTCGGATATGCATAGAAACATTATAAAACTTTGTTGGCAACTATCATATATCTGCGGTGTCTTAATTTTTGTAAGATGCTGTATTTCCTTTCGCAAAGTGCTGTTTAGAATACCTGCGAGCTAGGAATGTCAACTACTTTAAAAACTCTATCTTTTAAAGAATTACCTTTTGTATCTAACCTTTCATAAGTTTTAGGCATCTGGAAAGAATATTTCCAAAACAGAATAATAGCTTTGCATTTCCAATGGTAGGAACAACTGTGTGAGCCGTATTTTTATTAAATTTATCATCTGTGATTGCCTATTCCAACATTTTCTTTCCATTTTACTCTTGCGCCTTACTCATCTTTTTCCCGTACTTCCTATCTCCCTGTAACACACATCTATCTTCTTCCCCCTCCCCCTCCAAGTCTTGCAAGTCACAAGTCTTAATTATTTAGAGCAGGGAAGAAGATATCAGGATAGTATAATTTAACAAGATTCAGATTACATCCCCTGGCAAATAGCAAATGTACAATGGTAACTTGTGTGAATTACATAAGAAAACAATGGCATTTTGAGAATGGCCATGAACTGAATACAGTTCAGGCATGCATACCTAAGGAAGGATCTCTGCCATCAATTACTTTCAGGCACCTGTGTGCAAAGTGCTCGGTGTTCTCTGCAGAACAATGGAATCCTTTTAATACTGTAGTCTTAGGGTTGTTGAAACCATTGATTTCCTGTCTTCAGAGCTCAAGCCACTTATTACCAAGAGCTATCTACAACCCCCCGAAGTGACTGTAAATCTCTCGTGTGGTAATGCAGCAGACCACAGCCCCACAAGGAATAAGAGCAAGCAGCAAACCCTTCCAGGTGTACAGAGGTTCTTCAAGTGAAAGCTCTGAGGTTCCCCTTTGTTTTTGTGGACCTTTGTGTGTTAGAGATGCCTAGCAGGGAAGCTGCTACTGGAAATCCTGAATTCTTACTTTGACACATACAGCCAGAAGTCTGTCAAAAATCAGTGGTTTCACCACAAGTTTGCTTTAAGAAATGTTTGGACTCCAAATAAAAGAGTTCTTTCCCCACTATTTACCAGAGCTTTAATTGCTCTGAACTAAACGGGTAGTTGATTACTTAGTTCTTCTGTATCTTTCGTACGGCTCACTCTATTCCAAGATGAAATGTTGAGTCCAAAGTCATCGAAGAATATTTCTTATCTGAGAGTACCTTTTTTCTTTCAGGAAAATGTCTCTGATTTTTCTCTTCTCTTTGCAGCAGTGCAGTTAAACTAATGGCCTGAAGAACTAGAGTCTTTAATTGTTATTCACTTTGTTGACAAGTGGCAACCATTTAAAACTAGAGACCATTTAAACAGTCTTGGTAAACCACAGAGCATGGTGGATTGCCTGTGTTGCAATATTTTGTTTCCTTTTGTAAAGCAATTTGCAGAGTATTTACCCCGGTGGAAGGAGTGACTTGATACCCAATTGGCTGCTATGTAAAGCACTGTAAAGTCATAAATACTGAAACTACAGGCTGACAAGGAACAGCTGACCAAGATGGAATGCAAGACATCAAGTGGAAACACTTTTAATTAAGGCACGAATCTTTAATGTTCATTCATGGAAGAAGAAAACTGAAAGGTATTCTGTAAGGCCTGCCCAATAACCGGGGTTTAAAGTAGTTGGATCTAGAGAGTTTTCTCCTTGTATTAACTGAAAAAAGAAACAGTTATTCTGGATTCACTAAAAAGTTTCTAGGAGGGAAATTCTGCTTTTATCGATTGAAAGAAAAAAATTCCTTGTTTTTTGTCAAAGCCAAATGTTAAAATAGCAGTAGTCACACACCAGGGAAGAAAATCTCAATGTAGATTGATTTTCAAAAACATGATTCTTTCCGCTTCAATTACAATTTTTTTAAAATGGGGGAAAAATTAATCTAAGCTTTATAGATTCAGCCAGTTACATAAGCTTAGCTTTGAGGAAAATATTAAATATTAAGAAACAAGTGGAAGTCTTGAGACTGTGAGATTTCACAATGAAAATCTCCCAGGTGCAAACAGATTTTAAAGTGATGGAGAGACTTGCTAGCTCCTTTATTGAATTAGTATTGTTACATGGTTTTGGTGATATGATAATTTTACAGGGACTTGGCAATACTAGTTAGTATAAGATGGCTTTATATTAATACTAGGTTTTGTTAATGTTAATATTGATACACTAACAGTTGTACTGGAAGTAGAGTTGTTATGTGATCATACATAAAACTAAATATAGAATAGTACGGAGATACTACAATCCTACTCCAGTGAAATACCAAAACTGGTGAATATCCAAATGTAGATTTTCAGGTCTTGGCAGCTTAGATATATGCTTAGGAAATTCAGTTAATAAATGCTATTTAGTGGTTTAAGTGGTTAAAATATTCATTCCAGAATGCCTGAAGCAGTCTTTGAATGCTTGGTCTTCTGCCTATGCACAGTCTAGAGTTTAAGACTAAGTAGCGTTAAGTCTAAGACATAGTTTGAATTAAATATTCAGATTTTCTGAAATAGTTTGGCCCTAAGCTGTTCCATTCTATTTAGTTCTGGGAAAGAATTCAGGTAAGTAGTGATCTGGGGAAAACCTTTGGATGCAGGGTCTCCTATAGAGTTCACAGGATCATAAATAAGAGTATCACAGGCTTGTTGAGGTCGGAAGGTGCAGCATCTGGTCTTATGCTCCAGGTTACCCAGGGTGATTTACAGCTCATAAACCACGATCATGTCCAGGCGACTTTTGATTATTTTCAAGGATGGAGACTCCACAACCTCTCTGGGCAACCTGTGCCAAGTTGCTCTCCGGCTGGATGGCCGTCTGCATATACTGGTATGGGGGGTTGTTTCTCATCAGGTGCAGGACTCTGCACTTCTCTTTGCCAAGCTTTACAAGGCTCCTGTCAGCTCAATTCCCCATCTTGTCAAGGTCTCTCTGGATAGCAGCCCGACCCTGTGACCTATCAGCCACTCCTCCCAAATTTGTGTCAGTAGCCAAATTGCTGAGGGTACTGTCTGCCCCATCATTCAGATCATTAATGAAGATGTTAAACAGGACTGAACTCAGTACAGATCCCCGGGGTTCACCTCTAGTTACCAGTTTCCAACTATACTTCACACCACTGAGCACCACCCTCAAGGTCTGTCCATTCTTCCAGTTTTCAATCCACCTCATTGTCTGTTTATCCAGTCCCTACAGCAACATCCTGAGGCTGTTCTCGGTGGCACTGTCAAAGGTCTTATTGACAGCTCATTAGAAACTCATCAGATACTGCTCTTTCTTCATCTTCCAGGTGCATCACTTCATTGTTATCAGGTTAGTGAAGCACTTTGATATAGTGTACCATGCTGACTCCTCCTGAGAAATTTCTTGTCCTTCCTGTGTCTGTTTACAGAATTGCTCTATCAGTTAGATCTGCAGAATTTTGGATTAGCAGTGGTCATACATGGATAGACCTTTATCGACATTCTTTCTGGTCAAAGAAAGCAACATTTCTGTATGCAGTTGGTACACTTTGGTTAGCTGGTACAAAATTGCGCATTCCAGAGGAAAGAAGAATACAAGGCGGCCATATAGTGGCCACAATGGTCATGCCATCATGAATTAAATAAAGTAATGACGAAGTACCAGCATAAAGTTTGTCTCTCCTCTAAGACAGGAGCTCTCTGATCA
Source organism: Certhia americana (assembly GCA_018697195.1). Lineage (NCBI taxonomy): Eukaryota > Metazoa > Chordata > Aves > Passeriformes > Certhiidae > Certhia > Certhia americana. The sequence goes on along the minus strand of CM031858.1, from coordinate 58,318,966 downwards.
GAGTGGCTTTAAGTTTCTGCTATGAATGGCTTTCATTCATATGTCACTCACCCCTCTGCCTTCTCTTACCTGAAACAGTGTGAGTTTCATCTCTTATTTTAGCCAAAGTTTTCTCCAGGATGAACTGATATTCTAATGAATAGTGTTACTTGGTGGGAATGTGCAGTGAGATCTGTTAACTGGTAGTACCAAGCTCAAGCAGCAGTTAAATGAGTCAGCAGGAGCATGTGTAAATTCGGAGGTGGTGTTTGTAGTGTACCCTGTTTCTTACACATCCCTCTCTTGCACACAAGCTGTATGCCAGAAAAGCATACCTGTGGTTCTCCTCTGTACTATGCAGCTGTTACTTCTGTGTCTTCTTGGAACACTGGCACTTTGCAACCTCGTCTCGTTTTGTCCATTTTTAATGGGCTTTTCTCAAGAAGATTGCCTTTGTCCTTCTAAAAAAAGAACCCTGAAGTTATGGCCATAATGGTCTTCTGTTCTTTCCCAAAATGATACTCATTTGGCTAACTTCATTTCACTTCACAAAAGACTGAAAACTCTCTGGATAGGAGGACATTTCAACTATTGAACAGCTATTTTGTCAAGAAACATTGTTGAATTGTAGATAAAGATATTTTGAACTCAGATACTTGCAGAGATCAGCTGCTGTGGATGATCATTAGTGGAGGATTTTTTAAAGTAGAACTACTGCTTAAGTGCTGTGTTTATTCTCATGTTTCTCCATTGTTTCACTTGCTACCACAGAAGTCATGTAGAAAACCAATCACAAATAACTTCATAGGCAAAATACTATTTGAAGTTGCATGCACAATCTTTCTGGTGTAATGAGCTGAGAAAGATAGTCTACATCTAAAGAAATGAGCACTTTTGAACTGAGCAGTGCCCTGATCATAATGAAAAAACTACGATGAAAGGTAAGAGAAGAAGGGCAGAATGGAAGCTACAGATGAGGGTGCTGTTACGTAAGCATAAAAACATTGGAATTAGATTGTGAAGGAACAAGAAAAAGAGCAGAAAGAATCTCCATATTTACATTCAAAGCCTAGCAAACACATCAATGTACTAATCAATTTCTCAATTTCTGTTTGTTTGTTATCATGAAGATAAGCATTTGACTGTCATTAAAGGTTTTCTGTTAAAATATCTTCTATTCATTGAAAGGATTCTGTCATAAACTAGTGCCTGACAGATTCTGTCAAGATGTCTGTTAATCATAATGTCTTACCATGATTTGGCAATGTAAGATTTTTGGGACTTTGCTCTATAGAGCTTCAAAAGGATTGCTTTTGCTCTTGGGTAATATGTCCTCAGGACTCATCCAGTAGCTATCCATGTTATCCTGTGGAGTACAGTGTATCTGCTGTACAGGCAGCATTTCTTATGCAACATAAATCATCAGCATAAATTTTTTCAGCTCAGTGTCATGCTAAGTATTCCTTCAAGTGAGGGAGCCATCCTTCTACCTGCTCCCAGAGATTCTATAAATCTTCTGGGATATTTGCAGTTGGATCTACCAATTGCTGACAGAACAAAGTTTTATGATTCACAGCAAGAATAAAAGGTAGGTTAGTAGCTCACTCAGGCCAGATATCTAAGTGGTTGTGTAGCGTCTATAACAGAGACTGAAACTTGTACTAGTGAAGACTTACATTGCTTATGCAGTAGAAGTGTCTGGAAGTGGAAGGCTGCTTTTGTTACTTTTTCCTTGATGAAATTTAGGAAAAAAGTCAACAATTCTCCAAATTTTTTGTTAGAAATAAAAAACATAGCAAGCTCAGAAACTTGAATTTATTTTTTTTTCAGTATGATAGATACAGCACTGAAGACAGTGAAAAATAAAATTTTGTAATTCACCTTCCCCCTCCCCTGCTCAAGTTAATTCAATCAATTTTCAGACATTCTCTGATCTGAGGGTGAGGTTATTACAATTTACATGAGCTTAAAAAAACAGGACTGTCACATTTACCATGGACTTAAGGAGAGCAGCAATTTTGTAGCACATAATGCATTAATCTTATTTGAACCTTATGTTCCCTAGCCTTTTAGTAAACAGAAGAACATCTTGTTTTCATGTCTTGAATACTTGTACTGAAGAAAATGGTAATTAAGGGAAAGGCTAAATGTTTTTGAACCAAAATTATTACTTTCGAGCACTCAATAAATCATCTTAATTCTTCAGCCTTTCTTAATGAATACAGCACAGTGGACCTTACTAAAAACATAATTTTTAAGGCATGTTCACTTGAATAATGCTGTTTGGTGTTTGAAAGTATGAGGATGTAAAAACAGCAGGAGGAAGTATGAAGTTTCCTTCTGTTTATTGTGATTTATGAGTAAAGATTAAAAGCAGTCCAAGATAAACCTGCACCGCAAGTGGAAATTCAGCTTGTGTGTGGGTACTGGAAGTGCTTGTGTCAGGAAAGACCTATGCAAATGTAAAGGAGAATAGTCTTACATTTTCTTCTTGCTGCCTGGTATGATGTGTCGCATTTTGGAGGGCTCCAATGTGTTGAAAGCCAGGAGAATCTTGTCAATATGCCCTCATGTGATAAATGCTTTCTGATTATAGGGAGGCAAAGAAGTACTACTGCCAATGGTAGTGTTTCTGCTGTAGTGCCTGAAACACAGAATCCTGGATTACAGCCAGGACAGAGTTAATTTTTGCAGCAGCTAGGAGAGGCATGGCTAGGAGGTGATTCTATACCCCTGAAATAATTTTCTGGGGAGGGTGGGAGGCTCCCACTCTGGGTTGTGTTGTGAGGCAGAGGAGGGTCAGGATATTGCCAGGGATTTTCTGAGGGGTGGACAATAACATGTGAATCAGTCACCTTTTTTCTTGTAGTGCTCTGGCAATGGTATTGCTCCTTGTTTTATTTTACTGTTGTTTCCTGGGCCATATCAAAAGCAGCATGGCCAGCAGGTCAAAGTGGGGTCATTCTCCCTCTGCTCTGCCCTGGTGAGAGCCTGCCTGGAGTACTGTGTTTAGCTCTGGGGTCCTC
>CM031858.1:58297617-58315951 GCA_018697195.1 Certhia americana | reverse complement strand
AGGCCATGCAGATGACCAGATGGCTGGATCATCCCTCCTGTCAGGACAAGCTGAGAGCATTCAGGTTGTTCAGCTAGAGAAGAAAAGGCTCTGGGGAGACCTCGTTGTCTTTCATTACTTAAAGGGTGCCTATAACAAAGACTGGAACAGACTTTTTAGCAGGGCCAGGTGGGATAGGACTAGGACTAATGGTGGTAAACTAAAGGATTCAGGCTACATAGAAGGAAGAAATTTTTTATGATGGGGGCGGTGAAACACTGGAGAAGCTTACCCAGAGAGGTGATAGATACCCAGTCTCTGGAAATATTCAAAGGTTGGACTTTGCTCAAAGCCAGTTGGGTCTTTGAGCAGCCTGGTCTAGTTGAAGATGTCCCTGCTTGTTGCAGGGGGGATTGGAGTAGATGACCTTCAGAGGTCTCTTCAAACTCTAACTACTTTAGGATTCAGCTGAAGTTTAGTTCTTATATACGTGGTAATAAAAGTAAAAAAGAGGCACTACTGTGGATAGTTTAGTAATATTTGATTCATACTGAATTCTTACTGCTCCCTAAGTTTAATTTCTGTAGAGATATTTTTAGGAATATATGCAAAATCTTTTTCCCATTTGGAAGGGATCTATCTACATGAAACACATTATTGTAGAAAGGAATCCTATGTTGGTATGACTTTTTACTATATATCATACAATAGAATTATGCTTAGTCTATGTATGTGGCATTCCAGAATGTTTTTTTCTTAAGAAGGGATTTGTGTCTGGTTTCTATCTTTCTTTTTTCTTGAAATGAACAGTTGTCTTAAGTACCCAAAATATTTGAGTTCTAAGCTGGACTTCAAATACAGCTTTATCCAGTTGTTTTGTTCCCTTCCTTTTTATTTGTCCACTGTGGAAAATAATATTAAAGTAATCTTACGAACTCCTTTTTACACACTATCCTTTCTCATTTTGCCTGTGCACGGACTACAAAACACAAATGCATAACTGAAAAAAAAAAGTTGTCATACCACCTTCCTACTGCGTTTCAAAAACCTCAAAGCTATTTTCCATGTACTACATTTTGCAGTATACGGACACTAATTAAATTACAGTTCTTCCTGCTGCTACCATCCTGTACATCACCTCTCAAATGAGATAATGAAGGTATGAGAGTTAACATGTTACTTAACTGGAGAAGCTGTAGGGACAAAAATCAAAAGTCATGCTAAAGCACCTTATATGATGGAAGTATCTCAGAGACAATTGCAGGAAAAAATTGGAGTAATATAAACTAAAATGCACCTTGCTCTTAAGTCTAAGGGAAAATAAATCACATATCTGGATTTCTAAGCAAGTTTACTTTCTTATGGGCAGGAATGAGTGCGTTAAATAACAAGGCATGTCACGTCTTCTGTTTTTTGTTGCCTAACCCAGAAACTCACAGGCTTGATTGGTGAAAATGGTGTTCCCTTAAAATGCAGAGTACTGTGTAACTATTGTAACATGAGAATTGTTGCCTCTTTCTTTCCCACATATCACCTTGCTCAGTTCTTTACCATATTCTTTCTGACTAGCACTACTAATGTTAAAAGAGCTATTCTGTTATGAAGTAAATTCCATAATGTATTCTCCATAATGATATATGGAGAAATAGGTAAGTGATAAGGAAAGTTATGTCTAGAGCATTCTTGGAGACAAAAGTGTTTACTTGCTTCTCCATTTTCTGACAAAGCTCTGGGAACATAAACCAGTCACTGAGCTGCTTCCACTGCCCTACAACATTTAGAGAATCATGGAATCATAGAATGGTTTGGGTTGGAAGTGACCTTAAAGATCATCTTGAACCAACTCTCCTGCGTGGACAAACACATCTTTCTCGAGACCAGGTTACCCACAGCCCCATCCAGCCTGGTCTTGAACACCTCTAGGGATCGGGAGGTGTTCACAACCTCTCTGGAAACCTATTCCAATGCCTCACCACCATTATAGCAAAGATACTTCTTAATAGTATCTACCTTCCTTCAGCTTAAGGCCATTTTCCTCTAGTCCTTTCACTGTGTATCCATGGGAAAAGTTCCTCTCCAGCCTTCTTGCAGTTCCCCTTTAGGTAATGGATGGTGCTATAAGATCTCCCTGGAGCCTTCTCCGGGCTGAACAACTCCAACTCTTACGTTTTGTCTTCATAGCAAAAGCTCTCCAGCCCTATGATCAACTTAGTTGCCTCCTCTGGACCTGTTCCAACAGCTCCATGCCTTTCCTCTACTGGGGGCCTCAGAGCTGGATGCAGAACACCAGGTGGGGTCTCACCAGAGAAGAGTGGAAGGGCAGAATGTCCTCCCTTGCCCTGTTGCCCACAATGCTTTAGATGCAGCCTGGGATACAAGTGGATTTCTAGGCTGTGAGTGTGTACTGCTGAATTGTGTTGAACTTGGGAAGAGAATTCATGTTGTCAATTTGGACACCTTATGTTAATAGGGAGTGTTTCTCTTAAAAGTATTTCTAACTTTTTGGTTAAAAATCTCTCCTAAAAATCTGAGATGACCAAGTTTCTAGCACAGATAAGCAATATATTTGAGTTTCTGAAATTATGTACAAGAGTTGTAGTCCACCATGAAACTCTTCTCCTGTTAAGCTGCTAGAGACTCTCTCCTCCAGCATATGACTGGCAAAACTTTGAAGCTTTTCAGTGGATGCACTAGTATTTATTTTCAATGTAAACTAGCCTGGCATATTTTGTTAATTCTCTCTAATTTATTTTCAGTTAAGTAGCAAGAGCTACTTAGCATACATGTGTTTGGTTGGTTGGTTGGTTTTTTGTCTGTGGGCATCACTAGTGAATTTGAATACCCTAATACTTATTTAATTTACTGCTGTAATCAGGAATACTTCCACAGTAATTCCATGCTATTCCACTTGTTTTAATTAAAATCTTACTGGGGTGGAAAGTAAGGGGCAGGAAGCGAGCCAGTCTACCAGTGCCTGAAAAAAAGTGCTTTCCTACTCCATGACTTGGAGCAGCCTGCATAGCTATTTGCCCTAGCCCTTAGGGTTCAATTATGTCCCTCATGCCTCTCCTAGCAGCAACAATCCTTACTATGCCTTGCTGGAAGCAGTACAGGGGAAGAAGAGAAAGTCCCTACCATATAAGAACATTTTCAGAGTTTCAGGGTATTATTGGTATTCATTAAATTATTTCTTCCTCATCTTCTTTTTCTTCAGGTACAGGGAGAACTTGTTCTGTTTTTTATTCAGGCTTTGGTAATTCCTTACACAATTTATCATACAACAGAAGAACTGCTTCCATATATTACTAGTAATCCATTCCTGTGCGGTATTTTATCTGTATGATCAGATGTCAAAACATTCCCATGAGGATGTCTTCATTTCAATTAATTTATCATATTAAAATGGAGGTTGAATGGAAAAAAATTCTAAAATTCATAGTGTGAAACTTTGTTCTTGGCCTTTCTATATTTAACCATGTTACTGGAAAATAGTTTGGTATTTTAAAAATAAAAAAATGCTTGCACTATCTGTCAATAACTTTCAATGAATCTTTGAAGACAATTGTAAAGCTGGAGCAGTTGCAATATATTGCAACTTAATTTTAATACCTTTACATAGGAAGTGAAGCAGTTTTATGATTCTTTTACTGTCCTGTTTTATATCCTCTACTATACTTCAAGGTGTTTCTAATGTGTACTTTGCTCTCATTTTGAAATATTATTTTTGACTGTTCCCATTTTTCTTTCAGTGCCGTTCAGTTCCATAAGGGCCAAATGCTACCACACTTGCACTGCAGTGGGACTGCTCCTTCAAAAAAGAACTATTTGGCATAATTATGATAAACTGTGCCTGACTGTTTAAACTTCATTATGTTCTAAGTGCTTATAGAGGTAATAGTTGCTTACTCACACACTTCTTTGAATTTGACTTGAGGCTATCTTATTATGTTATGACCTATCAACTGGGAACCTTGACCTGTATGTTGGTTACATTTTTAATTGCTAACATATTTTGTTAATTGTTCACCTACAGAGAACAGCTACCTAAAATCTCCTCCTTAATGAGCTCATTACAATGCTGTACGCTTTGTAAATGGTGACCATTACATGTGTGACAAATAAGGAAAGCTTTCTTGAGCTGGATTAAACCAAACTCAAACCAGTCCTTCCATATGAAGGACTTTTGTGCCTTACTTAGGAAAAATATGTCCAAGATTAAGTATAAATAATATTAAAGTGGCTTTTACCTCTTGTTTTACAATATGTATATATTACATCTGAGTTTTTCAGTTATAAAATAACTCCAAGTCTTTTTCAATAAATCTCTCATTTTGTTCTAGGTTGGGTAAAAGCATAAGGTAGTGATTAATAAAATACTTTCATGTTTATGTAAAGATTATTGATAGAAGAAATCCTTAAAATCTGTTTTCTTAAGAGATTTTTGCCCATTGTATATAAACAATTAAAAATGGCAACATCAATTCACAACACTCACTTTGTTGTTGCAAGGTCCACAGAACAGAATCCAAAGGACTATAAAATATGCTATCAGTCCCCTGAGCAGGAAAAAAAGAACTGAGCACATTTTGTTGATAAAGATTAGAAAGGCAAATATAGATAATAATGATCAGCTTCAGTTCTGACGAGTCTGCCCAAACACTTCCTGGACAGACTAGAAATGCAGTTCCCAAATGCTTTGAATCCTTGCTTCAACTGAACCAGTCTTAGAACACAATGGAAGATTTTTTTTCTTTGATTTAAGCCTAAATTCATCTGCAAATAAGAAAGGGTAAAATAGTTTCTGTGTGGATAAAGAAAAGATGAGGTAAAATAATGAAACTATAAGAGGATTATTTTTCTATCACAGCAAGTCACTAGAGTTTGGTTTTTGGACTGGTATTATGCGGGGCTTTGGTTTTGCTCTTTTTTTTAATTTACCACTGCACAAAGGTGGGCCTTCCTACTGAAGGTTTCTGATGACACATTTCTGCAGACATTATCACTATTCATGTAGATATGGCTACTGTACAAGGAAAAATATATAATCCTGAATACATCCTTCCCCAAGGGGAAGAGATGTGATACAGTAATACCAAGGGCAGTTTCAGTCAGAGGAATTGCCATGTGAATGGGAAGAAAGGTACAACTGTACAAAGTGAATACAGGGTGACTGTGAGTCAGCAGTGTGACAAAGAATCCAGGATGTAGCTGAACTATAGATTGTGATTGGAAATTATTAATGCTGTTGGACCTACTTCTACTATGACCCATGCAGAATGCGGTCTGTATTTCTGATGGCTCTGATTCCACAAAGGTGAATTCAGATTGAAATAGGCAGAGCTGAAAACTGAAAAGAAGTAGTTTACTTTAGAAAAACAGAGACAAGTAACAAAAACCAAGTAAAAAACCAGAGACAGTATGTTTTTCTCTCTGCTTATATAATAGGAGATGAAGGAATTAATATTAGGGCAAACCAGCCATTTAAGAAAATTGATTTCACTCTCCACACAAAGGAAAATGGACGTAAAATAGCTGTGAACAAGTTCAGGCTAGAAATCAGAATGTAGTTTCCAACTGTGATGAGGGCTGGTGGGGTACCTTCACATAGACTTAGCTGGAGCAATAATCCTCTGAAATGAGGGTCATTAAATATGATGGTGTCATAATGAAGGTCTGGATAAAGAGCCAAATAACCCTTCTGCTACTTACGGTTCATGATGAGAATTCCCAGATATTCTATACATGCTACATAAGCAGCTGTAATTAGTTGAAAGGTGTGCCTATGACTGTGCAGGCAAGAAATGCTGTGTTTGCTAAAGTAGGAAACTCAGGAAGTCAGGTCATGGAAGACAACAAAGAGATCCAGTACAACTGAGGTCAATGCACTGAAGGATGCAAAACTGGTGCATCTGTGAAAATAATAAAAATTACAAGGATAGAGCAGAAAATGAAAGACCTGAGAGTACAAAGAAATCAAGTATAGCATGTGCAGGAAGTTTATCAGGGAACTAGTAGGTGGGCATGACTGTTGCGAAGGGAGCTATAATAGAAGATAAGAGAATTATAAACAAGTAAAACTTCATTAAACAGGAAGTTGTATAAAAAACCTTCTCTTAGTGGAGTAAGTAGAGATTAGACTTTTCAGCAAAACTTCTGGAGAAATTTGAGATTAAAGTGGTAGATACATAAATAAATCTGTGCAAGAAACAGAAGACAAAGTAACTGCAGCATTGAAGAGAACTACTTATAAAAAAACCCCACATGATTAAAAGGGAAACACTAACAGTCATTATTGTTAAGGAATTTTCTAAATTATTGCAATGGGGAAGTTTGCTAAGGATTTTGTGCTGTACATTTCATAAGAAAAATCCACTGTTAGACCTGACTAGGTGATGCGCAGATTGGGACTGACATACGCAGCCCTCAGTTACCATGAGAGGAACACTACACACACCAGAGGAAGTCAATTAAACTCAGTGATTATATAAGACTCTTGGTAAACCAAGAGTGAGAAGTAATTTTAAAACAGTGACTGCTCAGCTGCCTTTTATCCTATTTATACAGTTTAATGGGAAACAATCTCCGAATAATCTAATCTAATCTAATCTAATCTAATCTAATCTAATCTACTCTAATCTAATCTAATCTAATCTAATCTAATCTAATCTAATCTAATCTGTCTTTTAAAGGAGTCTGCAGAATTAAAAAAAAAAAAAAAGAAAAAACAACGGGGAAAATAATAGAAAATACACAGTTGTCTCTGTCCCAGCATTTACACGCAGTTCCTATACCATGAATGCTGCAATCTCTTGCAGGGGCTTGTCTAGGCCATATGTATTTCTACAGCTTCTCTCTTGGCAGATGCAGCTGGCTAGTCTGAACTGTGACCTGCTACGTGGCTGCAATTAAAGAGTGGGGCTATGGAGCAAGAGAATGCCCAGAGACCTATGCCTTTTAAGTATGGGAGAAGCAAAATGATCCTTTCTTGAAATGCATTCTCTGTATTATATTTTATAGGGTTTGGCCATGTCTTAGGTAGACCAACATAATAGCAATGGATCAGGGCTTTCCAGAGTCTTTTGAACTACATTACTGACCAGCTACAGTTGATACAAGTTAGGTCAGAAGCTGGTATTTGACTATACTCTGAGCTGTTATACAGGCAAGATAAAGCAGATTTTTTTCCAGATATGCTGTAGGATTTTTTTTTTTTTTTTTTTTTGTGTGTGTTGAATAATAACATGTATCTGCAGAAGGCACCACTGAAAAAATTTGCAAAAAGGGTAGAACTGAACAGTTTTGCAATTGAATTCCTTTATAATGCTAATGAGGATGTGAACAGGTAAAATACAAAAATTTCATACTTGCTGCTCCATGTCAAACTACTGGGAGATGTTGAAACGAAAGAGTTCCCTTTGGGCAGAACATTCTTCTATGTAATTTATTATGCCTTAAGAAGTTTCTTTGTTGTGCTATTAAAAAAAATCTGATTGTGTGCTGCCTTGGAAATACTGTTATTTTAATTTCTGAAAAGCAAAAAAGCACAAAGAGCTTTCAATGTTTTGCTCTCACTTTGGTCAATGGCAAGGGTTTTCACCAGTTACAGAAAATCAAGTCTCGGAGCTCCAATTAGAAGCATGCATGGCTTGATGAAGTATGATAATTTCAGCTTTATAAGTGAAAATAAAAAGTCAGAACTGGAAAACAGACTAATAAGGTAGTGTCAGTGCACATTTGAACCACTAGTAAAAATGCATATGGGAGACCTCATGCCTGCCACTAACCCTAATAGGAGGAACTTAGAAATGTTTGCAGATTCATATCTATGCTTTCAGAAAAACTATGAAAATGATAAGGCTGATCATATTTTAATTTTCTAAATTATTTTATGAGTCCTTGGACTTTATTCAAAGATACATGGAAAAAAATCAGCAGAGTATTATCATCATTATTATAGGTAAATTCTTGATTTTTTTGTATGACATGTTGCGTACTGTGCATGTGCAGTAGGTCTTGTGATTGACTGGAATAGTGATACTAGCTGCAAAAATAATTTCACTGTTTTTACAGTGAAAAAACAGAGAGACTTTATAGAGAGACTTGATTTTACACTATCAAAGTTGACGGAAATGTAATTATTCATTTGAAATAGTGTTGAAATGACTGCATAAATGCTGAAATTTAGCAGTATTTTAAATAGGTAGTTTCAGATTTTTGTTTTTGCAGTGCTGTATTTTCAAAAGGTTGTAAATCTATCTTGAATTGCTCATTTCTGCTGGAAATAATGCAAAAAATCTATATATAAGCTATTAAAATATTTCCTTTGATAAGAAAAAAACAGTATTGATTATAAATAGGTTTTGTTAGAGATAATTAAAAAAAAAGGGAAAACCCTACTTCAGAAAATTTTTAGGTGTCTACAAATATCGCCACTCGAAAATTAATTGTACAGTATCTCTTCTTTATTATTTTTAAATAATTTTTTTCTCTATTTTAACCAGTCTTCCTGTCTTCATTTCTTTGATTAAGTGAGAAAAACTTATTCTGTTGAATCACATCTTCCAAAATGGTCACAGATGGCCTTAGAAAAGCAAGAGATAATTCACTGAATGCTGTAAATTCCAATGAAGGATTTAATTAAAGTTACTGCATTTATAAAAGGCCATATACCCCAACTTCTTTAAGTATGTTTCATTCTTTGAGTCAAAAGAAGGTGGGTCCAGCCACCACATCATAGATTACTAATTTGTTTTGTCTTTCTCATCAGATACCTTAAATGCCGCAGTCCCTTTTCTTGGATCTCAAAGGAAGCATATGAAAAAAATCACAGGATGTTTATACTGTGCAACTGTTTCTTACAGTAGAAAGCTTCTAATTTGGTGATGCTCAGCTTGAATTTAAACAGTTTACCCATCAGCCAGCTCAACCCACTTTCAAACCAGGTATAGGATGTACTGAAAGGGAGGCATATGTTAGACTTTTTCTTTAGTACTGTATCTAGACATACACAGAATTCCAAATCCTAAATGTTAAAATGTTAAATGTTAAAATTTATAGATCACAAAAGTGCCCTGTGCACAGTTATTTCTTTTATGCCATGAACTGTCTACAGGTGTTCTTCCTTTACCCTTTCACCTCATTAAAATATATTAATGTACTTTTCCTTTTTAACAGTGAAAGTAGACAATTTCATTTCTGGGTCTGTCACAGAGGAATTTATCTGAGCAGCCCTGCATGCTATCCTCCTTCCTGATAATTGAAATTTCTTTCACATCAAAATCAAACTAAACTCCTTGTCCATTAGGAGTTTACAAACCTTGCTGGATTGTATTTTGCTCCTCAGTCCGGTAGAACACCTAGTCATGCTAGACATTTAGGTGTAATTAAAGCTTCCAGTTCTACTTTGTCATGGAGACACAATTAATTTTGTGGGACAATTTTTTAATCTCTTTTAGATAAGTAAAGGCAAACTTTATGAAATGGAAGTGCTATCATTATGTGAGTTTGTAATACTCCCAGAATATATCAGAGACATTGCTTCAAAATAATTAATTACAAAAAAAAACATTAAGGAGTGAATTTGGAATTAATCTCTATCAAATTCCACAAATGTAATAACTACTCATAATGTACAATCTTGATTAAATATATTTTGATACACATAGCCAGAAAAAAAAAAAAGAATCTGTGTAGGTGCAAATATGAGGTCAAACATTAATCTAAGTTCCAATTGCATCTCAGTGTAAAACTATTTTATTGAATTTTATCAGTTGTGGTATTTTCCTTTTACATCTTTCTAGGAGACATATTTCTGTTAATCATATAGCATACTATCTGCCTGCAGAGCTAGCTAGGCAATTACCTTAAAACAAATACAGTCTGGTTTTCAGATTTTGCTTGGGCCAAATACGAAAATGAAAAGAGGCTTCTCTAGAGCCCATTCATGCAATTACTTTCCTGTCCATGTCCTGCATCCTTACACAAAGAGAGTAGAAGAATTTATTGCCGATGGTATTAAAATCTGATACAGATAATCTTAGAGGGTTGGAGTTAAAGGGGACAGAGACAGATAAGACAGGGCTGATTCACTGGGAAAATGCAAGTTTTTGGAGGAGATAATGTTATAACCAAAATCAGATTGACTTCCTAGCATTCAAAACTGGTTTTATTTGTAAAGGGAAGAATTCTACAGAATATGAAATTTTAGCTGGGCATCGTTTTTTCCCAAGTGTCTAGTTTTGAAAAGTCTTTACAGGTTCATTTTAAATTTTTAACTTTAACTTCTTGTAGTCTTGGCTAATCTGCTAACGTAAGAGTAGGAAAAACAGACTTTGGTTAGTAAGACTAGCTTAGCAACATTCATTTTCAGGGATAAGAGATAATCCCCTCTCTGTGAGGTGATAAATTAGTTGATAATTCACTGACTGGAAATTCAAGGAATCAAGAATGACTGGTAGGAAAGACTTTTGAGAATCTAAATGCCACAATTTGTACACATGGAATAGTAGCTAGTTTATTTTTCTTCATTTAATTTCCTCTCCCTTCTTCTTTTTAATGCAAGCCCACGGGATTTTATAACAAAGAGAGGAAACTAACAGAAGAGCCAGAGTGCTTGTTTCTGTGAAGTGTTATTCATCTCTTGATTACATGACGCCGATGACATAGACAGCTGGCATGGTTTAGTCAGCTTCACCGAATGCATTTTGTTTTCATGTCTGATTACTTTTGTATTAATCCCATTTTTTAGCTGTGTTCTAACGTGTTTTCAAGTCTTTTCTGCAAACACTCAGGAACATCTACATGCATGTTCATTATTGGCATAGGGAGGCTGTGGTCACTTCTCTTTTCATGTTTTCTATTCTGATGAGACCATGAAGGTTCTATATCTTAGGGAACCACGTTATTGTGGGGCTGCTGTTATGATAGATAGTGCCTGTGTAAATGCAGCCAATTCTAAAGCTGACAATTCAGGATTATTGCCCCTAAAACTCTAAAAGGTAACTAGTAAATGTTTGACAAGGACAAATACTAGGAAAAGAAGAAGAAAAACAATGGTCTTTCAGTAAAGTAACCTGGTCTAAGACTTCTGCATGGACGTAGGAAAGATTCTTTCACTATGGTTTAAGAGTCTGGAATTCATAATGGTGGGTTCTTGCCTAAGCTAGTTCTGAGCTGAATTGTGTTAGCATTTAAACAGCTTCAACACAGCTAATGTTCAAACCAGGAGAAACTCAGTGGCTTTTACTAAAATTTCCTTCCTGGAGTGTAAGTCACATTTTCAACACAAAGCTATGTAAGTAAAGCCACATTTATTAGGTCAGTTTCACTAAGTGCCAGGGTTCAGGCCATCTGGGACACATTATTACTTAAGATAAACTGAGGACAAGCTCACAGAAATCCCAAGAAAGTCATTAAACCAACCATCCTTACTTACTATCAAATACTTCTCCCTCCTATTTTATGTTCCATCTTTCTTTGTAGACTTGACTTCTCTCTGCTTTTTAATTTTCTTTTATCTGATACCTAACAAATGCACTATAAATATATGTTGCCGCATGTATTTGCAGTCTTAGTTGTGTTTCTGTTACCTTGAACAAACAGTCTGGTTTTTCTGTTTGGTCATGCCATCTCTCTGTCTCTTCAGATTTGCTCATTGCACTCAGTAATTTTCCCTCGTTCTAATTATTAGCTAGTTTAATAGTTTCACCACATCCTATCATTACATGTTTTGCTGTGATAGATACAATATACTGTTTGTCTTTAAAACAGATTTTACAGACTGTTAGAGAAATTTGCTGACACCTTATACAAAAGAAAGCAGCCTGTTTGCAGAACCATTCCCCAGAAATACATATTTGATGGAACCACTAAAGCCTCCATTCCTTCAGAAAGCCTCTGAATTATGAAAAAGCCTTGATAGGCACATCTTGAAGCAAGGCTCAAAAGAGATATCCCATGATCCAAGCTTTATTCTGTTCCTGCTGCAGGCTACGTTATCAGAATATTCTTTACAAATTTAAAAAGAGTTGTCTTGAAACTAGTTCTTCTTTCAGCATCCTTATCACCTCTTCCAATAAGCCTGTTAATAAATTGATCATTTTAAAAGACAATTATTAGTAGGCTGGATGTGTATTTTTAGGTATAGAAATAAACCATAATACCATACATTTCTAGGACTTCCCCATTGCTTTTCAGCCTTGTGCTTACTGCTTTGCACAGAACATCATTTTCCCCTAAACAGATCTTGTTAAGAGAAGATAATCCAATGAAGGCTATAAATGTCATGGAATATTGGCTTCATATAAGTTAAAATATGCTGGAAAAAAATCTGAAGATCAATTTTTTTTTATTCTATAAGTGTCTGGATCCCAAGCATTCCATGCATGCTTTTGAGTCTAATCAAAATGAAAGCAAAAAGATTTTGTGCAGTCAAACTTGCAAGCTAACAAGAGCTGGTGCTCAAATTGTTTCTCCATTTCATTTCTGACTCACTGTTTTCATGTTTCCTTGCAGTTTTCCACTTGTCCCACAAAGTCACTCGGGTGGTTCCAGAAAGTGCTCTGCTGATTGTCCTTGGTCTTTGCCTCGGTGGCATTGTATGGGCAGCAGACCACATTGCCTCCTTCTCCCTGACACCAACCGTATTTTTCTTCTATTTGCTGCCCCCCATTGTTTTGGATGCTGGATATTTTATGCCAAATAGATTGTTCTTTGGAAATCTTGGCTCCATCCTTTTGTATGCTGTCATTGGGACAGTCTGGAATGCTGCCACAACTGGTTTATCTCTCTACGGTGTCTATCTGACAGGAATAATGGGTAAGTTTGATCTGTGAAGGCACAATTATGAATGCCACTGTATATACTGTTAGATGGGTGATAAGTTACAAGTTCACAACTCTTTCCAGCAGAAAAATTCAATTTTAATGGGAGTTTGTAATATCTTTGTCAAATTTAAGAATGACCTGGAAAATCTTCTCTAAGGAAAGTATAAAAGCTGCTTGAATCCATGTCTCATATTGTCCTGCTCTAAATATGTGCAACACCCTCAGGATAAAACTCGGGATTCTTTCTGCTAATGGACATCTGGACAAAAATACACACTAAAGGGCTTGTTTCTTTCCGCTGTGATACAATCCTTAAAAGTTACTTGAAATGGAAGTGTCTTCCTGTAGTCAGCTTTAGTACTATGTGTTATATTTAGTGGCATTTAATAACAAATGTTATTACTGTATTTAATGTTATTAATGTAATTAAGTGTTATTTATAATAAGTGTTATCCAATATTAACTGAGTGGGCTACTGAGTGGGTATATATACATGACCCATCTACACATCTCTTGCATTTTCTGAGTCTGGAAATCGTAACTGAAGATTTAGAAGTTTTACAGAATGAAGTAGCAGATGTCTTACTAAAAAAATTTACAATTTCCTAGACCACAAATCCAAAAAGTGAGGGTTTCCTATTCCTTGTGCTTTTCCCAGAGAAGTGTGGGTGCTTCATCCCTGGAAGTATTCAAGGCCAGGTTGGATGGGGCTCTGAGCAACCTGGTGTAGTGGAAGGTGTCCCAGGTAGTGGAACTGGAGGATGTAACAAGTCCCTTCCAGCACAAACCATTCTACGATTCTAAGACACACTTTGTCTTAATTACATTGCGATATAAGGGCACAGGGCTGCTAGAAGAGACACAGAACAGCAGTGTTTAATCTCTACAGACTTTCATTTAAGACTCATGTAATTGCAGATGTTTGTAATATAGACAGCCATGAAGGATACATTTTAGATATTTACCTTATTATAACTCTTATTTTAGAAGCAAAAATATTTTCTTTAGAAGATACGAAGGTGACAGCTCAGATGCAAAAATCTTTGACTTTTTTAGGTAGATAAGAGGTTTATTGTGCTTTAAGCAATATATTTCATCTGCAATATCATTTTTATAATTAAAATCAGGTTTTCAGGAAGAAGATATATGACAGGGATATTGCTACTGCAGATTGGTAAAGGATTTCTTTATTTAATTGTCCAAGATTCTTGGAACAATTTAAAAAATATGACCAAAAATATTTTCTTAAAATCCTGTTCTGGGAAATATAATGTATGACAATTACTTTAAAATATATGGTGCTATAAGTCACTAAAGGGAAAGGATTGATTTCCTTACAACATGTGAAATGGAAAAGTTGATTATTTTCCAAAAAAATTTTATTTTAGGAAAAAAATTCACCTAAATTATTATTCTCCTCCCAATCTGTAAACAACTCTTGACTAACTGTAGATGGGTTATGTATACATACCCACTCAGTAGCCCACTCAGTTAATATTGGATAACACTTATTACAAATAACACTTAATTACATTAATAACATTAATATATTATATTATATTATATATGCTGGATTTGATGTTTACATGTTTTGCTTCATCAGTATGCAAATCTTTTAGTGAGAGTCTTTACTACAACTCTGAGTTTACACCTACACAGAAGAATCAGCCCCCACCACAGATCACAGCTAAATCTCTACAAGAGAAATATGGGGATGTTAATAAAGGTGAACAATAAACTGACATGTCTGGCAAAACTTAATGTTTAGAAAGAGCATTATTGGTGTACTGTGAGGAACCTGTCTTTGCCATGAAGACCTACAAGAGTTCTAATTTCAGCTGTGAAAAAGGCCAGACAAGGCTGTCCCTGATTCAAACTATGTCATTCTCCAGCAAAGCCGAGCAGGAGTCTAAAATATCTATGACACAGACTTAATAATCCACTAAATCTATTGTGTTGAACTCCAAGAGGTCAACAAGATCTAATCACAACACTTTATGAAAAACCTTGCTGTTGTTACTTGCAAAGATAAGAGAATGCTGTGTTACTCAGTTTCTAGAAAAGTGCATAGCACCTTCTGGTTGAAGTTCTATGGCATATATGTATTTCTGCCCCACATGTTCTATAATTGAAGTGAATAATGCTAAAAGTAACATCATTAAAATGTAGAAATGTAAATCCTCTACAGATTAAGATGAACTAAAACCAAATTACTTCTATCTTTGACATTCAATGTGCCTGTAGTACTGTTCATCAGTATAGGCATGCATAATACAAACTGGATTGCATATATTTCCTACATAAATAAAACATGTCTTTGTTGGCATTCAGTACCCTTGCAGATATTAAAATTTGCAGAAGGAAAATGGAGAAGGTCATAATGATGAAGAAATCCTTCTTCAGAACTGAAATAAAAAAGTAGAACATTAACTGCTAACCATCAGTCATATCAGTCTGCTTCCACAGAATAGGAAGAATTATGTAATAGTAGATCTTTCAGGCTGATTTCAGTGAACTGTTACACTGTCCACTGGAGAACTAACAGTTGCAGTATTGTGGTTGTGACTAATGCTTAGAACAGTTTTTCCCTGTACAATCTAGGTCATAGCTGCAATATGCTGAGTGTGTCTAAAAGTTTTAAACTGGGCCAGTGAATTTATCTTTGTCAGGCGTCACTGATGAGCTGGAGGAAGCCATGGGTGTGTACCAACTGAAAATAACTGCTGTTATTACTCTAAATAAAAGTCTGATATAGAAACTCCCAGCCTCTTAACAGTGCTTTGCAGGAATTATAGATGTGTCCTAATCTCCCCATAAATATTTGCTTACTAGCTTTGCAAGTCTTCAAAGAATGTACCAATGATTATAATTGGTAACACATAAAAAAGATAAGCAATCTCAGTGAGCCAATTTATTTTCAAACCTTACGTTCTATTATACCCTGATATCTGATAGTTATTGTCATTGAGCTTGCTCCTTCTTCAGGACTGCCTGAGAAGGACAACATTTGGTGAAACCATTGCTTAGATTTAGGTTCAAGGCTGTTCTCAGAATTTTTGGCACAGACTTAAGGTAACTGCCTCAACTTGTACACTAAAACTAATAGGCTCAGTCCTTGTTCACAGCCTGATATGTCCAAGTGTGACAAGAGTATTTATCTTCTTGAAAAAAAAGATAGCTATATGTCTGTGCAAGCTATGAATTTCTGTTTTCAGGGCCATACCAAGATCCCTACAAACTGAATGGAAACCTTGTAGATAATCTGATTGGCAGATAGCAGCTAACAGAATATATATATGCATCTCCACCAGAGTATTGTCACATATAGTGTTGCCTACTTCTCTCTCTGACTGTCCATGCAAGTATCCTGTCCTTCAGTAAATAAGCCTATGCCATTATATATCAAAACTATTGGGAATCTGGTTTTCTGTTTCAATTACATACTAAGCACAAACCATTTTGAATTTGAAAAACTGCCTTTCAGAGTTCTTTCTGGAGGGGTGGCTATGTTCTGGAAGTATCTTACAGGCACTACTGATCCTGTGGCTATGGCTGCTGAGTGTCATTGTCTGACTCATAGTTCAAAACCATTTCATTAGATGAATTTCTTCTTTACCTGTAGAAATCATGCTTGATAATTTTGGGCATGGGCCTTTGCATTGTGTTGTAATGAATGAATTCTCAACCTATTCCTTCTTTGTGCTTCTTCATATAATTTTTGGCATCACCACCCTTGCTTCCTCCTCCATCCATTAACAAACACAAAAGGAATTTTACTACTCAGAAATCTTATCTCCAGAAAAAAATGACTGGGTTACCACTCCTGGTTTCATGAAGAGGGTAGATTTTGCAAGGTATTTAGGAAGCTGAGCAAAGCGATTTTTTTGGCTCTGCCTTTTCTGCTACTTTTAAAATGACAGTGAACGCTTGTCTCAATCTGTTCGCATAACTGAACAAAATAATCTTAATAACTAAAGAAAGTTAAAAAAATACCAGGTTACAATGTCACCAGAGTTTTGTAGTTTCAAAACTTTTGAAATCATTGCCAAAATTCCTAAGGGGCTGCAACACAAACATGTTAAGGTACATTTTGGTCCTTCATCTATTTCTATGGTCCACTTGCAGACAATTTAACAGCCTCATGAATCCTAATTTGGGAGCAAGTGGCTTAACCACACCTATCAGTGAATAAGGAGGCCACAATTGGTGTTCAGCTGTACCGAGTTCAGTTCAACACCACTGTAGCAGTTCTTAGTGACCAAAAGTCAAATTTTGGAACATTTCTTTTCAAAGTGCTGGTATGGTCCTCTTAACATCCTATGAATTCTCAGTTATCCTGGGATAATTTAGTAAAGTTAGACAAACCATGCCACACACAAATAGAAAGCTGGTTTGGATCTGGAACTCTCTTGCCACAAGAACAGGCCAGTATTGGTCCTGCTCCCAGAAACAATTTTGATCCACATGGGCCAATGCTGAATCCAACAAAATGGGTAGGATATGACATGACTCAGTGCAGAATTTTTTAAGTAGTCACTGTAACATGCTTTCTAGTTGATACCTTGGCATCTCTATTTTCCAGTATTTGGCACTATCTGTAATGCCCCAGTCTGTCATTACTATTGATAATACAGAGATTATTCTGCTTCTAATTTGTTTGCTTTTTTTTTGAAGGTGAACTGCACTCTGGGCTGCTTGACTTCCTCTTGTTTGGTAGCTTAATTGCTGCTGTGGATCCTGTAGCTGTTCTGGCAGTGTTTGAAGAAGTCCACGTCAATGAAGTTCTATTCATCATTGTTTTTGGAGAATCACTTCTGAATGATGCTGTAACTGTGGTAAGTAAATTACATATCCCAAAGCCAACCTAAGTCAAGGGGATTTCTTCTGAAGTGCATTTTCCCCTTTAAAGAAACACTGTACTCACTGTATGTATCTACTCATGGGCTATTATAGTGCAGCTGGTGGTGTTTTCTGACTTGCTTACAAACATTAGATGTTTGAGCATGAAAGCTATATGGAGCTGGTAAGTGACGTAAAACACAGTCCTGGGTTGGACACTTCAAATGAAGTTTCAGGAGTGCATGTTTTCTTTGCCTTTGCTGTTTAAGTAGGGCCTTCATGATTTAATGAAATTAGTTCCAGGGATTTTAAGCCTTTCTTTGCTTTTTTTTTTAAAATACACATACATTTTTTTCCATATATGTGTTATGCCCATAATTTATATGCATACCTCAGACAGTGAGAGAGAGAATACTCTTCAAAGTGTTTATGCCTCCTCCCTCAGTTTTACTTTGACAATATGTTTATCAAGCAGATATATAACAAAGAGCCAATTTGGAAAAAAATTTGTGTGACATTTTAAAAGGTTTCTGGTTGGGCTTTTGCAAATATTTTTTAATTTTTGTTTTTGCAAATATTTTTTTAATTTAGAAAGTCTTTAATAGGCTTTAAAGAATCCCAGATTTCTACTGATACTTTAAAAAAATTATTATTATTATTATTATTATTATTATTATTATTATTATTATTAT
>CM031858.1:58270513-58297607 GCA_018697195.1 Certhia americana | reverse complement strand
TTATTATTATTATTATTATTATTATTATTATTATTATTATTATTATTGAAATCCCTTTTCTTTTCACACAATTTTTTTTCCCAGAATAAAACTGTCAATAGTTTTGTAGTGCAGTGCTAGTGGTCAGGGACCAGGAAGTCCTAAGGCAGAAAGATGCTATACAACCAAGCTGCTGTGCAGCTGAAGTTCACTTTTGGATCATTTAATATTCCTGCCTGTTCCTATCTGCAAGGGAGGGTAAGACATGTTCATGAGCCTCAGTGACTTAACTTTTTGCAGCCAAGGAACTAAAGCACTCCAAGGTCATTGGCAGCAGCCTAACTATTCACGTGAGTTTAAAAATGACAGAATGGCTCACAGAGAAACCTAATTGCCCTTGGATATCAGTATCATTAGTACTTCTGGGGTATTGCCAGAAACAAATATTAAAATAAACCTCTGATGAACTCAAGTATCAACAGCACTGGCTTTCAGAAGGAAAGGGGTTTTTGTTACTGTGAAATGAACACAGTCTACAAATAAAAGAATGTTTGATTGTTGATTGATGAAAAAATAGAAGAGCAAGTATGATCCAGAGCTAGAGAGCATAGCCTATGAGGATATTTGAAACAGTGGAGTTGCAGCCCTGAAAAAGGAAAGACTGGAAGACAGAAGAAAGTGGATAGTATAGCATTCTTTAAATATAAATATGTAAAAGACTACTATTACAGAAGAAAAGTAACCTGCAACAGTGACTGGGTGAATACAATAAGAATTATCAAGTTTAGTTTAGCTGCAACAAGGAAAGCCGTTGTAAAGTACTCCTTCACTACTAGAGGAACTAAGAGCAGATTAAATTGGCATGTCTCAAAAATTATGCTCATATAAATTTCCTTTGGCACAGGTATAAATAAGCTTAATTCTTTAGTTTCAACTCAATCACTGTTAATCAATTACTTAGTAAGTTTTAATACAATTATTATATTCTTTTTTATGTTCAACTTATATATGTTCAACATATTTCAATTCAGTATCTTATTATTAGCATTTTATTATTGTCTCATTATCTTTTTTATCTTATACATGTAAATAAATGAATCTTTCAAATACCTGGATTTTAAAGTGAGAAGTGCTTTAAAAACTCATCTATATGTAACAATGCTTCTTATACATAGGGGACATATTGAAGTGAGAAATGTAATGTTGTGAGGTGGTTTTATTTTTTTCTTTTTTTTTAAACATTTTTACATTTCTTCTTGGCCCACTGCATTTCTTTGATTTTGAGAAAATATAAAATTCTCCCTCCAGATAGAATTTCCCTCAAACACAATTTCGGACTTCATAATGTTGAGATCCCTAAGGAAATTATTTTAATAGGCTCAATTCAGGAGCAATTATTGAATTAGTCTACTTTTCTTTCCAGGTGCTGTACAATGTGTTTGACTCTTTTGTTGCGATAGGTGCAACAAATGTGACGGGGATTGAATGTCTCAAGGGCATAGGTGCGTAGAATTCTGTACCCCACAATTGGTGTATATATACAGTATTTTAAACAAAATATTATTATGCTATTAGCAATTGTTATTTTTCATCCCTTTCCGTTAATACTCATATTCACACATTCATATGGCATAGGCAAATGTCTTAAGAAAATAAATGAATAAATATTCCTATATATTTGGAAAACTTAATCAGATCTGTTTTCTTTTGAGGAGACTCAACAGATGTGGAGTTCATTTGTTGAGACCACCAAACCTGGCAGCTATATATCTTTTCTTTGTATTTAATAGCATTTCCTTTATTTCAGCCTATGCTCTCCCTGCATTCCAGGAAAGTCGAGATTGCATACAGGCATTGCCACTCCTTATCACTGATCACCATCAAGTAATGTTTGTCAGTAACTATCAAGAAATTTTGCCCAAAAATTTAGTCACTATTTCCCATTCCAAGCATTACATGAAACTAAATTATGTTATGAATAAATGTTTTAATAGTGACTTTGTCATATTCTATGATATGCTTTTACAAAAATATTTGTTACAGAAAGAGGGAAAAAATAGTACAAAGAAATGTAGTGGGTTTGAATAAAAGCAAAATGGTGATGCTTAAGAGAAGTAGCCTTGTTTTTCTACTGAATTCTATGTTCACATACCAAGTGCTCAAAAGCCTTGAGCCTAGAAATAAGTTTGACATGTCCTCCAAATTTTTATGTGATTTACTGGCCATTTGCTGTCCTCTCTCTGGAAGAGAACTAGTTCAAACCACAGTATATCTACAGTTTAAGCTGTGTTAGGTGTTTTGTTTTTCAGTGTCATTCTTTGTGGTGAGCCTCGGTGGGACACTAGTTGGCATTTTCTTTGCATTCCTGCTCTCATTGGTCAGTCGTTTCACAAAGCACGTGAGGATCATTGAACCTGGATTTGTGTTTATCATTTCCTACCTGTCCTACCTCACAGCAGAGATGCTTTCTCTTTCTGCCATCTTAGCGTAAGTCTCTTTTCATTACTGCCTACAAAGGGGATGAGAAGGGAATATGATTTTTAAAAACATTGAAAGGAAAACCTAAATTATATGGGACAACTATAGAATATGACACTCATTAAGCTTATGCTGGATAATAACACCATGTTCATGCTGCAGTAGATTATAGTTTGCAAATACTATCATTCAGTCCTGAAAAGGAATGCAAGCTTTCCAGTATCTGCTGAGCCACGTGAGAACTCCTTTGCAAAATACAGACATGACTCTTTCCTCTCTTTTATTAATAATACTTCAAACTTAACAGTTGTCCATTTGTGCTGACATCTTTCCATATAATTGGAAACTAAACCAGTATTTTTCTAAGGCACTGTGTGGATGTCACTATTCTCTCTTCTCTCTCTCTGTCTTGGCTGGCCATTAAGGTTTGCCTACATGTTGCCTGTTTTGGCTTGAGTACCTCTGTAGTCTTTCTTCTCTTAGTCTCCATTGATTCCTGGCATACCTTTCTTTTCAGTTTTGCTTGTCATGTTTGTAGATGATACAGTAAGTGTATTCAAGGTCTGAAAATCTTTCTGCAAACAGATCATTAGTTGAAGAGTATGTCTAATGTAAACGAGGTTTAAAAATTTGTGTTGAAAGCAGTATGGTAATCTAAAGAGAATTACAGTCTGTTATATTTTAATGAAATGCTGTCTTCAGGCCACTTGAGGTCACATCAGCATGTATGTTTGAGATATGCTTTTTACCTAGGGTAGACTCCACAAGTGCTTGTAAGTGTATATTTTCTTAGGAATTAATGGCGGGTTTTTATTTCTATGTGACAGACAGATGGAAATAATATTAAATGTTGCAACAAATATTTTCTGAACAATTGCTTCTTTTTCTAGGATAACCTTCTGTGGCATTTGCTGTCAGAAATATGTCAAGGCTAACATATCTGAACAGTCTTCTACAACTGTAAGATATACTATGAAAATGATGGCCAGTGGAGCAGAAACTATTATATTCATGTTCCTGGGTATTTCAGCTGTGGATCCAGATATCTGGACTTGGAATACGGCTTTTATTCTGTTGACTCTGGTGTTCATCTCAGTATATAGAGTTATTGGTAAGGAGTTGACCTTTCTGTTCTTGCATTGTACTGCTGATGCAATCACATATTCTTTAGTCCTCCCTCCAAAAAATATCTGGAGTTCTAGGTTTATTCCTTTTAAAATATTCCATTTATTTTAGTTGAATTTATTGTTGGGTTTGAGTTAGAGTAGTAGAGTAAGCTCTACAGTAAGTTCTGTCATATGCTGAAAATACAGCAGGATTTAATTTTTGATGATGTGTGAGGATATGAGTAGCCCAGTACTTAACATGAATCATTCGGTGGCTAACCTTTGTTGACCCTGCAAATGGTATTGGCAAAATCTCCCAGTAAAATGGACTTTGTTCTTTAACTTGCAGCCTAACAAAAGATGTGACTCTTGTCAGCCTTATCTTTCCTTCAGCTCTTTTAATTTGGCACTAGAGAGATTGTCTTAAGCTAATGTTATGGTTGACTTTCAGGTTTTAGGCACACAGTAATATCAGACCATACATAATTACACTGCAGGTTCTCTGGCTTAAGGGGCTGATGAAAAACTGAGTAAATAAGGCTGTGGCCGGTAGGGATTACCTACTGTCAATTTACCAGGTTTATATAAGTCTGCAAACATTTCAAATTACCAAGGATGATTTGTCCAGCTACGTAGTTCTGCTGTAATTTTGCTAAAATTGCAAAAAAGGTGTACAATGAAGTACTTATAGAGAGTAACACACACAGAAATTTGGTGTATGTACTTACACCTGGGAATAAGTTAAACCAGCTTATTTGCCTATTTGTTTTGACTTAAATTCAAATGACAGGTCACACATCTATCTAGTTGGCAGGTTTCCTAGATTCTGTGTTCTTATTCTGTCTAGAAGCTGCTGAGCCTAGCTCCTTGCCCCCTTTCCTAAATAGTCTGCAAGCATTGTTCATTTAGCTGCCTCTCAGTAACTGCTAATGTGCCTGAGGTGTTTAAAAGAGTTTTCCATGTCTTGTCTTTGACGCTTTTTGCATTCCTCAAACAAGTGGTTAACAATTCTGTAGTAGATGTGATGATAAGTAGATAACAAATATTCAGCAATAACAATAAGCACCCACTAAAGTAATTGATCTTCAACATTAACAAATTACTAAATACCTGATGATATTGGGCCTTACATAATTGCAGTTCTTATTCCCTGGAGGAGTCAGATTGATAGCATTTCCAATGTCCCCTCCTCCCTAGCCCCTCCTTACAGTGACAAGACACTTCTCTTGATAAAAGTTCAAAGTTCTCTAAAGAAAGAAGAACCTGTTTTGCACTGGTTAACATCCCTGGCTTGCTGCAGTGGGACACAAATGCCATGGCAGACACAGGAGTAGTGAAGCTGTTTTTCCTCTGTATGGTGGGAGTTCTGGGATACATTGAGACAGCTAGAGCCTTAGGTTTCCTGCAGCAGGCAGCATCTCACCTGGAGGTCTGAAGAAGTGTTAACATAACTAAACAACCCTTCATAAGACAATGATTTAAGTGTCATTTTCAGTGATTTGCAAAGGGTACCACACTTACTTCCTAAATCAATGCTGTTATAACTCATTTCTTTTAACTGACCCTGTGCATATCACTGGTTACAGTGCTAGAAAATTTATTCTTTCTTAATGAATTTCCAAGGTCAGCACATGGCAGAACTTTCTCTGGAGTGCCTGTGCCAGTGGGCAGCACTCTCAGAAGAGCTGCTGGCTCACAGAAGTAGGTTCACCTAGTTCCTTTGGCTTAATGTAAAGAGAAGGCACCAAGTGGGCGACACAGTGGTAAGAGGGGGAAGTAGATGGTGTAGATTGTTATCAAAGCAGTCTGGTGGCCCCATTTCTGTTACACACAGCTGGGATATTGACATTCCATGAAGGTATTTCTAGACATGCTGACATTTGTTTGTTACAGGTGTCATTATACAGACTTGGATTCTTAACCGCTACAGAACTGTCCAGCTGGAGATAATAGACCAGGTGGTGATGTCCTATGGTGGACTACGAGGAGCAGTTGCTTTTGCTCTTGTTGCACTTTTGGATGGGAATAAAGTGAAAGACAGAAACCTGTTTGTCAGCACAACTATCATTGTTGTGTTTTTTACTGTTATATTCCAGGTAATTTAACTTCTTAATCATGCTTCTTGCAAGGAGAAGGAGTCCCCCAAAAGTACTGACTGCTTAAAGCAGTTCTCAGCTGAAGGTTGCATATTGTTTCTCTGAACTGAAAGCATAATTGAATTTGTAATTTTAGTAACAAAGATCCTATATTATGTTTTCATGCGGGACCACATGGGGCAAAACACAATTTCCTCTGTGCTAAAAATTGTTCACTCTTAGCTGCTTGGTATTAATAGTGCCAAGTTAATATCTGATTAAACATCCTTCACCTCATGTGAATAACTATAGGGAACAGTGCTTTTAATGGACAGATACAGTCATTAAGCTGATCTACCTGAGCCTCAGTCCTTGTTTTAAAATATAGCAGCAAGCAGTGGGACAAGAAAGTATTTAACATCCAAATAAAATAGCACTTTCTGGATGAAAAAACAGTA
The DNA here is from genome assembly GCA_018697195.1 of Certhia americana. Lineage (NCBI taxonomy): Eukaryota > Metazoa > Chordata > Aves > Passeriformes > Certhiidae > Certhia > Certhia americana. Next base: position 58,291,511 of record CM031858.1, on the reverse strand, counting down.
ATTTAAATGAAAATATGTCAGTAGATAGCCACTTGCAATATTTTCTGAAGTGTATTACAGGAAGTTTAGTTGTGTTCACAAACTCATGATTTGTGGAGAAAATACTACATTCGGTGGTATAGGAAACACCTCTATTCTTCCAGTACCATATTTTTCCTATAGATGATATATATTTCGACTGTTGTCCTTTCAAACCCTTATAATAGGAGCTGAGGATACTGCATTATTTTATCTTCTAGTAGGAATAGAAATCAATTGAGAAAGCATGAGAACCACCAAATAACACACAAATGTGCTTTATTTCTTTTTAACCAGCTGGAGGAAAGTCTAAGGGACATCCAAGTATTTATTGTCATGTTTCAATTCTTAGGGACTGACTATCAAACCTTTGGTACAGTGGCTGAAAGTGAAGAAAACTGAACACAGAGATCCAAAACTGAATGAGAAACTTCATGGCAGAGTAAGATATTTAAAAAAATCCGCTCATGGTATCTTCTAGATTTTTACAGAGCACCTTAAGAGAAAACAAAATTGATAGTGAATATGTCTTTTTTTGTAAGGGAGTGGACTATCCAATTTCAAGAGCAAAATCCTTCAAACATTTCAAAAGTTATTTTTAAATTACTGCTTCTCTTTGGTTTGAGTCCTGTGAGAAGACATTCATATGAAAGTTCTGGTCTTTCACTTGAGAATTCAATGGGCCTGGGAGTACTGGGGAAACGGCACAGATGGAATATGCTTCTTTCTCTTCATCTAAAAGAAGAGAATGATTGATGATTGCTAGGGCAAAGCATGTCCAAAAAAATTATTTTTCCTTCTCAAAAACTGTTAATTTTTGGAAAAGACCTGAAAGCAGGCTTTGTAGCTTGCATATTACATAAAAAGGTAGTCTGCTGCCCAGTACAGAATAATTATATACTGAAATTCCAGATTAATGACAAGAGTTTTATTTCAGTGTGAATGTTGTGTGTCCCTGGATTTCTTTACCCTTTTAGAATATTTTGAAACACAAACTTCCAATTCAATTTCACACCACATTATAAAGTTTTCATTCAGTAAAAGAAAACATAACTTTTCAATATAAATAGAAGTTAAAAGATGGAAGACTATAAGACATCATCATAAGAATCATCAAGGTAGGAAGAGATCTTCAAGAACATCTTGTCCAATTGTCAACACATCACCACCATAGTCACCCTTAAATCATATCCCCAAGTACCACAACCAGAGAGCTCTTGAACATTGCCAGAGACAGTGACTCCACCACCTCCCTGGGCAAATTATTCCAGTGCTTACCACTCTTTCAGTGAAATCTTTTTTTCCTCAAATCTAATTTGAACCTCCCCTGGCACAACTAAGGGCCATTTCCTCCTGTCGTTTCACTCAAGACACAGCAGAAGAGGCCAACACCCACCTGCCTACAACCTTCTTCCAGGTAGTTGTAGAGAGAATAAGGTCTCCCCTGAGCCTCCTTTTCTCCAGGTTTAACAACCTCAGCTCCCCCAACGGCTCCTCACAGAACTTGTGCTCCAGATCTATCTCCAGCTTTGTTGCCCTCCTCTGGACACACATCAGCATCTCAATGTCCTTTCTGAAGTGAGGCACCCAGAACTGGACACAGGACTAGAGATACAGCCTCACCAGTGCCAAATGCCAGCTGTGCTGCTCCAAACCTAGCACATGCATATTCTGCAGTAGTCATTCTAATATTCAGAGTGAAATGTTAATACCCATACTCAGAAAAAGGCCAACTTGCACCTGCAGCTGCCTTGGTTTGAATCAAGAGTTATAAGCCTCCAGATTTCTATCAGCCATCTAATATACTCAGTATGAAATTTTGCCTTAGATATTAAAAGAACAGTGTCTACTTCTACTCTGAGGGGAGTATGAACTCCGGAAACATCTAAAAAGAATCACTGGGGAAATTGCTCCACTGAAATTGGCACCTGTGCTAATAGTGGCAGATGTACTTCATAGGGCAAAAATGGAGATGGTAAAATCAGTCCATAAAAGTTTTTAAATTGAACGTTAAAATGGGGGCTTAAGTACCTTCTCATTGAGACCCTTGTAATTCAAGAATACTTAGTGAATTTCTAAAGAACTGATTAGAAAGTTCAGGACCCTTGAAGAAAAGCTTTTAGTAGTTAGCTTATAGAACTTCTGTAAATGGGAAAACAAATTTAACAGCCATAAAATTATTCTGCATAGTCACCTGGTCTAACTTGAAATAAATTGAGCTATTTTCTAATTAAGATTTTTTATTTCTGTAAAGATATTAATTCCACTCTCACTTTCCTAGGCCTTTGATCACATTCTTTCTGCTATAGAAGATATTTCTGGACAAATAGGGCATCATTATTTGAGAGACAAGTAAGTACTAACCAATTTAGAATCTTGAAATACTGCTAGGAAATATTATCTGTTATTATTATAAAGTTATAACATTATAACTTCTTAAACCAGTGAGCTTAGGGAAAACAAGGATGCTAAATGGAGCTAAAGAGGTTACATATTGAAAATACTGGAAATACACCAAAACAGTGTATTTTTGTCCCTTTACAACTAGAATCTTTCCTTTCTCTTCCACAGTTCTGATTATGCCTTTGCAGGTGTCTCAGTTTACATACAGGGGTCATTCTCTCAAGATTAGAGAACTGACTACTTGCAGAAGTTTTCACCTAGAATGTTAATGTTGGTTTTTCTTTGTAATACTACATTTCATGAGCACCATTTATGTGTGGAGGCACTGAAAAACCTCAGCTACAAACTATGCCAGCTGTTTATCCAATCTCCACAGGGGTGTGTTTAACACTTCTGAAAGTTATGGCAGGGGGTGCTCTGAAATTGCTGACAGTTTCAGCCTATTAGTGTGAAACCAATAATGAACCATTCCCTCTGTTTATAGTTGATTTGTCTTGAGAGAAGCAGAATTACTCAGCTGAAAGATACACCACTAGCTTTAAAGTACATGTGAAGAGTTACCCTTGTGAGGGACACACTTCCTTACCTAGATGAATAAATGTTGAAAAAACGACATTAAATCTGGACATCCTTAAGAGCATTATTTCAAGTTAGGCCATTCTTTCCCTGGAGTCAGGTCATTTCATAGGTGCAAAGTCATGGTTTTGACCTGCTAACCTCTTGCAGACTCAACATGCCAATTCCAATCCAAAAGCCATGTGGTTGTGTTAGCTTTCTGCAGAGCATGCCCCTAATGCTTTCTGAGAAGCTGAGTTAGCTTAGATTTAGCATTGTCACGCAAAACAATACCATCCCAGGCTGAAGCCAGCTTGTACTGGAACTCAAGCAGAATTGCTCACCTGCATCCAGTTATAGAGGCAATCTCCTTCCTTCTTTTCCTTTTGTGCTTCATTCATTTATGTAGTGAAGAATTTTCCTGAGGCACTCCAAGCAGAACATCTTCTTTCTTTTGGTCTAAGTTTGTAGTTTACTTTTTGGGAATAAATTTCATTAGGCTATATATAATACAGGAAAATACATCTCCAGTTTTGGTACGTTGCATCAAATATAGAGGTATATTTTTAAAGTGGCAGATTAGCATATGACTTCTTGCATGTCAGAAAGTAATCCCCTTGAGTTGAGACCAGAAGAAATAGCTTAGCGAGAATGTGGTTTGATGACTAATGTATTTTGAATGAGACCATCTTAAGCCTGGCTTTTGGACTCCATGTACATGAAAGTGCTGCTTCCATAAAGAAATGGCAACCCCTAGCATCCTCACTGATGGGTTCAGGTGTAGCAGCCTGGATTAGAGCCTCCTGGTCAGATGTTCTGGCCAGAGAAGAAGAATAGTTATCAATTATGGGAATAATATTTAACACAAAAAGTTTTAAGCAATCTGAATCAAAAGCTGTAAACTCAAAATGGCCATTGGGCAAGATGGATAGAGTCATTCTGAGCAAATAGTCTCCAAAGCTGCCTCATGCCCTTTAGATGAAGTGTTGAGCAAGTTAGAAGAAAGTACAACAACCTTTAATCTTCTGGAAAGATTAAACATGACAGGGCAGATATGCTACTACCAGACTATGTTGGAAGTGTAAATCATTGAAAATACACATGGCTACTGTCCCCAGAGCAGAGTATGTCACTGACATGAATAAGGCCCTCTGGTAAAGCTTTTGGAATGGCACTGTTATTCTGAACTAATTTTCTAGTCTGGCTGTCCTACAACACACATGGAAAAGCAGATTACTTTCCCAACAAGAGTAGAAAATTAAGCATAATCAGAAGTGGAAAAATAAGGTAGCATGATCTCCCAAAGTATAAAATTTGTTACTGGCTCTGAAATGGGATACTGTATTCATAGCACTCTTGTAGTAGTGTTGGGTAAGTGAGATGACTAAATGATTTGTGACAGCTGTATGAGTCTGTAGCAGGCTTTTCTTTGACTGTCTTTACTAGTTGAAATTCTTTTTTAATTGAAAAGCTTCAAGATACAAATCTCTCACACTCCACTCTACACCTTTGTTGCCAAAGTGCTTAGCTCAAAAAACATCATTTATGTTACATTAAAAATGCTTTGAAACTAAAATTGCTTGTTGCCATTAACACAGTTTGTTTAAATTATCAGGTGGTCCAATTTTGATAGGAAATTCCTCAGAAAAATACTGATGAGAAGGTCTGCTCAAAAATCAAGAGACCAAATCCTTAATGTTTTCCATGAGCTCAACTTGAAGGATGCAATTAGCTATGTGGCTGAGGTACTTATGAACACTTGTTGACGTATTATAGCATCATTTGGATAGATTTTTTAAAATTCATACTATAACCTAAAGTTGATATATTGCAGGAGATGCTTAAAGGAAAACTATTTCCATCTCAGGTCTGCTTTTTTGGGGTTTTTTTTGGTTTGGGGGGGGGGGGGGGTGTTGGTATTTTTTTGGTTTTGTTTTGTTTTGGTTTTTTTGTTTTGTTTCTGGGGTTTTTTTTTTGGGGGGGGGGAGGTTTGGTTTTTTAATGTGTTTTGAGTGTTGGTATTGCTGGTTTGAGAAGTTGTAATTCTCAATACTGTGCCTGATTACCAAGTACTAGTATATTGTACTCACTTCAATGTACATTTCTGTTATATTTTACTGAATATCTTTGTCTCTATATTCATTTCATGAAAAAAATACTGTAATTCTGCAGTGGTGCTGTCTTTCTAAATGCGTCAACAGGGTCTGGCTCCTGCAAAATAGTGGGTCTATGTGATGTCAAATCCAATTTGAAGAAGTTCAATTCCAAATGATGTGCAAAGTCTGGGACTGCTAATGTCAATCTGCCAGATCATTGTAACATGCACAAAAAAATAAAAAGGAAGGAAGGGTAATTTTAATTCAATGGAAGCATAACCCCCCACAATTCAATAATTAGGGTTGCATATACTGCAAATATCAATTGCAATCAAAGAATTGTGAAGTTAGGAAATTTAAGTCTTACAACAGGAGAAATTTTTAAAGGAGATTTGTAGAAAGTTTCTGACCTTCTTTAGGAGTACTGCAACAATGTCACCCGACTGTCTAAGAATTCCTAATCTTCTTCAGTATGAAACTAGTTGCTTTGGTTCAAAGGGCCAGGAATGCATAGTGTTGATACAGTGTATAGGATAGTTTCAAATGTGTTATTTTTAAAAGTGGTCTTTGAAATTATAATCTATCCATGCCCAAAATCTCCAATTGAATTGATTTTCACAGGTGATATAGCAGTTAATTTCTTTAATTTAAATGAAAACTATTACTATGATTGATACTCCTCCTCCTCCTCCTCCTCCTCCTACTACTACTACTGCTAAGCTCTTTTTTAATTTTTTTTTTTTTTTTGGAAAATGAGCTACAACCTGGCAGTCTTCTTTCTATGAAACATATAATTTTGGAGACTGAATTCAGAAAACAAGATGAAACTCAGAAATTATGTTAGTATGGAAGATGGGGAATAGTTCACAAGACAAGGAAATCCTTCCTTTTGAGATTTTGTAAATCCATTTGGTTTTTAGACCATCTGAGCTCAAGAACTGATTTTCTTTCTTGTGATGCTTTCTGGGTCACACCTCAGAGGAAGAAAGTTGGATAATGACTTTAAGGTGGATGACCATGAAACTCATGCTCAGATTCATTGCTGAATCTGTTCAGTAGATTCGTTTCTGCGTTTCGTCTCTTTAACAGATGCAAAGGACTTTATGCAGATTTAGGATCAGAATTTTTACCCAATAATGTCTTTTATCCCATATGGTAAAGACAGATTACTAAAAGTTAGATTAATAATTTTTTAGGAGATGAAACACAAGGGAACTGCTTTTTGCTGCTTCAGTCCAAATGCTATTTGTGTATATTGTTTCTTACAGGTAAATTCTATTGGGGAAATACTGAGCTGATAATAATAGAAAAGATATTGAAAGTTCTCCAAGTTTTACAGAAGTTTTGCAACATATCTTCTTCCAGCAGAAATTAATTATGACTTGTGAATCCTAAAGTCATTTTACCTTTCTCGCTTTAATATTTTCTTCAATAATACATTGCTTTAACAACTTTTTCTTCACTTATCAAATATATCTTAGAACTAAATATCTATGAATTACAAGCTGACATTGAAATTGAAGCCATTTCTTCCAGGACAAGTAAAGACCTGCCTCCCTCAGCTACTCACTCTCTTCTTACTTGCAAGAATCTGAGGAGTTTAAAGATGATTTTATATCTTTTCCTTTGTCAACTCTGTTGATATATTACATCTATATAATAAATAAGAGTTGAGAAAGTTCAGTCTCAATCCAAGTAAATTCCTTACAGTTGGGAGGGGAAAACCTAAACCAAGAAAAATGAAAATAAACAAGAGCAACTGAAGGGAAGTGACAAAATATTCATGGCTCATAACTTGTTCTGTGAAAAATTCCTTCACTGACAATATGGTATTATGTATGTATGAAACATTAAACTTGATTTGAAAAGAAAGTCAGATTCACTTGAAAATGGGTGACGTTCTCCCAGAATTCAATTTTATTTTATTCATTTATTTTTTTATTAACCTCAAGTTTTCTGCCTACAGAGGCCATAGTCTATTTCTTAATGCCATCGGTAACCCACATACTGTGATACATATGTGGGTTACCACAGAAAAAGAACACATTTATTTGGTTTGCTCTATGAATATGAAAATGTAAAGGAAACACAGTACAGTTGAAATTGGAGAAAAGTAGATAAAATCTCTGTTCTGCAAGAGAGATTATTTTTCTTGATTATTACTATCTAAAATCTAGAGACCTGCTATGTGATTCCTCTCCGTTGCGATTCAAAACCATAGATGGTTTCAGCCTGTGTAACCACAATGTCACCCAACAGATATCTTTTAGCTAAGCAAGAGATTACTTGAAGTGTAGGGAAAAGTATGAAGACATAAAACTGAGATTTCCCAGCCGTTCACTTCTGTGACACTAGTTTTAAAACTGAAAGAAAATCTCATCTCATCTCTTCAATATCTCATGTTGTCATGCCATAACATCTTTCTAACAGCCTTGTAGACTTCTATCACCACCCAATATTTGCTGCTCACAGTTCAGTAGAGAACAGAAAATTTATGTTTTGTCTCTGAAAATGCTACTGATAGTGTGGTGATATGTCGCTACATGAACATCTGTATCCCTATGCTCTTGGCTTACAACATTTTACAAAGTAAAACTGCAAATCTATTGAGGTACAGGAAACCATTCACCTCTTCAAAATCAATTTCTGAGAATGGAATAGATTTTCTCATTGCTTTGTTTGTTGGCATAATATCAATCTACGTAAAGAAACCATAAAACCAAAAAATGTGTTCTATTTATTACCTAGATACAACCCCTCCCATGCTTCATGCTTATGCCATTGGCATAAATACAGTCTCACAAATTATCTGTATTCTGATACACATTTTGTCCTAACTTTTTACAGCTGTAATATGTCTTGTTTCTTTCCATAACTAGGGAGAACGTAGAGGTTCGCTGGCATTTATACGTTCTCCAAGTACAGACAACATGGTAAATGTGGATTTCAGCACTCCACTCCCAAGCACTGTGGAAAGTTCTGTTTCCTATTTATTGTAAGTAATGTGGACTGACAGGGTGGTATACGAGAGGAAATTGAAACACTGCTAAAAAAAATTGAAAAATGCAAATTACAGGGGTCACAGTCACTACTTTTTTTGAACTTTAATTAATATTTTCTTCCACAGAAAATGGTATATATGGATTTATAATGTATTTTAAACACTTTTTTTTTTTCAGTAAAGGCTGGTAAGATGAAGCAGACATTCACATTAGAGTTGTTTCATTTGCCTTTTGTTCACCAACTGTTATATACAGGACTAGATGTTATTTCTGTGTTTGCTTCAGAGAAAGTAAGGAAAGAAGCATGGAAAAAATTCCTTCTTCCTTAACTTTTTGATGAATCTGTCACTGAACAGACCATGGGTCAGATAAACTGTGAAATTAATTAATTCTACATCCCCCTGAAAGACAGAAACCAATATCTTTTCACATTTCCCATTAGGCATTTACCCACTCATTGTCATTTAACCAGTTCTTACTTTTCCTTTTTATTTTTTTAAACTTCATCTAGTTTTCTCCTTTTCATTCTTTGTCTTCCTGTTTTTTCTTCCTCTTCAGCAGTCACTGATTTTGAAAACCACTGTTTGTGTTTTGCTTCAGGAGAGAAAAATCTGGACCTGTTTGCCTTGACATGCAAGCTTTAGAGCAGAGGAGGAAAAGTATCCGGGACACAGAAGATACCCTCGCTCATCACACCCTACAACAGTACCTGTATAAACCCAGGCAGGAGGTGAGAGCAAGAGGCTAGCATTGGACTCTTTTCCAATCTAAAACTAAGAGGAAATAGGAACCAAAACTTGCAAGTGAAACTCAAAAGGAGAGAACCCACTGCACTATCTGCACCCTTGAGGAAGATAGGCTCTTGGTGTGATTTCTGATCTAAGAACATGGATTTTTAAAAGAACTAGTGCCTTTGAAATCACTGGGGCCAGAGGAATGCAGAACTGTGTCAGCAAAGGTTCTGATCAGGAATAAATGAAGTGTATCAACTGAAGTGATTCAGACCCTTATAGGGAGAGGCTTACTTTGAATGACAGTTCACTCTTACACACTTAAAATTCCTGGACTTGTTTCATGAAGAAAAAAGAAAAATGAGTTTCATTAATGCCTTCAGGCTAGTCTTTAGTTCATTCTTTCTTATGGAGTTGTTTGCATTTTCGTGACACTGATTGAATGCATTGATTCAGGGCTTTCATCTGTATTTCTAAGTAAATGAATATTGTCTTCCCTTCCTGGCCACAGCACAAACACCTGTACAGTCGACATGAGATCATGCACAGTGAAGATGACAAACAAGACAAGGAGATTTTCCATAGGACAATGAGGAAGCGCTTAGAATCTTTCAAGAGTACCAAACTAGGAATAAACCATTCCAAGAAGCTCAATAAAATCCACAAACGAGACCGGGGCCAAAAAAGGGTAAAAATACTTTCACAAGGACCCAGATGTAGCCACCTATTATACAAACTAATGGGTGGGAAGGGTAGGGAGGACTCTGAAGGGTCCTATGTCCTGCATTTATGCATTTATCTGTCCTATAGAACTTCATGAATTTAGAGGACCTAGGCAAGAAGAGATTAAACTAGGAGGTAACTCAAGGGAATTCTTCTTACTTTCTGCACTTCTCTATGCTTTGGGATTCCTCTTCTGGGTGAGAGATTTCTGATCGCTTGAAAAACAACAGATCCGGAACCATGCTACTACACTGTGGGAAGATTTTGCAGGATAGAAGTAACAGGATAGCTCTAAAGCATGGAGCATTCAACCAAACTTGTGTGAAACTAAGAGGGAACACATAGCTTTAAAAGAACCAGAGTTTCTTTTTTTTACCCTGTCTGTACACACTTCAAGTGTAGATGGGAAATTAGTGGCATCCATACTGAGTCTCAAACAAAGATTCCAATGGAATTCAGGGCTACGCTGCTGGACTCATCATTTCAAAGGGTGTCACTGCCATTGCTATCTGATGACATTAGCATTTTTGGTCACTTTTTGCTTTCTTTTCAGAGAAATAGCAGTGTCATACCAAATGGAAACATTCCTTCAGAAAATCCAGTGCAAGATTTTACTTTGAAGGAAAAAGGTAAAAAATCCTTAGACTGTTTTCATTAACTGAATTTTACCAGCTACATTGCCAGTAAAGCATCACTAAAAGCTTTTGTAATGCGCCATAGCAAATCTGATAGTAAAAGGGACTTCTAGTCATAATTCAGAACTTGGAGAGCTGATCTGCTTCATGCTTAAATACAGTGTTTAGAAGTTGGTTTTTTAGGAATCTGGATGACAAACAAAATTTTAGTTGGCCTTTTTGTTCATATTTTGAAAATATTGCATTTATATTCTGTAAACCAAACAATGCAGTGGCTACAATATAAATGAACTTTCATCTTCTGTTTGGATAAGATACACAGAGCTGCTAACTTTCATGGTAGCAGGATATGTCTGCCTATGACATCAGCCATATAAAATTCAGTAGCTGAGATTGCATTCTTATCTGAGTTAAAGTCCACTGTTTTAGAAGGGTCTGAATCAAAGTTGAGGCTAAGCCAGCATGATATAACTCAAGGAGCACGTAGCTTTGGAAGGAACACATAGTCAGAGTTCAGTTCCAGCACTGCCTTACCCTTCATGAACAGGTCTGTTACATGGGTCAGGCTTGGAAGTGTAATAGGAAGCTGACCCGCCTTGGGACTATCCCTAGGAAAAGTTGGTTTTGCATATAAAGCCCCAAATTCATTCCTGCCTTAGCCATTTTTTTGGCATTGGTGTCAGGCATGGCAAGATGTGATGGGTGCTAACATATTTGTTATACAATTATAAAATAATTCATATCATTTCAAAACTGAAATGTGGTTAAAAGCCACTGAACTAACTTTGATTTGTGTTATTCCTTCTGTTCATGCCTGTAACTCCTTGATCTCAAAGACACCTCAAGTGAAATAGAGAGGGATTTATTTTTTCTAAGTAGCTCCAAGCAAAAATATTTTTCCTTATGTATCTTCTTTGAATCATTTACTGTTACTTTTGTTTGACTGAGAGGGGAAGTATAGACTGTTCCCCAAGTGTAATATTCTAGAACTACTTTTCTTGGGAAGAGCTTTCCAAATACTCATTAGTAGGTCATTCAATATTGCCTTATTTAAGAATTCGGCATACAGATATCATCATCTACTTAAACCCGAAAGAGTTTAATTGGAAGACAGTCTTAACAAGTCGTTTAGCAGTCATTGCAAAATTTATTCTACTGCAGTAAAACAGCAATGACCTCATTAGGTTTGAAACCGGTCATTACACTAATGCCAACCTGTGTCGAGTGATGAAAATCCTTGTTAAACATGTTTTTTTGATAACCATGACAGCATCAAACTAGCAGAAAATAGCATTTTCTATCAGAACAGATACAAATCCTTAATGAAATTACACTTGCTTTTTTTTTCCTCTTCTTTTTTTTCCCCTAGATTTGGAGTTTTCTGAATCAGAAGAAAATAATGATTATGAGACTTTGCATCTAGGCAAAGGAGTTGATTTCCTGGCTAATGTGACGAAACAAAATTTCACAGACACTCCTGCTGGTAAAAATATTTATTATCTACAAAGGGGGGGTTTTCCCTCAAATACAACAAAATGTACTAAAAATACTGATGAGTAAGCCTGGGTTTTTTTGTTTGTTTGATTGAGTGATTTTATGTGTTCAATTTTAAAATTAATTTGCTTAATATTAATGTTAACTTAAATGGAGGTATGGAGAGCATCCCATTTGAAACTGACAGCAGTTGTGAATCTGACTACATAGACCAGTTTTAAAGCCACTAATTATTTCAGAAATTTTTTTCAGAAAATGTTATTTTAGAATTGTCTTACAAGACCAGTCAATACTAGTCCTCTGGAACTGTTTTTCACTTGCACTGGGACTTCATTGTGATAAATTTTGTTCTTCTTATTTCAGGCAATGGAATTCAGGGCTACGCTGAATAATTCCTTTTATATTTACAATCTCATCAGATCCATACAGGCTCATAGAAGTCACTGAAAAGGGCAGATATGCAGCATTTCTGGAGCACTCAATGCCCTTGATTTCCATCCCTGAAAGATTCCAAATTATCAAATTGGAAGCTTATAATTATATTTAGCAGAATCCATGTCCTATGACTTATGGAGTTATAAAATTTAGTATTTTTCTTTAGCACTTTTATGTTTACATTTTTTCAGCATGCCACTGTTTGTTTCATGTGTAATTGGTGCCTGCAGTGAAGAAAAACACTTGTCTGTACTCTTGTGGCAGACACCCTTAAATGCAGTTTATGCATGACACTGTTTCATGACAAATTCTATGTTTGAGTATGTATAAAGACACCCAGAAATAAGTGGATGTCAAGAAGCAAAATGTTTATGTAAAAGCTCATCAAACTTGACAACTGTATGAACAGTCTCCTGTATCTTACTTTTGACTGTTTCATGGCCTGCCACAGCTACCTCATACTCATCTTTTTATGGAGTGGTGAAGTTTTTCGTGGGTTTTTTTGCATTTTTTCCCACATCTCTTGTTTATTTTTTGTGGATTTGATTTGAATTTTCTGCAGTTATTTTATGTGGTGGGGTTTTTTTATTTTTGCTTAACTCTTGTGGACTGATTATTTCTTTTATTGATTTAAATTTTTGTTTTATTGATTTTATTTTGTGTCTAACATAATTGCATATTTGATGTGACAACTAATTTTTCTCTTTAATTGAAATCCAATATATGTCTAGCAATAACCAAGGTATATGTGTGTATAATGATCTGTGTACTGACCTAATCACATCCATACCAGAGCGTATCAGCCCTTTTTTCCAACAGCCCTTCTCCTTTTATACAGCATCTTGATGCATTATCAAGAAATTATTTTGATTACTTTTATTTGTTACTCGTGAATTTTTTTTTAGGAATTGATAATCCAGTATTTTCAGCTGATGATGACCAAAGCGTCTACATGAAATTCTCACCATGGTTGTCTAGTGAAGACACTGTGGTACCATCACAAAGGGCCCGAGTGCAGCTCCCATATTCTCCAGACAACTTTAGACGGCTTACTCCAATCCGGCTCAGCAATAAATCAACAGATTCCTTCCTGCTAGCAGATGGCCCAGAGGACCGACCCAGATCTTTTCTCCCAGAATCAACGCATATGTAATATTTTAAAAGATATTATCACCTTTACTTTTTAACCAGACTTATCAATCTTGAGAAGTAAACTTATTTTTCTGGGTTTTTTTCTTTCAGAAAATCTCTTTCTTCCCTGATTTCTTTGTACAACTAAACATTTTTATTTCCCTCTGACTTAATAAACAAAACTTCTTTCTATTTTCCTTCTGCAGAAGATCTGTTCAACTATTTAGAGTCCAATGCCTTGCTACTTTTACAGCAGATAAGGGTCCTTCTCTTTGTTTTCACTTGAATATTTTAAATGCTAAGAAAATAGTATTCCAAGTACCAGAATATTGGGCATACATTTTCAAGAGGCTTCATATCTCCTGGTTAGTCAGTCCTAGATGATAAAATTGGTACCTGAATTCCCTAAAAGGAATAAAGATATTTTACTCTGTTGCTAAGAAGCATTGAGTTAGCTGTGAAAATTTGTCCAGATTATTTATCCAGTGTCCAGGAATCAAAAATGCCCCACTGCCACAGTTCAACTATTTAGTAATAATGTAGTAATGTAGTACTAACTAGAGCTTTATCCTTTAACAGTTAATTTGTCTTAATCCATACTTTATTTTGAAACTAGAAAAAGGCTTAGCTTTCTGATGCAGCAAATAACTTGTTGCTTCTAATTAGAGTGTTAGAGGCTTAAAATTAAATTCACTCTGGGTTTAAATTAATATCCCAGTTGCCCTTTAACTTCTGCTGTGTGAAAATTTTCCACACCATAAAATCAGCCTTCATTTTTATAATCAAGTCAGGCAGTGCTGAGGTGGGTCAGGTCCACAGTTCAGATATTATAATTGAATAGAACATAGGGCACTGCAGAGATTGTGCAATGAAACACAAAAGTGTCATCGTGAATACACTTTTGTGGAACCCACGGTCACAAATGTATGTCTTAGTGTTCTCTGTGCATCAAGAAAAAAAGCAAATTGAAAGTATTCTGTAGCTGGTGGATGAACCTTTGTTCAGACAAACACCTCAAGCTAAGAGTGAATACTGCAGATTTTGACATAAGAAGAATTACACTTGAAAAGAAATAGAAAAGGAAGTTCCATTTTTCTTCTGTTCTGCTTCTGTCCCTTCAGAAGATGTGCTAGTTCAAGAGTAATAAGAGGAAGCACATCACTTTCTTTACTGGACTAGTCTGTAGGTCTGTGTTTTGTTTTGGTACTCAGTTTCTTAATAATGCATCTTCATTTATTTTTAAACGATGTTTTAAAATAAACACTGGATTACTGTGAATGACAGTATAATATCCTGATTAAAAGTGTGAACAATGAGCAGCATTCCAAAAGGCAAATTTCACCTTGACACTTACTCACATTGAAATTTTCTTCACATTTTTTTCCTACTGAGAACATTGTCACAGAATATTGACGTATGACCTGCAGAACATTTTCTTGCTCGCTGTTGTTCTTTTCCTCCATTTAATTGCTTTATTTATAATTAATTTTATTATTAGAAAGTGGTATATGTAAGTTTGTTTTTGGTATCTTTGATTTGTCTAAATCACTGGATTTTTGACTGCTGTGTTTCTTAATAAGTGTTTTGAAAGTTAGATTTCTCAGTACATATCTCAGTAAGCATACACCTTGATTATTCTCTGAAACAGTCCTCTGAATTCTCCCAATAGCAGAATGATACTAAAATTTCAATTAATAGATTTTAAAAAACAATGGCAACTGGAAGCCAAGTGTAGAAATATGAAGTTTCTCTACATACCTAACGTATACAGAAAACTGATCATAGGTTCTTAACAATAAGAGAATGACTCCCTGGAGTCAGACCCTCTGCTAATTGATTGAAAGAGTACAATTTGTTTCAAAAATTTCTGAAATATTTCCTTGCTGAGCATCAGGACTCTTTCAAAATAAAGATACACCTTAGTGACCAGATGATGGCTCCATCTCCTAACTATCTGAAACAGTTCAACCTAAACACTCAGCCAAATTTTGCCTGACATTCAGCAGGGATAAGAAGTTGAACTAATTTACTTCAGGTTGTCCAAGATAGAATTGGAACAGAGTCGAGTCCTTCAGGAAAAAAAAAAAAAATCTTAATCCATTCACTTTCATAAGACTTTCATTAAAATAGACAAAAGTAAAGCCCAATAGTCTGCATACTGACAGACAGACCGTGTACAAATAGAAAACAGATGTTTCTATTTAATTGTGCTCTCTAGGTGATATGGACCATGATGTTGAAATGACAGAATACTCCTCTTCAGATGATCAACTAAATCAAAATGGAAGTGTTTCAGTGAATCCCCTCCACTTCTTCCCCTCTTGTCTTCAAATGCCTTGGACACAAAACTATTCTTCATTGGAAAGCAGAGGGAATATATCTCTTTCTGCTGTCTCTGAGTACATTGCTTCATGTGACCCAAATGTGCCTGATCTCTTCTGGGAATCAGGTACAGATATGAATAACAAAGAGACAGTAAACTCAGGTTATTGTTCTGAAGTTAGTTTCAAGTCAGAGAATTCACAAGAAGAGAACACTCTGCTTATGTTTGAAGGGCTGGAAGACTCTTACATGAAGGAGCCCCAAGAGAAGAAAATGTTGCTTGATGTAGAAGGGAATTACAGGTCTGCTGCAGCTAGACGTGTACAGAGCCGACGTTCTTTCCACAGGCCAAAACCTCTGCATCACCCTAAGCTTCAGAAGCTGGCATCTCTTCCAGCATCTTGCCATGTCCCTCCACATTCCTTGGAACAGGAGGAAACACAGTTGTGAGCCAGGACTTAATTGAAAGAAGAAGATGAAGGCTTTTGTAAAAATAGAGAGCAACCTATTGGTTCATAGGATTTGCTCTAGGATGGCTTCAGATGGAAAGGGAGTGGGATCCTGTGATGTCAGAAACACTGAAGCTTTTCTGCTGCACTTACATTTTTAAGTTCTTATTCATAATGAAAGGGTGCATAGAGAGTGGGAATTATGGCTTCTTATTTTTTCATGTAGACTGTTACCAATAATCTATTATTATTGGAGAGTTAAACCAATCTCTGGTTTAAGTCAAGAATCTTTTCAAATGGTAAATCCTTTGTGGTTTTTTACATGGAGGTGGTTTATTATGCCATTATGCCATAAATACATTTAAAGGAATAGGCTGCATTTGCTGCTTCAGTAATGGAATTAAGTTTTTATGCTATATGAAATTAAAGTAGGAGAAGCCAATGTTTAGCCTCTTCCCTGCTAAGTCTACCCTGATTAAAATGGATCAGTGCCTTTTATAAGTGCAAGCTAAAGAAAAATATTTTCCTGCTCTTGAATATTTGTGTCACTGAGTAATTGTGGAATATTGGCTCTCATGTAAGACTTTTCAGGGAGAGGAAAGTCCTGGCATCTTGAAATTTAATCAAGTTCTCCAGGAGGGCCATTTCCTTCCTTCACCTTCACTCCCACAGCTCAGTAGCACTGGAATGAAAGAACATCCAGAATTTTAATTTGCGTGGTCACAAGCAATTCATTTCATATTCTTAATTAAGCTGCTCTATTTTAAATAGCCTCACTCAGACAGAAGTGTAAATATTTGTCATTTTTACTGCTGCTTTGGAAGACACCTTCCAAATACTGTAAGATTATCCTGTTAATTTATGTATCACTTTCAATAGCTGATCAGGATAGTGGTCTCTCAGATGGTGTTCTGCATTTTGCCACATGGTTTAAGTGCCACAAAGACTCAGGATGTTGATGGTTCAAATATTGTACAGAGGCAGTTTGGCTACTGTGTATGTATATACCTTCTTGTATTAGGAATGTCTTTTATTTTTTGTGCATGGTTTTCTGTCAAATGATAGTTATGATTGCACTAGACACTTACTGCATATGAATTAGATCTACATCACCTTGAAGACAACTGGAGACATCAGTGAAAGCCAACTCAGATGAAGACTAAATAAAAGTGAAAACTCTGAAGCCTCTCATAGATGTATAATACTACATGTCTGGGTATAATCCTCTGGCCATTTTGCCTTTGATGATTCCAGTCCTGAAATTTTGGCTTGAAATCTTCAGTGGTATAAATTGTAAAGATTCTGTGACATTACTAGAAGGAGAGTGCTTAGTTGCTTCTGTGATCCTAATGTGTTCCTACTTTCTATTTGATACCAGTGTAAACCATTTGTAAATGAGCTGTCATCTTCAGAGAGGTATCTGAATGTTGTTAGACTAGATCCTGGACAGTGGCTTTATGTGGTAAATTTTACTTTACCTGTAGGAATTAATGATTGTTTCACTCTACCTACCCAGATTTTGAATGTTTGAGATGATTCCATATCAAGACTGAGATTTACCCAGATACCCAAGAAGAGTGGAGCAATAAGTGAAAACTCATGCCCACATCTTTTTTCTATCTTTGTCCTGTATGCTAAAACAAACTGTATGTTAGGTTGGTGCAAACTGCAGAGATGTGATGGCAAATACCATATATAAACCTAGACAGATACAAAACGTACACCTCTAGAGACAAGATTGTTCTTTTGGCATCAGCCCACAAGCAGCTGCCTTTTTGGCTGTCATCTTGGGCAATGATTCAAATCAGTGTCCCAAACATGAAAGCTTCATCATCCAGAGCTAGTCTTGTTAAAATTCAATACTGTAAATTCAATACAATTTTTGTGAGTACATGTGAATGTACTATTTTGATGAATTAGAACATATTAATGATGTTCTAGATATTATAATGCAACAAGTATTTTAGTAATTGGCATAGATATGTCACAGGACCACGACTGATCCCAAATGTTAGTACAGGTAAAGTGCAATGTGCCAAAATCTACCCTTCTGTCTCATAGCATAATGTTGAAGAACCAACACCAAAATTGGCAAGATGCTCATCAAATGTTGGCTTTGAAATAAAACTTCCATTTCTGATTGGTGTTGTACAGAGGTCATTGTTGTGCTGCAGTCAGAAAGAGAACCACACTGTGGACTGTTTTCTGCATGCTTGTTAGACCATTACCAATCTGTTTTTATACAGGCTACCTCAAGGAAACATTTGTAAGTTGTCATCAGCAGATGGGCATTTTCACCGCATTAATGTTGCACAGATGAGTATGCAATTTTGAAAATCACAGGATATGTTTTTATTGCTCTTGAAAGCTTTCAGGCTAAAGAAAAGAGGACCCATAGATACCACCATTTTTACAAACATAGCAGTCTCTGTGAAAAATCAGCAGGACTCCCTGTGTTTTTGAGAGGGCTGTGGGTTGTAGTATTATAAAACAGAGAGGAACATCACATCATTTCAAACAACAGAAATGGAAAGACACTATATACAAAGGGCTTACCTCTCTGTTTCAAAGGCCTTAGGCATTTTCTATATGTTGCATCACTACAGCTGGACAAATGAAGGATAAAATGGGCCATTCTGATAGTGAAGAGACCTTTCCCTGGAATATTTTGCATAATTCCTGGAAGAGTTTTTCTAGTAGAATTGATTCTACAGCAAGGTTTTGTTTGTCGTAATTTCTCAGTTTGAAATGTGATGAAAAAAACTTTCATATCCCCAGTTTCCACATTTGAGAATGTACTCATAGCTATAAAATAGTGGATTATAGTTTCTTTTTTTTATTTACAGCAATTGATAAATGGACACTCCCAGTGTCTACCAGGGTAAATACAAAAAAGGTGATCGTTTGTCATACTTTTTTTTTTTTTTTGCACACTCTTTCACTGTAGGTTCACATTTCCTATGGTATGTGTACATGTGAGTGAAAGTGTTTGGTTACTTCTTCAGCATGCTTTAATCAGTCAAGCACTACTAGTTTCTATCACAACAATATGAATTCAGAGCTGCTGAGGATATGGCTGTAAGTATCAGCTTTTTTTTCCCTGTTTTATTAGATTGGATTGATCAGTTGAAAACTTGTTCACCTCTGGTGAGGCCAGTTCAGTTCTTACTTCCCTGAAAACTCTGTCTCTAAATTTTTTTGTGACATGCTCTGTCAGAAAAAGGAAAGCTGGGCATTCCACAGTTGCTCTTTATTGAATAAGTAACTATGGCCTACCTTGTTGCAAAAAGATGAAATGAAGAAATATTTGATGATCCTTCTACATATTTTGCTCCATCAATGAAGTTCTTTTAATAATGTTTATTATGCTGCAATATGATCTAGCAATGTTAAAAAACCCCAGAAATTGCCTGCATTGAGATGAATTGTGTCTCTCTTGAGCTGTGAACCTAGTTATTGAAATATATGAAATTATGTTTTACAAATACATATTCTAGTCATAGATTTATGTAACAAAGGTTGCAAAATAATCATGTGCCTTAAACTGTCACTCTTTGGAGTGCTTTTGTTTGGAGATACTTGTGTGTACTTTCCAAAAGGTGTCAACTTACTTCATATATTTTTTAAAAAGTCGAGTTGTTCTGCTAATGTCTTTATAGAAATGTTTTAATAGTATATCATAATGAGAAGTTTGGCAATAAATTGTATCACTTTGGTGGAATCACACTGCTTTGGCAAGTGATTTAGAGAACCATTTATTTATTATGCTTAGAAAAGACTTTCCATTCAAGACTTCGTCAAGAAATGAAGAAAGTCTGAAGCAGAAGAATCAGTTTAGTGCTGCTAAGGTGAGTAGCTAAGAATGGGAAAAAACATATGTGGGTTAAGTATGTGCATGTGAATGCTCACGATAAAAGCAATGAAAACTGAAATGGGTGAAACTGACCTCCAAGGAAGATAATGTTGAGAGGTGCAAAACACAACTACATCACCTGCCTAATAACCAGTGCTTAATTCCTACCCACATACACATATTTTCAAAGGATAACTCTATAATGCACAATCTTAGATGACATCTTAATACTAACATTTCATTCAATGTAAAAGCAGTAGAAATGCCAAAGAATGTAGTCACAAATAATCCTGGATCTACAACCCAAGGTGTGAGGGAAAAAGAAAATCACACAATCCTTAACAAAGACATAAAACTCACTTATCCAGTGACTGCAGTAAGGTACCAAGAAACAGCATGATGATTACAAAACTTGCAATCATCCTGTACTCACTGTCTCAGAACATTACCATATAGAGTAGAGAGAGCTTCACCCAGGAAATAGAAATGGATTTTGATAGGAGGACAGGATAGACTGCAGTGACCAATTTCAGGCATGACCAGATGAGCAGACTGACCAGCAACCAGTTCACATTCAACCAGACCCCTAAACACCATTATCTCTCTATCTCCTCAGAGTTGTTCACCCTCAAAACACCTTAATTTCTCCCTTTCCCTGTCTTTGCTTCTATTCAAAGCATCTAATACAATGTCTTGCAGAATCCCAAGATGTATTCCTTAGGCAGTAACACTCCTAGGTCTGTAAGTTGATACAGAAAGCTCATCTACTTGAGTGACCTCGATGGCTTTCACCACACAGACATTGAGGCTGATTGTCCTCCTGTGACAGCCCTGGAAGAAGCCAATTCTGAGTGCCCCAGTTTCTCTTACTCAGTTGTAAGGGTCTCCTGACTATCATTGTCTCTCTGTGCTCTGTGTGTGGGAAAATGAACCCTCCTAAACTAACAGTTTCATTGTAGATTCTGGGAAAAAAAAAAAAAAAAGTTCTATTTTTACTTTTACAACACATGATTTAAAATCTGCCACCTGCTCAGGTTTCGTGTGTGATAAGAAGTATTTTTTTAGTTGCTGGGATTATCAAGATGATGATGATGAATATAGTAGTAATAATAATAATAATAATAATAATAATAATAATAATAATAATAATA
>CM031858.1:58033665-58270503 GCA_018697195.1 Certhia americana | reverse complement strand
TAATAATAATAATAATAATAATAATAATAATAATAATAATAATAATAATAATAGTGTTATGTACACAAAACTGGTTTCTGCTAAAAATTGGTGGATTCTATCCATTGCCTGACATGCAACAGAATAACTGCATGATTACAAAATGGCAATTATAATTTAGCCAATTAACCTTTTCAGATAAGTTTCAGTTATACTATTCATAACATCACCCCAAAAAACTCTTGGTTCTTTGACATGTTTAAAAGCCAGACCAAGCTGACAGGCAATGTACAACCCTAATTTAATCCACTGAACACTGCCTGTATTTCTTTAGATAATGAAGCTATTCAGACATTCAGAATCATAGAATCATTTAGGTTAGAGGAGAACCTTGAGATCAAGGAGTCCCACTGTTAATCTAACACTTCCAAGCCCACCAATAAACCATGTCCCTAATCACACACCCAGGTCTTTTAAATACCTCTATGGATGGTGACTCAAACACTTCCCTGGGTAGTCCCTTTCAGTGCTTGTCAACCCTTTCAATGAAGAAATATTTCCTGTTATTCAATCTAAACTTCCAAGCTTCAGCCTCATGGGGGAACTTGTTTCCTCTTGTTCTATCACCGAGGAATGAGGCCACAATGCTGAGCTAGAAAATGTTTGAGACATAGATATGTTGGAGAACATCAAGTGTAGGATGATTGTAAAGTCCCATGCCATAATGCAGGTAGGTCTGCTGTAGAACTATATTTCACAGGACAAAGAGAACACCCAAAAGTGTCAATGGAAGAAGATCTGTGTTAGAGTCATCATTGGAGTGATTGCTGAACCATATGGGGTAACCTTCCTGGAGCATTGTGAAAAAGATTTTTTGGCTGCATTAGCATGTGAATGGTCTAACAACAGATGTAAGTACACTGAAGAAACAGTTGAAGTGAAACAGCTTTTATCATTCAAGAGCAAGCAAAATATTGAGAATATACATAATAATTACCATATGGATACCAAAATGGACGTAATTTGGACAGAAGATAATCTGTTTTTCCAGTGCAGCAAGTCTTTTTACTGTTCTTAATCCAATTTTTACATTGCATAATTCCTTCTTGTTTCGGAACAAATACACCTTTTTAAGAAACTCTAATTCTTACACAAATCAGTAAGGGGCAACCTTCTGTTGTGAATGTTTTATTTCTTTAACAGGCTTTCACTGTAGAATATTTAGAGTTTTTTTCTAAATGGTAATTTTGAAATTAGCAGAAACCGGTTTTTCTTATGATTTTGCTTAATGTTAGAACAATGCTTAATTCTAACATGAAAGAGACAGGAGTATAGAGATAGTTAATATCTATGATATATCTTCCTATGCAAACACTGCCCTTCTAGACATCTAATTTCATAAGGTGGAAAAGGAAGAGGTGGCTGTCTTCCCCTCTTTTACCCTCCCCCATGCCTTGAACCATGTAGCTAATATCTTCAAGAATTTCCAAATCATTTGGTGATTCCCACCTGAAAAAAAATCTGAATTAATTTGTCCTTCTGTGTTGGATCTGGATGCACTCTGGACAGGCCTAGAAGAAAAGAAAATCTATTATGAAGGAAGGTAATAGTACTTTTGGTATACATTTGGTAAATATGTGAAGAAACAACCAGTTACTTTTCTGGGAGCAACTGACTAGCCAATAGACCCTTTTTGCTAGATTTCAATAGGATTTCTAATACTGACAGCTGTTAGCAACCCTACCAGTCTGTAGTAATGGAATAACGAGTTTGAATAGCCAGTGACCAGCAGATCAGATGTTGTGACAGTTTGTAGTAACCTTTATACCGCAGGGTCAGTAAAGGAAAAAAAAAAAGACTGAGACTGAACACCCAGAATTACTTTGTACAAAATTATCAACTTAAATACCTGTCATGAGAGAATATAGGCTCTTGAATACATTTCTGCCATACCTAATGACGAAATAGTGACACATTTCAAGCAGTCATCTGACCCACCTGAGCTCTGAGTCCCACTTCATGTTACATTCACGTTCAAACGTCCTTGAATAGGTAAATAAGAAGCAGTTATGCATCAAGAAACTACCTACATCTAGGTCATGTAAAGAAATGAATATTTAGACTTTTCTGCAAATAATGAACCTAGTTCCACATCCTCATTGTTAATATTTTCTTTCGCTTTATTGGATGTTTTAGTTAGTCTCACTTTTAATGATGATACATATGTATTGAGCAATTGGGAGGGCTAGACAGCAAGATCCCTCAACATGGGAACATTGCACAAGCACAGAGTACAGCATGTGACAGGTGTTAGCAGTCCATGGACAGATAGTTTCGGAGAAACACTTTTTGAGTAGCTTTACAAGTTTATGTTTCAGTTTGCCTTGCAAGCAATTAGAATTTTACTGCAGGAGACTGTATGAAAAAAAACCCCTTTTAGATTAGATTACAGGATCACTAGGTTTGAAGAGACCTTCAAGATCATTGAGTCCAACCCATGCCCTAACACCTCAACTAAACCACAGCACCGAGTGCCATATCCAGTCGTTTTTTAAACACATCCAGGGATGGTGACTCCACCACCTGTCTGGGCATACCATTCCAGTACTTTATCACTCTTTCTGTGAAAAACTTTTTCCTATAATCTAACCTAATTTTCCCTTGATTCAGCTTGAGACTGTGTCCTCTTGTTCTGTCAGTTGCTGTCTGGAGAAAGCGACCAACTCCCACATGACTACAACCACCTTTCAGGCAGTTGTAGAAAGTGATTAGGTCACCTCTGAGAGTCATTTTCTCCAGGGTAAACAACCCCAGCTCCCTCAGCCATTCCTTACAGGGCTGGAGTTCCCAGCCCCTCACTAGCCTCATTACCCTCCTCTGGACACGCTCCAGGGTCTCAATGTCCTTCCTAAACTGAGGGGCCCAGAACTGGACACAGCACTCAAGGTGTGTCCTCACCAGTGCCCAGTAGAGGGGCAGAATGACCACCCTGCTCCTGCTGCCCACACTATTCCTGATCCAGGCCAGGATGCCGTTGGCCTTCTTGCCCACCAGGGCACAGAGCTGGCTCATGTTCAGCTGGCTGTCAATCAGCATCCCCAGGTCCCTTTCTGCCTGGGCACTGCCCAGCCACACCATCCCCAGTCTGTAACGTTGCAGGGGGTTATTGTGGCCAAAATGCAGACCCGGCACTTGGATTTATTAAACTTCATCTTGTTGGACTCTGCCCATCCATCCAACCATTCCAGGTCTCTCTGCAGAACCCTCCTACTTTTCAACAGATCAACACATGCTCCCAGTTTAGTGTCATCTGCAAATTTACCAATGAAAGACTCATCCCCGTCATCAATAAAAATATTGAATAGGACTGGGCCCAGCACAGACTCCTGAGGGACACCACTGGTGCCTGGTCCCCAGCGGATTGCAGCACTGTTCACCACCACTCTCCGGGCTGGGCCATCCAGCCAGTTCTTAACCCAGCAGAGAGTGCTCCTGTCTAAACCGTGGGATTAAATTAGATTATGTTAGATTAGTTTAGAAGTGTCCTGCTGCTCACCGATGTAGAAGAACTTTTAAAAAGAGGTGAAGCATTACAGGCAGCCTGGGCTGTAACCCGGGACCAGCCGCTGGGCCAGAGAGGCGGGATTCCGTCCCGGAAGGATTGGGCTAGGCTCCGGGAGCGGGACAGGGACAGGGCCAAGGCAGGGCTGTTTTGAAGCCCTCGCCTCTCGCCGGCGCTCCGGGCTGCTCCGGCTGTGCCCGGAATGAGAGCATCCCCCTGGCCGCGGCTCCGGCCGCCCCCGCCGTGCGCCCCGCGCCTCTCGGGCCTCGCACTGCCCGGCCCGGAAAGTCCCGCTGCCTGTGGGGGCTCTGACCGCAGCCCGCTCGGGCTCCTCCGGCTGCTCCTCGCCGCTTTCCGCCAGAAAGGCTCTGGAAGTATCGGGATTAACAAGTTTTAGGAAACAGTCTTGTATCTGGCCGGGTTTCAGACCTACAAAGCTCTGATAGAGAAAGGGATGGCAGGGCTGAAACTGCCCCTGTGTTCCGGTTTAACAGTTTCTCTAGACAGTGTTTTCCAGGGGCTTTCCAAAGATCAACATCTGTTTAAAACGGGCTCCCTATCGTCCTGAACACAGTTGTGTTCACACGGAATTGTTAGACTTTCGTGAGGTCTTCTTTCACTGGCATGAACACAACCTCACTGGCAGCTACAGTTTTATGTGAAATATTTAGGAAGCTGTTTGCACTATGGTGTGATGGCCCTTTGTTTGTGAGAAAAAAAATAAGGGCACACCTTTTCTCCCATGCGTGAAGTACTTGTTGGAGAGATGGACTTCTATTATAATATTCAAGTAGAGCCATATGCTGTAATTATGATGCCGCTTACACATACAAACAACATGACCTCCAATCTTTATGGTGCCATCACTATAGAAAACAAAGTTTTCTTCATACTGTAAGCCCCTGAAAGGTATACTTTGGGGAATTAGCATCCTGTGTTCTACAACTGTTAGTTAATAACATTAACTTTTTCTCACCTTAGAATGATAGAATCATTAAGGGTGGAAAAGATCTTTTAAGACTGAGTCCAGCCATAAACCTAATACTGCCAAGTCCTCCACTAAAACATGTCTCAAATCACCCCACCTATGGGTCTTGGAAATACCTCCAGAGACAGCAACTCCATCACTTGGCTTCCCTGGGGAGCCTGTTCCAGGGCTTGACAACTCTTTCAGTGAGGAAATTTTTCCTAATATCCAATCTAAACCTCCCCTGGTGCAACTTGATGCTGTTTCCTGTTATCCTATAATGTCTTATTTGGATAAAGAGCCCTACACCTCCCTTGCTCAATAGTTACAGAGAGTAAGTAAAATGTTCCCTGAGTCTCCTTTTCTCCAGGCTGAACAACCCCAGCTCTCTCACCTGCTCATCAGACTTGATCTCAAGACCCTTAAACAATTTCATTGCTCTTCTTTGGACACCTTTCCTCAAATTTAACATACAGATTCAAGGCCATTAGTTCTTATGTTTAAACTGTGAAAATCAAGAAATCAGAGCATGCCATATCTTGATTGTTCTATATTCTATAACCTAGCAATTTTCATTTTAATCTCTCTTCCCCTTTGGCAGATTACCTGTTCTTTACATCTCGATGCCCACCGATTTCAGTCGAATCAGAGCTGCCTCTTTTGAAGTTGCAGACCACACACCTTCAACTAGTATAAATAGATAATATATTTTTAAGCAGCAGACCAGGGTGTTAATAATTTACTAAGCTGTCAGTAAAATACCACAGCTCCTTTTGACTCACAAGACTTGACTGCACTGCAAGAATTCGTGCTCTGCCTGAAGTTTTTGCATTCCATGGCTCATTCTAAACTCTCCTTGTCTTGCTGAAACTTGATAATAATGAAGTTTATTGATCACAGTGCTTCATTCTGCATTCTGAAGTGATGCAGTTATGAGACAATCACTTTCCTCCCATCTTTTACACCCCTTTTTATTTAGATTTTTCAATTTTTATAATTTCTTTCCAGGTAATAAGGGATCCTATATATGTGATTGCTTTCATTCAAATGAATCTTTTCTTTTTAGTGTCTTCTAGTTACTTGGAAAGTAACTATAGAATATGCTTTTAAAAATAATATAAAAGTTTGAACTGTCAAATTACAACTGAGCTTTAAGACTTAGTATATATAGATTAACTCAAAGGACTAAACAAAACTTGCCAGAATTTGTAGATTTTTGTATTGCAAAATGACTAGCTCCAGTGACTGACAAACAGATGGATATGATCTGAAAAACCTGAAACATTTTGTGCCTTAATCTTAAGTGGTAAGTAGTGAGTGGCAAAAGCATGAAAGACCAAACAGAGGTATCTATATTGTGAAAAATCAGATTAATGGAATAAGATACTAGGCTAAGAACTGTAAGAAGTAATTATACATTACTCATGCATTCACACACTTGGTGTGGAGAGGGAATATCTTAATTTTAGTATAATAGAAGATTATTCCATGTGCTGGTTTGCAATAGGCTTTTTTAAAACGCCCAGACGTTTAGTTCTCGCATGGCAACGTACCCTTGGCTCCTGAATGGTAGCCTTGAATCCTGGTTTTGCCAACAGGTTTGACTTTTTTGCTGATTTCTTAAAAAAAATACTGTAAACAGGAAAAAAAGTTTAAAATAAAATTTTAATTTCCTTCTCTAAAAAGTAAAACTTCATAGATTAATTTGACATATTTTTTTAGAATGAGTCTATATTGGGATGCACATCTGATTCTGTTCCATACCATTGACACTTAAGAGGATGTTATGTGTCTGGTACTTTTTACATCATAAAAGAGTAAAATTTTTGATGAAGGGTGAAGTTTAGCTGTCCCTGATCAAAAGAAAATGTAGATGTAACGTTATATAGTTTATACAGTTTAAAACTGCAGTTACCTTTGTCACTTGTGCGAGGGAAGGAAACCAGTCTTATGTGCAAATAGTGTTTGTTGAGACTGTAGAGGAATACTAACAGAATTTTAGAATAACTAAATTTTCAGTGGTGGATTACAGATGTGATGTGGATTTATTTTATTTCTATGTTCTAACATCAAGCTTCTATAAAAAAAAAAAATTGATTAAATTTGGTTTCCTTCACATAAAAGAAAAAATGTAACTGATGTATAGTCAAATTGCTCAGGTTGTAGACTGGATAACTGGTTTATAAGGCTGGACAAATTTCTCAACTGAAAGTTTGTCATATTTTGATAGTATAAAGTCCAACTTGCCACCTTGTGCCTTAATAATAATCATCATCGTAAAGTGGACAAAATCACAGGCTTAGTGATAATAAAAACTGTTATCTATTTTCTGATTTGTATGTTGCTCTTAGATCATGGAAAGATTTTAATATTGTTCTCACCTGAGGCTGGTGAGATGCACATGGGTGTCAAAGGTCTCAACAGCAAATTCCTGTACATCTGCACCCGGATGGTGCATGGGCAGATGCATTTCAAGTGCGTTTGCATTTTGAGGCCAAACTGATTCTTTTATCCTTCCTATCCCCCTCAATTTTCCCTGCATTTCTCTTGCACAGTCCCCTTTCTCTATTTCTTTGCCTTTAGCCTTCCCCTACCTTTAGCCTACCCCCTACTCTCCATCCCCCAATGGATCTTTTAGGTCCTGGCCGGGCAGTGGAACAGCTGTTTGCTGTATTGTCGTTGCTATCTTGTTTTTCATTGTCTGTGGTGTATTTTTGTGTTTGGGTTTTTTTGTTTGCTTGTTTTGTTTTGGGGTTTTGTTTGATTTTGTTTTGGGTTTTTTTGTTGTTGTTTTTTGTTTTGATTTTTTTTTTGTAACTGAGAAAATGATCTCAGCATACATCATGAAGCAGTAGAAGAGCATTTACTCTATGAAGAAAACATTTACTTTACAGAAGAAGCAGTTACTCTAATCTAGTGGAGGTGTGTGTGTTTGGCAATGAGGAATGTTTCCTGGGAGCCCTTAGTGTTTATAAAATTACATAAAGAAGGGTGGTGTAAGTTGAAAGATGTGTCAAATGAAATTTAGACTGACATGGGTGCCAGTACCTTACAATTGTACATTTTTGTACATTTTCTACCTTACAATACAAACCAGACAATTCTTGACAAAGTGCCATTTATGCAATTGCTTTTTGCATTGAAATCAGGATGGAGGAAGTCTCAAGATGCATCACCAAACTCAAACTCAAAAGACAAGTGTTGGTAGCTGTAAAAGCATAAAGGTATGTTGAATGTAAGTGCAGTCAGAGAAGTGATAGCAGATGTGTGTGCCCATAAAAAAAAGACCTTGAGACAACAAAAGGTGTTTTGATGGATGCAGGTGATACGATTATGATAAGTAATAAAAGGCAAGTAGCATTTGGTAAATCCTGCACTTTGTATTCAGGTTTCCAGTCTCCTATGAGAGACAAACAAAAATATGAGTAAACATTCACACTTTTCAAGAATAACTTGGTCCTTGTGTGTAAGTTATGAGGGAAGAGGCAACACACCATCCTTCCTTCTGCCTTTTTTCCTCAGCTTTGGAACTGAGTACATTCATTCTCACTTTCAAAAACAGAAATGGAGATGTTCCCACGTCAGTTATAGCCATTGTGTTTTATTATTTAGGGAACTTTGCATTTGGCTTAGCAAACAGGTATGACTTAATGAAGCAGAACAATACAATAGCGTTACTTGCATACAGGTTTTTGAGAAAGGTTTGGATTGGGTGACATTTTGGTAGATGAAGATAGCTAATCAATAATATTATATATGCATTCCAAACTTGGAATACAAGAACAGATGCATTTACAGATGTTGGAGAAAAGTGTGTGCTTTTTTCTCTCTAAAATTTGTGCATAAAATGTGCAAGCAAAATATTGGTAGAAAAATGCTTGAAAGGAAAAGAAAGTGCTAGTAGTATTGAAAAACATTGCTATTAAAGAGGAAGTTTTAAAGAACAAATTTGTTTGTCGGTCAAGTGTTTGGGTTGTCCTGTTGTGCAACTATATTGCTATATCCCCATAATTCACAAAACATTGTTAAGTGTTCAGTGCTTATAACTTGTTGTCACATAAATAGTAAATTCAAACCTGATTCCATGTATATTTTTGCTATA
The DNA here is from genome assembly GCA_018697195.1 of Certhia americana. Classification (NCBI taxonomy): domain Eukaryota; kingdom Metazoa; phylum Chordata; class Aves; order Passeriformes; family Certhiidae; genus Certhia; species Certhia americana. The sequence continues at coordinate 58,261,893 of CM031858.1, read as the reverse complement.
CAATATTTGCTATGAGGAAAATTCAGGCTCTTCTTTTATGCATAAGCAAATTTCTATTAAATAAAAATGCAAAGAATATCTGTAGTGATCTTCTGTGGGGTCACCGGGAAACTCAGCATCTTTTACTTTCATCTGGTACGCAATGGGGAAGACAATATTTAGCAAGTTTAACAAATCTGTCATGCCTGTTGAGAAACATTCTAGGTGTAGCAATACTCGGTTCAGTGGTTATACTCTGCGATCCCTCTGTTCAAAATCAGTTTAGCATGGGGGACAAGTTAAAGTTCAGTAGATCATTCAAGAGAGAATTGGAACATTTTGAACTTTTTTTGAGTTCAACAATGTCTTGCTATGAAGGCTGAACTTACCACCTTATTTGTCTTATTTGTCTTTGAGCTTTAATCAGCAGGTGAACCAAGTTTAATTCCTACTGCTTTGACATGTTGTGATTTCTTGGAGCAGTAAATGAATGTCTTTCTAGTGAATTGCATTTGATACAGTGTTTTTTCTACTTTTTGGTGCTAGCAGGTAGAAACAATTTGACATCTTTGTAGAAAGGAGGGTAAGTGGATTGAAAAAGTTGGGCAGTCAAAATCTAATTTTCTCTCTCAAATATAATTTCTATTTCATGCATCTTCAGAGTTCAAAGTATGTGCTGAAATAGCTGTAAAAAAAGACTTTAGATTTAACTCTAGAAAACAGATCAAACTATTTATTATGCCTCAAAGGACCTTTCCTTTGGTAAATATCTCATGATGAAGCCTGGGTTTGAGGTTCAAAAATTACTTTGTTGCTAGCAAATACACAGAATTAACTCTGAGATAAAGGCAGGCTCTAAGATGTATCTGATGAGGAGATGGATCCAAGGGATTGGAAGCACCTGAAGCACTGTGCTTAGAGAAAGGCTAGGTCTATGTAGCAACACTAGCAAGTGTTTCTCTGACTAGTACTTGGTATATGTCTATAGAGGGTTTTACTGAAATATGAGGCTGCCATGATCTTGTATGATTATCCCCAATCAGTACACTCCAATTGCGTGTGGAATTCTTTGGCATGCATGCCAATGAAAACAGGTACAATGTGCCAAAAGGAATTGGGATGTCTGTGATTGTCTCATTTTTCCTCCCACTTCCAGATGAGTGAGCTGGTGGAAAAGTGAGTTAAAGAAATTCTTACCTTTTCCTGTAACTCTTTGTGAGGCAGGCACCACTCTTAGAATCACTGTCTGCTCCTCTTTAAGGAAGAGAGATCCTGAAGCTTAGCAATTGCTTAGAGACAATTGCTTCCTGAACAAGTGCTCTTTATGCTCAGTTTTTCCACACGAATAACACCATCCATCCCTTTATATTTTAAACCAGAAATGATGAATACAGAAACAGATGATGGCACACTCTGCGTGCTGTAAAATATTCCGGGAGACACAACCGTGGGTCACTCTGCTTCCTGTGGTCCAGTTTTCTACTTCAAAACAGGACTTGTTAATCTTATCACATCATTTCAGTGCCAGACCAAGCTCACTTTTCTGTGAAGCATCTGTAAGGCTGGGCTAGAGAATTCACTACTTCCAGCCTGACCTGGAAGTGATGAATTCATTACTGGCTGAACAGCAGATCGTAGAGGGTCATGATCAGAGGCACAGGGACTAGTTGGAGGCCTGTCATTAGTGGTATCCACCAGGGTTCTATATAATGTTGTTTAACTTGTTCATAAATTATTTGGGTGAAGGGGCAGACATCTCCTCAGGAAGTTCACTGATGACCCAAAGCTGTGAGGAATGGCCAACACCCCAGAGAGCTGTGCAGCTCTTCAGAGGGACCTTGACAGGCTGGAGGGATAGGCAGAGAAGACCCTTCAGAAATTCAACAAGGGCAAATGCAGTGCCCTTTACCTGGAGAGGAATAACCCTGACCACCAGTACAAGCTGGGGGCCAAACTGCTGGAAAGCAGCTCTGAGAAACAGACCTATGGATCCTGGTGGACAACAAGCTGTCCATGAGCCAGCAGTGAGACCTTGTGGGCAGGAAAGCTAATGGGATCCTGGGGTGGGCAAGCATTGCCAGCAGGTCAAGGAGGTGATCCTGCCCCTCTACTCAGCCCTGGTGAAGCCACATGGAGTGCTGTGGAGTTCTGGGCTCCTCAGGACAAGATATGGAGCTCCTGAAGCAGTTCCTGAGGAGAGCTACAAAGTTGACCAAGGGTCTGGAGAATCTCTCTTACAAGGCAAGGCCAAGGGAGCTGGGCTTGCCCAGCTTAAGAAAGAAGTGATTGAGAGAAGATCTCATCAATGTCTATCAGTATCTAAGTGAGGAGTGCCAGGAGATGGACCTGGACTCTTGTCAGTGGTGCCAACTGATAGGACAAGATGCAGAAATGGATGCACAAGAAATTCCACCAAAATGTGAAAAACTTCTTTACTATTCAGGTGACCTGCTGAGCCACTTAGACACTCATACATTTATAGGACCAGATGGGATTCATCCAAGGATACTGAAAGGCTGCTGGAAAGTTCACCAAGCCTTTGCCCATCATTTATAATCAGTCCTGGTTAACCGTGAGCTCCCAGACAATTGAAGGTTGGCCAATGTGATGCAAACCCACAAGAAGGGCCAGAAGGAGAATGCAGAGAACTACAGGCTTGTCAGCATGACGCCGATGTTGAGGAGGGTTATGGAACAGATCATCTTGAGTGCAATCACATGGCACATAGAGGACAACAAGGGCTCAGACCCAGCCAGCATGGGTTTAGGAGGGTTGCATCCTTCCTGACCAACCTGATCTCCTTTTATGACCAGATGACCCTCCCAGTGGATGGGGGAAAGGCTGTGGCTGTGTCTCCCTGGACTTCAGCAAAGCCTCTAATACTGCCCAACGAATTCTCCTGGAGCAGCTGTCAGCCCACGACTTGGGCAGGTGCACTCTTTGTTGGGTTAAGAACTGGCTGGATGGCTGGGCCAAGAGAGGTGTGGTGAGTGGTGCTACATCCAGTTAGGATGTTAGATATTAGGAAAAAGTTTTTCATAGAAAGAGTGATAAAGTACTGGTATGGACTGCCCAGGGAGGTGGTGGAGTCACTATCACTGGAGGTGTTCAAGAAACAACTGGACATGGTACTTAATCCTATGGTCCTTTCCACCCTAAATGATTCTGTAATTCTGTAACTCATTGCTCTCTCTTGGATGCAAAAAGCATTAGGAGATGCCATAAATGTGCAACATTGCAAACAAACTTTAAACTCTCTGGATAAAGTATTATGTAAATTGAATTTACTTAAGATTAATTTCCCAGTATGGTGAAGCAATGAAGTAATTGGAAATAGGTGTTAAAAATCATGTGTATATCAAATGAGAGGAAAAATAATGGGTATGTTAATATACAAATTATATTAGAAGAGTTGTGTGAAACTATTCAAAGTGTGTATCATTGGTCATGCAAAACAACAGTGTTACCTTTAAAAGCAGAATCTCATTGAAGAGAACTTTTTTAACTTGACACGTCACTAGGTGTCTTTTGCTGACAGCATAAGTGGGAATACAACATTTTTAGAAAGTTGGTGGTGAGACTAAGTGACTATAAACATTTATTAACAGCCTATGCCTAGACCATATGCTTTCCAACAAAATAAAAGACACAGATGATGAACTACTTGAAAACTTTCAGAGTTTTTTCCCTTGCAAATGTTTTCAGCATTTGTTTTTGGGCTTGCCACCAGCTCTGAGCCTGGTAATCTTTTGAGCACAACCCGTCTGTTCATTCTCTCTTTGATCCTTGGAACATGAAATGGAACAAGTTTTTCTGGCCAAATTAGTCCAAGGTAATCAGTCAGCGTATCAGATTATACAATGTCTGTCCCGCTGCCTAGATGAGAAGACAGTTCATTCTACAGGTTCCCAAAAAAAACCCCCAGAGAGAGCAAAACATTGCAAACAGGGAAGAGCTGTGATTCTTTGTGTTCTCTGCTTTGTTCTATTAACATTTCCAGGATAAACTCTTTCAGTCCTTCACCTGTCCCCTGTTGCTTAGTGTCACAGGTTTAGTCTTCTTTTGCATCTAATTCATGCATGATCCAAAAGGAAGCAAGATGTGGAAGTGCACATTCTCATGTAAGCTCAAAACATGAGAGAAGATAGTGGTCAAAGTAACACATTATTGAGACTCTTGCCCTGAACTCTTTGTAAAGTTACAGACTGCTATGCTCAGCTTCCCTTTGTTGCAGAAGACTGATCTCTGAAATGTACCCTGAATATGAGGATAAGACTGTGGAGCACCAGTAAATGTAGCTGCCCTGCTGCCTGAGACCGAAGCAGCACCCCAGACCATCTAGTAACTTGGAAATGGAGCACTGTGAACTGCTTGAAGAAGTAAATATGGCCTCTCAATATGAAAAAGCACTTTTTCCTGAGTTTGAAGATCACATCCACTCAGATATTCCCGTGCCAGCTAAAATACTCAGCTGTACATCAGGAAAGATGAGCTCTCTCTCTCTCAGTTCTCTTACTGTAAGGGAGTCACATCCTGTTATGTGGGCAAGCCAAGCCAACCCACTTAAATAACTGTTAGAGAAAAAGATTAGTTAACTAATTCACAGATGTAGCTGAGGGATGAGTGATTATTGAAAAAAAGAAAAAGAAACTAAGCAACCTACTGCAGATGTAGCTTTTGGCTTGAGTTAGTGCATCAGAGAATATTGTTGGAATGAAAATGGTCAGAAACGTGACAACTTTGTGAGACCTGACTAGATATCTTATTTTTGCACAGCTTCTAGGTATTTCAGGGCTGCTGGCTATGGTTAACCAGCATAAACAGTAGGAGCAAGGCTTCATTAGGAGTTTAGGGTCTGTCTAGCTATTCAGTTTTCATTGTTTCTTTCTATAGACGGACACAGTATGAAGTGACGTTATTTCTTGTTTGGTATTTCAGCTTCATGGGAAAGTGTTTTTCTTGTCCACTGTTACCTTTGCCAAGATTTCCAAGAAGGATACAGACATTCTTCAGCCTGGTTTTCTACAGGTGCTGCTTATATCATGTATTTTAGGTAATCTGTCTCTTGGCTGCAGAAACAGCATGATTCCTCAGCTATGGTGGGAGTCGTATGTTGTGCAATCTGAATTATTTACTACCTTACTCTGAGATACTGACTTTAGAACTGCAGAGCTGAAGACCATTTTCAGTGTCTTCCTTCTCTGTGAAAACTGAGTTAACTTTGTCTCCTTGCATTCAGAGATCTAAAAGAGCCTTCTCTTGATGATGGAATGTAACTGTTTTTACAGAACATTCTTCTCATCCTTGTTCAGTAGCTTATTTTGATTTGCAAATACTTTAGTGTCATCACAGCCTGCTTAGAGTGGCCAGCATTATCTACAATTATGCTACAAGTAGCTGTCACGCTCTAGTGTTAGCATGTATTGCAACAGGGCCATCAAGATTGATACAGGAACTAGAAACTATTGAATTTACCTGGTAAGAAAGGAGGACGCTGGTGCACTTTGAGAAGGATAGATTTTAAAAGGCATGTTTCTTCTGGAAGGCTGTTGCATTAGTGATGAGTGACATTATGAAAACAACCAGTAAAATTCCCAGTAGATGGTCAGGCCAAATGGAGAGGCAGTACATGGAAACAAAAAAAATCCAACCCTCAGCAGTTTAAGCCTCCTGAGCAGTAAACTCCGTGCCCCTGACTTCCCACTAGTTAATGTGTGGCTGGATCAACGTCAGCGCAACAGTCTTTCAGAGACTCTTCACTGATTTATACAACCAGTATGTGAGGAAACTTATTTAAGCTTAGAATGCTTACAGAATCAGAAATGTTTGAAATACACTAGTAATTGTTGTTGAGATGAAGAGCATGAATTAATTAGAGTCTTATTGTTAATATACAAAGTGAAATTCCTGCACTTACACCTTTTTGTCCTTTTTTTTTTTTTTTTTTTTTAGGAAGAAAAAGTATTCTCTCCTGATTTGAAATGGAATTTGTCTGTTCTTGTGCCATTCCATAAGCATAGGTCATAGTCTAATGCATAAATTATTTCTAAAGCAACAAGTAGGAATAGGTGAATATGTAACTATATTACAGAATCCCAGAACCTCAGAATGACTTACTGGGTAAGGTTGAAAGGGAGCTCTGGAAGTCATCTAGTCCAACCTCCCTGCTCAAGAAGATTCCCCCATAGCACATTACTCAGGACTGTGTCCAGATGGTTATATAATTGGTAGCTGAGAAGATAAATAAAGTCTTGGAGATACCCATGACATTATTAGTTTACAATCTTTATTTTAAATTTTGCATTTTAGTAAAACACTTACTTTTGAAACCCAGGAGTGGCTTTCTAAAGAGGTTTGTGAACACTGGGTACTACAAATATTCAGTATTGCTTTTCATATCACAGTGTGGGAGTGTATGACATTGAGAAAACCCAAATATGATATACCCAGAGAAGAATTGCTGCGTGATTTGTTGATGAACAATTTTTAACATCCTTTGTATTACTAATTGCATTATATGGTAACCATATGTTATTAAATGCATGTAGAACTTTCTTATTAGTATCTGTTATTTCAAGATAAGTAAAGGCCTTATTAAGGTGCCAGTAACAGTGGTGTTTACAGAAAACTAGTATTAAAAATAGTAATAGTGGTAAGTAAGACGCAACTGAAGAGACATCTGTAGTTCTTAATATGACTTTTTTTTCATTATGCTAACTAGTATTTAAATTCAGCTAAAACTGCATGAACAGATTGTAATTATTTTTTAATTTAAAGAGGAGATATTCTAAGATACTTTGAAATAATAAGTATTAATTATGTTTTTGAATGAATGAATTTATGTAAAACTTTAATTTACTTCCATAAATGGGCATTAATTTTAGTAGGAATTGTTTAGCAATGTTATGTAGAAATGCTGGCATCATGGAACTTACCTGAAATTTATGGGCCGAGGTGGCGTACTGAACAGACCAAGACGTTTTGGGTGAACTAAGTTGCTTTCTTGATTTTATTCTGAGTGACAATTAGACAGGGGAACCTTTTTCTGTTGCACCTTAGCAAATGAAAGAGAATGTGATATTCATAGTAATGAATGTACTGTGGTTCTGAGGACATACATTTTAATATGACAAGATGAATAAAGTAATATATTTTGTAGTTACTGGCTTGTTGGCAGTGACATTCATTAAAAAAATACGGATTGATGCCTCCTGAAGGATGCAGTTTACTCTCTGACTAATAAATTCAAGCTCCATGGTACCTTTTAGATGGAGAGGAAAGATCAACAGATAAATTCCGCTGATCTTTCCATCTAAAAGAGATACCATGGAGTTTGTAACCAGATTGTATAATCCAGTAGATGAGGAAGTCCACAGACTGTTGCTGTTGTCCAATAAATGCCTTTGGCATCTGGGGAATCTTGGAGAAGAATGAAAATCTGAGGAAGATTGTGACCAGGCCATCATTACTTTTAAGAAATTGTATTAAACAAACTAAACTTTTAAACTCCTTTTTCTCTGTTTAAATAGCTGAATTTAACAGAGGTATATTGCTGTTTATCATATAGTTCTGCTCAGAGACAATATGTGTGCAGTGCTATTAATATTAATACAAGCAATTCCTAAGCATGCAAAACAAATTACAGTCATCAGGCCAATGTGTCAAACTGGCCCAATTCAGCTGTAATATAAGGAAGTGGGATTTCTTATGAGAGAAATATATGAGGTAATATATGAAGTATATTAACTTACTTCAACAAACCATCTGTATCTATGAATAGTGTATGCTTGATTCACTGAATGGGGAAACAATATTTTTTGCATTTTTATGCAGATAAAACTGTAGCTTTTAAGTGAGCAAGAGAAAAATCTTGGTTCTTTAGATCAAGGAGGACTTTATTGGAGGAAGCGAGAAAGCTGCATGATTTCCAGGTTTTGATTGAGAAGGCAAAGGTGATGTTCTCTTTCCTTCTGCACCCACCCAAATCCAAACTAAAAAACCCAGCACAACAGTATTTAAAAAACTATATGCACAAAAATATGGCTTGGGTTTTTTTCTCTTCCTCCCCTAGCATCAATATTACAAGAAAGGATTGCAACCAGTGCCGGATGATTATTCATTAAATATGAAAAAAAAAAAAAAAATCAAATCTTTAATAAATACCTGATTAACACCTGAGTAACGTAATCATTCTGGAAGAGAGGAGGAAGACTAGCTGAAAAAAACAAGTCAATTTGTATGAGTGACTGTGTGGTACTTAATTGCTCTCTTTTTTAAAAAAATTGTAATAAGTTTAATTGCTTTTTCTTTTGAAGTGGAAACTGTAATTTTACTTCATTCTCATGAAAAATAATTTCTCTGATGTTCATGTTATACTCTGTAAAATCTATGACTTTTTTTCAATCATTATTACTTGTCCTGTGCAACTTTGCCTGCCATAATCAAATAACTTCCTTAGCTCTTTGTAGATGAAGCTAATGCGAAATTTCATCTACACAGATCAGATTCTAAGACCACAAATGTCATGGATTTTTCAAACTTTTCATGACAGCTTGGCAAGACAGAAATTTTCTGTAGGAAGTAGCTGAGTTGTGAGCTTCACAATAAACACTCTTAGGAAGGAGCTTAATGACTAATTTACTTGCATATGTAAGCCTTTTTTGGTATCAGGGCTATTGCCCTTGTTTTCAGAATTGTGTTATGTCATAGATTATTGCAGTATGTGTTCCCTGATGTGGTGTTTATCACTTTTGGTGCCTAGGCTGAGGTTATAATTTTGTTGTACTTTGTATTAATGGCTTGTGAAGTGATAGAATCCCTGGTCATGAGCTCAATCCTGTCTGCCAGCTTGGCACTCCATCACCTCTTAACTTCGGGAGCCATCTGGTGGGAACTATTAACAATCACACCTATATTATCCCACATCTTCCCCTTTTCTAGGCTAATTACAGTGGCATTTGGGAATTTTGGAAAATTTGCATACTCTTGGGATGTTGAAACCAGAATGGTCCTATTGCTAGGAAGCGTGAATGTGGTTCAGGTCTTGTTTAGAGGTGGGGTTTTGGTTTTATCTTTTGTTTTGTTTTGTTTTTTTATTTGCTTGTCTTTTTTTCTTTCTTTTTTTTTACTTTATTTCAATTAATAAACTCTTCTTATCTCAACCCATGGCTCTCAATATTCTCTTTCCCACCCTCCTGGGGAGGGGGGAGTGAGCGAGCAGCCGTATGGGGGTTATTTGCCATCTGGATTTATACCACAACACAAGGTTAGACAGACTGCTGAAGCTGGATAGTTTCTCATATAGAAATGCCTGGATAAAGATGTAAGGTTTCCTAGACAGGTAAATACTGAAAGTCTAGATTCCAGGTCAGGTCTCACCAGAGGAGAGGGAGAGAATCTCCTTTACTCTGCTGGCTTTGCTGCTTTTGATGGAATCCAGTATATAGTTGGCTTTTTGGGCTGTGAGTGCACCTTGCCGGCTCATCTCCACCACTACTCCAAGTTCTTCCCTTCAGGGCTGCTCTCAATCCTCTCCTGCCTGTGTTGATACAGGGAGTTGCCCCAACCCAGGTGCAGCACCTCATATTCAGCCTTGTTGAAACTCATAAGGTTCCCATGAGCCCACTTCCAGCTTTTCTAGGCCCTTCTGGATGGTATTTTATCCCTTGCATATGTCAACTATAACACTCAGCTTGATGTCATTGCAAATTTGCTGAGGGTGCACTGGTTGTTATTATGTCATTGATTGAGGCAGTCCTTGTCTCAATATGGATCCTTGAGGGACACTACTTCTCACTGATCTCCATTCAACTCTTGACCAATACTTTCTGGATACAGCTGTCCAGCCAATTCCTTATCTACCAAACAGTCCACACATCAAATCCATCTCTCTACAATTTAAAGAGAAGGATTTTATCAGGTACCATGTCAAAGACCTTACAGAAGTTCTCACAAATGACAGCCACAGCCCTTCCCTTTTCTACTGATGCAGTTGCTCCATTGTAGAAGTTCACTAGGTTGGTCAGGCAGGACTTGCCCTTGGTGAAGCTGTGCTAGCTGTCCCAAATCAGCTCCCTGTTTTCCATGTGCTTTTAGCACAGCTCCTAGGAGGACCTGTTCCAGGATCTTCCCAGGCACACAGGTGAGGCTGACAGGTCAGTTGTTCCCAGGGTCATCTTCTCTACCCTTTTTAAAGATGGGTACAATGTTTCCCCTTTTCCAGTTGCCTGGGACTTCACCTGACGGGCATGAATTTTCAACTATTGTGGAGAGTGGCTTGGCAACTGCGTCGGCCAATTCCCTTAGGACTCTGAGATTCATCTCGTCAGGTTCCATGGATTTCTGGACATTCAGGTTTCTTAAGTGGTCACAAGCCCAATCTACTTTTACAGTGGGAACTCCCCCAGTCCCTGCCTTGAGAGGTGTGGGAAGAGAAATTTCTCAGTGGGGACAGAGGAGAAACAATTGGACCTCAGCCTTCTCCTAGTTTGTTATTATCAGTTTCCCAGTTGTGTTTATCAGAGGAGTACACTTTCTTTGACCTCTCTTTTTTGGCTGTAATACCTATAGAAGCTCTTCTTATTGTTTTTTCCCTTGCCACGTTCAGCTCCAGCCAAGCCTTGGCTTTTCTGACCCCATCTCTACACGACTAGGCAGCATTCCAATTTCTGTATTTTAATAAAAATCTGGGACAACAGTAGAGTAGTTTATCTTGGAACTTTTGGACCACTAGTCCAAATATAGCAGGTAAGCAGATAAAGAGGTCTAAATGTACTAGGTAAGCAGATAAAGAAGTCCAAATATACTAAGTTGGGAAATAAAGAGGCTCAGATGTACAAGGTAAATAGATAAAAACTTAATGACTAGCTTATTCCATTTTGAAAGGCAATAAAACTAAACTGTCAAAAGTTTCAATCAATTTGTACATTTTTCTTGTCATAAAGGGATCAGTTATATGTAGCCATTTTCAGCATTTATAAAGTTGCACAAAGTACTGTAATACTTACATTATCATCATCTGATACATATGAACTGGAGTTGAAAATCAGAAGAAAAATACTTAACACCTTGTCAAGTTCTATCTATTTCACCTTGCATGTTTTTTACCACTTATCTATTTGAAGGCAAAATTAAAACAATACAAACCAAAAGTCTGCAAAGTAAAAAGCTTCCTCAGAATGACACAGTCTAATAAACATGTCCTCTCCCTGTAATTTAAAGCATATTTCAGATTTTTCTTTTGATTTAAATAAAATATTTAAATATTCTTCAAGGAGTTTACTTGAAAAGAAAAAAGAAACTTAATCTTTGAAGTGTGGTGTGAATTTTTCACAGCAAAACAGATGTGGAATTATCTGGAAAAGCAGGATCAGCACATCTTGAAGGAAGTGTGAAAGAAGTCTCAATCCCACTGGCTGCCTAGCAAAACACATGAGAAGTAAGGGAGGTTCCTCATTGCTTCCTCTGGGAGGAAGTGCCAGATTGAAGGAAAGAAACATCATCTCTGCTCTTGTGATATGTGGGTGACAGAGGCTTTTCTCCTAGCCTGGGCAGATTTTGAATGTTTTCCCTTTCAGTATCACAATGGTACCATAATTTCTCAAATAACAGGTAAGAAAAGACCATCTGTTGCTCAAAGCAAGAGCAGAAAGATGCTTGCCTGGAAGTTATGAGAAATCTTTAACAATGCTCTGTTTTGTTCAGCTTGTCTTGTAATCAGCCTTCTGTATTCAGATTCCTGTAATCAGTCTCCTACTACAAGCAAGTGTCCTGATCACCAAGGCTCTGATCTCCTCTAGAGTCTTTTGTCTTTTCCACTGCAGCACCTGTATGAGCTATTTCTTGCTGACAGGAAGGGCAAAATGGAGGGGCACTGCTGTAGGTCAATGACTGTAGTGCCTCAGTCTTTAGTTATGGCTTTAGTTTTTAGGAGAAGCTCAATGCTGACTCTGGAAATCATCTCCATTGAAATCAGCATGTGAATCCCCAGCATAACATCTTTCATGGAAAAAAAAGGTGGAACACAGATCATGTTATGTGTTTAAGTGTATGTGTATAAGTGGAACTCTGAGTGCTTTTTTGTATGGCTTAGAAAAGATACAGCAATATTCTCATGTATGTGTGCTGCACTGATCTTACTGTTCCTGCTGGGTAGCCATCTGCATTTATTTGAGTTATCTTTGATATAAATGTTAAAGCTTACAAGCTCTCTGACTAAAGATCTTACAGATGATTACTGCAGACTCACAGTCGAGTTCTAAAATAAAAAGCAGCATGTGACTGTTCACTCTGGCTTCCCAGGCTCCTGCTAGCAGCAAACAGCAGCTGCAGATAAAAATAGATGGTCGTAAGCAACTAGGATCTTTAGTTAAATATAGAAGTCACTCTCCATGACAGTAAGGAGTCCAGGACAACAATGAAGTCTCTCCGATTCATTAGCGCTGAAGCATTCGTGTCAAATGCAGAGTTTGCCAGGAAGAGTCTCGGTGGTGTAGCCCATGACCTTTTTCCGCTTCTTTTTAAAGCCAGCTATTTACTGGAGCAAGGGGAAGTGATTCATGACTTGGTAGAGAACTGGCCACTTTTTGATTTTAACATGGGAAAACTTTTGGGAGCTACTCTGGACTACCAGGAAGACCTGAGCCATAGAACATGCTCAGTGTGCTTGGAAAGCTGTCTGACAGGGCTGAGAGACTATGTGCTGAATCAGTCTTCTCCCTACATGAAAAAGTTGAAAGTGGTCGACTTGACGGGTATAAAAGATGTTGAAGTTCAGTTCTGTAAGTGCAAGAAGACGATGGGCAGGTGGGCCAGGACACAGCTGCTCTCTAAGCTTTGTTCAGAACTGTTGGTTTACCTGCAACAAGCACAGTGCAATCCAGGTACCTTTGAAATCAGTATCAATGTGCTAATTGACTTGTTTGTTACAGAGCGGAACTATGAGCTGGTCCTGCAGGCCCTGTTGAAGAAATGCAGTTGCCCGCTGAAAATCTGCTGTGTGGCATTCAGATCTGACAACCTGACCTTGCAGAAGTTCTTCTATATCATAAAGCTCACTGATCCCTCCTTGCTGCGCAAACTGGAAATAGTTCATAATGTTCACTTGGAAATGGAACACTTGGAAATCCTTTTCAACAGTATCCACTTCCCCCAATTGATGTCCTTGACCTTGCCAGCACGAACATTTAATGTGCGGAGATTCACAGCTACAGATGAGCAGATGCTTACTAACATTGGAGAAAAGATGGGTGAACTGACGCAGCTCACTGAACTGAGTATGTCATTTTCTATACTCACTGGAAGAATACAGAAACTTCTCAGGTAATGTGGTCATGGTCCTTTCAGCCACCTTGTGAAAAAGAGCACTTTGTGCCACTAGCAAGCTGTGAATCTCTGAGAGTAAGGGAAGTGAGTGTATCTTGGGGTATGCGTGGGAAGGAGTGGCAGGAAGCTAGGAAAGATTATTTATTGGGGAGAAGCCAATGTATACCTAATACACTTAGAAAAAACTGACTGTTTTGATTAGTCTTCCAGAGTCCGTCTGGTGAGAATATACTTTTAGCTACCACATAAGAGACTGGTATACCCATAGATTTTTTATTTGAACTTGTGTAGAAATCAGCTTGCATTGGCCTTTGGCACAAGTCCTCAGTTGTATTGCAAGTAATTTTTAGAGTATCTAGTAAATTTTCATCCTCAAAAGAACAGTCAGTAATGACAGTAGTCATACTTTTCCACATTAACTGTATTTTAAGGAGGGAAGGAGAATAGTAGATTTTCACTTGGGACTTTGATTTCAGTTGTTTGTTGTGTCTATTGGTGTCAAGACAAGAGAGATCTGATGTTTTTCTGTACTGCAAATTAAGCCGATAAGTGAATATTCATTATGAATTCCTGTGAAAAATTGGCAATTTGCAAAAAGCTAGCAAACTACCAGTGAGCAGTATTCATATTGGAACAGGAAAGAAGTTAATTGTAAGCTTTTCAGAGCATCTAAAAAAAATGGCAGATAAAAGTTTCATCCAGACAAAGCGCCTTGGTTTAAAATTCTTCCCATACAAGAAGCCATTTTATTTAAAATTTGTGAATAGCATACTGGATATATTGATTGATGCAATTGAAATGAATTGCCAGTTTCAAAGCTTGATCCAGCTGAGCCCTGTGGCTGAAGTCTCACTAAGATGTAGTAAGTATGAAAGCAGTCTCTTGATTTTCATTTGTCAGAACTATTTTATATTTAACGTGAATATCTAGTATAATCTCAGTACACTTCTTCCAACCTTCTTCTTCAGAAAGTCTCTTTGCAACTCCAGAACACTACAATGTGTAAACCTCTTGGGCATTTAAAAAGGTAGCAGAGAAAAAAAAACCAGCTAGAAACAAAAGCAGATATCCTGTCAGAATACTGATTGACTTTCATATTGGAATTAATCCTTCCTTAATGGAAATGATCTAAATCTCTGGGACAATAGCAGCTTTCTACAAGAAGCAGCTACCAATACTCTTATGGTAGTATTGATCTGCTGTTGATTCAGCAAGTCACAGACACCTGACAGCTTATAACTGATTAAAAAATAGATACATAGAATGTTAACAAATTAAAATAGCACAGTGGAGTCATGCAAAGAACGAGATAATTAATGGAACTAATTTCAGGAGGAAAATATAATCGCTACTGTTGGCACATACTTCTGTTTCTCAAGAGAGGTTAGAAAAAATAATGTGGTATATGGCTGCATTCATAATGTGGCAAGATGCATGAAGTTTTATAAATGTAGCTTTTCAACATTTTTGTATAATAAACCTTTTTTTCTCTTTAAATTTGTAGCCCACTAAAAACTCCACTGAAGATGCTGGATGTTTCTAACTGCTCCTTGAACCATGCTGATATGGCCTTTTTAGCCAATAGCTTCCATGCCAATCACTTGGAAGCCCTGGACTTAAGTGGTCACAATATACCTGAGCTTTACCCATCAACTTTCTTTAAGCTCCTCAGCCATTGCTCTTCAGTGCTCAGGAGTCTTACCCTGGAGGACTGTAATATCCAAGACACTCAAGTCAACATGTTGATTTTAGGTTTAAGCCCTTGTCAGAAACTACAGGAGTTTAAGTTTATTGGAAACCCACTGTCATCCCAAGCACTTAAACACCTTTTTGCATTTCTCTGTGAATTGCCAATGCTGAAAAATGTGGAGTTCCCAGTTCCAAGGGATTGCTACCCTATTGGCATCACCTACCCCATTGATGATGCCAGTCTTTGCAGATTTGATCACCAAAAATATGAAAGGGTAGCAGAAGAGCTTAACCTCATTTTAACCCAAGCAAATAGAGAGGATGTGAAGGCTTCAACACCACTCTTTGGGAGTTATGATGCAGCTGTTCAGGAGACTAACAATGAACTGGGAGCTTACTTGATCAAGTCTTTCAAAGAGACTTTAGAGAAGTTCACTACTTCATTTAACAAAATGAGTTAAAGTTGTAAAATTGTAAAGTAGTGATGAGATGATCTGCCAAATCAGAACTTAATTTAGTCTTTTGTAGAACTGCACCTTCAATCATCAGTTGTGAATTTCCTTAAATTTTTTGGCTGAATTTACTATTGTTTGAATAGCCTGTAATCCCCTGAGTTATTGTAATTTATGCTGTATCTATTGCATACACCTTACGCAAACACTACTTGCTCACAAAAGAAGAGAGGACACTTAAGGGTACATTATTTTATACAAATGCACTTTTTCTCAGTAAGTGAAATAGGTGTTCAAACTTGGCTGATTTCTTAAGGTTCTCTTAGATCTGTCAGCTGGTCTGGTAGCCCTGCAGAAAAAAAACAGGGAAGTCCTTTCCCAAGTCCAGCAGGATGTTCTAAAGATTATCCACATATATACATGTGTGGCTCCCTAAAGTGATTTTTTTTTTTTTTTTTGCTCATGACCTGAATTCACCAAACTGTGTTTTATGCAGTATATTCTCAATAACAGGGGATGTGTAACAGCCTCCATATCCCTATGCCTCTTTCTTCTGCAGAGGTAAATGAAATAAACAGAATTTGTCTTACACGTTGCCCTTGGTGAGGAGTAAAATTCCATACTGAGGAGGCAGCAAACCAAATGGTTGGCTGACAGCAGGGGATCTCATCCCACTTACCCAGCAATATTAAGCAGTCTGTGGGGACTGTGGATGTTCTTGCAATGTGTATTTTAGAAAGGCAGACACCAGCACAGCGCTGCACAGCCATGCTTCTCATGTCAGCTGGTCAGTGCCTCACGATAGTCCCTCTTCCTGGAATCTGCTTCTTGGCTGGTAGAATGTACCCTGCTCCTTTCATCTGTTTTAAAGAAAGTCTAGGACTGTGGTAATACTGAAAAAAAGGCTAGTGTTGAAAAGACATGCAAAAAAAAAAAAAACCAATGCAAATTTAAAAAAATGTGGAAAAGAGACAGGGCTGGTTGTTGAGTAACTAGAAGTTCATCTTTGTAAAACACTGCTGGCCTTCTGCCAGGACTGTGTGTTCTCTGCAGACTTGCAACCATTATCAGGAAAAATTGCATTTATTTGTCAAGCTTTAGTGCAAGGAAAGTATTAGAGTGGCAGAGTAAAAAATATCCCAGACTCCACACACGCAGCATTGGAGCATAGGTAAAGTGACCAACTGGATGTCAGGACAGTAAGGGCCACAAGACACTCATCTGGGGGGAGTACTGTAATCAGGCCCTGAGTGGTAAACAAGTGCTACTCAGCTTCTCACCTATAAAACTAGAGACTTGGTTAGCTTCTATGTAATAAAAAATAAAAAAATTAAAAAAAAATGCTCAGGTTAATGCATAATATTCTGCCATTAAATATACTTCAAAAGTTCATGAAAGCGTGATCAAACAGGACTGAAAGTGAATGTTTGTAGCAGGAGCTGAAGGTATCATTGTAGTATTGAGGATCATCATTAAGATAACCAGGACAGTTTATTTGAAATAATACTGAGCCTCATCATCTGAGGGTAAGGAATAAACTTTCTACATTTAGGCAGTACTGATTTGTCAAGCTTTCTTTTTATCTGCAGCACGAATATGCAAGCAACTCTTACCCTAGTTTATTAAAAAAAGCCCCAAAACAAAAAAATTAATGGACCGAGTACTAAGCAGAGCTTACAGGTTCCACAGCATGCATTTAAACGATTTTTTTTAATGTCAGCTTACATTCTAACATGTTTTATTGATTAAACATCTGATGTTGAAATTGAATGGTCATGACCTGTTTATGTTTACAGAGCACTTTAAAAATAAAAAGCTAATCTAAGTTGCTAAGCTAAAGAGTTGTGAATAATAAATGACAGAATTGGGTTCCATATGACCTTGCTTATATTTGGACGGAATTCTATATGCTCCTTTATCTTTGCTTCTACTCTACCTTTTCTTCCCTCTGACCTTGCCATTCTTTCTATCCCAGACTTGACCCATGACTTTTCAGTCAGATGTAAGTTACTTGAGTTTTGCTATGCCAAATGTCTACCTCTTTGGGATGAGTAGTGGCACTTTTGCTGGGAGAGGACACTGTACTACACCTGTAAAAGTGTAGTGATTCTTTCCTCCTCCAATCTAACAAGTTGTACCTGGAGGTGAAGGCTGGCCATTTTGGAACACGCTGTGTTACAACAGTCAGCCCTTGCCTTTTTTGGTACACACAAAACAGAGAGCTCTTATTTCAGAATAATTAGATGCCTTATAAAGTCTGCTGTCTAAGTAGCTCTCCTTCTGGTTTCTTCTTGCCATAGCTCACCCCTTTACTTTATTTCCTCCTTTTTCTGAACCCCACAAACTCCTGCCTTTCTTCCATTTTCAGTCTCATGTCTACATGCTGGCTTCTGGGCCAGCAGAAGTATGTAGCTTTTGTTTGGGTGCAAAGTGAGGATCATCACTATGACTACTTTAGAGCTTTAGCTCTCCGATATCCCACCTTCTTCTCTGTAGTTTCTTTCTTAATTATGGTTGTTGTCATTGGTTTTAAATACAGGTCAAGCTTTAGCATTTTGGTGTTTGCCTGACTTGCTTCAACAAGGATTTCTGCCCTCTCTCAGAAGGGTTCCTGCATGTCTTCTGCTCCAGCAGCATGATTATGGTTTGGACCTGCTCTTTTTTCCTTTTCCATGTGCGTGGGACTTGGAATGCAGCTATTAGAGAAGAAGGATTAATGCTACGATGACCAAACCATATAAAATTACTTTGCAAGTACAGACAGATACTGACTGAGACCTGTTTGGTGTTCCCTTTTCTTCCTTATGAGACTATTGTCATCTTCACTGGATTCAAGCCTGAGTGGATCCAAGTGTATTTGTACTGTCTCTCCAGAAAGCTGCTTAAAACCAAAACTACCTTGAAGTGGAGACAGTCTTCTAAGCTCCAGTTAAGTCTGCCCAGAGAGAGACAGGACAGGAGTTACCACAACACTGAAACCACACAGCTGTCAATGGACTGAAGGTGTCTGATGTGTTGTGAATGGAGTTGTATTCAATTCCCTCCTCTGCTCACGATGTTCCTTTAAGTGTCTGAAGAAGAATACTCGAAGTCCTTTGAGGTTCATTTGTGAAAGACACAGAAGAGGTGCATGCAGGAAAAAAACCCTGAAAAACAAAACCAAGATAAAGGCAAAACCATTCTCACCATATTCGAGCAAATATTTTAAACACAAAATGCAACAATGAGTATCACAGAGAAGCTAAAGGCTGAATTTTTAGTTCCCATACAAAGAAAGAGACTGTTAAATTTGTATTTCATACACCAAGCTTTATTCAGTACCATGTTTTATTTACTATTTTTTATTTATTAATATATTTTAATTTCATTTACTGAGACATATTTTGTTCAGCAGCAGTTGCTTGCAAATCTTTCTCTTTTGCACAGTAAGAATTGCCAGAAAAGCTTTCTGCTGTTGAAATTGCTAAACTCCCCTATTTAGTAACTCTACTGAGTTCAGTGAAATACCAAGTACATAGGAAATAAATAATCTCCTTAGACAAACTTCATGAAACTGAAGAACAGGCAAGAAATCTTTATAAATAACCTTTGCTACATCTGATCTCTTCATAATTTAAGTGCCACACACAGAGCAGTTGAAAAAAGCAACAGGAAAAAAGATGATAGTAAGATTTTTACTGTGGAAGAAGCAGCACAGCAGCTATGTACCTGGAGACAGCTATATCAACAACATAAAAGCCTATCAATAGAAAAAGGCAAATAAACACTGCTATTGCAAGAAGGTTATCATACATGAAACTGAAACAAGCTTCCCAATATAATCCTACACCTTTTAAATTAAGATTCATGAACTCAAAAGTTATGGACTACAGGTCAGTTCTTCTGAGCAAGTATGAATTTTGCTTACAAAGCTCCTCTTTCTCTCCTTAAAATATGCATCAGTCTTCATCAGAGCAGGACTGTATGAACCACCTTGCAAAGAAACAAAGGAAGGAATATTGTACCTGATGCTCTCTCCATACTGCCTTCAAGTAGGAGTACCCTGTGTGTAAATTATTGTATTCAGGATAATAATTTATGATGGAAATTTAACACCTGTTTCAACAAATGTGTGGCCAGAGATTCAAAGCTGCCTCTGGTTAATCCTATATGCAGCAACTGTAAGCATTATTTTGTAGGAGTTTTTTTAAATAGTATTATACCTAGAAAAAGAAGTTTTACTTTTGAAGAAAACACGTTGACTGTGATGATTGCATTATTTTTTAGAAGTTTTTTCAATAGCACCCAGCATGACCTTCTGTATCATTCCTCCAGGTATTAAGTTAAAGATAGTTTACTAAGGTATAGCTGCATTGATATTGCTTAATTTTACCCAAGAAATTTTCACAAAATAATCCTAAAGATAGTTTTAATCTCAAGTAGAAGGTGCAGACTTTATGCAACATAGGATCACAGGATTTTACGGGGAACACCACTTGTCTATTCAGCAAAAAGATAAATTATTTCTCTGTGGAAATGAGAAAATCTCCACCTTGTTCTCAACTTTAAAGTATTTTTATTTCCAGAGCTGAGAATATTCAAGCTTCTAAAGGCACATATCTCCCCTGGGAATTCATAATGAAGATGGTGGCAATTTTTTTTCTTCCTTCTCAATCTTTCAGTCAGAAGTGCTTTTTTGCTCCTATTGCCTCTGCTGTGAACTGTGGGAAATCATGCACCATGGTCCTGCCTTTTGCATGCTCTTCGTCACTGGGATGAAGGTTTCTCTTAGCCTGAGATCCACCATACAACACTGTTTTACTTGTTAGAGTTTCATTTGTTTGCTGTAAAAGTTTTTAGTGATTGAAAGACAACCTTGGCTGTGCTTCTCATTATTTTATATTTTATTTTGAGCACCAGCTAACCTGCTCCTAATGAGAAATATAAGCAAAACTATAAGCTTCATTAATGCTTAATAAAAGTTGTATTTCTTTTTTTTTTTTTCATTTGTTTCTTTTTGTTTTCTACCATGGTTTGATATTTTGGCTCTCTTGCCCATTACAAGCCTGGAACGGAACTGAGCGCTGCTATTCCCTTGGCTCCATTTCCCCAGAGGTTCTTCATTGTGCGAAAGAGCCTCTGTTTGGAAGGGCTTCCCACTTGCTGCACTGTTCACTGCAGCTGCTTCCCAGGTCTCTGTCCAATACAAGTGTAGGGCAAGCACTAAGAGTTCTTTTCATGCATCACTGGCCAAGATACACAGTGGCAGAGCACATTTTGGAAGGCAAAAAATGTGCTTGTTATAGATGCAGGACGTACTTTGAAAAACACCCCATGGCACCACACACTTCCTCTTCTGTGTGTGTTCAGTATAGATCCTCACTCATTCTTTAAAGTTCTCATTCTCTTTCATAAACCAACATAAAGTCCTGTTTCCACTTGGAATATTTTGTGTCTTTCAAAGTGCTTTTGGAGGTGTTTTCTGCAGAAGTGTGATATTTTTGTAAGGTGTGTATAGGGGCAGCCATTCACCAGTGCAACATGTACATTGAAGCACATTGATGTGGCCTCATCACAGCGTGGCTGGTGCATGAAGTTCTCTAAATGTTTAAGTCTGGTGCATTCTACTGAGTTTTTAAAGGAATATGCAGTGAGACTTGGCTCCTTCCTCTATTGTGATGTTGTGCTCTAGGGTAATTCAAGATTACGTTCATAATGCCTAATTCCTGGATCTCAGAGACAACTAGCACAAACCCCAGCTCCTCAATAAGGGGAAAACAAAAATCAACTAATTAACTTGTAAGTATTTCCTTACATTATTATTTACTTTTTTTTTTTTTTTTTTTTTTTCTTTTTTTTAAATGTTTGCACAGTAGAGGGAGAGCTGAAAGTTTATATATTCGGTGTGTAACTGTTGCCTGTAAAGATGAGAAATGTGGGTGGAATAATGCATGAGGTTTTAGCATTGTAGTTCAGGAAGAAGATAGACATTTATTCCAATCCACTAAGTTAAATGAGTCAGATGATTTCAAGTCAGTGGTGTTAATGGTCTTACCTGGAAGCACTAACATGTATAACATAATACAGCAGAGGCTGCTCAACCATATGCTTTGATCTGATTTTATTACACTACAGCTTACCTTGATGCTATTTATGTTCAGAAATACTTATTTAATGGAAAAAATTAAATATAATTTCAGTTATCTTTCAGTTTCCTTTTTAATACTTAGAGAATGAAATAATCTTTCCAGATTCTTTGAGTGTTGAGGGTTTTTCTCTATCTATGTATTTCGGTTGCCATCAAAATTGTTTCAGTTGAGCCCGAGATTCAGCTAATGGAGCTCCCAGTATGAAGGCAAATGTACTTGTCCTTGAGCCTGTTTCTGTGAGCACAGTCCATGATAACCTCTCCTTCTCCTATCTCCATTAGATAAACAATTTATGCTAATCCCATTTAGACAAAACCAGGCAAGGGAGTGGCTGCATGTTCAGCTGGCCTGGTAGATTTGTAGCCTGGAAGAAAATGTAAACCAGTGTTATCTCTTGCCTTCCCAGAGCTGCAGGCACCATGCACAACCAATGAAAATTTCCTCAATCAGTGTTTATTTCCAACGTACATGGGGATCATCAGGAAACCCTCTGAAAAATAAAATGCCCCATTTTCCATGCTGTCCCTTGACTGTACTAGAAAAATCACCTACCTTGCAGAAGATAACTTGATCCTCCTGCTTCTGGGGCATCTCTGAACACCTGCAGAGAATCACGGAGCACCATCCCTGCTCCGCTGAGGGCAGAATTCTTTTGAGCAATTTGGCTGGGGCCCATCTGCTTTCTTAATTGAAGAGAGGAGGCCAGTTAATAGGCTGCCCCTTGGGGCATGTCTGCTGCATAACCTCTCCTGGGTGGAAGCAACAGAGTAGAGCAGACGAGCCGAGGAGATCTCAACAGGCAGCTTGGGTACATCATGATATCACACCTGACCAAAGCTGCAGTGACCTCTGTGGCTGCAAGTTCTTTTGGTTTACAGTTGGGAAAGCCTTGATTTTCCTCCATATCCTTTATCTTAGAATTAGGAGGTCTAGTGTACAAATGTAAGTGTACAAAGGTGTCAGCAAAAGGCAGAGTCGGGGAGGGCTTTGAAGGATCTTTTACATGAAGACAAGAAATTTGAAAAAAACAACAGTAGGCAATAGGATTTCCTCATTGTGATGAGATGGTGGGGGTGCCTGGCACTGATGGCAAAAGTGTTTATTGTGTATTGAGTTAATAGAGGATGTGACAGAATGAGAGCTCTAGCTGCATGGACATTCACACCTCAGGCAAGAGGAAGGCATGAAAAAGATCAGCACTTTGATTTGTGAACTTAAAGATGAGCTTGAATTTGCAAGTGGCATTTTGGAAACCAAAATTGTCACTTTTACATCAGATCTGTCCTGTTGTTACCTGCATTATTAAAAGCGATGGCTTTATAAGCAATTGTTTAATCACTGTATATGATTCATTCTGCTGTTTCTTTGCAGGCGACTGCAGGAATGGCAGTCCAGGCTGTTACCACGGGGTGTGTCTCCCTGATAGAGCATGGCATCCTTTCTGCTGTGACCCCCATCCTTTCCCCGCCGATAATTACTTTCTCTTATCCGGTGAAGAAAACTCTCTTCAAAGGATTTCTTTGATTAAGGAAATGCATTAATACGATCTCTAGATAATATTAATGCTTTTCTGCTTAAGTCTTCTGACTTACTGTTTGAACAGCATATTATTCCAAAGTTTCTTAAGGAAAATCAGCATCTTTGGAGTTTAATGGAAGCTTTACTATCATTTAATTAACATTTTTTAGGTTCCAGGAAAAAATATTTGAGAAAAGTAAATCTATGTGTTATTATTGCAGAAAACATCCCTGCCCATCTCTTACACATACGGATTTAATGTAAATCCTTGGGAATGTTTACCTGAATAACAATCTCCCACTTGGGCTTTCTGAGCTCATCTCGCAAACTGTCATATTAATACTCAGCAAAACGGACAAATTAAAGATATGTTCAGGAAATTAAGGTCCTTGTGACGCTACGCTCAACAGCTAAAAGTGTGATTTTTAACGCGTCCCACCAGATGGCCCCCGAGGTTCAGAAGTGATGCAGTGCCAAGCAGGCAGACAGGATTTGGTTCATGACCAGAGATTCTATCATGTAAACCACTCCTGCAAACAACAGAGTTAAAACTTTAGCCCAGACTCCATCGACGATCAGCATCACCACAGGGAACATGTGCATCAAGAACAGTGTTTTATAATGGGCCTGTGAGCACACATGCAAGGAAAAAATAAAACAACATAGTGACCAGCAACTATTAAACCAATTAAAAAATTCTTTAAAGTAATTTGTTTTAACAAACTCTGATCAGATCTGTTATTATCTCAATCCTCTGGGTGCTACATTGTTAGCACCTCTGGGTGCTACCAAAAATGGGTGGTTTAACCCTGGCCAGGAAGTAAAAGCCATGTACCTGCTACCTTGCTACCCTCACCCAGTGGAAAGAGAATTGGAAAGAAGAGGCAAAGCTCATGAGATGACAACAGTGTAATAATTGAAACAAAATAAAATATACTACTACTTCTACTGAAAATTGTAATTGAAAAGAGAGACAAGGAGCAATAAAACCCAATAGAAACAAGTGGTGCACACCACCATTGCTCACCACCCACTGACTGATTCCCACCCCATCTCCACCAGCAGTGGTCAGCCTCTCCCAGCCAACTCTCCCCGGTTTATATACTGGACATGATGCCCTATGGTATGGAATATCCCTCTGGCCAGTTTGGGTCAGCTATCCCGGCCATGCTGTCTCCCAGATCCTTGCGCAGCTCCTCACTGGCAGAGCACAGGAACTAAATTCAAAACATCACATTGTACCTGCCAAGTAGAAAATTAACTCTATTCCAGCTGAAATCAGGAGAGATCCTTTTATTTATTTCTTCCAGAAAGGAATAAATATGACAAGGAATCTGTTAAAGTAAATTAGTTTATTAGTTTAAGAAATGGACTTTGTGTCTCAAACTATGAACCCAGCTTTCATCACAAGCTCAGTCATAGGCCTTTATGACTTACTTTATTCAGAATTAGAATAGCAGTGTTCTGAAGAGTAGACAAGAAGTTAAAAGTGATGGTTCTGATAGAGGAAGAGTTGGGAGATACATGCAGAAGACAGAGCAAGTTTAAAATATTTGGAGGTAATGCTGTCTTTTAAAAGTAGTTGCCTAATTGACAGTGTGAATAGGTTTTGGTTTTTTGGTTAAATATTTAGGATTCTATCTTCCCCCTCAACATGTGCTTTAAGTACTTTTGGGGGATTATAATTATGCAATATTATAATTATTTTTTGTTCTGGATTATTCTGTTTGGAGTTGATTTTGAAACTCACATTTATTTGAAGCTCTAGTATATTATTAAGGCAAATTACACTCTTGCAACAGCAGTACAAAAAAACCTCTACCTTCAACGTGTTCAACAGTGTTTGACTTTACTGTGAACTTGAAATCTTGGTCTGACTTTTGGGCTGGAAGAGATTTCATATTTTATGATAGGTCTCACTATGTAGGTCTCTAGAGCAGCAGTGTACTATGCCTGCTAAGATCAAGCAGTAAATTTCACCTGAAATTATTGATTTGCAACTCAGTAGCTGATATAGTAGTTGGAAATGGCAATGTGGGTCAGTAGTACACTGTCATCTACTTACATCCTTCCTTGGATTCAGAAATCTCTGGAGACAATGAAAAAGATAGCTCACCTTTGGAATATTTTATATCTGTGTCTACCAACAAAATAGCTGCCTATGTCAATTAATCTAGATTATTTAAAGAACTTTTGCTCATCTATATTATTTGTCCACTTCCTTTACATGGAAAAAGTTAGTATCTAGTAAATTTGTTATGGGAACTATTGTTATCTCACTTTTTTGTTTTTGATCTTTTCTAATTTTAAAGCAAACAGAAGTGATGGTAAGAAGAGATCCGGAGTAAGATTTAACTGATACTTCCATGAGATGCAGATCATTCTACTACTAGAGTCAAAAACAGTGAGAGATATTCATAGCAATTCAATTAAATATAAAGGGCTACATATTCTGTAAAGTGAAATTTTTGATGAACAAAGCCTTTCATAAAAAGTAAACATTTGAAAAGATATCTCCTTTCTTCTATCATTTATACTTTCATTTCACAATTGATACTAGTTCATGCTAACTAATGCATAAATACACATTTTACATTTCTTAATAATAGGAATTTTCTTAAAATTTAGGTTGGTTCTCTGTGAATCAGAGATTGAGCACACCAGTCCCAGCAGCCTGCACTGCTGTTTGATACAGGGCAAAGATAGTGAGTGCTACCAGGATAAATCTTCAACCCACTGTTCCCACACATGTTCTGTTCTTATTTTTGTGCTGTCGCAGATGTTTGAGAAATATAATGTTTTCAAAGGAGAGCTACAGTCACTTGTCACATTGAGATACTCTCTGTCATTTGAGGTCAGCAGAACCTGAGCAGATGCTCTGCTTTCTGTAAGTGAAATAAACTCAATTAAACCTTTAATTGATGCACTTTAAATGCAAACAGTAGTTTCATTCCTATGTGGGGGAAATAATTGATCTCCTTGACCAAGATCATTTGAAGGGAATCCCAAGACATGAAAGTTTGTGGTCAAATAGTGAAAGAACCCTTGTGAATGGATGCATTTGCAACTCCTGGACAGATTTATGAAAGAGATGGAAAACACAAGCAATGGTGTCTCTGAAATACCACCTGTCTTTTCTCCCCTTTCTTTTTTTTTCAGGCACACTGTGAACAATTTTTCTCCAAATTTCCCATTAATAACTGAAAGTATTTACTGCACATTTCTTCCCAGTCAGGAGCAAGGGAGGTAGTACTAATAAAGTGAATGCATGATGAATGGGAAGCTCTCTGGGTCTTCTCCTCAAGTAATAGAAGCTGGGGCTTTGCACCGTGGCACTGCAAGGGAGATAGGTCAAGTAGAACAGCAATAGGCAATATTTGTGCCTGTTTTCACGTTTTATGCAATTTGTAGCAAATGCTGTGAGATGTGTCAGTGAAAGAGGTGTGAGTGTTCTGTGCATGAACTGGGGCTGCCTTGGGGCTGTAAAGATGACACGATTAAAATAGGATGATTTATTAAGATAGAAACGTGTGAATGCAATAGCAAGTTGAACACAGCCTTAATGAAAACATGCTATGATTTATTTTTTATTTTCTATTTTACTTTAGAAGGACAATTATACTAAGAATTAGGACTGGATAATTAAAAATGTTATGTATTGCACTCATTTTTGTGCCACCAAATAACATTCTATTTACTATAGTAATATCTTCCATTTTTTATAGTGCTGCATTTTTCCATGGAATGGAGATCTATGGAATTTTGCATTTAAGAAGTGCCCTAGGATCTGTTTTGCTCAGCCCTAAAGCCAGTCATTCATGCACCTAGGAAGGACAATCAGTCTGTTTTCATGTAAGGAGGTGCGGATTCAGAACTCCACTGATCAGAGCCTACATGTGAAATCAGAAATCCTGTGCTCAGACTGAACTCGAATACGCTTTCCTGTTTTCCCTTGCAGTAGGTTTATGTGGCTATCTCACCGATCTCTGTGGAATCAGCCGAGTTCCAATGGTTATAAAATGATCCTTGAATGTTCCTTCAGATATATTTCAGCCTTCAGTTCTGTAAGATTTTGTATGTAAATAGATTACAACAGTGTTATTATTTCTAAGAGGGAAAAAACCCCTCAATGGTGTGTGTTTCCACTTCTCTTCTTGTATCTTTCTCTCTGATTTTTTCAAGCTGAGTTATTTCTCAGAAACACAACTGAATGGGAGACGGTACATATATCTTTTCCCAGCATTTTCCAAACTGCTCAGCCAGCCTGCCATGAAAAAAAAAAAATTCTGAGTAGAAAGTCAGGGCATCTAGAACATGACTGACTACTTAAAACCTTTAAAATTAATTCTGGCTTTATTTAATCTAGAGGGAATAGAGCATTGTGTGCCTTTTGCTTATGTTTACATTTACAGTAAAAACGAAGGCATGATTTGTTTCCCATCCCTAAGCCAAATTACAAAGATTTTCTGTTATAAAAAAGCTCCTGGTTGGTGTTGAAAAAGAATAGCTGTGCACAACAGGAAAACAAGATTACTATGTGCATGACATACAGTCATCAGTGGTCTTGGGATACTCTTTTTGGTAAAAGAACAACAGATAAGAATGAGCAACACATTCCAGTTCCTACAGATTTGCACTCAGGTCCTTTGATGGGAGTGTTTTGCATTGCTGGCTGTAAAACAAGGGGTGGGTGTCTTGGTGGAGGGCCCTTGACTGGCGAGCTTCTCTCCAGAGAAAGGGAAGAGATGTTTGCCATCATTCCGTAAAACCTGTCTGTTTTCCCTTGACCTGACGACACTTGTGGAATTTTTTCTTTTTATTTGGTAGGTGTTGGTTACATAGGGTACAGAAGTTCCTTGGGTTTTGGTTTTTTTATCCAGATAATTTACTCTACTAGAAATTAGTATGGAAACAAAGTAATGGAATATTCCACTTCCCTCAAACAAAGCCCACATGCTGTGCTGTGGGAAGGCTGTCATGTCAGGGCTAGGTATATAAAATAAGAGGTCTTCGAGGTGCTAAATACTCACAGCTCAGTACTTCTGAAATAGAGTGCAGTCTGGAACATATGAACACTCCCTAGATGCTTTGCTCTGAACATAGAAACCCTGCTGAAATCACAGAGTGCACCCATACATGGCTTAAAATTTAAGCTTTAGAAGGCTGGCAAGATATTTGTGTGCTTTTGAATTCCACGACTGGTCTTATGTAAAAAAGTCAAAGATCTTCACATAAAAAATGGTTCTTTTTTCTCCTCCTTCACTTCAGGTGATATAGGCATAAAGAGTTTCAGTTCATCAGATCTGACTGATGTAAACTAAATTTGGGTATTATGCATGGTCAATATACTACAGTGGGGCCTTTGAGTCGCAGGAAGAAGTTGTTTTTTAATTGTGGGGGTTTTGTGTTTTATCATGTTTTTCCATTTCCTATATTGATGGTAAAAAGAAAAGAGAGGAATTATTTTAATAAACTGCAGATCCATTTTTTTTTTTTTTTTAAATTTCTGGAGCAGGAGTGGCATGCTTCTAGGAGCACTAAATAGGAAGGATGACCTACTTTAGTTTAAAACCACAGGTGAACTGAACCTACTTTTTCAAACCTCAGTCCAGCAAGCAATCCCATTAAAACGTGGTCTTGAAATCTTAATGTGTCTTTTATATGAAATTGCTGAGCTAGGAAGAGGTGAAGAAAGCTTTCATCTGACATTGGATAAAGTCTCTCCGTAAAGGCAAGCAGCCTCTCTCTCTGGGCCAATTCTTGAGGTGACAAGGAAAGCAATGTTGTTTTCCATAGAGTAATGTCTTCAGCTTTTTCTTAATTTTTATTATTTTTTTCAGTTTCTGTTGAATCAATTAAACTCTTGAGCAGAAAAGTTTATTACCTTATCCTGCACTATTCTCAACTCTGTAGTGCTGGCAGTAATACCCGTCCTGGGCAGCTTGAATTCTTCCATCTCATCTCACCATGGACTCCTCAGGAAATTGCCATACTGAAACAACTACCTACATGTAGTCTGTCCCTGCATTTTCTTTTACTCAGTGTCTTGTTAGCAGATTTGAGCATTTTAGAAAATACCTGAAGTAATGTGATTGCAGCATTGTCTTCAGGGTGCCTGTGAAAGTGTCAGTGTGATCTCTGGAGGTTGTACATCTGGAAAATAAAACAAACTATCATTTTGAGGTTACTGTTAGTGTGTGTGTCGGGGATGGGATTCAGAGCTTTGTACATGCAAAAGGAATTTATAGTATTTCTTATTTGAAGGTTAATTGGATTTCTGCTGCTAGTGTAGGTAACTGATGCTACTGAGGGAGGTTTGCAGAACAAAAAGGTTGTTTGCAGTCATTTTGGAGTGAGTCTATTCACATTACTGCAATACAAGGGGTGTGGGGGGAGCATGCAGTCTTACTGAAAAACTGCAAACAGCTTAAGTTTTTTGAACCATCTTGCCAACCATTCTAATGCTGTCACAGTTTTTCTCAAATGTGAATCAGACTTACTCATTTTAGACCACATTGCTGAAGATATCACCTAGCATAGCTGGCTTGTGATCCGATGCAATATGCTTCAGTGCATTTACCTATAAATTCTGTTTGTTCTACCTCAGAGATACTGTTTGCACCTTCAACAACATGCTGCAAGAACAAAATGGGAAGTGCTTGCTGAATCTTGAGTGTTGGAAGAAGTAACATTCATTTTGCTAGTGTTTCATCTGAAACAGGCAAAGAAAAAAATGCAATTAATGTAAAAAGACCTGTCAGCATTACCTCCATGTGTATTACAAAAAATACTGCCTTTAATACACTACACCTTTAAAACATTTTAAACATATAATATTGCGCATAAAGCATGATGCTTAACCTCCTGGAGATCAGTATAAATTATTGAAAATACTAACTGTATTTTCAGATTTGCAAGAGATGGAATTTGTGATGGAAATCAAAATCTTACTTTTAGAGAGGATGCTATAGATGGTATAGCAAGTCTGTGGTGTAAGCGCCTTCACGCTTGTCACTTCCCTGCAGTTCCTTCTGGCAGGGGCAGCTTACAAACACTCCTTATAAAGCAGAAATGGCAGCCCTTCTGCTAAAGGATGATCTCCCTGAGCTATGGTTTATTTATGTTTTATAGTATTTTACAAGATTTGCTTCCAGCTAAGTGGGAGAAGTGGCGCACAAGTGATAGGAGGTTCATTCTAACTGACACAAATGTCTGCAGAGCTGTTTCAGCATTGGATTCCCAGCCTTCTCTGTGGTTTCCAAAGTTTTCCATTTCCTTCAGCCCAGATAACAGTATAAATCAGATAAGGGTTGTGTACTGAAAACAATTGTTACAAAGCCACATGCAATGTGTAATTCTGCTCCCGTGTTGGGGTCCCACTCTCCAAAAGTGTTTGGAAGCATTGTGCTAGGCAAGTACAAAAAGTCAGTATGAACAACTTGACTGATAACTGAAACCACCCTTTATTCTTGTGTGTGGCTTGAAAATCTCTTTTGAAATTTGAAATGTTATGGTACATTTGACCTTTAATATTGGCAGTGATTTAATGCTCTACTAAAAAGCAGTTATTGAGGTGGAGTGTCCATGTACCCAGAAGAACAATCTGGATCTTTGTCACTGAGCAATACTATCATTTTTAGGTAAGAAAAGTTGCCTTTAGCAGCTTCCAAGTCCAGTGTTTCTGGATGGAGATGCTAATTTCCCAGAGAGAGAACTCCAGGAACACAGCCTTTAAATATTGATGACAATCAGGAGCTGTACCATATCTGAAAAGACACGGGCAAAGATGAAAGGCAACATAAAAATACACTTAGCATCTTAGAACTCCAGGTTGTTCTGGGTCTCTCTGTGGTCAGGCCAGCTCGCTTTCCATGTTCAGCTGTGAATACTGAGCACGACAACACATCGGTTCATGCAAAGGCTGCAGGTGGGCTAACACAGGTGGTCCTCCAGCTCCTCGTGCCTTCACCCCCACCGCCAAGATGTTGTGATAGAAGGGAAGAAGCTGCTCTGGCTCTCAAGGCAAGGGGTGAAGAGTCCCTGAATCCCTCGGACACTTAAGACCAGAACCTTCCCCGCGCAGGGTAGCTGCCTTTCCCCTAGGCAGCCAGACAGACCTATGGATTGGGAGCGGCATGGTTCCTGCCGTGGCTGTTGGAGAAGCGAGAAGCACGCCCGCTCTCCGGTGGCTGCCAGCGGATCACACTCACACGTGCCTGCCCCTGCCCCTGCCCCTGCCCCTGCCCCTGCCCCAGCCCCGGCCGCGGGGCCCGCCCCGCTGGCTCTGGGAGCTCTCGGGGGCGGGGGAGCCGCTCCCCTGCGCGCACGCCCCCGCTGCCGCCGCCGCCGCCCGCGGCTGGATGCCGAGGCATGAAGAGGAGCCTCCCCAGCGGGCGGGCCGAGGCGCGTTTGGGTTTTGTGCGGCTGCCGACCGGCTGCTCCATGCGGGCTCCGTCCCCCGCGGCCGCTCGCCGCCGCTGCCGCCCGCCGTGGGATGGAGGCGCAGGGCAGCCGCCGGCGGCAGCTCCCCGTCCTGCTGCTCTGGGGTAAGTGGCTGGCGGGGCTGGCCGGGGGCGTCCCGGCAGCGTGCGGTGGGGCTCGCCACTACCGCCTCGGGACTGCTGCACTGGGACCGGCTGAGCATCCTAGCAGTCCCCGAGAGCAGTGCTTTCTGCCGGGGCGTGGGGCTGAAGTTCGGGGAGGTGGGAGCGCCCCCACTTTGGCTAGAGCATCCCTTTGGGAGGGAGTCTCCGGGCGTTCCTTGCCGGCGGGTCGGGACGGAGCGAGGGTCGCTTTCCCTCCGGGGCTCTCCACGCCGAGCAGAGCGGCGGCTTTGCAGCGAGAGCGTTCCGGCCACGCCGGGCCGGCAGCGGGGCCGGGCGCTGCGTCAGGGCCACTGGTCCCCTTCAGCATCGTGCCGACATCACCGGGAGGAGTCCCCGAGCAGGGCGCTCAGGCCCCAGGCAACACGATCTGAAACTTCCAGCGTTAGTCAGGCTTTCCGTCTTGGATCCCACATGGATTCTGGGGAGGTGTATTTGGCTGTTGGGGAAGGTTTTCTCCTGCAGACTGAAGGGCTGGTTCCTGTTAGAGTAGTTGAGTACGTAGTTATCAAGCACAGGTATCCTTCAGATCTTTCACTTAGAGAGCCTTGGCTGGTAAAAAAACTGTTTTATTGTTCCTTGTCAGGTAGATTGGTTTAGGGCTCTCAGATTTGATGTGTTGCAGTAATCTAAAGTTGCCAGAAGTTGGTTCTGATCATCTTCACTCAACAGTAAATGAAGAGATGTAGTTAATTCCCTGTGAGTCACACTTAAGGGCCAAAAATTTGAGCCTGGTACCTTTAGAAGATGTATCTAAGGACTTCAGAACTTTGTTTGGTATTTTAGGCTCCTTCCAAAGTACAAAGCTGGTAAACACTGTACATATTTCTATGAAAAGACCCACCAACAAGTGGATGGTTGTATTGACAGTGTTCAGTAGCATCATCCTTAGCTGGTCTGTCAAAAAAAATGACATGTCATGTGCACAAGTTTCTGATTCTCTGTGGCTTGACTTCTAAAATCTTACCTTAGTTGCTCAGTTTTTTGTTATTCCTCAGCTGAAAAGGAATAAAAAGATGGCCAACACTTGTCTTGACACATGAAAGATTTAAACAGTCTTCAACTTAGGGAACTAGGCAATATCTTTTTTGTATGGGGGGATGTCTTGATGTAACTGATTTTTGCAATGCAAAATTGCCCACTGGAGATGTATTTTCAGAGATTTGCTAGAGTGAAGGACAGTGTGCCTGTGGTTCAGGAAGCTACAGAAGGACATTTTTCACCAGTGAGGAACAGATAAATCAATTGTGCTAGACATTTTTAACCGTGCTTGTTCCATTCCTAATAGAGTAACACACGCACAAAAGGTTTTAAGAATATCTGTTAACTGGTAATATAATATATGACTTTTGCTTGAAATTGGAAAGGATAGATATAATCAAGAACTAATGAAATGAAACTGATTTCTTAGTAGAAAAACTTTGGAGTTCTAGGATGTGAAATCATGTTTTTTAATAAGAAAAAGCCTAAAGTGGTAGAGAACTAAATTTCTTCTTTGGGAATACAAACACAATTTTAAACCCAGTTGTTTTGGAAGAATTTTTACTCTAATTGAATGGTCATTCCTAATGACTTCTTTTGATTAAGCAGAGAGATGTGACCTCTGCCATTAAGGTGAAACCACCATTCCTCAGTGTTAAGCTCACTGAATGCAATAGGAGGCCGATCTGGGTGGGGTGTGGGACTGTACTTCTGTAACCTCGGACCACTGCTTTCTGTATCTTTCTGCCTAGGACTCTTTACACATTATCTCTATGCATAACTACCTGTTGTGTTGTCCATCCTTAGTGAAGATGGCAAAAAAAGGCAGTGTGCTCACTCGGTGATTGTGGAAGTTGGATTTGCTGAGTGTGGAGGGGAAGGAATACATCAGCTGAAGTACTTGGTACACAGGCTTGTCCTCAGTTCTGTGAGATACTGATGACATCCAGAATGGGGCAGAGCAGGAAGCACCAACTGTCAGGTGAAATCCTCTGATTTGCTTAGCAGAGCTGTAGATACTTAGAAGACACCCACTAACTGTGGAATCTAAGCATCTAAAAAATAATCTAAGAAACAGTGTTAATTTACCATCATACCAAATTCTCTTATTCTACTTCTGTGTATGGAAACTGGGGTAAGAAGAAAAGTGAGGGCTTGACCAAGACTTTTAATAGACAATGTGGGCTTTTTACATGCGTCATAGTTTTGGAATCCCTGCCCAAACTGTTCTCCTTTATTCTTTATGTAACACCTGCATTTCAGTGGTACTATTTGTACCTGAGTTAAAAGCTGCTACGAGAGTAAAGCTGGGTATTTTTTAAATTCTCGAGTAATCTTTCTCAATATATTTGTATAAACCCTATCAAGAGAGATGGTGTGATCCTTATCTGGAGCAATTCTTGTATGCAGATTTCAAAGCTATTCAGCAGGTTTTTGCATTTCATAATCCTGTTTTCACAGGGGTTAGCCAAGCTTAGTGCTTTGGTCACAAGTGAGCAGCTGGACAGTTGGAAACAGCTTGGTCCCAATTACATTTTTACTTTCTGTTTTCAAGACTATACCTCATCTTCAGACAATTATGAAAAAGCTGTCTATAGAAGTCTGAATTCTGTACGGTCCTGAGCTTGCCTTGTGTGAAACATGGCATATGTAAGTCCTGGAGTTTGGATTCCAATGATGAAAAAAGTATCCAACAGGAAACAATTTTAGTGGGTTAAAGTTTGAAAACCAAGTCAAGGGATTTTTTCCCATTATTTTCGTATGAATATCATGCTGTTCTGCAGCTGCAAAGGGTGGAACAAAGAAAGGGAATACCGTCGTAGGAGTTCTGAATTTACTAGACCCAGGCGAGTGTGTGTGTGTGTGTGTGTGTACAAAACAAATAAACTTTTGCAAAACAAAACATCTCATTTTGAGACAGACCACAGAGTTCTAAAAAACCCACTTCTCTACCAAAATGATGTTTCATATTCTAAAGATGTGATTTTCCACACTAGGCAAGCAGGAAGACAGACAGCAGACCCTACCAACATCCATCCTGAAAGCAAAGCATCTGATGTACATCCAGCCTGTGTTCCAATTTGCTCTTGGATCCAGGCATTCTTCCCACTGCCCTTCACCCTGTTTGTGTCTCCTAATTCTTTTATTTGGGAAGGTGTTGCTTCTTTCCTAAGATCTGCATGCAGCAAGGGACAGGTTCATACCACTTCCCTTGAGAGCTGAATAGCAGGACTGTCCCTGTGGTGGCAAGTGGACTGCAGGTAGTAGTACAGAGCATCTAATGCTATCTCCAGCTGGCTTGGCCCCAGCCCTCAGGAGAAATGGCATTCCATTTTTGAAGGTAACTCCAGGCTGAAAGTATGGAGGAGAAAACAGACTTTTAAATCCTAATTTACAGCAATGAGCTCTGATCCTGGAAACCATTTATCTAGTAAACTCTTGCTCCTAAATTAGTAAGATCTTTCTATGTACATCCTTGTTAAGGTTTTAAATACCTTTGGTATCTTAGGTAGCTTTGTCAGTAGGTTTGTTTTGCCTTTGAGGCAAATCACAAGAGACTGTGGAGATTGAATTCTATACTGAGATAGACAGGTACTGCTTTAGGTGCAGATACACACAGTCTGCATGTTTTCCAGGAAAGAGTCTTGAGCTGAGCTCAAGGGGTGTCATGGGAGGTTTTGTCAGTTGAGTTGTGTTTAAGCATTGCACCACCAGTAGTTTTTGTACTGTTTGTGTTTTAGTTTCTCCCACCTATCTGCTGGTAACTGAGATGATTCATGGCTTGAATTGCAGACAAATGAATCAATTTCCAGTTTGCCTAACCAAGGAAAAAAGTGCAGTGAGCGGTCCCTTATAAAACACCATTTGCTACCATCTGTGTCTTGGCTATTGAAATCAGTACTTGAGAGACACATGAAGAAAGTAAACTGTGTTTTCATTTAGGGCTCAGAGAGATTAATTTTCACAAGCATAATGAAACCTGTTTTAATTCACACCCTTTTAGTTCAGTGAAAGCTCTCACATGAACCATTTTATTTCAGAACAGAATTTCAGAAGTGTATTGTTTCTTGTTTTATGGAAACAGCCTGTCTTTTCCAAAATAAGAATCTCTTCACAGCCAGGCTTGCATTGAGATAAACTGGAAAATATAAATGGAAAAAATTGACATTATTTTGATGTGAATGTATATGAGAGCAACCTGAAAGCTGCTTGAAGGACTCTTAGGTCTTCTGTGGAAATGTGCAAGTATGAGAAAAGAAAGTAGTAACAAAGTGGAATAGGAGAAATGAAGGGTGATTAAGCCCAAAAATTCTGAAAAGACACCTATGGTTGCTTCCTTGAAACTGGTCTGAAAAGAGGAGTCAGCTTTTTTCCTTGCTAAAAACCTCAAAAGAAAATGCAGTGGGACTGTTAGAAATGGTCCAAAGGGTAGAGAGAATCCCTTGTTGTACTCAGAGCAGCTTTACATGATCTACCATATTGTCTTGGACAAGGGGCAAGCCTGCATAACAGCCCTTGGCCTCAGTTCATCTCCAGAATTTTGCCTGTGTGGAGACAGATTGATGGCCTTCTGCAGATGGGATGTCTCTTGCTCCCCCATGCTCTGAGCCAGGGCCACTCTCAGCTGAAGAGGAAGATGTGGTAGGCGCTGCTGAGACCCTAGCAGAGCACCAGGCTGATGAAAGCACATCTTGTTTGCATCTAACAAGATTAACCTGGGTAAGCAAAGGACTGTGCAGAAGCACTGGGCACTACAGTAAAGCATCTGTCTTAAGATTTTCACATGCTAATAAATGTGACTAATATGTCTTTATTTTGCAGAGAATTATCTGTGGGCAGTCCCAGAATAAGTAGTGTAATTAACATTGGCCTGTAATGACTGTCATTTACTGTGTGAAATCATTTTGTTTCCAAATGTCACAAGTGACAGATTCCTTCTGCATCCTTTTGTGTTCAGAGAGATTCATGCTAGAGACTCTAATTGTTATAGAGTATTACTGTGTTGTTGTTGTCTCAAAATACATAGTTTGAGATTTGACAGGGTATGCAGCTTTTTTTCTGGGTGGCCCTCCTGCATTTAGCAGAAAGGAGAAGAGATTTCACAGCTATAAAACCTTGTGAAGAGATGGGGAGATACTGGAACAGGAAATGGAAACTTAAAGAAGTCATTCAAGTAGTCATTAACAGGACACAAAGCTCATGTTTCTTCTGAGACTTCAGCACTTGGACTTGAGGTTTGATCTGTAATCTTCTCTCTTGCATGTGCTATGTGACTGGAGAGTGTCCTCAGGGGTGTTCTCCTGATGTGGTGGTGTGAAGGCCACGCAGGTGCTTGCGGTTGGCATTGTCTGATGAGCTGTGGCTGTCTCCAGCATACCCAGACACACGTTCTGTAGCTTTGGGGTGGAGGTGGCCATTTGCTTGAAGGGGATCTCAGCCTTTGCGTCAGGGTTTTGCTGTCTGGTAGCCACATGGGGCCGTGGAAGGACCCACGCTGGAGCAGTTCATGAAGAACTGCAGCATATGCGGATGACTCACGTTGGAGAAGTTTGTGGAGGGCTCTCTCCTGTGGAAGGGATACAGCACCAGAGTAGGGCAAGAGTGTGAGGAGTAGTCCTCCTGAGGAGGGAGGAGTGACAGAGACAATGTGTGATGAAATGACTGCATTCATTCATTCAGCCCCCATTCCCCATCCCCCTGCACTGCTCCAGGACGAGGAGGTAGAGAAATTAGAAGTGAAATTAAGCTTGGGAAGAAGAGAGAGATAGGGGGAAGGCATTTTAAGAATTTGTTTTATTTCTCATTACTCTATTCTTATTTTAATTGGCAATAAATAAAATTAATTTTACCACATTGAGTCTCTTGCCCATGATGGTAGCTGTTAAGCCCTGTCCTTGACCCATGTGCTTTTCATTATATTTTCCCTCCTCCTGGCCAGCTGAGGAGGGCTGTGGCTTGATAGGCCCCTGGTTGAATGATCTGCTCCAATTGATTGGCCTAAGTAATTTCTTATGCCAGAATCTGTTGCATTGCAGTTTCCTATATACCTATATACAATTCGGAAAAATTATAATGTGTAGAGATCATGTTGCCATGCAAGGATATGTTTATTCCTTGGAGCCAGGGTGCTGTTGTGAAAAGCCTATGAGCAGGTACATAAACAGCAGTATAAGTAGACTTGTGAAACTTTGAATTTTGTTAGTGTTTCATTGTCTTGTGAGTTCTTCATGGCAACATGTCATTTAAAATATTCTGTGATCATGTAGGTGAATATCCAGGGCTCTGGAACCCTAGCAGTCAAGCTGGGCTGCTGAAGAAAAACAACGTACATTTGGATGGTCAGGCCAACTTAGTATTTCATAGTAGGCATAGAATTGATTCACTGGAATCATGTTGACGTAATACCTCAGCATGGTATGTAACAACATTAGGAATCTGTGAGAGGAGTTCATGCAGCATCAAGAGAAGGTGGTTGTGCAGGGGGGGGAATTTTTCGTCATCTGGTCAGAAAAGGAAAAAATAATTTTCCCAGGCCTTCTATGATGGTAGTATCTTGATTTAAATGTTCTGCCTGTCAAGGGAAGAAGAAACTTTAAATGCCTTCAAGTATCCCATGGTTTTAAACACTTCCTCAGGAGGGAGTGTGCAGTGACCCTTGTCTGTGAAATCTTCATGGGTCATTTCCCCTTCCCAAAGTTATTTAAAAAAAAAAGGTTGCTTGACTTCTCTTTCAGGCTACCTCACAGGAGCAAACTGGAGCCTCTATTGACCTTGAGGGACTGGTGTTTCACACTCTTTCACAGGTGATTAGGTATGAAATGAAGTCTGTATTGTGCTGACTTTTTTTCCTTATTATAGGAAAATCTTACATTACATCACGTGTTCTTTTGTGTTTTCCTCCCTTTCTGACTAATGACAGGCATCTGGGTTGCAATAATGAGCAGCCATTAGATCAGATATGTTCTTCCAGGTGATCTGTGACAAGCTGAGGTCCTAGTTACAGATGGCCAACTTCAGGGGCTGTCACAGTTCTCATGTGTTCTGGGGTGTGTGTCTCTCAATAGTAATTGCAAGCTATCTCACTGTTGAGGGCAGTGAATTAGAATTATGCTGTCTCATTAGTTGATGTAGCTTTCCCATAAATTGCACAGCTGGCACATTTCACAGTTATCTTTTGGGCAGAGAGATCATGTCCTTCAGTTGCTTTGGTAACATTTTCTGAGAGGAGATAGTGGTGAAATAGGTACTGGCACCAGACTGCCACTGGCTCACACTGTAAGACTGGTGCTGGTTTCTGCTTGTGACCTTAGACAGACTTCTTACTTAGAAGTAAGAAGACAGATTCTACTTAGTTTTGTCGTTATTTCCATAGTTCATGTAAAATGCATATCTCAGTAGCAGTAGCTACTACAGCACTACACTACAAGGCTGTAGTGAACCTAAAGAAGTAGAGATGTTTAGGGGGTGAAAAAAAGATTTTTTACTTCTATTTGCTAGAAGTGTATTTATCTGCAGTTGTAAATCATGAAGAGCTATGGTCTGGTTGTTCTAGATGTTACACACTTATGTGGCAACTACTGGATGCCTAAACTCAGAAGACCAGGTCTTGCAGGCAGAAGTTAGATGAAAACAAGGAGCACAAAGCCTTTGGCAGGCCCATAGATACATGGTGAATAACAGTCATTGCGTTACATCCTAGCTAACACACACCAACGTTAATTCAGTGAGTTTGGGTTTGTTAGGAGTGTTGTGCTTGCCTCTGCTGACCGTGGGGCACTTCTTGATGTGTGTAATCGTCTGGAACTCTATTCCTTCCACCTTACATCATAGAATCATAGAATAACCTGAGTTGGAAGGGACCCACAAGGATCGCTGAAGTCCAGCTCCTGGCCTTGCACAGGACAGCCCCAAGAATCACACCATGTACCTGAGGGTATTGTCCAAATGCTTTTTGAACTCTTTTAGACTTGGTGCTATGACCACTTCCTGGAGGAGCCTGTTTCAGTGCCCAGCCGTCCTCTAGGTAAAGAACTTTTCCTAATAACCAACCTAAATATTCCCTAACACCACTTCAGGACATTCTCTCAGGTTCTGTCACTGAGCACCACAGGGAAGAGATCAGTGCCAGGCCTTCCACTTCCACTCATGCAGAAGTTATAAACCACAAGGAGGTCTCCTACAGGCTGGAAAAGCCAAGCAACCTAAGCAGCTCCTCGTATGGCTTTCCCCTTCACCATCTGGACCTCAGCAAAGCCCTTGACACCTGCTCTTACAGCGTGCTTCTGGAGGAGCCAGCAGTCCACAGCTTGGACAGGTGCACTCTTTGCTGGGTTAAGAAGTGGCTGGATGGCTGGGCGAAGAGAGTGGTGGTGGACGGTGTAGCCAGTTGGTGTTTGGTTTTAGTGGGATGTTCCTGGGATCAGTGTTGGATCCAGTTTAATATCTTTATTTGATGATCTGGGTGAGGGGATCAAGTCTACACTTAGTGAATTTGTGGATGACACCAAGTTGCATGTCGATCTGCTAGAGGAGAGAAAGGCTCTGCAGAGGGGTCTGGACAGGCTGGATCAATGGATCTGAGGTTCAACAAGGCCAGGTGCCGGGTCCTACACTTTGGCCGCAACAATCTCATGCAGTGCTGCAGGGTGGGGGCAGAGTGGTTGGAAAACTATCTGGCAGAAAAGGACCTGGGGGTGCTGGTCGACAGCTGAGCATGAGCCAGGATGGCCAGTGGCATCCTGGCCTGTATCAGAAGTAATGTGGACAGCAGGAGTAGGGAAGTGATTCTCCCCCTGTATTCAGCACTGTTGAGACCACACCTTGAGTGCTGTGTGCAGTTTTGAGCCTCTCACTTCAAGAAGGACATTGACTTGCTAGAACGAGTCCAGGGAAGGGCAGTGGAACTGATGAAGTCCTATGAGGAGTGGCTGAAGGAGCTGGGGTTGTTTAGCCTGGAGAGAAGGAGGCTTGTGGGAAACCTTATCACTCTCTACAACTGCCTGAAAGGAGGGGGTAGCCAGGAGGGGGTCAGCCTCTTCTCCCAGGCAATCAGTGACAGGATGAGAGGACACAATCTTCAGCTGTGCTGGGGAGGTTTAGGTTGGACGCTAGGCAGAATTTCTTCACAGAAAGGGTGATTTGATACTGGAATGGGCTGCCAGGGAGATGGTGGAGTCACTGTCCTTGGAAGAATATAGGGAAAGACTGGATGTGGCACTCAGTGCTCTGATCTAGTTAACAAGGTCATAGGTTGGACTGAATAATCTCAGAGGTCTTTTACAATCTAACTGATTCTGTGATCTTTGCAGCTGTCTTTGGATGCTTTCTAATAGCTTAATAATGTATTTTTGTGTTGTATTTATTTTATTTAAATACATTAAATTAATGTATTTTTTATGTTGCGGTGCCCAAAGCTGCACACAGGACTTGAGGTGAGAACACAGAAGCACAGAGTAGAGTGGGACAGTTGCTCCCCTAGACCAGTTGGTGATGCTATGCTTGTTGCTAAATGTCATCTTTAAACCGCTTCTAGTAGCACTGATTTCTTTTCCGTCTACAAATAAATGTCCTCCTCTTACCCTTGCTCAGTTTTAATTTCTGAAAGGATGGATTTCGAATCAAGGATCACATTTGTGTATGTCACTTTTGTAAAAGTGTGAAAAAAGTATATTTCAAGCAATTGATTCTGCTCTTGGAGTATTTAGTTTATTCACTGTCTGAAAGTCAGTGGTTATAAGAAAAAGGTCTTTTACATTTTAGTTGCATACTGCCTCATCAAAAATGTAATGGTACAGAAAAGGCTTGTAGAAAACATTGTTAAATTTCAGGCTGAGCCAGGCAACTTCCAGCACAATACAGATCTTAGTGAACAGATAATAAATCCCTTCACAAGTTAGTTGTTGAACTGGTATGTTTAATTTAATTTTTTTATTTGATAAATGATTAATTATTAATAGAGAAAGAAATATTTTATTAAAAATACTGGTTATATATTCATTTAAATAGAGCATGCCAGTTTCAAAGTAGTAGAATACCCATCCAACACTTCTGGCAGTAGACAGACTGTGCAAAAATTGTGGCGCATTCTGAACATGCTGCCAGCAGTGACTTTAGAACTTCAAAAAACAATGTAAAGGACAATAATTTGTGTTGCTACTCTGAAAGATTCTCAGTTGAAGCATGAGCGCAGAATAATGGTCACATTTCCTAGCAGTCACTGGAAAGCTGAGGAAGTCTGTAGCAGCATGGGTTGGAACGATTGATGCCCTCGGACGCATTCCCTGTTGATTCCTACTGATGAAATGAAAAGACTTAATTTGTTTCCTTTCAAGCTTTTCTTGCTCTGCAGGAAGAAGACTCTAATGTCTGAAATAGTTAACACTCTGAAATTACCTTCTCAATTTAAAAACAATAATGTAGTGCCTCTAACTGTGATAAAGCAAGTATTGAGCTGCCCTTTTAGTTTTGAATATTATATTTCTGTGGCTATATGTGCATCTTCCATACCATTGACACAAGGGAATAAAAAGAGCATTAAAAAGGATTCAGTGTCAAAGCTGGAGATAATGCCAAGCTGAGTTTCCTGTTATGCTGGCTCTGAAGCAAACTTCTTGAACTGTAGACAAATCAGTGCACCCTGCCAACAGGTTTACCTTGCTCCTGCCACTCCATATGCTGAGACATATTGTTTTCTGGGCCAATTTTGAACGCGAGTATAACACTTCTTTCAAGTACTATATTTATTGCAAGCTTCTGTTTATTCCTGGCATCCTTCCTTTGTTGAGTTCCTGTCATTGCCTGTCTCTGTGAACTTCAGTTGCCTCATTTCCTTGGTTGCTTTCACACTATGTGATGTTTTTGCGTCCTGTCCCTGTCCCCCTCTCCCCATTCCACTCCTCTTTATGAAGAAGTTTCAAAAGATCAGTTGGTAGCTGAGAACAAAAGATGACCTTCTGAGCCACGTATATTGTGCAGAGGGTTATTTAAAGAGTTGACAGGTGGTTTAATTTTTGTACCAAGTGCATTATTTTTCTTTTCCTTCCACTTTTATAGTG
This sequence comes from Certhia americana, assembly GCA_018697195.1. Lineage (NCBI taxonomy): Eukaryota > Metazoa > Chordata > Aves > Passeriformes > Certhiidae > Certhia > Certhia americana. The sequence continues at coordinate 58,219,165 of CM031858.1, read as the reverse complement.
GCCTCTGGGCTTTCCCATCAAGTTGTAGGATTTCTTAGCTTATTCAATGTGTTTTGTTTTGGCCATGCACATTTGACTTGACCCCAATAGAAGAGTTTCAGAAAAGGTTTTGGAAGGCAACCATGTGATGCTTGTGTTAGGTCATCTTATTCTTCTGTATTCACACAGACCCTAGTGAAATGAATCTCTTAAAATTATGAATGCAGGTAATAAAGAAACCCTACACCAATTGTAATCAGTGTTTTTTTGATGTAGTAGGATGGCTCTTGACATTGTGTGAGAGCATAGGAGAATTTCTTTTGCCTTAGATACCCTGAAGTGTCTGTACATTCCTGCAAGAACCTGTAGTGATATGACTTGGGTTTTGCATAAAAGATTGTTGAATTTAACATGAACTTCAGTAGTACCTGTGCAACAGGCAGCTTTATTCAGCATTTAAATACCTGCAGAAACACTAGGCTGCTGTAAGGTTGGCTTATTCAGTATTTAAAATCAGGTTTATAAGAAAATGTGGATATTGATATTTGATCAGTATGATGAAATTGTACAGATAGATCTACAGATTATATTAACAGTCTTGATCCCTCACCTATGTTTCCCACAAATCATATGTGCATGATTGCAGAGCAGCAGTTCCCATTTCAAACTCTGGTTTTACTTGCTTTTGTGAATTGTATGTCAGGACAGTTCTTGCACAGTTATGTGCTGCTATCAGTGAAACTTCAAGTTTGCAGAGAGGCAGCTGTTAGGTTAGTACATAAGTTCCAATGGAGATCTATCCTGATGAAGATAAAGATTAGATGGTGGTAATTGGCAGGATTGCCTTTAAAAAGAGATACAGAGGTAAGCTCCTCAAGGTCCATATATGTTCTTTTTGCTTATGAAAATTATGATTGATAAAAATGAGGTTTTGAATGAACATCACAAATTTTGAAGAATATGCACAGTATTATACTGCTGTAATTGCTGGTTAAAAGGTGCATACAGAAGTTTTATCTGTTAAAATAAGAATTATTCTGAGAAGGTTCGGAGACACTCAATTATACTCTCAGTAATAGCGTCTTGAAGAGACATTCAGACAAGGGAAAATTGTAACATTTCACTCATATATTTGCACAGAATTTTCAGAATTGTTCTTAAAACATGTTTGGAGAAAGGTGGAGTAGGGAGAACACATAGCAATTCATATGCTTCTTCAGATTTATTGAAGTAGTTGCAAGACAGATATTGAGTGCTTCTTTTAAGCTTCTGGGAAAAATATCAATGAATAATGATAGTATAGAAGAAAAATAAACATTGAGAAATATTTTTCCATTTCACAGAAAAAGCTTAAGTGCTTGACAAAACTACAGGACAGTTACCCTGTCATTTTTCCCATTTGTGAATTTACATATGGCTGTGAATCTCATTTTGAACTCCCTTTCTATTGTCAAAATGATGTCTTTTTGCAAAAGGAGAGTAGATAATAGCAGGTTCTAGTGAAGGTCTAGGATGAGATTTTTCATATACAAGATTTTGAAGTTGTGAATAAAAAAATTGGGTTTTTTCCCCTGAGTTTTCTTATTTTCCATTACTTTCTCTCTTACTTTGTTTATCTTCTCTTTTTCTTACCAAAAGCCCTTCAAATCTATTTTTCCTCATCCTTCATTTGATGATACTTTGCTTCACTTCTTGCTCTGGCTGTAACCTGTTTTTCCCTTCCCATCTGATTCAGCTGATGCTAGGGATAATCACACATGCTGCTACTGTGTATGGAGAGAAAAAAAGTGAGCACCTAGTTCATGCAGCTAGTACAGTTACACTGAACCTCCTTTTCTCTCCCTAAATGTCAGTTCAGGTGGGAGTGTATGCCAGCTGTTTTGTTCTGGGGTCTTGATAACACCTTTCAACGCAAAAAAAAGACCCATTTTGCTTCTTCTGTGTATCTTCTAATGAGATTCTTGCTATGAATCTTCTAATGAGAGACATCATGGCATCAGCCTTTCAAGAAGAAAGGTAAGCTTGCCCCATCTTAAAAGAGCTACTGGAAAGTTTTTATTTAGACTATCATGGCCAGCATGCTGTAGTCTCCTGATTAAATTTTTGTAATGAGTTGAGTATCTCAACCAAAGAAAATAGAGAGGTGGTGCATGGTAATCTGAATGGTAATGAATCTGTTTTACCCTTCTCTGAAGGTATCTGGACTCTTGGTTGAGAAGAGGTGAAAAACATCCTGTGTTACTTTGTTATGAGCTAATCAAAAAATGCAAAAAGCACATTTTCTTATGGGCAGGAGGATTTGTGAGCACTAACCTGTAAGCCTTTATTCAGTATTCAGTTTATCACAGCTTTCCTCACTGACACTTGGGGCAGTCTGGTTCTTTCTAGTTGTAAATACTCTATTTATTTGTATCGCTGTGGTCTTGTGAGGATAAATGCAGCCATAACTATGAAAGATATAGAGCACAGTGATAGGAATTGATAAAATAAGAATTGGAAGTGCAGCCTGCGATCTTCCAGGGGACTACCAGAGGTATCTATATGCACCTTACACTGTTTACCCATAATAGGTGGGTTTGGGTTCATTGTAAAGCATGTGCTTTTAATGTGATCTTCAGTCTTCTGTGGTCAGTAAGTCACATTTTCAAATGAGGATTCAAAAAAAACCTACCCAGGGAATCAAGTATATTTATTAGTCCATCTGCTAATAGCCTGGAAAGAAAAGCTCTCTTGTTGTGAAAGAGATACAGTCATCAGAGTGTATTGTGGAGTTTCATCTCTGTGTGTTTGGATGCGTTACAATTTTCCGATGTGTGGATTCCTGCTCTTCACAGTACATGCTGGCTTGTTAGTACCTAAGAGATTAGTGCTTTTCTGGAAGTAAAATATGTTCCTTAAAAGGATCTAAATTCTTCTTGCATGCATGTACACAATAATTTTCAGTTAACTCAGTTGACAGCTTGGCACATCCCAGCGACCATGGTCTAGATTAATGATTGGTACTACTAATCTGCTGTGTATATCTTGATCCATTTTATTGGAGTCCCGTGTATTTTATAAACAGGGAGGCACCCATCTGTGTGAAATAATTAATTTAATTTCTGATGTGAGATTAACACTATAAAGATTTGTCAGCGATTTTTATTTTTCAGTGAGACATCAAAAATAATTGAAGCCATGTCCCTCTTAGCTATTACAAAATCCTGGGTGTGGCTGGAGCTGTGCAAACACAGTGTGCTTCTGTTAATTTAATCCATCTGGATATACTGTAAATCACTAATCATAAGGCTTCTTCTGTTGGTATAGTCTGTTTCCATTTGGATGCTCTTCCGACATACCTGTGTTAGTGTAACTTCTGCATAAGAAGCTTATAGGTTTTGATTGTAATGTTTTTCAGAATGTTTGACATCACTGTGCAAAAGCTGGAGAGTTAAACACAGCAATATGCTTTTAATGAAGAGCGTATACTCTTACTTATGGCTGTATTTGCTTAACAACAAAAGGATTTTTTTTCCACTACATTTTAGAATGTGCAGTACACCTATGTTTTGAATATATGTGTTATCTTCTTGAACTTCCTCACCCTTAAGAAGCTTGAAGTAAAAATTACGCTGTCCCTAATCCATAATATTAGAAAACAGAGGAAGGAGTGCTATATAGAGACCCATAAGTCTGACTTAGCCATTTAAAGGATAGATAAAAAAGAATTTAAAAGCATAATGTTCTCTAAACGCTTGTTATTTCACTCAGACACACTCTAAGAAAATTTAAACTAATGTTTGAATAAGCATTTTGCATATTCTGTTGAAGTGTAGTTATCTTCTACTTGGCTTGTAATTGCACTAATCCTTTTATATAAGTGTGGAGGTATCTAACTCATCTTTTTTTTTTTTCCCTTCCTAGTTAATGGTCTAATGACACTTGGATTCGCAGGTGAGTCTTTCTTCAAAAATTGAAACTTTTGTTTCTGTTTTGCTAATCGTTGCCATTTGAGAAACACTTCCATCCTGTCTCATCTCAATTAGTCAACTGTCATAATATTTTACAATTGGTCTTGTCCATTGGCTGTATGCAAAGAAAGTAGTGTTGTAGTGTTTTGTAAAGGTTGTTCTCAATAGTGATGGTGAAACTGCAGAATTATCCAAGATTTTGAACTCTTTTGGTCAGGGATTTAGACAGAAACTCTTGTGTCACCAGATTGCGCTCAAATGATTCTGACAGAGGGATTTTCTCTATGACTGTGAAAAATACTGAAGTTTTAAATACAGACAACCAAAAATACCAAGAGCATGGAAAATCCATTCAAACACTCTGCTGGGAAGGGGCTAGAGTAAATTGTCAGCACATGTGACGTAGTGGAAGATAAACTTGTACTCTGTTGGATTTGGTTATAAATCAATTGATAGCTGGCTGTTTAGAATATCCTGCCAGAAAAATCAGCTTTGTGTAACTTTTGTCAAAGCATCAGTACAGGATTTAAATTGCAAGCTATGAAATTTTCATATGTGGTTTTGAATTCTGCACAGCTTTAGCATTCATCTGCAGGTCTAGCTGTGGAAGTGTAACTGGTAACTGCTGCAGTTGCCAGATGAATTGACAGGAACACTTAAGTAGGCAGGATCTGTGTTGTCATGTTAACTTCCCAAGGATAAAATTATGCTGCCCCTGTGGTAATTTTTGCCATTTTTTTCACTGGTGATTAATTGTGGTTCTGACTTTTTGCTGACATGGATGAAGGCTTCATGACAGCTTTAAGAGCACTGCCAGTCAGACATGATGAAGGAGCAAGGTTTAGGTCCTAGTGAGCGAGCTGTACACCTGAAAAGGTTTGTGGTCTGTAGGAAGTTGCAGAATTAGGGTTTCAGGCATAGTATAGGCTTCTTGATATGGGCCTGCTCTTGGCAAATATGTGAAAGCAAAGTGTTTATTTGGCCAGATGGGATGGTTGTCATTTGTCATACAGCGTCACGGAGAGAGTGACCACAATCTAAGAAGTCAGCTGTGATAGCTGGAGTTAAATTGCAGGGTGCTTCTGCCCAGGCTCCAAAAGAACCAGCTCCTTCCAGGGTGAAATGATTGTTCTCGCAAGCCTGCTTTACAATCACATGCCTCATTTCCAGTGGAGATACTCAAGCTTCTGAGTGATGGCTGGGTTATGATGTGAAACCTGAGACCAGTCATCTTGCCTTAGAGTTTGGGGTTTTCTTTACCAGATAGTAAGGAATGAGCCATAAGGACTTCTCTTCTTACCAAGCAAAGCCCTGTGTGATTTTGACCTCAGTTGGCCTCAGGCAATGTGTTTGGCTGTTACCACACAAAATTAGAACCACCAGCTCTTTTCAGCAGTGATGGGATCCTGCTTTCAAAGTAACTAATAGAAGCAAAAGAAATAACTCCTCTCCCTGGTGTAAATATGTTCTTGGTGAAAATTTCTTTTAGGAGTAAATGTCTGTTCTCCTTGGCTTTATTCTTAAAAAAAGCTGTTCCTCCAGAATTCTCAGGGGGATTCCCTATATATACCAGTTTGTTAGGGTTGCAGTTTTGTTCATGTAAATACATTTCTTGGATTTGAGCTGCTGTGAAGGGAAAAAATTACACAGGTTTTCTTCTGACTAATTTAATTTAGACATTTGTATTAAATATGTTTATATACATATGTTTATGGGTAATTTTCAATGTTAATGCATTTTTTATGCAGAAGAATGGTCAAAATAGTGACATCATACAGGCAAAGCGAGACATGTTTAATGGCTTGATCAAAACAAAATGTTTCAGGCTTATCAAAATCAAACATTAGTCTGAAGAAATTTTTTTCAGAATTTCAGTTTTATAAGAAATATGAAAATATTATCTTCATAATCCAGTGCAGACATGTGCTGGAGGAGAAAAACATTTGACTGATTAAATATACTTGAGTTGCCATTACAGGGTGAAAAAGCTACAGGCTTGCTCAAGTCAAGGTTAACTCTTTCTTTGTAAGTAGCTATATGCAGTAATTCAGCATTTGATGATTGTAGATAATTAATAGAATTACAGAATTTTTATGTTGGAAAAAACCTCTATGATCATTGTGTCCAGCTGTTATTTTAACACTGCCAAGTCCACCACTAAAATTTATCCCTAAGTTCCAAATCTATACATATTGTAAATATCTCCAGGGGTGGTGGCTCAACCACCTCCCTGGGTAGCCTGTTCGACCCCTTTTGGTGAAGAAATTTTTCCCAATATCCCAATCTAAACCTTCACTGGCACTTCGAGCTTTTCTGTTGCTTGTTCCTTTGAAGAAGAGACCAAACCCCACCTGGCTACGCCTTCCCCTCAGTAAGTTGTAGAGAGCAATAAGAACTCCCCTGAGCCTCCTTTTCTCCCCACTGAACAGCCCCAAGGCCCCTCAGCCACTCGTCATAGGACTTGATCACTAGACAATTCCTTTAGTGGCTGTATTAAAGAAAAAGCTTGGATTGTGGAAATTCACACCCTTTAGCTGGTAAGACATACAAATATTTCCAATGTTACAAGTAATTTCACAGTAACATAGTTCATTGAATGTGATGCATCTGTGTAAGCTTGAAAAGTGCTTTCTACACTGAAATGTGGGGTTGGGAGATCCAGTTAGCTTTTAACTAAAAATACGAATGGGTGGTAATGAGTTAGTGTGAGTAGTAGCTAGTTGAGATTAGAAAAGTGATTAGATAAGTTCCTCTATGCTAGGTTTAAAAGGCAGTACTATATATATGGTAACCTTTAGTTTTTTATACCAAGGTATGTTTTTAACATAATTATGCAAATACATAATTTGTCTATTTTCTAAAATTGCTTAGAAAATTAAGTGCTAAGCTTCTGAGAGTGTAAGTGGCAAGCTGGACTGTGTGAACAAATTTGAGTGATGTGTTTGTGCTTCTATTTCAGTGTTTGTGATTAAAGGTGCTTCTGATGTTTCCTAGGTGCACGTCAACAGATTGAGCTCTGCAATGAATCTCTCATGTTAGAAAAATTGCCTGCCTGTGGAAAATCCTTTGAAGAGATGATGAAGAAAGTGGACTCAAAAAAGTGGTGCAACTTGACAGAATTTATCATGTAAGAGTTAGTTTTGGTTGTAATAGTTCTTCCCTAATGCATATAAAATATTTCTGTTCCAGAAAATAGAAAATATTCTGTATTTTGTTGCCACTTGCAGAGAGCTAAGCTTTAGCACTTAAGCCTTGTAGTAAGGCCGTGTGCACACAGAGACACCCAGCTCTTAACTCAAATATTGTGTAAAATAGTCCACTTTAAAGAAAACCAACCAATGGGTTATTTAATACTAGCTGCTATTGCATTACCTCAGATGTGTTTACATTTAATCTATGTTTCTGTGCCTTTTAAGCAAATGTTAACCTATGTAATTTCTTTTCTGTGAAATCACTAAAGCAATAATGCTTTTAGAAACATGCTCTTCTCTCTCTTGACAGCAATGAAGTTCCCTCCTCTGATTTCTTTTTTTTCAGTAAGATGACACTGTTTCAGAAATTTACTTCATGTGAAATTGCCCCATCCAAATTTAAAGTGATTTGTCCTATTGAACCTGCTGACATATGTTTCTTTGCCTGCCAGCTAGCATAGAGAGCGTGAGCACCACCCTTTCTGTTTGGATGCCTAAAATACTGCAAAACTGACAGTAGTGAAGGTAGCATTATTACTCTCTAATCTCTTTTCCTGTTCTGGAGATATTTAAAAATAATATCTCTCTATAAAGATATTGAAAAATAATATAAAGCTGCACACTTCAAATTCTGATCTGGAGAAAACTCACAGTTTTTGAAACTGGTAGTATTTTTGGCTTTTGTGGAGCATCTGCTTCTTAAGACCATGTCTGCTCATGCGTAATGCCTGGTTGTTGGAAGCTCTGAGTGCCCTCTACACCAGCTGAAATCAGGGCAAACTGCAGGTGTTCAGCACTTCAGAAAACATGACTCAAGAGGTGGTATGGTACAAGCCAGCCTGTAGCAGAACATCTTCATGTGTTTGAAACTGTGCTGTTTCTGGAGGCTGCTGTGGAGGCAGTTAACCCCAAGCCAGCTGTCACCATTCCTGTTACAGTGTCATTGAGTCCCAGATATGTTCTTAGAGGATCAATGGTCTTGTGTCCTATCTAGTGCTGTGTTATGTGATGCAAGACTTTAACTAGCTGATCACCAGCAGATTTGACAGGTAATGAAATGTTGGATGCAGTGCTGTGTTGCAGCAGTTCCCCATGACTCCTGTAGCACCAACACCTGTGTTGAAATGCCCCCACCTGTGGATAATGTTTCGTAATCTGACAACATATCAATTTAAATGCCAGGCCTTCTTAACACATTTTTTTGCACACCTTGGTGACTTTAAAATCTTGCAGTCTGTTAAAAGGTAGATTCTTAAATCCTGTGGTGCTGGAGTGAGAGATGCATTCATGGAGCTCTCTCCAGCTGTGACGAAGAGCAAGAGAAGGTTAGCTGTTCTAAACCAGCTTGTAGAAATTGCAGTCAAATCTGACAGAGAGGTGTGTGTGTATGCAAAGGAAAAGAAAATCCTTGCAGTGCTGGCACTGCTAAATTTATTTAATAAATATCTGTACGTTATGGAGCAACAAATCTAATTTTAAAACTCATCTGAGTACAAAATGTTTTATTTATTTTGAAGGAAACACTGTCATTTTGCTTCATTTTTATATTTATTACAATTGTTTTATAACCACAACAGTGTTTGCTGTTACCTTGTTTGAATTGATAAGTGACCTCAACTAATGGGCTTTCTTGCAGCAGTGAAAAGTACCTCTAGGAGCCTAAATATTACACTATGCCTTCATTAATGCAAGTGAAAAAACAGGCAGCTTTATTCAAGATTTCTGCTAAAAATTGCTCATTAATTTATGTATTTTGGTGCAAGAATTTTTCAAGGTTTGGAGATGACTGAAGCCTCTGAGTTTTCCTGACTTTTAATTAGAGTTAAGAATCCACACTGATTTTATCCTTTTCAGTTGTGCTCACTGTTTGGTGTTCTTTTTGTTTTCTGTACAAGAAATTTTTTCTGAAGAAGTTGGTCAGTCTGAGGCTTTGCTCATTTTTCTCAAAAGCAGTACTAGAAGAATTCAAGGCTCCTGCAGAAGAAAAATCTTTTACATAATACACATTTTCTAAATTTTTTTATATTTCAAGTTCTACTTTAGAAGAGAGTAGCAGGTGGAATTTGTTTTGAAATGCATCTCCTGAATCAAGGATTAATCAAGCATCAGAAGTCTGATTACAAAGTTACCATATGGGTTCATTGCACTGAAGAAGCAGCAAATGTGCACCTGCCTTTGAGATCTTTCCTGTTTTGAGAATAGACATTGTTATTTGATGTAATGGGTTCTATAAGAAGCATATAGAATCACAAAATGGCCTGGGTTGGAAGTGAAGATCCTCTAGTTCCAGCTGCCCTGTTGTGAGTAGGGACACATACAGGCTAGTTTATTCCAGCTCATTGGAGGAACCCTGAGAGATGGGACAGAAACACTTCTTACTTTGGAGTAATCTGACAGACTAATGAAAAACTATATCTAGCCATGGGCACTTAAAATTCATATGTTTAAACCTGGTAGTATTAGTTTGTGCTGATTTTATATCTAGCCTCCAGCAGTAACAATTAATCAGCCTGGATAAGATAAAGGGTTAAAACTGTGAATTTTGTATAAAAGAAACTGTTCCTTTATGCAGTAATTTCTACATGGTGCTTTTCATTTAGAAATAAATCCTTGTAACTTCTATTGAAATGGAACTGTTAATGGAAATCTGCTAATTCTCTAAATTTCCTTGTTTTATGGAAGAGTTTTAGCTCTTCAGTGCAAATGGCTGTCCTTTGGTTATGGGATTGTAAATAGCAATTATCTCTAATGCTTCACCTTTTGGCCAAACATTTGTGAGAGAATTTGCAGTGACTCCAATTTGCTGTAACTTAATTAAACAGTAAGATTTTCTGACATCTCTGACATTCTTAACAAACTTTGTGTTCCTTAAAAAGCACCCTTTTCACTGATTTTGAACAGGTGAGGCTTCTGTTTGTGGCAGCTGTTACTGCAAACTAATATGAGTTTTAGCCTCCACAGCTGATACTGATTTTGCTGGAAATGTAAAATGATGGGATATAAACAGTAAATTCTCAGGTAAAGTTTCATAGAAGCACTATTAGATGAAAATTTCCCTATTAATTTTGCATATTTCTGTGAGTATTTGCAGTTAGTTAGGATACAAGTACTCTGGGTCAAATTGTCTAAAGGTATTTGAAAGCTTAAATACAATGAGGGATCAAAGTGGGATTTTAAAATACTTTAAGTCATTTAGATGCGGTGGGTTTCAGTGGTTCTAGCTTAAATATCAGGTTATGAAGGCCAACCACAAACAGCTTACAGGAAGGGTAAAGCCTTCAATACACAGGCAGAGGTGTTCATTGACAGAAGAGGAGTTTGCCTAGTCACAGTTTTGCTGAAGCCTTTTGATTATTAAGAGAGAGCTCTGAAGGTGAAAATAAAATGAGCTTGTTTAAAAGACTCAAAGTTATGGTACACGGCAAGTGAATAAGCAGAGGCTAAAGTGTTGCTGAAAGCTATATGAGGAATTAACAAAAGCAGATATACTTTTCATTTGCCAGAAGACTGGAAATTGCAAGAAGATTTTTATTTTTCATGTGTAGTATTTCTGTTATGTCTACTTACAATGACATGTATGTTAATAGTGCTGCATTACACATAATATCTATGTATTATATTTGTGTTATCTTCTTAATAGTTACTAACTACAGCTGACTGTGTAAAATCAACTACTGTCCACAAGCCAAAATTCATTATTAATAGTCAGACTTTTTTTTTAGTGTGCTGTGATAAATCCTGTTGTGGCACTACACTTGAGAGGCTAGGTATGACTATTTCCTAAGAAAGTGGACAGATGAACACAGGAGTGCCCAGAGCTGTCTTACATGAACCTGAAAAAATGTTCCTTATTGTAAATCACTTAGATTACTTTCTATTCTTAGCTCATGAAACAGTTTTTCAGCTACTTCTGACTGGATCCTGGAAACAATTTAGCTAGAACAAACAGTTTCTAAACAAATCTGCGTATGTCTCCTAGGACTAACCCCTATGGACATGTGAGATCAAAATGTACTAAAGGTGATTCTCACTGGCTTGTTGAGCTTTTGGTCTGCTCCCAGCACCAGTCTTTCTTCTGTATCACCATTTTCCAAATATTTCTGTGTTGTTACCAGCATTTCAGTAGTTTTGAGGCCAGAGAGATGGCTGCGGCCCTGTCTGCACTGTTGCATAATACAGGCCATGCAATCTGCCCAGTAGTCACTATTCTAAACCCTGTAAGAATGAGCGAGTATATTATGGAAAGGCATCAATTCTTCATTTAAAAGATTAGTATTGATCCATTACATCTATAAACAGATAGCATCATCTGTTACAAGTGAGGCATTCTCTAATTTTAAGCCAATACTACTGTTGCAGCAGTCATCTGAAAAGTGTCTAGGGTTGCGTACCTGCTACTTTGGGAGCTCCCAGTCAGTCATTCTGTGTTTACCAGCCAAGGAATAGCTGTGGGTTTAGAGTCCAAGGGTGAAATAGTAATTTGTCTTTTGGAAGAGAGTTCTGGTAAAGGAGTGGATGTAACATATGTCAGATCTGGATTTTCTGTTTGAGAAAAAGAGCTGATTGTAACAAACTTCTTCCTCCAATCCCTATGTTTCTTTTTAACTGTTTTCACAGCTCTAGGAGTCCCTAATTTGCTGTGAGGTAGTGGCTGTGTGATGTTGCTTTACAGCACCTGGAGGATGTTAAAAGTCTGATTTTTCTGATGTTTTAAATTTCAGTTCATAGCAGAATAGGAGAGAGCAAATTTTTTCTTTAACGGTATGTCCGAAGCAGATTCATTGCAGGTATGTGTATACCTGGTGGAATTCCCTGCTTTGCTGTGTGCATTGTCCAAGGTCTGTGTCCACTGTAAATAAGTTTTTTTTTTTCTGTACATTTTTAGTGTTGTTTTCCCACAACACTTTGTAGGAAATGTTATTTCTGTAAGCAGTTTTGGTTGCTTTGAAGATGGTGAGGGAGTCCACCCGTGTTCTGTACAGATGCTGAGGAGGTGAAAAAGAATTTAGGAAAAAAATGTGTATGACTAAATTTGATGTAATTTGGAAAAGTAATCCTGTTGCTCAATTTTAAAGTCAGTGGGAGTTTTGCCTGTTACCATTTGGCCCAACTAAGTTAACTGTAAAAGTGCCTAGTTTTCAAAGAAACTTGATAACATAATACATAAAAGAAATCCAGATCACATTAAGATCAGTGGAAGTGGGAAGGCAAACTCTGGAAGAGACATGTGCAGCTCGAAATGAAATTCTATACCCACAATATTCCTAAAGCTTGGATCTAAGAATTTCTGCTGGTTGAGTGTGTATGTAAGAACTCTCCAAACTGAGTAATTCTCTTGGTTGGTTATCTAAGTTTTTTCATCTTCCCCACTGACTACTGCACATAGCCTGATCTAGACACTGATCAGCAATTTCATCCATCTGCTAATGACAAAACTTCTACAGCAGAGGAATGTGCTGTGAAAACGATAGAATCACTGAGTGGTTTGATTGGGACCTTAAAGATGGTTTAGTTCCAAGCTGTGGACAGGGACTTCCTCTGCTCGACCAGATAGCTCAAAGCCTCATCCAACCTGTCCCTGAACACTTCCAGAGATGGGGCATCCACAGCTTTTCTGGGCAACCTGCTTTAGACAGTAAACAATTTCTTTCTAATATCTAATCCAAACCTTCTCTCTTTCCATTTAAAGCCATTCCCCCTTGTTCTGTCACTACTGTCCCTCTCACTTCTCTTTATTCCCTATTAGGTACTGGAATGTGCTGTAAGCCACTTCACAAAGTCTCTTCTACAGGCTTAACAACCCTGAATATCTCAGCCTGTCTTCAGTGGAGAGCTGCTTCTTTTAATTTTCCTTCTTAAAAATGGGATCGTTTCCTCTTTTCCAATGGGAATTTCACAGAGTTGCTGTGACTTCTCAAATGTGATGGATAATGACTTAGCCACTTCCTCTACCAGTTCTTTCAGGACCTTCAAATGTCTCTCATCAGGTACTGTGGACCTTCAGGTTCCTTACATATTTTTGAACCTAATCTTCTCCTACTGCGGGTAGTTCTTCATTCTCCAAATTCCTGCTTTGCGTTCTGCAAGTTGTGAGGTCTGAGTGGAGCTTTTGCCAGTGAGGACCAAGGCAAAAAAGTCATTAGGGTGCCTCAGCCTTCTCATTTCCTGGGTAACTACCTCTTCCATTTCCTTCCAGATAGGGTTCCAGATATTCCCTATCAAACTTTAGTACAAATTCCTAGTGAAAATCTCAGACAAACCACTCAGCTTGTTTTGAAGCTGAGGTGAGCTAATGTGTTCCCATGGTAATGGTCTCACAATTAGAAAGCTGACACCTTTGATTCAATCTTTTAAATATTACTAGAAAAGCCTTGATTCTGGATTTTTGCGTTTGATTTTCTCACATGAAAGGCAACCTGGGGCTGCTGGAAACCGGATGTTTGAATGACCAGCACATATAATTTTAGATGCAGAACAGTACTGATTAAAGGGAGTCCCATCCTTCCTCATTTGTGTCATGTTAGGAGGGGGCTCTCTCTCTCTATTTGTGTTGGGATTCATATCCCTGTAGACAGACAAGTACATTGGTTAGGGTTTATGTTTGGCAAATTCATGATAAAAAACGCTGCAAATCACAAATGTGCTTGCACAACAAAAGGCCATTGTATTGCCTGGTCTCTGGCTAATCTTCTGCTATGTTGTTGCCTAAAATTCTGTGTGTGTCTGAAGATTAGTATCTTCTTTTCCCCTAGAGATCTAACTGAGGAGAGGGACCAAAATCCCTTATTTAGCCAGCTGTAGGTACTCCCAGTCTCGCTAGATGAGATTTTGTAGAAGAAAATATTCTTTGTCAGCTTGGTGTCTCTGTGAAGGAAGGTTGAGTAAACCTGGACTTTGAGTGACCTCATGTCAGTGTAGCTGATTTACCATTTAGTGTTCAGGTGGGTGTAAGAAAAGGGACTGATGTAGTAGACACCAGCATTTGGTCTTCTTTTGTAGGATTGTCTTCCCTTGAGCTTCTCGTACAGATACAGATGCTGCTTTTTTTTTCAGCTCTCAGTGAAATGAAGATGATACTAATATCTAATCTTTTTTACCTATGTATTTCTTTCACCTCTTTACATATCAAAACTTACAGTAGTTTTGTGCTTAAAGAGCCATCTAAAAGCTCTTAGAGGTCATGACAGCAGTGGAATGATCAAGCTGGTACTTATTACCCCAAGAACATACTGTTTTCCTTCTGTGACTCATGCCTGTCTTTTCAAAAGCAAGGCAGCTTATAAATCAGTTAGTTGTGAGGAAGTAAAAGAAAGGAAAAGAACGTCATATTTGAGTACTTGTATTACCATCATGCTGGTAGCTGACAAAAGCAATTTTTCATTCCAGAAATAATAATGCTTGCCATCTAGTACTTAAAACATTGGGAATGAAAGAAACCTAAAGTTTATAAAATCTCATGGAGTAGCCAGGGACAGGGGTGTGCTGAGAATATGTACAATCATGTGCTGTTTTGGGATCAGCCATCCTAGTTGTTGTGAAGTTAATGCAAAGGTACAGTGGGGCTATAGTAGAACATGTTCCATAGGGTCTGAATTTCAGATCATACTTTCATATGAAATGTATTTGCTTTATTTTATATTGTGTAGATAAGAATATGTCCTGATGAATATGAATAAAGTGGTTAGTTTGAATTCACATACCAATAATTAACATGAGGCAGGAATACTTCATTCCATTACAACTACTTTTCCTCCTGATAGGTGCAGAGGCTGAAATATGGTTCTTTAGTACATTATAATTTTCACCTTTACTATAAAGGAGAGGCACAGTCATTTTATATAATACATGGCTGTGAAAATAAAGTCTGTGTTTGATAATTCCAGATGAAAGGCTTTGGATACTCATTTCTAATACTTTTTCTCTCTTTAGTGTAGAGTTACAGCAATGCTTTTCTAAAAGTGTTTGCTGTGGCCATCTTGCATGATACAGAAGGGTGGTGAAAAACATTAATAAATGTTGAATTTTTAAATTCTCTGTTAAATACTTTGACTTCTGAATTTTAATGCTATATTAAGAACACTGGCATTTCTAAATTCTGTGATGACCTTCAGACCACTTTGCATATAAATGCAAAGCCATCAGTTTGTTCTGCAGCATATTATAGACATAGCTCTGCTACAAAACCTTATCAGTTTTTTGTCAGATGAGATTTCTTGGGTTTTTATTTTAGACACTGAAAAGTATTGCTTTTTGAAAACAAAACCTTGCTTTGAAGAGCTCACTTCAAACCAGTAAATGGGTTTATTGTAGAGGATAAAAAGAAATTTGCCATTATTTTGGGAGGCTGCTGAATTAGATACATGAACTACCAAGAACTCAGATTTGGTGAACTAAAACTATGTATTTGTTATTTATACCACAATACATGCTGTAATCACAGTCTACAAAAGCCACCATTCAAGGATACCAGTGCAGTGGAATGTGGAGAAGAGAAAACAACTGGAATTCATTATTCATCTGAGATAACTGGTTCTTCCTTTGTTAAACCATGGGAGACATTGGGTCTTCCATTAAAAACCATACAATGACCGTATCATGCCACAATTGCTTTTTCAGTGCATTATCCATCTTTTCAAGGTTTTTAAAAGCTCAAATCTTTCTGTTCTTCAATTTATCAAAAATTTTGCAAATCTTTGTGAAGGTTCTGTTAGTGTGAAGAAAGAGAAGGATCTTCTGAGCTTGCTGCTAAGTAGAAGGAGAATTACCTTTTCATTATCAAGAGCTAAAAATAATGTTAGTTAATTAAAAAAATTAGTAATTAAAAACATTAGTTTTTAATGTCAGATTTCAATGTTTCAAGTGCTTTCTTCACCAAGTTTTACTCCTGTTATATTTATTTGTCCTGAGTATTTTTTTTTCAAAAAGGGAGTGAAATCTGGCATTTGCCAAAGGGCCAGTGATACAAATATCAGTATTTTCTTAAAGTTCTGAAAGAGTTTTCAACATTGGTGAAGTCAATGTCACCTGAAGACCCTAGTAACAGTATTTTAGCAAGGTTGCTGTGAGTCAAATTGATGTGCACTTCAGTAGATGCCTTGGATTAATGGTGGTAGCTTACACTCACAAGGTGGCATCAGTACGTCAGTGCTCATATTTCCAAGTCAGCTAACAAATAGTTAAAGATATAAGAATATAATAATTCTAAGTCACTGGGAAAAAATATTGTAAGCAATTTAAAAGTGATGTTAGAAAGCAGTCTGCTGTTAACTCTCAGGACTGCAAGCTGATTTGCCTTTCAACACCTTTCATGACCTTTTTGAATTTTATTGTGGTAAGATCAGTAATCAAAAACAGTCTTCCTGGAGCTTATTATTAAAGGCTGTATTTAATAAAAACCATTGCATAAGATTTCTGTGTAAAGTTGCTTGGTGGTAAAATAGTATGGTATAACTTGATAGACTGGGATGACTTATGCAATGCATATATAATGAACAATATTTTTAGAGGCAGTAAAAATGAAAATACAAATGTATTATGAAAAAGAAAAGTTAATGCAAACTTCATGGGTACTTCTGGTTTGCAAAATAGTTTCTACATTCTTGTTTTCTAAATGGATCAACCATGAACATACAATAATGGAGATTAACTCAGCAGAGACGAAAAAATAGATTTTCTTGCTCCAGGCTACATGTGGTATTAGTCATGTTGACAACACAATAGATATGAATTAATACTACTGTGTTTTGTATTCAGGATCTTGTTTCAATTACAGACGTTTATTATGTAACAATACTTAAAAAAAAAAAAAAAAAAGGAAAAATTTATATAGTTAATTGCCAAGGCTCTAACATTTCTATTTATCTTTACAGAATATTATATAATTCAGTGTTGGAAAGTAGTTCCAAGACATGAAGTGCAGTCTTCTGCACTCTTCAGCAGATAAGTCACCTTTTTCAGCCTGTTGCATAACCTGCAAAAGGCAGACACATGCTGGCTGCATTGTCAGATTTGAAGACCATGTATGAGATGCCTGTAGTGCTTCTAAAACATAATAGAGATATGTAAGCATTGTAAAATTAAAAATTTTCTCAAAGTGCTGAGTATACAAAGAGTGGAAATCAAAGATTGTTAAGGCAATAGTGCATCTATGGGACTGGGAGATGTCAGTGAGGTGCTGAGTCCAATTTTTATCTGCAGGAAGTTAGCTTAAGAGGCACAATGATCTTAATATGGTTCTTTATTATGTATAACTTACCACGTTGTTATCTATCATTGATTTTTGTTTCCTGTTACTGGGGAGTATATATATCTAACCTATATCTAGGCTGATTTGTAGTATACAGGGGCAAGATATTAGTTTTACTACTTATAAAAAATAGGTGCAAAATTGTAAGGTTCTTTCTGCTGTTGCTATTTATATGCTGGGAAACAGACTGGTTTTTAACCATCACTGTGGAAGTAAGTAATTGTTTTCATCAGCCAAAGAGGAATTTGTTAAAGGCTCAGAAAATACCCTACTACTTGGCTACCCACAGTGCTTAAATATTATCAGACCCTGTAACAGCTTTCTTACCTTGAGGCTTTGTAACATTTCATGGGTGATGTGCCATATTACAGTGTTCTGCCTCAAGCTGAAGTAGAGTTTAGCTAGGCCTAAGAAGTAGATGAATAAACTTCGCAGATCCAGGAGCTGATAAAAAGCTACCTTTCCCAGGTGACAGTCTCAGGATGCTGGGTCCTTCTGATCTGCAGGCAGTCCAGCTGGACGTTGTCCAAAATCCAAGACATAATTTTTTTTTGGACCTGCTTAGGAGGTTGCTGGTAATCCTTAAGCAACTCCAAGGGAGTGTTGCAACACTCAAATCTTTCAAACACAGTTGTGTTTGGAGAAGGATAAGGCCCTTTGTGTCCACCATTTGCTTCTGTTTGTGTGTATGAGGTGTTGGAACAGTCTTGGGAAGCCACTAAGCACAACAAGAAGTTACATAAGGAGAGGGAATGTATCTTTTCCACCACAAGTAAGAGCGGAAGACAAGAAAGGAAAAAACCTACATTCAATGGTGAATATGCTGTGCTGTCGAAGTAATGCTAAAACATAATCATGTACATAAATATTAGATAAGCTGAACTTTCCTATATTAGGGTTCTTCCCTAATGGTCTTTGTTTCATTTTAAATCAGTTTCTAATGTTGTTACCATTCCTCTGATTTTATGGTTAGTTTTTCATCAGTCTTGGCCTTGTTTGTGAAATTCTGTGCCTACATTGCAATTTCACATAATTAATTTATTATGCAATACTGCAAAAAGAATTTATTCTTTAACTAGTCCAGTAGCTGTTATAATCTGAAGCTTAACATCTGTAATTAGTCAACTGATTTTTGACTCCCATTATTTGTGCTCTCTTGCAGCAGAACACAACAGCCACTCTCTTCCCAAAGCAAGTGGCTTTTTTAATTACAGGATTTTTGTAAAGTTTATATATAACTCATTTTCCATGAATAATCAGGAAAAGTGTGCATTCTTTACATGCTCATAAAAATTATGTGAGGATGGTTATAAAAATGATGATGAAAAGTTCAACTTAGAAGCAGATTAATTGTTGGACTTGGTGGGTTTTTATAATTTTTCAATTTGTGGAGATGCTACAGTAGGTGTTTTTCAGAGTGTAAGCCTGATTGACTGATGATTTCTATTTCACAGCTGCATATCAACAGATTTTTTCTACCCTCTTTCCAGAAGAAATAGTCCTGTGGTATTATAAAAGGCTTGTGCTACTTTGGACTAAGTGGAATCTAATAACAGCTTTCACTCAGCATGCGACACTTCAATACTCTTTAATATCCTCATAAAAATGGAATATGAAGGAGCTGTTTGTAGATGTAAGCTGGAATGAAGAAGAAGGGCTCTTCCTTTATATCTTTCCCTGTGAGTTTTTGTCTGTTGGTCAGAAAAATTATTATCTTCATGGTTCCTTGTTTTGAGTGGCTGTCTGGAGGCCCAGTGGTGGCATACCAGTCTGAATTCGAGCCACATTTTCTCTGTTCACATGTCAGCTTGGTTCATCTAGATGGAAAGAAAAGCCTTGAGCTCCTGAAATGTGGCATGAGCTCAGAGTTCCAGGCTAGCAACTTCCTTCCTGACTCTGGCTCCTCCCCAGGTGTTGGATGATTGGATTGAAGCTGGCTGAGCATTTAATTTTGGAAGCAGTGGTGGAGTGATGGTTTTATCATGGAGTTGGAACATTCTGAGAAGAATGGAGACAAATAAAAATTGTTATTTGTAGCAAACTTCACAAAGTGAATGAACAAAGAACCACCTCAACAGGTGACTGTGGCAGTGGCTGATCCAAATTCCTGCATGCACCAACAGCACTTGCACTCGTGCTGACTGCAGTGAGATTTGTGCATATCCATGGTGACTCAGGTGGAAATGCTTTTGGGAGGGAGTTGAGCTGAGATAAATGAAAGTACTGCTTTCCATCACTACAGCAGTTGACTTGAGTGTAGTGCTCTACTAGCTTCCTTTTTTTTGTGAGGCTTTTTTTTTTTTTTTTTTTTTTTGCTAGGCAGTACAAGTGTGGGACTCACCTGTACAAGTATACTACTTGTCCTAAACTTCCTTCCTTAGCAGGGGAATGTTAAGGGAAGCTCTCTTGTGCATCATGCCCTACAATTATTCCAGTGTTTCCACTGACTGTTTCTAAGCATGCAGAACTTGGATTTGAAATGGAACGTGACCACAAATAGTAGGAATGTCTTTTCAAATTATGTTATTGGCTTTTCAGGGCTCTCATCTCTGTCATGCTTGGCCTTTGAAGGAGGATATGCACCAGAAAATGCTAATTATTTTTTAAATGACACTGAGGGGAGATGCACAGCTGATGGGAAAGAAAAACATCCAGGTCTTAGTCAGGTATTGCCTTTGCCCTGTCATTGTGAAGTATTCTGAGTTGAATAGAAAAATAATTGATTGTAATAGAGAAAAAACAGATGAGGTAGCAGACATTGTGCATCTGCCATTTTCAGCCCTGAGAAGTGTTTACTGGAGATCAAAAGATGGTCTTATAGTTTGAATCTGAATTTTGAAATGCCTCATGCTTCCCTTCATGTGTTAGAGTACAAGGTTTAAAATTTTAGTTGTAAAATTTCAAATATTGAAGTGCACAAAAACATATGATGTGTTTCAATGTTTGCCCCCCAGAAACATGCTGTCTCCAAAGGAGAAGCCTAAGGAAATAAAGGGCTTTCACTAGTTGACCAACTTGACAAAAACTTCAAAACTTGATCCATAAGAAGAGGTTTTTAATTTTTCATTTCCCTGGCAGAATCACAAGCCTGATATGTTTGACTTTAAGGAGTAGGTGTGTGATGATTCTAGTTCATGTTATTAAGGACATCTTCTTCCACACATCATCAGTGATGGCTACTTATGAGATACTTGCTTATAAGAAGTTGGATGTGTATGCTTAAGTGTTTGTGGGATTAGCATTTGCCTTCACTTACTCTCTTGATTTTTGTCTAATTCAAGGGAGTTATGAGAGTGGCTCCTGATGTAGTGATGGCTTCAGAGACTACTTCCCCTCTTACCATGTGTTCTTCAAAAATGGGCCAAGTGTACAACTAAGTAATCATTAAAATCTAGGTCATGAGTGGTTGAAGGCACAGCCTGCTTGCCAGTAGAAGTTTCTGGCTTGGTAAAATTCTGGTGCTACTAAATATTTGATTTTAATGATGTAGTACCTAATGTCAGGCTATATTTACCTCATCGTTCTACATTTGCATAATGTAGTGGTTTCTGCTGCTCATTAGCAGTGGCTATTAGGTGTATAAAGCAACTGCTTACATCTACAGTTGCTCTTTATATTTACAATTTCTGGCTGTATCTTTAGGGAATTACATTGTAGTAATAGTTGTGCATTTTGGGGTTTTTAGTTCGGTTTATTCAACCATTTTGCATTTTCCAAACAGCTGTTGATATGAAATTAAGGGTGTAGATCTGTAATTACTTCCAAGGATACCAAAATCTGTTCATTATTTTCGACCCAAATGAGCAAATCTGTTGCAATGTCCATTACTTAGTGGCATGAGAGTAAGCTATACTTTATAATTTTGTCATTAAACCAGTTTTCCCCCTCCCCCATTCATTTCCTTCCTTATGTTTTTGTAGCACATTATTTTCTTGAGGCTGAATTCTGTATTGGACCTGCACAACAGTAGATCTCATCTGATTAGGGAGGTAAAAATGTGACTGTGAGAACTTACCTTGGCAGAAGATACGTGATTAAAGTAATGGTGAGACACAGACAAATCTGTTTGGAGAGATGTTGAGTGAGAAAATCTCAGAAATATTCCATCATATTTATAGGCTCCTAAATCGCTATAAAATTAAAGTTGTCCTTTTAACATGGTGGTGAAACATCAGGAGATTATCATCTTAATGTTTGGATCCTTGTTTGAAGTTCATCCAGGCTGTTACACCCTGAAGTTCTGTTCAGTCTGGCTGCATTTCACATAAGAATAGGCTTTTTATTTTTGTGAGGCTTTTTTCCTACTTCCTGCCTTCAATTCATCTGTATGATGTGTGAGTGCTGTAAGAAAAGCCTTTCTCATCATATAGTATTTCTTGTTAATATTTTTAAATTTCAGCATTTTGTATTCCAGTCTGGGAGGAGGTTACAAGGATGATAATTCAGTTTAATTTGTGACCATGTATAAAGAAATTTTTGGTTGAATAATCTGGCGGAAAGCAAATAGTTTTAAAGCATCTTTATTAAAATACATCGTGTGACTTGTAGTGTCCTGAAACAGTGCCTCTAGATTGCTGCCTGGGATTGTAGCAGGCCTGAGAGTCCCTGGTGTATCTATTACCTAGTTTGCATCAAGACTCAATTATGCTAGGTTTTTTTCACTGTATTCTGAGTACTTAGTGGACTCAAAATAACAAAAATTGTATTATATGTATGTATTACATATTTATATATTATTGTATTATATATATATGTATTACAATGTATTATATGTATATTGTACTGCCCTTCTACACTGTCTGAGTGAGAGGCAACTGTGTAGACTGAAATAGATGAGATGTAATGAACCCATTATATTAGTAATGATGAAACTGTTTTATTTAAAATAGGGTAGTGAAAGTGTTGCATTTTGGTTTTTAATTCCTGGCCCTCCTCATTAAGCAACTGTAAAACATTCCTGACTGCTTATGTGCTGAGTGTCTCTGTGGTGGTCCATCCATGAGTGCTAGAGAGGTGGAAAGATTCTCCTATTGGAATTGACACTGGGTCAACAGTTGCCAGAAAATGCTCTCAAATGTTTGTCTTAAGTAGCATATATATGGTATTCAGTTTTTGAGAATTGTTTGGGATTCTTTCAAATAACAATTTTGCATTGGAAAATGCTTATTTGTTAAAACTCTTAATTAAACAATCTACTTGTTTTCTTAGTCTCACAAAAATGTGGAGGAAGGAGTTGTGGGATTTTTGTTTTTATAAAACAGTAGTCTCTGCAGTTTTCCTGTGCAGGGATATTAAAGAAGAAAGAGCAAGAATTTACCACATTCCTCCTGGAGATGTGGGAAACTATGGATGAGATTCAAGCCCCACTTAGATTGAGAAGTGCCCTTAGTGAGAGGCAACTGTGTAGACTGAAATAGATGAGATGTAATGAACCCAGCTGTCTATTTAAATAGTTTGATTGGACACTCCTTGAAACACTGTCTCATTTAGGTAAATGTGTCCACTACCATTCCTCATAATAACTGCCTACTGTCCAGGTTCTTGATTATAGGTGATACATAAAAATAGGTTTTCTCATGGGTAAAATACTGACAAAATAAAATCCTCCACAGTTTCAACAAAAATACAAACCCAGAACCAGCGATGCAGTTGTTATTATCTGGTTTAGTGGAAAGATAAAATACGGGAGAAAAAGTGTGTGTGCTCTGAAAATGAAGTACTGTTCTAGAATATTGAAAATTGCCTTTCATGACAAATGTGTTATAGCTCAGAGATTACTCTGAAAGGAATTATTTTATGTGTTCTCTGAAAGCATTTTCAATAATGTGCAGTATGGCCAAGGAGTTGGTTCCTCAGTAGAAGCTGAGTCCTGAGTGTACCAGGGTAAAGCACATCTTTATGTGAAGTTTGCTGTTCAGACTGTGCTTAGATTATGGTTTTTTGGCCCATTTGTCACAAAGCTTGTGACCTGGTTTTCCTGAGTACTACCTAGGTCCCTTGTAGCTAGCCTGAAAGAGATGAAAATGTATCTCAGCACAAAGAATAAGAATGTTCCCACACTCTCTTACAATCTAAGAGATGAAAGAGTTTGAGCTACAATGTGCTCTCCAGTTATTTGTTCTGGGCATAAGTAAAAACTACCATTTCTTGTTCTTTCCTTTCACAAGTTGTGTAACTTTAATGCACTTCTCCTGAAGTATCTCCAGTCTGAGGCCAGGACATCTTTGTCATAGCCTTTTTGTTATAACAGAAGGAAAAGATTTCGTATTCCAGCCTATACCATTCGAATAAAGAGAATTATATAAGGCAAAAAAGAACGAAGCATAGGAGAATTGAACTGCAATTAACTATTAACCCCTATCTCCCTCTTAAAAAACCCAATAACTTGCAAACCAATTGATCAGCTACAAAAACATCCATGCTGTAGAAATGATGATGCAGTTGCTCCCTTCTGAGGCAGCTGTTCCACAGTGCCATGCAGAGGATAACTTTTTTATATGAACTTTCTGTTGCAGTGCATAAACTCTAAATTACTAAACTACATAAATATTTAAGTTCTACTACTAACTATGAGTTATAGTGCAGGTAGCTCTTTTTTTTCCCTTTTTTTTTTTCATGAGAGAAGGTTTAGGAAAACAATGTAAGAAATTCCAACTACTACAATAACATTTTTATTCTACTTTGGCTCTTAGGGATTCAGTATTTCAAATACACTGTATATCACGAGTTATTTTTATCTGGCCTTTTGGCAGCACTTAACCAGCTTTTTCTAGCTATGTTGTATTTGCAATCAAAAATCAGTGGGAAATATTTTTGTTCACAACATCTAACATTTAAGAAAATAAATCTACAGAATTCTTGGTATAACAGTGAATTTTCTGTAGGATTTTAAGCACAGAGGAAAGAAAAATTATATCCTCAAATCTTTGAGCTTAGGGTATGAGTCGCCTGGATTTATTGTTGGTTTTATTACTGAGGTGGCTGTAACAGCAACCATTGATGGCACAAGGGTGTCCATGAAAGCATGGCCCAGAGCAGGCTGGAGCAGAGTCCTGCATTCTGGAGTCTTGCCTGGTGTCTGTGCCAGGTGGAGCACTGACCTGTTTGTGCAGCTGGATGCTCCTCCTGTATTGTATTTCTGTATTGTAGCCTGCTGAAGCTTGTAGCCTTGCCTTCAGACGTGTTGCTCTTCAGGTCCTCTGGGACTGTATCTCCCACATTCAACTAGACATCTCCAGCTTCTAATTTAGTCCAAGGACATAAAGAGTGGATACCATCATGTTGCACAGAAGAATTACACTACTAAAATAGCAAACAGATGATATTTGTATTCTATTTTTAGCTTATTTCCTGTTGTTTTCCTGTGATTGCTGATGTCACAAAAGCTTCCTTTTTAGTCGCTGTGCTTAAAATATACGTTGTGCATATATGCATCTTCATGCCAGAGTTTGGTGTTGTTAGATTGTCCAGTGTGTTTACTTTTTAATGAAGCAATATTGACTCAAACTGCTTGAGAATAAGAACTTGTAGAAGGAACTTGCAGAAGGCCCCTTCTGTGAGGCTTTTTCTTCTTCTGTGAACACAGCCCTGGGAATTTAGATGCTCAGCAGGCTGTGTTCCCAACCTGTCTGCTTTTAGCTTGACATTTCCCCTGACAGACAGACAGACAGTAGACAGTAAATTTCAGTCTTGGCCCAAACATTGAATGTCTCTTCTCCTTTACTTTACAGCAAAGCTTTGAATCAGCGTTTGTCCCCTGTAGGACTTAATGTCAAAATGACTCAATCATCAGTAGTTACCATATTTATATGGACTGTAAAGGAGAGTAGGGTCTTCAGATGCTATAATAGGATGCTGTCCCTGGAGGTGTCATGCAGATTTTTGCTCTCTCATTTCTATTTTTATTTCCCTTTTGAAGTGAGTTTATTGAGTCACGCAGGACTAAAATAAATGCAACAGACAATAATGCAGTTTCCTTATTTCTTGCCCTATTCCTGCACTGACCAGACACTCTTGGTCTTCGTAATTTCCGATCTCCTCTGCCATATCCATTCACTTCCTGAATTTCTTTGGTTTATAATAGCACCACAAAACCCATATGATTACTCATTTAGGCTTGTTGTTTCCTTTTTTTCCTGGGGGGTAGCCAGTTCTCATAAATGTAAATTATTCCTGACAGGTAAATTTTAGCACATGCAGCATTGAAATCACATGTTAGGTATTACAAGGAATTCCCAGCCTTTCATAAGCAAACATGCTTATTTATTTATTCCCTGCTGGGCATTTGCTGGAGTTGAAAAGAGGATTTTTGTCGAAAGCTAACTTACTTTGTGTTTATTTTCCCATTATTTTCTTACTGCATGAGACTGCAACAGAACCAAAATTTTTACACAGTACTGCATCTGTGGTTCAGTCCTAGTGCCACATCATAATTTTCACCACAGTATCATGTCCAGTGGCAGTTGAGGCGTGAAATACCCATACTTTGTTCAAAATGTTCTGTTCTTGGCACACTTGTGTACATGTATTTTACAGAACCTGAAGATGTCTCTAGTGAGGTAGTTCTGTTTGTACTTAAGTGGCATTAGGAGTTCCTGGCTGTAGGTGGGGTTTGACCGTTGTCCATCTGGGATCTCTGACCTTTACCTGAAATCTCTCAGTTGCATTAGTACATGTGAGTCAGTTCTCCTTCTGCCACACTGTGTAGTGAGTAGCCACAGTTTCCATTAGAGGTCCTTCAGTGGAGTACCTACATGATAGACACACTGTTAGAGATTTCAAATGGCACCCTCTGTAGCTTTCTCTAAGTGGAATATGCATATACATTCTATTTCAACTTCTCTTAATTTTCTTCTACTCCCAGGTATTATGACAACTTTACCCAGTGTACAGAACGTGAAGCCAACAATGCAAGTTGCTTTTGGCCAAACCCCCTTGTAGAAGGCTTTATCACTGGAATTCATAAACAATTCTTTTCAAACTGTACTTCAGAAAAGGTTCACTGGGAAGATCCACCGGATGAAATTCTCATAACACTGATCTTGATCCCAGTCATGCTGACATGTGCCATGATAACACTGGTAGTATGGTGCAGCAAGAGAAGTGATATTCTGGTGTAAGTTTTTCCTCTGGGAATTCTTTTTCTTCATTTCTTTCTTCCCTAAACATTAAGAGCGGAGGACAAAGAGTGGAATTTGGCATAAAGATTCCGTATCTGCTGAAATGGAACCAGTGAGATACTGAGATGCTCCTGTGAATGAAGAGCTTGCCTGCTCCTGCTGCAAGTCACTGCTTCTGTCTTGACCATGAGTGTTGCTGGTGGAAAACTCGGCTTCCAACGAGCCTCATCAGCATGGAATTCACAAGCAGCTCCCAGTAACAGCAGGAGAGTTCCCAGGCAAATGGACCAGGCAAAGGAACTGATTATGGATTAACCAGGTGGCAGCTTTTCCTAGAAGCTAGTCAAAATCATAATTATCAAAACTGAAAAGTATTGTTCTGGTAAAGAAGTGATTTATGTGTCCAGTGACTATTTGCACAGGAAAATTATCATGCCAAATTATCATGCCACATTATAAAATAGTTTATAAAAATTCCTTTAAGGATGGCTGTTTGGAATTGTATGTCTTACAAACAAACTCTGAGAGGATGTACAGATCTTAGTTTACAAAGCTGGAAAATGTGAGAGGAAATTGGTTATTATAAATATACTAAGGAGTAATGAAGAAACTTTCATATGCCAGATTCTTTATTTTTCCTCTTTCATAATTATTATTCTTGATGACTTGTGTTCACTGTATACTCCCCACTCTCACTTCAATATGTGCAAGTGATATCCTCCAAATAAATATAAAGGTGTCATTTTGATTGAGGTGCCTTTCAGAGTATTGTACATAAATAATTTTTTGTCCTGTGAAGAGTGTGGGAACTAAAGTATGAACATCAAAACTTGGAATAGAAGTAAGAGGAAAGAGAAAAAATTCAACTCAGAAATTCTATTCTGTAAATTTATGTAATAGTTGAAATAAAGATCATATGCTCAAAGCAAAAGAACTTTGTGTTGCAAACCTTCCTTTCACAGCATGCCTTTTGGTCCAAAGCTCTTCTATGACAAGTGTGCAATGTCTGTTAAAAGTGACGTTTTATTTTACCATACCTTATGCACACAAATAAAATACAGTTGAATAGCTGAGCAATTGGATTTTATATATTTTATAATTAGATTTTCTCCTTTAAGGTTCAGGCTCCGTGTTTGACACTTAGGTCTGTGAGTTTCCATGCTTGAATTGAATTAGAAGTGCTTAGTTTAGTAAATTATTTATACATTGTGTATATAGATAAATAAATAAGCTCTGTAAGATGTACTGGTTTGTTTTCATGTCCATTCACAACAGTTGAAGGCAATTTGTTTTTTCATTTCACTAACGTTGGAATGATTCAAAAGTGTTTTCTGTGTGGTTTTCCAAAGACTCTTCCTTATTCTCTAGATGCTAGCAGAAATTGATCTTTGTAAAAAAGAAGAGTGAAATAATGTACCAAGATTTTGGTTAAACTTTATATTTACCTGTTATTTTCTGTATTAAAATGCTTTGGACCACCAGAACTAGTGGTCAGTTAAAAAGCCCAACCCATTCATTTTTGTCCAAAATATTGTTTGGTTAAGCATTTTGTGTGGCCAAAACCAGTCAGTCTTGTTCTGGTTTTGTTCTGCATGAAGTTTTGTTTTAATTTTGTTCTTGTTCTGTTCATTCTGCATGAAGTTTTGTTTTAATTTTCATTTTACTTAAACTTCAGCAAGCTTCAAGGCGAGTTTCAAAACTTTGGTTTGGAAACCACATAGCAAAGATTTTGACTTTTAAAAAACCACATTCATTTCAAACTAATTGCTGTGTTTGGGGCAAATTCTGGACCATTTCTGACTGAACCATTTCTCACTCGTTTGAAATTGTATTCACCTGGTGAACAGTTGTCTGAGAGATATCAGTCAGCTTAATTCATAAGCTTGATTTATAAAACAGATTGGCCTGGGTGCAAAGTAAAGAAGAAAGCTTGATAACTTCATACCACCAGATGTGTACTGTGGTCTTTAAAAGAATGCCATGTTTAAAATCTCAGGTTCAAAGAGTCTTTAAGAACCTAAGATCCAAAGAAATAGAAATAGTGGATTTTACTTCATGGAGTAGGGTAGAGGATTCTGACACTAGTCTGTACTTTGGAGGTGAAAAATTTAATCATTGTTGTGTGTCTTCCTCATCCAAGTGTGGTCTTAGTTTACTTTTTACATAGCTAAAGAAGGGCAGAGAAGTTCAAACAGTGCATGGGAAACAACACTGTTTATTTAATGTAGTCTCAGTGGTTTAGGTCTGAGAAATATTTTTTATATCTGTTTTTAGGAAAAAACAGTTGCAGTAGCTAGTTCTTAACAGTTGTATAAGAAAGAGGCTTCTTCTCATAGCTAACTCCCAACAGCAGACAGCCCTCAACAAGCTGACCCACTCTTTTAAAGCACCCCTCCTTCTTCATGGGATGCACAAGGGTGTTTCCATTCTTTGATAATTAGCACAGCTGTAATTCATCAGGGGCAGGGTTGCTTACAATCCATTCTCCTACAGTGTACATTAATAGGGACCCAGTATGATAGTTGTTGAATATTTTGACATAGGTTGAACTATGTATTAATGAGAGTTAGTGGTTATTTTCTGCTGCATGGACCTTGCTACCTCTCCCCCAAAGTCTGTTTCTGTTGGCAAGAAAATCACATCTGGAATCAAGAATCTGGCTCATTTATTAATTGCAAATTAATTTGATGTCACAACAGAGTTTCAGGTTAAGACACTCAAAAAAAAAAGAAAATAACTGGTTCAAAATCCTTCCTGGAACTGGAACAGTGGTTGATCCCCAGCAGTATTTAGGCCAAAAAGAGAAGTGACAGCTGGCTAACATTGCTAATTGCTGTGAGCTGTGGGACTTTCTGCATTCAATAACAACTGGGGAAGTGTTTATTTCCATGGGGTATAAGAGAGTTAACAGAAGAAGTACCAAGACAAAGGCAGAGAGAGCTGTCATCTCTTTCAGGAAAACAAGCAGGAGGCCAAAGAAGGAACAGAGCTCCTTCAGGGAGAGGACAAAGATGGTCAAGAACATAAAAAAATTCGGTGCTTTCTTCCAAGAGTATGACCTCTCCATAAGCAGGTTAGTAGCAAATGTCCCTTTGGGACATGGGTAAGGAATGGTGAGGAAATCCTGCACACTGCCTGCCTCTGTCCAACGTTCATGTGGAGGGAATCAGTAGCCTCTTTCATTTCTGGCATCCTCACAATTAAATGAATGTATATGGTGTAAATGCCCTACATGGAATGGGCATCCAGATGAATTTACAGGAACACTCAACAGGTGTACCCCTTTTTTGACTGGTGAAGGTGGTGTCTCTTTATGACTAAATGTCATGTGTGGATCCTGGCAGCAGGTGTCCACCTGCTCCAATACATTGGCTCTTTTGGAAACTGAAGCAAAGTATGAATTTTGCAAGGCAGCAAGATGTAATGCTGCAGTGCTGGACATTATTTCGCTTAAGCTTTGATTGTCAAAAGCATGAGGGTATTTCAGAAAATGAAAGGTCCTGAGCTTTATTTGCAAAGTCTGAGTTCCTTAGCAGAAAAAGAAAACATATTTTTTTAACTCATGGATGGTTTGGAAGGATAAGGACAATTAGTGACTGTCATTGCTTCTGAATGCAAGAAGAACTGAGTTCTCTGTGTGCTTTGACAAATACCTACAAGCATGCAGTGATTTCTTAATACTCAGAAGTGGACATAGAAAAAGTTATTGAATTTTAGTTAAAGAGTCTATGTTTCAGCTACTCTAACAGAGTTTTGGAATAAAAATCTTTGAGATCCTCAAAGAGCTCTGTGGATTTGATAAGAAAAGCAAATTTTCTGCACAGTAGGAAATCTGAGGAACGTTGAGGCTACTACCTTGTTTGTGGCTGGACTCTCAGCAGAACATTTTGAAAGGACACAAATAGTAATGGTGCATAATAGGCATTATCTGTCAACACCAACTGTGCCAAAATTCTTGGGGAGTGGAGGCAAACCCAGGTGGTCACAGGCAGTATAAAGGTACCGCCCTGCAGCTGGCTTTGAGAGCTAA
The DNA here is from genome assembly GCA_018697195.1 of Certhia americana. Classification (NCBI taxonomy): domain Eukaryota; kingdom Metazoa; phylum Chordata; class Aves; order Passeriformes; family Certhiidae; genus Certhia; species Certhia americana. The sequence continues at coordinate 58,188,650 of CM031858.1, read as the reverse complement.
CTCTGCTCAGAAGTGTCTGGAAATACATCACTCTGGTGCCATACTCGGCTTTGAGGGATGTGTGTTTTTTGCTTTATGCAGAAACCATCTAATGGGATGGCCTGACTGCTGGAATGGAGACAGCTTCAAATAAGTTTGTAAAAGATGTGCCTGCGAGTGTTTGTATACTGACAAGACTACCAGGCTACTGGGGTTTTTTTGGAACTTGCAGGGGTGGCAGCAGCATAGCTAGAATTACTCCTTAAGATATGACATTCAGATAACTGTTCTGTCTAAATCCTTCATAGTGGGATTTTTTTTTAAAGTTTTTGGATCTAAGGTCTAGGGTTTTCTTTTTAAGTTTTTGGATCTGCATGAGAATATGGTCTTATACTTCGTTTTCATCACATTCTAAGGGAGACTCTTAGTTTTGGTGAGATTAATGGTCATCAATGCTCTCAAAGAACCATCAAACGGATACTAGTGACAGTTTCACTATAGCCTCAGCTACAATGTAGTAAACCTCTAACTTACAGAGGATGTTAATCATGCTCCCAGGTACCTTAGATATCTGTTCTTCAGTGCCCTGTCTGAGTAGGGAATAATCTCAGAAGGATGCTATGAGCGTAAGAAAGAGAATGATCACAAGTTACTTAAAGAGTATTGAGTGGTAGAACATACAATGATCTAATGATTTGAAATGACAGCAAACAGAAAGCCAATGGAAATACACGCAGGGAGAATTTTCCTGATTCAGTCCGTTTGGCTGTTTTCCTTTGTTGTTACTTTTTTTTATTTGCAGTTATTCTTTTTTTTTTTTTAAATTGGTGGGCTAGAGGGGGGAAATAAGGACCCTGTGCCTGTTAAAGCAGAGCCCTAAGTTTCTGAAAAATACCATTGTATTTCTCATCTATAATTCACATTTACATGGGTCTTTTGTCATCTTCATTCTCCTGCTGCTCAGAACAGCAGGAGAATGCAATTTTTGCCTGTCAGTTTCAATACCATTAAAGATTCAGAATGACAACAGTGGAAGCTTTTTAGCACATGGCAGCTTAAAAGTGAAATATGTTGGGTGACTTGGAAACTAACTGAACTATTCTTGGAGAGCACACCAGTGAACTGCATAGGTGTAGAGATAGTGAGTGAGAATACAGATAATTCCACTGACACCAATCACTTTAAATCCTAGGAAATTATGATACATTTAATTCCTCACCTCAAAAAAAAAAAAAAAACAACCTTAGCTTGTAATTTAAAAACAACTGGAGAAAACCTACTTATTTTTATATGTAAATATGTACCTTATTTCTCCTTATTTTTCAACAGGACTGTAGCTTAATTGCAAGGGGAATGTGCTGCTGTTTTCCAGCTAATAGTTGTTGTATACATTATGGAGGTTCCATGACTGAGTGTGAGTGGTGTATCTGCTCAGCATTTGATGCACAAAGAAATTCTAAAGTGTACCTGTGTCTGATCAGACTTCTGTAACAACAAAATATTCAGATTTTGGTAGATAATATTGGTCAACTGTTGTAAAAGAAAAGATACATTGTAGTGGTGTGATTTTGAAACTTATCTAGGATATCTGGTTCCTCCCCTAAATGGCTAACTCCAATAATACGTATTTTATGAGAATTGAACAAACAGGTTGTTTTGTTAGGAGCTTGGTTAAGAACAAATTTGAAAGCAATTACACATTCAGTCATTATTTCAAATTACTCTAATGAGGCTTGGATTTGAGCAAGCTATGGAAATCTAATTAAACTAAATATTCTCTTCTAGATAAAAATAATGCATGCCAAGTTACACTTTGATTTTTTAAGTTGGTCTCTGCCCTTTGTATGAATTTTAACCTGAATGAAGAGAGAAGAGTAAGGGGAAAAAAAGGCCAAATTATTTTATGAAGTATCAAGAATTTTTCTAATTTATTTAAATAAATAATTTATTTATTTTTGCTCTGGTTTATTTTGCAGTTTTGACTTTGTAAAAGTACATTACTTTCTTTAAGGTCAGCATGGATACTTTTTCAAAGACATGAAGGTATTAACACAAACAACTGGTGCCTTGCTTTCTGTTTTATTTTTGATGAGAATACTGGACACTGTTGTGTCAGGGTCACAGTCTGAGCCAGCAGACCCGAAGGAATAGCCAAGTCAGATTATAAAGGAAACCTTCTTAGTCCTAGTGGGGCACTGTAGCAGAGTGCTGCTTGGGGCTATCTGGAGTCACTCTGCAGACTGAAAAGCCTCACTTGGAAAGATTTGAGTTTGCTGTGTTTTGACAATAGAAATAATTTTTAAGGACAACTATTAGTAATTGAGGTTACAGTTTATAGAAACATTGTAGGATTAGCATCTTGGAGACCTGTGCACTGGGATCCCCATGCTGGGATTTTGAATAAGTGCATTCCTATGAGTTTGAGTCATAAGGAGAGATATTTGCTTAGAGTATAACATTTATGAGGTGGTTGCAATGAATTTTTCTGTCAGAAGGGAGTGAATCCCAGTTCTCTTGTACTGCCTAATTTGTCCCAGTTTATTTTAAAGTGAAGAGTTCTGCCAGTAAATTTTACCATTTTTAGGAATTAATCTAGGCATTAGAACTACTTTTTAAAGCATTAGGTTTTGACAACCAGGTTGGCAGAATATCTGCAGATTACCTGTTTTTTTCTGTCTTTCAGCAATTCGGTTTTGCTAGCAAAAATAACGTGTTTTTGGAGTACTTTCCTGAACAGAGTAGCAGAACTAGAAATCCTTTCTAATAACTAAAGCCTTAGTACTTAATAAAAATACTCTCATAAATCTACTACATACACTTTGGTTTTCTCATGCTTTTTTCAGGAAAAGAAACCATTAAGCATAATTTCAGTACTTCTTATGTGGTGATTGATCGCTTGATCCTCTCCATCTGCATGTTGTATATAATCTGAAATAATTATGAAATTATTTTTATTTAGCTGCAAAAAGTGAAGGAAAATGCTTCTGACTCAGCTGCATTCATAATTTGGTAGATTATAAGACTGAAAGATGTGGTGTTTTGGGTAATATGCAGTGCTGTCAATGTATACTCTAGGGTAACAGATTAGAAATACAAATCAAGGGCAGCAGTAGGTCACAAATATGTCTAATACTGCAAAAGTGTACTAATAAAACAGGAGGGTTTTGCTGAGGAAAAAATCAACATTATAGTTGGTAAAGGATCCAATATGATAGTTTATGATGTCAGTTGAGGCTTTCATTAAAAAATGAAGCCCAAACCCTGGTAAAGAGCAGGAATACAGTGAGATGAACACTTGGAAAAGCTAAGACCTAGATCTGCATCAGCTGCTGGAGTTTCCCAAATGTACAGAGTGTTTGTTTTGAGTTCATCAAATGTTTTTGCCATGCTGTGGTTTGCTATGATAATTGTCCTGGGTTCCAGAAGTTTTAAGAACATTAAATTCAAGAGAAGAAACACAGCTAATCAAGTAAAATTTATAAAACAGTGCGACTTAAGTAATGTGTATTCCAGGGACCATAATGCAGTCAATTCTGCATTCAAAACCCCACATTGCTCATCAGGATTTATCACTTTAGGCTCGCAAATGTGAAAGTTTTGATTTCACTTGCTTAGAGGTGGGTTAATTGTATAGGTCCAAACTCTGTTTTACATTCTCTAATTGTATGGTATTTATAGACCGTTATGAACATGCTAATTTTCTTACTATAAATCTACTTTATAGTAAGAAATCAAGAGTTGGGCTCTCTTACTCTCAGAGGTGTAACAAAAAGGGTCAGCTTTCCATCTGGACATACAAGGTGTCTTTTGTTGTGCAATTAATATCACTCTAATTGCCATCATGAGATGTTTCAGAGAGAAGTGTGGTAAGAAAAAAAAAGCAGAGCAGTGCATCCTTTCTGTTGGGCTCAAATTCCTTTGAGCCCAATGACAAGGATGTGCTGCAGTCTGGAGAATTCAAGGAACAAGAACTTTCCTTTTGGACCACAGCATGTGACTGTCTTAACAGTCTCCTTCAGTAAAGTTAACCTTCATTTTAGCTCAATGGCTTTTAAGAAATGTCAGTCAAACATCATCTCCACTGCTGCATTTCTTAATTTGCTTTCATTCTTAGTGCAGTCTACAGAATCTTGAAATTTTTTTCCCTTCAGAAATACAGCAGAAACAGCATTTAAGGTTCCTTTCAAATGTTGCTGGTATTTATAAACATTAGCAAATGGAAAATATTACCTGTTCCCCTTTATCCTGACTTCTAGATAGGTTGTGAAGATGTATATAAGGAGAAGTAAAAGGTAACAGATGTATTGCCTTGAGAAAAAAATGACAGTTTCCAGATGAAATAAAACTTGACAGACATTTTACAGTACTGGTAACAAGTGTGGTGTCAAAAACCATAAAATTAATGTAAGCATTCATTCAATTTTTTTGTAAAATTAATTCATGAAGAAGTTACAGACAGATGTTTTCCCTTCGTGTCTAAATTTCCCTAGTATATTAAAATACACTGTATGTTGTACAGAGGTTTTGTAACACAAGTCAGTACATAAAGGATGAATTTGTCATACTTATATTCTGTTGTTCCCAAAGCTGTTATTAAAATCAAATTGTTCAGAAAAAGAAGAAAGGCCAATGCAATAACAAACTGGACCACCCAGCTCCCAGACAAAAATAGAGCATCATTCTCTTGTTTGAATATATGCTATTCTTGCTCATGGGGAAACATAGTTGGAGGGAAAAATGTGGCTGTTGTTCTTCCAAATGTTTGTTATAAATGGAATGAACCATTTACCCTCCTGTAAAGTACTATCCAAAGTAAAAGCCTTGGAATAAATTAAAAAAAAAAACAAAAACAAACAGTTCATGGTGTCTCTTTTGAAGCCTTATTTCAGTGTTCAAGGCAAGGGAATTGAGGCCTAACTATCTGGTGGAATTTGGAAATGTCCAGACAATACAGTGTGATGAGCAACCAACAGAAGTTGGCTCTGTTTTCCACTTGTGCAATGCACTTTATTTATGAAGAATGAATTTGTTTCTTAGGGTAGATGGTTATCACTTGTAATTCATGCACTAGGTTTTCCAAGTAATTTTTTAAATGGACTTGGACTTCTGAGAAGTATCACCTTTCACTGATAGCCAGGCTAGAGAATATACATCCCTGATGAAAACCAAGTATGACACTAAGAGTAAACTTTTCTCTAGAAGATGTTTCCTGCCACCATATCTTGCCAGCCAGGTCATGTCCCAGGCATGTCCCTGCAGCCGTGTGGGTCCATGCCACCACACCTTGTTATGTGCCACAGGGACGAGAGCGCACTGCCTTGCCCTTGCTCCCTGACACCTGGACACCAGGGAAACACAGATTAACTTATTATACACACTTTCATGTCTCAGAAAGGCATGACGTTGTTCTCACAGGCCTGTGATTACCAACAACAGTGAGACACTTCTATCCCATTCTATTCCATGAAATAAATCCCTACAAATCCGTGTGAAAGAATGCATTAGCAGTATGTAACATAAGAGCAGTCTCCAGGGCAAATGTCACTTAATGTTTATAAGTTAATGGTAATAAGAGTAGTAGAGCTAAATTGCCTGGTTAACCTGGGAGTGTTTTAATTGAATAGAGGCCTGAAAGCAAATCTATTACAATACAATCCGCCAGTCAGTACTCCTAGGGTGGCATATAATCCCTGATCTGGGAAGTTGTTTATTTTTGCTTAAACTTCTAGTGTCTTTGATGGATTCAGTTGCTTGTAAGCTTGCACATTTCCATGGTTCTTTCCTGTCTTGTTCTTAAATGACTTCGGAATCTACTTATGCACTAGTGAAGTCAGTTGAATTGATCTGCCTTTGGCTGGATCATGCCAGAACTATGACATGTATAAAGCAAAATTTGGGTCCAGCTCTGAAACTGAAGAGAAAGAGCAATAAGGTTTGACTTTGACTGATGTTGAATTTTTTGTTTAACATTAGTAACCCCAAATTGGTCTTTTGAGTGCCATCAGAAATTCAGCCCCAAGTATTCCAAGGAAATTTTGCCCTTTTTGGTGACTGAAGGGAATTAAAAGGCAAGGGAGTATTTCTGACAGCAGAAGTTTCAACCAGATACCTTCTTCTTGCACTAGTCATCAGTTGCCGTGGAAATTATTAGTCTCTGTGCTGGTAGTTGTTGTGTAGACACCAGCCTGTTAAAGATTTTTGGTTTTGAAGGAAAAAATACATGAGTTTTAAAAGTAACAGAAAAAAAAGTCTGAAAAATTAACTGAAATTATGTTGTCCCTGACAATATCTTGTCTTATAGCTTTACAGATAATAACACAAAATACACCTGAAATCACAGAAATATGTGTCAAATGTTTCTCCTTTTTTTGAAAACTGAGTAGAAGCTCTTGTTAAATTCTCCCACTGAACATGATGTATCTGAGACAGCCACAGACCTTCCAAAATAGAAGATTGCTTGTAGTGGTAAACCAAATATTTGCAGCAGTAAATATGAGCCATGCTGCAAGCTACAGATTTCCTGGGACTGATGATCAAGACCGAAAGTTAATGAATGCTGCTAATGTCATTAATGCATACTGTTCCTTAGGATCCCACCAAAGACTGTTCGTATCACAGCAATCATTTCAGTTACCCCAGGATCATATGATCAGATTCCTCAGTTTTTATTTCCACTCTCTGGGGTGAAAAAAGTTCCTGAGAAAAAAAGAAAATAGAAATATTTATAGCTTTGTGTTATGTGTTTCTCTTTTAAGAAACTGCAGGGTTCCTGGCTGCTGCAGTGGATCAGAAGTGTGCAATAACTGCTCTCTATTTATAGTCTTCCTTTGGGACTCAGATTAGATTGACAAGAAGTCAAGCATTTGACAAGGACAATGCAGTTCATAAGAAACCTACAGAATGGCATAGGGTCACTTTTACTGCAGCTGACTTATAATGTAATTCAGAATAAAGTTAGGTCATTTTTGTTTTGATTGCCTTGTATTTTGGGGGAAGTTCCAAAGAAGAAGAAGAATCCCAGGCAAGTTTACTCTGACCATATCATGCATAAGAGATTCCACTAATACTTAATGTGAACGTTCTTCCTTGGTGTGGATTCTTTGCACTGATGTTTGAGTGCAAACCAGGCACGCCCCAGATTCCCCATGCACAAGTTTGTCCATGTGAACAGAGATGGAATATTGGCCTGGTGGATATGTTTGACCCTTTATTCACTGTGGTGCCTGAAAACTACTTTGCTTAAAGCTGTGTAATATAACTGTTGATCTCAGGTGATGATTTGATCCTTTCTCAATAAGGTGCCATGTTTTGGCTCTCTGCCAATACAGTCAGTATCAAGGACATTAGGGGTGGCACCCAGGTTATAAACACATGGCAGATCATTAGAATAGAGGAGCCTACCACTTTCTATTGACTTTATAGGTCTGGACAATGGGAGTCCTACATCTGTACATATGTTACTAGAGCCACACAAATTCTCTTGGATGCTCTGTGAAGGTAACTGGTTATATCCCAGGTTATATACTCTTCCAAAATTGTTTCTTACATAAGGGAAAAAAAAGAAAAGTGGCTATGGAACACTAATCATGCTCACCTGCTTTCACATCATGCATGTAAACAGGTATGGCTACTGCAAAGCGTGAACTGCTATTATGTAGCTGAAAACCATGGCCAGAAAATATAGCAGAGTCCTGGTATACTACATGTGTGTGTGTGCGCAACAGTTTCACAGTTATGAATGCTGGAGAATTTTGAGGTGAAACAAGATAATCCATTAATGAAACACAGCTCTAAGGGGATGAAAATTTGCACCAAAACCCCCTAAAATAAAAAATTAATTATTGGTATGCTATGATAATTATTTTAAAATCAAAGTCTGCAGAAGTAATTTGCCACTTACCAAATACTTAAGTAATAGTACCAGAGTGGCACAGATGCTGAAAAAAATTTTTGTTTTTCTGGGGAATGTTTATTGGAGATCAAAAGATCTCCAACTACAGTCATAGCCTTTGGGAATTAGTCTCTATGAATTATGAGAATGTTACAGATCAGTAAGCTTAGCTGAATGGAAACAAAAGCACACAGTAGATTTGGCAGTAATTAGTCATAATTTGCTTGGTTTTGTTCAAAATGAAGTTTTTTTGGTTAGAAGGAAGTATATTCATGTTGTTGGTAGAAAAAAATCTCCATTCGTGTTTCTTCCCAAGTTTTTTTAAACCATTGATGACAGAGTGGTGCCAAAGAATACGTCATAGATTTTGTATGAAATACAGTAAGTGCTGTGAAGAGCCTTCAATTTTCCAATTAGTTTTTTTATTAATCACATTTTCCGTGGTGCATAACAGTGGCTCTGGAAATATTAAGTAGATTTAATAGGTACAAAATTCTTATCTAGTGGGCTTCTTCACACAAAATTTGATTAAACTGGCCCATAACTTATTGGCCCATAACAGCAGCAAAAACCAAATCGACTTACTGTATGAAAATTAAGACTATTAATGTTACCAAAGTTTACAGGAATTATTGGTAATTTTGGAGTCTATGTAGGTTTATGTAGGTCCATAGAGCCCATGAGTCCATGCCTCAAAATCTAAATATATAATGCATAGTGTGGCTTTGAAGTCAAAACAAATAATTGTGTGAATGCTTCTTGTAATTCATGTATAACTTTCAACTTTCATTTGGTCTCTTTAATACACAATATGTTTGGGTTCTTTTACCTAGTCAAATAAATATACTGACTTCTGGAGATTGAAAAGGCATTCTAGAAGAAGAAGTACTAGATTTCCTGAGTATGACCTCAGAGAAGAAAATAATAAAATAAATTTAGTCTAGAGAAAATTGTACCTGAAACTGAAGTAAAATTTTCCCTAAAGGAGCTCTTTTAACTCATTGGCTATAGCATATTTCTGTGAATGTGAAAGGAAGGATTAGAGAAGAAGAGTTCTTTACAAATACATCCTCAAGCATTCCCCTGCTTTTCCAAAAGAAAAGCTACTGACAGTAAAAAAAAGTTAAAAAAAATTGGACACATCCAAGCCCAGTTCTGACTGTGAAGTAGCTGGCTGAGGTATTTTTGTGTAAATCTGCCAGGCGTTTAATATTTATTCTTACAGAACAAACAGGTTACAAGTGAGCTAATGTTGAGGAACATTTTACATGTTTGCAGTGTGTATGAAGGATCCCTAGAATGGGGATGGGATGGCTCTGGTGATCAGTAGCTACTCCTCATTTAGATTTGTACATCTGAAGTACTTTCTGCATTAAGCAATATTAAGCTCTGTTCTCAAAACAAAATGTGTTTTGGTCTTTGAGAAAACTTGAAATTATATGTAAGGCAAGTGGGTTTAGACTGGATATAAGGAAGAGATTTTTTGTGGTGAGGGTGGTGGGACCCTGGAACAGGTTGCCCAGACAAATGGTGCATGCCCCATCATCAGAAGTTTTCAATGTCTAGTTTGAGCAACTGGATCTAGTATGAGATAACCCTTCACCTGGCAGGGGAATGGGACTAGATGACCGTTGATGGTCCCTTACAACCCAAACCATCCTGTGGTTCTATGTTTTTATATCTCTTCTGGAGTGTTTTGTTTGTTTGTCTTACTTAAAAATACATTGGGTTTTTTGTTTGTTTGTTTGTTTTGGGAGGGTTGGATTTTTTTGGTTTTGGTTTTGTTTTTTGGGGTTTTTTTTGTGTGTGAATCAAGTGGTTTGATGATTTTGTATTTATGTTTCTGGTTTAAACAGACTCCCAAATTCCCCAAGATATTTATGCTGATAATCTGTTATGTGAAACAATGTTTACAAAACTAACATACTTATGATTTTAGAAGAATGCAAACCCTGTGTATCAGGTATTGACTTGCCTTTTAAGCTTTTTATTCACCGTTTTCAAAACTTCTCAGGAAGGCAACTGTTTTTGTTTGGTCATGAATTGTGAGGATTATTTCTTTGTTGCCTGGTCACAGGCTTGCTTACATAACCTAATCTACATGATCCTCATTTCCCATTAGATTAATACCTGCTTAAATTTCCTTGTGATTTTTCTTCTAAATCATGCTGCAAATTATAGGGAAACCAAGATCAAAAATTGACTGCTACAGTGATTTTGTAAGTGATTCCCATTTCACTGGCCACAAATAACTGAAATTATCAGAGAATGAGTTTAATTCATCATCACAATATGCCAGTTTTATTCTGCAGTAAATCCACTGATTTGACTGAGCAACTCTGAAATAAAGATTATTGGTGCTGAGTTATGCTTTTTGGGTTTTAGTTTGGTTTGGTTTTTTTTTAAATTTCTGAATATAAAAGTTATATAGCAAATAAAGTTTGCTCTTCACAGAGTAGTTACGTGGGGAAACATGCTTTCCATGAATGCAAAAGATGCAAACTTGGCAGCAGTTAAAAGAAAAGCATTAGAGTGTAAGGGGATGGATTGAATAGCTCAATGAATTATTTGCTTTGTAGTACTGCTGTTGATGTTCTTGCCTCTCTCTTTTTTCCCTTTGGAAATAAATTCATATCTTTTGGGAAAGATGTACATGTAAGGGATTATATTTTTAAAAATTCAGAACTCTATCTTGGGTATACTTTGTTCCCATAAGCAAAGAGGAAACTTCCAGAATCAACTCATGTGGTCTGTGATTTCCTGTTACCTTGAATTGGCCAACTTCTCAGAGTCTGGACACTCAGTACTTCCCAAAACCAGGGTCCTTTAAGGCCTGGTAGAATCAAGCCCTCTGAACTTAGATCTAGTGCCCTGTGCCCAGGACCATCTTCCTTTGGCTGTTCATTGCATATTCCAATTAATTTTTTAAGTCTGCAAATTTTTACCCTGTTGTACTACTTCCAATGCTTTCATTCCCTCCTGGATACAGACAAGTTCTTTATGTTCTAATTCAGCTTCCTCTTGTGAATTAATTTTCAATCAGAAAATTAATTTTATTTTGCAAATAAACTTAAGACCGTTGACTCTTGCTGGCTTTATGTTTTTAATAACTGAAACTCACTTGGCTTCTGCTTTGCTTACCCAAAGAGCACACTGTAATTCTGTAGGGCTGTCTACTGAGGTGGTCCTCCAAATGAGAACAACTGTATTTTACTAGTTGGCTGTATGGATTCAGTTACGTAAGGAACATAAAAAATTCCCTTGGACTGTAAACAAACAGTGCTACACTATTAAAAGAAAAAAAGTAACATCTGCATGGTTTTACAGAACATTCTTTTCTTTGCCATAGGCGTATATGGGGAAGAACCCTGTGATATGTCTTACGTCACCAATGTAATCTTCTGGGAATCAGTAACTTAAGTCAGGCTAATAATGTCAGATAATTAATGAGAAGTGTTGTGTAAGGATAACAGTTATAATGACTTGGATGGACAATTCAATGGATATTTTCTGTTGCTATACACAGAACTGCTAACATCCACATTTATGTTGCAAACTGCACAGGGAAAAAGATTAGTATCTTGTGTAAAAAATTAAAAAGTCTTACAGGGCATATTAATCTTTAGGCTACAATATGCCCCCTTCTGTTGGATGCTGAAGATATTTATAGTTTTGTTTGTACTCTAGTTCTTTACAGCATTTTAATTACCTGTTGAGAAGTTCATCCTTTAGCATTTTATACTTGTGTGTGGTGCAGAATCCTGATATTCACAGTTTGCAATCTGCCGCAGAACTGAATTTTGTCTTCTCTGGAAGGCAAAATTTCAGGTGCAGGCCTTTTCCTGGCAAGGACACAGACATTGTCAGCTTCTACATCATAAAGGACATATAATCCTAAATTTATTTGGACTTTGGAAAAATCTATTTGGCTTGATGCAAACTGTGACTTTTTCTTGCATCAGATAAACCATGGGTAGGGGACTGAGAATATAGTATGCTGTGTACCCATGGGTACATGTTACAGTCTTCTGTGTGCTTACTTGCTCTTGCATCAAAGCAAGGCAATAGACTTTCCATAATAAGGACATGTCAGATCTAACAGTTTCTGAAATCTTTATCATTATCTGTCTGATCTATTTTTTTTCCCTTGGAAAGCTCATGGATGTATCTTTGTTACATACCTAGGATGCTGCTTAGATTATAACAGAGAGTAATTGCATGGAAAAACATGTACGTACTCTGTGGCCCCCAAAGTAAATAAAGCAGTAACTCTCCTGTGCATAGTTTGTCTGCAAGAAATTGCTGCAATCATCAAGAGAAGCTAAGTAATGAACAAAGACAAGGCAGTGATATATACATGTGTTGAAATTTTGATTTAGCAGAGAAGAGTCCTTGTTTGGAAATATAATACAAACTTTGGAGATATAATACAACAATTGCTTATTGAAAATGAGCTTATGGTATGAGAAATTATAAAGTTGAAGAGAATAGTGAAGAAAATGAAGCTGTTGTTGTGACTCTTTCCACTGGTGGTACTGAACTGAAGTAAGTTTGGGTATTCATGAGCAAAAGCATTTAGAGGACTTTGAATAAAGCAGATCTTTGCAGGGATCTGAGTTTTCCACTTAAAATAATTCTGATGTATTTTTGATGCAAGTGCTTGACTTGATTGGGATTCTAGCATATGACTTGGCTGACTACTATGACTGGGTGTGTGCAATGAATTCTCCAATAACAAAAGATAATTTCTCTGAATCTGTGAAGACAGTAGTAGAGCAATCTTCTTAAAAGATTCATTCCACGTCTGGATTTTAGTTCATTAAATGAAACATATTATATGGTATGTCCTAGGGATATCATATTAATAAAAAATACTGCATTTCTTTTGTAAAATAGTAATTAAAACATCCCTGGAAAGTAATGGTTGCTTTATGAATTAGAGTAAGACACTGAATGAGTGTGAGAGAGAAACAGGAATGAAGAGAAAATCAATATTATCTTTGTTATTTTTTTTTAGTTGCTCTTTTCATAAAAAACCCTCTCTGGACCACTTAGATCACATCTCATTGAGACATTTAGTTTCCATCTGCAAACTATAATTTCCTATGGGATTTGTAATGGAAAAGCTGAATCCAAATGTAATTTGTCTATATTTCACTGTTCTCAGGGAGTTTACAGTATCTTTGCTTTGGAACCTATTCTCTTTTAGAAAATGCTCCAGAACAGCTGTTTTACTTTTTCAGTTTGTAGTTGGGCAGTAGTAGCTATAAAATAAGCTGTAAATCCTGTACTCAGACTGATGCATGGGGATAGCAAAACTGCTGTATAGATAAACATTAATTTTGTCATAGAGTCTTCAAGGAACAACATTACATTCTGGGACGGTTTTCAGTGGCTTGCTGAGTATATGGATCCAAACATAATGTTTGGCTTTGGGTTCTGTTCGTTTTATGTGAAACTGAAGAGCCCAAGTATAGTTCTTAGCTATCACGTGGGGAATGGAAATGTAGCTTTTATAAACTTTTGTTTATAAATCACATCCTGGTTTTCCAGAAACAGGAAAATATTTCATTTTAAAAAATTCAGTCAAAGGCAGAATGCAGGAGTCATAAGTTTAGGGTAATAACTGCCTTAAAGATCAGTTCTGTGAAATAATGAGTTATCTCAATTTCATCTTTAGAAAATCTTTAGACTTTAGAAAAACATTCTACTATCTGGCATCTACTAAAGCACAGCATTTTACAGGATAAAGTTGGGAAAAAGATGTAAAGCATTAGTAACTTCAAGCAGTTACAGGATTAAAATGTATCTGACTATCAGTCAACAAAAATCATTGAGGTTTTTTTGGTTGACTGGTACTTAGGTGTTCTAGAATAATGTCTTTTTGTTTTCTCATTCTATTAGTACATCACTATCCAATTATTAGGCAGGCCAGTCTTCAGAACTGATTACCTCTGTGGTTCCCTGAGGGGTAGATATTAAGTCAGAACAGATGAAGAAGCCACAGACATATGTACACTTATCACAAATTCCTGTCTCTCTGCTTTAGAGTAAAACTTTCTAATCAAAATCAAATGATTCAGCAACATATAAAGAACAGGGGATGTTTGGTTGTGTTGCAAATGTATAGGTATTAGTGTTTACATTATCATAGTTAATACACATACAAAGAATACTGCTGTATTAGAAGAGCAATGGAAACAGCCCAAGTTAAAAACAGCTACAGAAATCAAAATCAAACCCATTGGAATATAGAAGTAATAAAGAGCACAGTACATGCCCTGACATTATGGAGTATAAGACCATATGGCAATGGTAAAATATAACAAAATAGTAATATAAAAATATAACAATGTAAAAGCAATGGAAAAATGTAGTAAAAAAGAAAGGGGAAATATTGCAATTTATATAAGCTTACGATGTCAATGAAATTAGAATTGGCTCAGTAGGTTGCAGGAAGATTATACAAAAGTTTCACAATGAGTGTATGATGCTGAATAGGGAAGTTTCTGCTTTAGATTTCCCTTATCTAAGGGACAAAAGTATTTTTAAATAACTGAAGAACTTGATTGTATGAAAATACTTTATGTTTACTGCATGATAAAGATGTTCCAGTTATTGTTAAAGTGGCAATTTCTTATCTCTCCCCCCGCCCCGAACTTGAGTCTACTTGAGTTGTTTAGTTTTGCTCCCAAAAGGAGACATGCTCATACATTTGTCCACTGTCAACCTTACAGACTTTCTGGATGCACTTAACTCCAGCACATGAACAGACAGTATACCATAGTTACTTAACTGCATTAAGGACTGTGGGAGTTGAACAACAAATGTTTATAACCAACCTATTAATCCCAGAGGTTCAGAACAATAGCACAGGAAAATTCTTATGTGTAGTGACACAAAAGTGTTGCCACAATAACATTTCCAATGGGTTTTATTAAAATGGTAAGCACAGCTTTGTGGTTGTAAGGAAACTTGTCAAAAAGGGAAGAAAATCAATACTTCTTAGGCTAGTAACAAGGTGTTGCATCTTCTTAGGTGTTTTCTTTTAGCACAAAGTTAGAAAAGAAATAAGGTCCCTATCTCAGTATGAAAACTAATTCCAAAGGGATTAAATCTTCAGCAAAATTCAATCATTTTTAATATCTTTAGTTCTACAGATAAGGATAGCAACATCCCATTTGATTGAATCCCTGTTTTAAATACTCAATCCTTCTGTATGTCTGACAACGTGGTGTCTTTAACAAGCCAGATTTGCTGTTGGCACTGGAGCCTATGCTAGTTTAGTACTAGGAGAGGTTTACATTCTAATTGAATTAGCCAGGAAGTAAGGAAACAAAAGAACCATTTATGTCAATATATTATCTCCCTTATCAGACTCAAACAACTACTTTCTTTTTTAGTGCTCCCTGCAGTATAACCAAGTTAGATACACAGTACATTACTTCCAAGACCATTGTTCTCTTGAACAAATGTTGCAAAGATAAACTATTGCCATGTTGTTTTTCTGTTTAAACAAACATGCATACAAGAACAAATTCTTCTGAACTAAATCGATGTCTAAATCATAGGCAGCGTAAAATCATTCCTTATCAGACGTAACTGAATATGGAATAATGAAATGATGTAATGACTACACACCTGTTGTAATGTGTAACAGAGAATTGTAGTTATTGTTTTTACTGCTGGAAGCAAAGCAATGCCAGATACATGTATTATGTGTCTGTCTTTTTCTTTAAATACACAATGAATCTCCTTGCAAAACAGGAGGTGAAATGTGAATGGGAGAACTAGTGAAAGAAAATACTAATAGTGGTGAAGAGAGGGTTTCCTTTTTACTGAAGGAAAAGTGCTGATCACTTTATTTATAGGAGGTGATCAGCAAAGAAGAGTATGCAAAAGACTGAATTGCATTTTGATAATTTGGCCCATACACTCAGAACATGTTGATTTATTCTGAGTTAGGTGAAGAGCGGGCTGTATAAGAAAATTCAATTCACTTTCTTACAGTACAAACCCCTACACTTCCAGCTACATCTCTAGAGGTTTCCATCCCAAGGATGGAATCTCTAGAGATTTCTTCCTAAGTAGCATGATTTCATATAGCTGCACTTGCAGTCCTTTTTATTTTTTATCTTTTTCTGGTAGAACTGTGACAGCATAAAGTTATTCTGCTGTAGGTGAAAGCAGATTTTACAGTAAATGTAGATGTTCCAGAGTATCATTAGAGTCTGTAGTGGCTCCAACCCAATATAGCTTTTGTACTGTGTTGGAAATCAAATTAGCCTTCTTTTAGCAGTATATGAAGTCAGCTCTCTGTATCAAAACATAGAACACATTCAAAACAAGGCTGCTTTGAGGCCTTATTGTTTAGAATCTACATATATTGTTCGCTGAAGAGAATGGGAGATTGTCTGTATATCCTCATCTTAGATGGCTGTTATTACTTAAGATTAGTACAGAAATTAAATTAATTAATTTCCTGGATAGCAACCGATCCAAGTGTATGTTCTGTCTAAATTACATAGCCTTTCCTAATCATGGAGTTGGCCAGATTTGTTACATTTATTGTTTATAGCTCCAAACTTCCAGCCTTTAAAATTAGAAACAGTCTTCCTGCTCCTCCATGGCTGTATTGAACAGCTGCTGTAAGTAATGCTTGCTCTTTCAGTAGTGCATGGACAGTGCTTATAGTGCGCAAGTACTCCTGTTATTGTCATAGCCTGGGTATACAAAATACAACACAGTCTCTGGGGTTTGACATAAAAAAAGTGTATAAATGTGATCCAATTAAAGAAGTGCAATATTTTATGGATTAATAGATTAATTTAGCTTATGAATTCTGTGGTGAGAATTACCTCTTACTTTGATTGTCACCAAATATACGAGTGTGAATATAATATTCTGGATCTGAAAATAAATACAGATTCTCTCCTGTTTGCAGCTTGAAGCCTGCCTCGTGTGTTTGGTAAAACAAAATCATGGCCACATTAAAAGCTGATTTTAATGTGGAAACCCAATTTTTAAATGCGAGGAATCTTGACTATTTACTTTGTGCTTTCCAGTTAGTACTTGAACATTCATATATTCCATTTAAGAACTGTGGTGACTATTAAAAGTAAAACAAATTCCTATTTTCAGTACCCATGTTTCAATTTCAGGATTTTACTTTTTAGAAAAGCTCAGCTTTTTAGCTGTAAATTCTGATCTGTTATTAACCATGGCTTTCAAGTAACTACAACTAAACAGTTATCAAACAATCTGATTACGTGCTTGGTCCTCAGTAACCTGCTGATCAAGTTTTGAATTGGATGTTTGGACCAGAGAATATCCAGAGGTATGTTCCAACCCCAGTGATGTACTGATTTTTTGATTCTACGCCTCATTTCTACTGTAAGCTTTCACTTATATGCAAATGGTATAGCTGCCCTCTAAAATTAGATTTTTTAAGGAAAAATCTGGAATGAAATTAATTGGTTAATTTTATTTACGTTTTTTCAAGCTTTGTTTATGGAGCTATAAAAAAGAGAAATCATCAAAAATGTAGAAAAAACCCTTATTTAGAAAAACTCCTTAAAATTCTTAAATATAATTGAAGAAATTTGTGTTGGTATGCCTATGAATACCTATGAAACTATTTCACATGTAGTGTGATCATGTTATACCTTTACCTACCTCTAAAATAGGTATGTTGTACATCTGAGTATTTTTTTAGTTGCTTGACTCCTTTGTTACTTTCTAGAAATTACCTCTAGTAAGAAGACTTTTCATTAATATCTTCCTCCTGGGTCACATCTATGTATGTTATTCAAGGCACAATATAATAAAGGCCAGAATTTCTATAATTTTCTATTATCTAGGAAGTGTTAGAATTGAGTGAAATGTGCCTTGCAATTGCACACAAACCCAGGATCAGTCTTGTTAGAACAAAGCAGTCAAGTCATTAACATAATTTCAAAGTCTGTCTGAGAATTAGAACATCATTTGCATCTGTACTGCATATTTTATATTTGGAGTTTAGCTTTAACTTGGCCTTTATGGTCTTGGTCCAATAAAATGTTTTCTCTCAGAAAATCCAGATCCAAAGGTAACATGGTTATTTCCCTTTGGGAATACTTAACGTCTGGCTTAGTTCAAATGCATAAATTGCCAAAAGCTAAAAATTCAAAACATAAACGGGAAATATTATTTCAATTTTAATGCTTTCAGGAGATATTCATACTAATAGTCCTCATAAAATCATGCTCACTCAAGGACAGCAAGTCTTCCTCAAGGATGAGGAGACCTATTTCAAAGGCACCTGGCAGTCCCTGCAAACATGTGCCAGTGTATGTCACTGCACCTATGGGTGTTGAGGTATGACCACAAATGTGGAAGAAAACTAAGGAGCTGAAAGGCTGCAAAAATTTGTCTGCAGTGCTAGCAAATCCAAATATTTCAGAGCAAAGACTGTTGCACTACTATGAGACTGGGGCATGATAACCCTTGTTACATGTACAGGAAAGGCCAGAGTTGAAATGGAAACCCATCCAAACATCCTGAAGAGCTGAACCACAGTTCTCACTACTCAGTTCTCCCCATAGTTCTCACTACTATGGGGAGAAAAATTTAGTGTGGAGAAGTAACCACTACTCTTGGAGTAGCAAGCACTAAAACCCAAAGTACCTGTTCTCTTAAATATGCACATTTAAAAAAAAAAAAAAAATTGTAGATGGCAAAACAAGCAGTGTAGATTCCCCTGTTCCTCACCCCCCCACAAGCTGCCAGCTCAGATTTAGGGGGAGTATTGGAAGAGGGGAACTACAAAATAGGGTAGAGAGAGTTACAAAAGAGGCTCCTTACCCCAGGATGTATTCCAAGGCCTTTATTCCTTGAAGGGGATCCAGAGGCGAGAGAGAAGTCACATGGGGGGAGAGGGGGTTTTATCACCTTTGAGGTCGGGGTCAAGTTACCTGGCTGATGGCCATAGGTCAGGAGGCAAGGGGGCAGGTAACCCAGGCCAGGTTACAGTATCTGGGGGAGGGGCTTGGGGGGGGGGGGGGGGGGGAACATTCCCAAAAGGGATACAACAAAGCAGAAGAGCCACACTGATCTTTCCAAACACATGTAGAAGCTACCTGGCTCTCTAGCTATACTTAAGAGCAATTTACCTGAATATGAACCCTATGACAAATATAAGTTTACTCATCAGATACAATTTGGCCTTTACAATTACTGATTAATGCAAAACATTTTGTTCTGTATCCATGATAGAAACTAGCTAGACTATTTTACATTAGCTGAAAATTAATCCTTGCATTTATTTTAAACAGAAGGTGCTTGGAGAATTAGACTTGACATTATGGAATATTTTTAACCTTTGAGCTTCTAGGTAGCTGTTAGGACCACAAAGTGTTAAGCAATGAAGCTTCAAAGTTTTAAGTACAGGTTCCTGTCTTGAAGATGTTACAATCTTAAGTAGGCAAAAACAGTGAGAGACAAAGAGCCACAGAAGGAAAGTAAAAGAAAATTCATAGTAATGATGAAAATAGAAATAGCTTTTATTTTTTTGCAAAGTATTGCAGTCTTATCACCTCAAATTGTTCTACAGACATTAAGCAGCATAAGGTGAAGAGGACCTTTTTTCAGAAAGTTCAGTTTATTTCTAAGTCTATAGCTATGCCCAGATGAAACTTTCAACATGCATGTTGTTTGCAAATTCTCAGCTTTCTGCCCACAGATGCCCCTTTCATTCCTAATAGTCCTGAGCATTGCAATTGTGACTGACAAATGAGAGGATATGTTTTACAGGAACACATCCTGAGCTTTATTTCTGGATGAAAACCAATGGAAGCCATTGATATCAGAAGCTGATAATGTGAAGAACAGGTACCTTGCTGATCATAATTTTGCTTTGCTGCTTAGAGTTTGTACTTTGCCTCATAACTCAGAGGGAAAGGTTTTGAACATGAACTGAGCAATGTTTCCAGTGCAGCTCTTAGCTGATGCAAATTATTTCAAAGAATTTACAGCTGCTGCTGACCTGTCCCAAATTGTGATGCTCAGTTTTAAACATCTCTTGTTTTGGCTAGTGCTTTGTCTGAGTGTGCTGAGCTGTCTACAGTAGATTTTAGTGGCTTTTTCACCTAGCTCTAAAAATCTTAGATTTTTTTACTTTGATAGATGAAAAGCTAAAAAATATTCTTATGAAATTTTTGTCAATTAGGTGTATAAGAGGTTACAATCTTAACAAGAGAGACCAAACTGAGGAGATCTTTGTAATATTCAGATTATACTGGAATTGTATATTTACATATTTGGTTTTATGTAATTTGAAACTCTTGCAATCCATGCTTCCTTCCAAGTGATTCACAGATAGTAATAAAAATGAATGCTCAAAGTCATGAAGCCTAGCAAATCCCAAATATAAGCATGATCTTTTGCCTCACATCTACTGCACCTTATAGAGATGTCTGTTTCAAAATTGCTTTGGGGCACACTGAGGAGGAAACATTATATATCCGTTAGTTAAGAAGTAAGACTTTCCTTCAGCAACGTCAGACTTCTTTCCAAAGAACTTTTCAATGTTCGTTATTCACATTATGAAAAGAATAGCAGTTTAAAATGAGACCTTATATACTTACGATGTGAATAGTCGATGTATAAAAAAATACACTAAGGAAATAACACCACATTACAGCATCAGTGCTTAACTGTTTAACACATTAATAACCTGGTGTTTTTGTGCTATCTGTTGGTTGCATATATGGGAACTCTTTTTTCTCAGTAATGTGGCCTCAGGAAGGTTTCTTTCTTCTCTGTTATGTAAGGAGGCAAAATTCATAAGGAGTAATTAGCTAATGATTAGGGATGGAGGGTGTTGGTGAGTCTCAAATGTCTTGGACCATTTCAATGGTCCTTTCCTTTCCTGTTTCATCTGTTTCCATTTTGTTTCCTGCTTGGGATTCGAAGGATTCTCTTTGTTCAGCTGACTGTGTTTACATCATATTGATTCAAAGTTACACATACAGTAAACTGACTTTGAAATAGCAAAAGAGGGAAATTATCTTTCTGTCCCTTTTCTACTGAACAGAATTTGAAAAACTAGATTCTGTGATCCAGACTTGCAAGGTGATGAGACTGTCCCTATCTGATAAAATCAACTTGTTAGAGGCTTACAGAAAGGACCAAGTTCCAGAGCTGATGACTTGGCTAGTATATTTGCATGTGCCTATTCATTGCCTATGCAAAGTTCATCAGTTCATCCTTAACCAGAAGTTATAATTTCTCATGGTTTTTTCTTCCAGTCTGCAGTAGGTAATATTTTAATCACTGAAGTGAATATATGGAGACCAAATATATCCTTTGCAACTCTTTATGTAACAATTCAGAACATTTTGTACTCTGTGCTGCTCTCTGATTCAGTGAGCTACTAGGTTACCTCTGACATTTTGTACTTTTAGAAAAGAAAGGACAGAAGTGATAATCTCTGGGCTTCCAGTACCAAAAGGGAGCCAACAAGGAAGATGGAGAAAGACTACAAGAGTATGCAGTGACTGGACAGAAGATATGGCTTGAAGCTGAAAGAGAATAGGTTTAGATTATATGTTTGGGAAAAAAAATTGAATTGGAAGGATGGTGAGGCACAGGTTGCCCATAGAATTTGCAGGTGACCCTTCCCTGGAAGTGTTCAGGGCCAGGCTGGATGGGACTCTGAGCAACCTTGTCTAGTGCACAGTGTCCTTGCCCATGGCAGGGAGGCAGGAACGAGATGATCTGTAAGGTCCTTTCCAACCTGAATGATTCTGTGATTCTGTGGTACCTCTATGCGTGCTTCAGATTTTTCTAGGACACAATCTATATGCTATCTTGTCTGTGGAAGAATGTGCTTTGCTCCATATTTTTGAAATTACTTTCATGTGGCACTCATGTAAGTGGTCCTTTAAAATGTGGCAATACTCCTATAAGCAAAATAATTTGTGGCTGTTGCAGTTTTGTAACAATTTCCTTGAAGCATAATCTTCTACCCCTTTGGACATTTCTTTTTAGTTTCATTTTTGTCAAGCCTGTACAGCAACTGGCAAGAACAGTATATTGTATACCTTGTACCCTTTCTTTCTTACCATTATTGTTTTTTCATCTGTTTACACACACAGCCTTTTATTGATGATACACTGGTCTGGACAATCTGTATTTTGGATCTTCAATATTTGGTACAATTCTTCTGCTTCTTTGATTCTTTATAAGCTTCAGATATGTAGCTTTCCTAAATTTGTGTTACTATTTTAGTGGATGGGGAGGGCTGGCATTTGGCATGAATAAGTTATTAATATGCTTGCATTTGTATTTAATCTGGTTTTATTTTTTTTCTTTATGTAAATAGGTAAAGATTTCTTCAATTTAGAATTGCTGATAACCATGATTATTATTTGCCAGTGTAAGTTCAGTGTGGGATTAGATTATTTTAAAATTCAGTAGTATAAAAATCTTAAGACTACTTTTTTTTTTCCTAAGTACTAACAGTAAAATTATTACAGAGATAATGACTAAATTAAGGCACTATAAATCCGGAAAAATTATAACTATGCCACCTATATGAGAAGCTGATGACTACGAAAGAGTTTGCATTGTTTTTTTTTGTGGGAAAGAAGAAAGCCTCACTGATGATGTATTCCTCAATGCCAAGAGATAATTAATCTTTTTTTGTACAGTTGAGCAGTTTTGTATCAGTTATCCTGCTCCACGACTTCTCCTTTATAAAAATCTGCTATTTATGATTGTGTAGTTCATTGTTTACTGTTGCATATAGGTAAAACTTTACAACAGCAAGGACTTATAGGACCACGGCTCAGCCCTGTTACTTTGGCTAAGTAGAAAAGGACTGTGGGAAAGTGACTCAGCAGAATTAGAGGTAGAAAAACAAGTTATATAACAATAGTGTGTTCACCTTGTGGTGTACAGTGGTTGGTTGAATTATGTTTGTTATGGTTTAAAACTATGCAACTGATAAAGGCCTGGGTTTTGCAGTAAAGTGGCTCTCCTTTGCACCTGCCTGGGGACTCTGCATCACTACAGACCATCACCTACAGTTTACCTTATATCCTACTTACCTCCTACACTAGTGGATTCTGTGCAGCCCTTCATATGAATTTCTTCAAGAACATTATAGATGCTACTCATTTTCCTCCACCTTTTTCTTCTGCATGTCTTTTAGAATCATAGAGGATTACAGTGGAAGTATCAGCAGTTCAATGTGGAACTGATGTTGTCTTAGTGTGACAGTCCTAACTTGTGGCATATGGGAAACTTTAAACATAGCTTCATCAGGTATATTCATTAATCGTGGTGTTTTCCCTACTTTGGATATCAGATACTTAGTTTACTGAATTACTTGCTCTCAGATGACAAATACTGGCTATTATTTTCTGAACTTTCAGGTTTTATTCCATATTTTCAACTGAAAATAAATTAATGATAACCGCAGTTTGTAATAATCTTGATGTTCCATCCACAGACCTTGCATGGATTAGAAGCATGAATGTTGAAAATCATCCTCCATCCCCCAACAAATAAACATGTGGCATTCAAAAACAGGACTCTGTCATCATGAAAAAAACCATATTCAAAGCTGACAGGGGAACAAACTGAAATCACCACATCAACAGTACAGCAATTAGCATCTAGGATTTTCAGAAGTAGATATTATCACTGAGTATTGCACATGTTTGGTGGGTCCTGTGTAAGAACTTTTAAAAATATTTCATCTTCTATGGCTCAGTGCCAGGAAAATTAAAAGAAACTTGCACTTGGAAATTCCAGCTTCACAAGTTGCCCAAGTGGTACTACCAATTGTATAATTTGCTGCCTACAACATCTTTATTCTTTTGCATCTATATTCTTTATATGTATTCCATTTATATGTCTCAAATTGATAGAAAGAAAAATGTCTGCCAAATTCCCTTTTGCTTTTCTAATAAAATGTTGGTCAAAACTAGATGAAATATGAGGAAAAGGAGGCTAAAAATAATTTCCAGCTTCTGGCATGAAGATTCAGAGATGGTAAAATCCATCACATCTCCTGGATGAAAGCACATTATGGATGTGAGGTATGACACATCCTGTATGAGGAACTTTTTAAATATCAAAGACTAGTAATTAATTGCTTTGGGAAGCTTTGAACAAGCTGTGCTAAAACCAGGCAGAAACCTGTTTTCAACTGTTTGAAACTACAAGACAGCTGGAAAAAAACTAGGATTCTTTTCATGATGGAGCAAAGGCAGACACTTAGAACTAAGAAACAAATCTAAAGTTGATGCTGGGTAAGTTTAGGGTATCAACAATTCCATTTAGTCAGAACTTAGCATATATCTCTGAATAACCACAGAAAGCCATATGAAACCGAGCTGTAAAACAAGACTTCCCATATGTCACTAAGGTTTGTGATTGTACAGTCAATTACAGAATTTTACTTGAAAATAGATTGGGACAAGATCTGATTGCACGTTCAAAAAATTTTTTTTTTTTTAAGTAGTTTGACCAGTTTGAATTCCAGGAATGTGGAAATGTTTTCCTGTGTATAGAGATCAGAAGTAAATTATGTTCACACATCACATTAGCTGGAGGCAAGTATGCAGTGTTAGGAAATAACCAGCACAGAGGAAGTTAGCTTAATTTATGACTTTGAAAATAAAGGTTTGTTGTCGTTTTAATAAATCTAAATACAACTGCTGACATCATTTACCTAAATGGGACTTATCTGAATGCTCACCTCTTTTTATAAACTTCCACGAAATGAAGATACAGTGATATCTTGAGGCAATCAATTTCAGGTAATTAACATGTGGAGTGCAGTACCTTCTCTCTACGTGTTGACTTCAACTATGTGTGTCTTGGCTCTAAACTGCATAAGAAAGAGTAGTGAATACTTTACCATCCCAATGCCAGCTATTATATGTCTCTGCTCTTATTTATCTCATCTTAAAACTATAATCTCTACTATAGACTTTAGTCTCTCCTCATATGGAGTCATTCTGGGCCTCTAACCATTTTTCATATGCATATCTGACTTTTCTCTTTCTACTGTAAAATACATGAGTATAGTCTCAAAGCTGTTCCAGCCAGATACCTTTTTTTCTGAGGCTGACACAGAGAAGTGCTACCTAGGCTATTGCACTGCAGTCAATAATGGTCCCTTTTATAGGTAGAAGGAAGCAGTTATGTGACACTCCCTCTGAGAGAGAAAATTACAAAACAGTGTTGGGAAAAAAACATTTCATCCTTACTGGTGTAGCTGGAGGTTTGCATCTTATCAGAAGATCACATAAAGCACAGGTTCCCTCATGAGAGATTTTCTGGGAAGAGAAGCATCTCATTGCTTATTTCCACAGACAACTCAACATGTTGGGTAATTTTCAGAGACTAGAATTAGTTTTATCTTAGCATCTACACAGAACTACCCAGAAATTAAAGACAAGTAAACCTTTTGTGGTTTCCAAATGAAGTAATGGAATGTCCCAAACAGGTTTTTATTAAAAAGACTTAGAAGATGAGTGGAGCAAATCAATTTTTTTTTAAATCTTAAGAAGACTAAAAGTTTGGCTAGGTGTGTTAAAGCTGATAGAAAACTTCCAGCATTCTCTACAGACAGGTGGCCTAGCACTAGGAGGCGTAACTAAAGTTACCATTGAGGTGATGTCAGTCACTCACTCAGGGAGTGAGGTTCTCAATAGCCTCGCCTGTGACCAGCACTTTACTTATCCAATGAAAAGGTTGCAGAAGCAGGGTGAGGATAGGGAGAAATCCATGTCAATTTTTATAATGCAACTAAGGTCTGAGTGCTTTGAAGTGTATTAGTTTTACGTTGCAACCACTCTGCTGCCTTGAATAGAGCTATTTCAAAATATCATCTCTGTACGTGCTTATTGGGAAGAGTAAACTTCCTGTGTTTTTACACTTAAGTTGTTTGGCTAATCATGTAAGTGGTCTGGTTTAGAAAATCATCATTCCCGGGGTGAAAAATAGTTTTCTAAACTAATAAATTATTATTTCAATTACCTGAAAATCAAACATTTAACATGAGCTTTAAGAATGAGAATTTTGTCTTTTTGAACGTTGTAGAATTTGGGAAAGAGAACTTAATTGAAATTAAGTTGTTTATTGATCTTGCTAGTTGATGATATTATTTGATTGCTGTAGATTCAGTATTATGACCTTTTTAGATTCTTAATAATGAAACTGCCTTCTTGAAACTCTCACCTAAAAGTAAAGCCAAGTCACTTACAAACTTTTTGATATACAAGTGAGAAGATTACAGACAAGTGATCCCTACATGTATCCTTTAAAATTGCATGCAGGTTTCACCAGAAAATGGACATCATTTGAGTCATCAACAAGAGTTACAGCAAAGACTATGAACAGAAAAGCCAGATCCTTAAACTAAGATAGTCTCTCCTCAGATTTGACAACTCAAGTTGAATGTTGCCATCATGTATGGACCAGTCACAATGGGAAACAAATCCTCTGCAATGTTCGCTGCTTTGAAGTCAGCCTCATGAGCTACTTGTTTTGTTTCTCTGGATACAGGGATAAGAAGACAAAGCTACAGGTTTGAGAACACTGATTTACCTTTTGAGGTTGTAAAGGATGGTGTCTTATTTCTTCATCATAAGGGAGGGTACTTAGTACTAACAAAAGAGACTTCACCGTTTTTACTGCAGCACCAAAATATGGGCAGGCTTGTGAAAGAAGTGAGAAAAGAGCTGAAATTTCTGCTGCTCTTTCAGGTTCCCCTGTGATAGGGGAATTCACTCACTTGGGATTTACACTCCAGTAAGAATACTAACACACAACAAAGGCAATGTCGTGCCTTCACTGTGTTTTGGGAACTGGAAGCTGTGGGGTTTCCCATGAAATTAAGGAAACAAAGCCTCTTTTTCCTCCAATAGTTTTTGCTTTTTTGCGGGGGAGGTGTGTGCGTGTGTGTGTTGGGGGGGTGTGACAAACCCAGCTGAACTATGTAAAATAAAACACTGGAACATATGGACCTGAACAAAGAGATCTAAAACTGGTGTAAGGCTGTTATAAACTGATTCATGGTTCCTGAGTTCCCAAGGAAACTTGGTTCCCTGCCTAATAGTAGGGCAGGTTTTGTTAATAAACTGCAGAGCCTCAGTAATGATGCAATTTCAATGGAAACAGCAAAGGCCTAGCACATTTGAGTCATCTTGGGTCAGGACCTCACCTCCTAGACAATGCACCATCTCACCTGGGTGACAATGCCTGAGCAGCAGTGTCTAGTGGGACAGATGGGAGAACTGTCTGGTCATTTTTACTCTAAAAAGTAAAAGTGAGAATATCTGAATGGAAAATTAATTGCTTAACTCTCCAACTCAGCCTATTTAAAAGTACTTTGGAAGAAAAGCAAAAGCGGATGGAAGTATGTATTTAAGTTTATGCAGCAAAAAGACATTTTCTAGCTAGCTCTATCAAGAATGTCAGTATTCTGTTATTATAGTAGCTGCTTCACCTAACAAGCATGTTTTAGATTTAAGGGTATACTTTGTTAAAAGATGGCCCTTCAGACTTAACCATTAGGCCTGTTATTCCTCATAGTCTGGAAAAAACTATACTTTCCTCTTTGAAGAAGTTAATAAAGGGAATTCAGGTGGCATAGACAGAAAAACAGAACTAACTATGAGTGAGATAAAATTGAAAGTTTCCTTGAGGTGTGGGTATTGTGAGCAAATAATGATTTCTGTTGTACAACATTCTCACTCAGTTGCAGAAATCAAGATCTCTAATGTAGTTCAGCCTGGCAGCTTTGACCCAGGCAGATAGAAAACTTAATAAAACTGCTTGATGTGGCAAAGTTCTGGCTGGCAGGTTGGTGCTTGTAGGAATTCAACTTTGGACTCAGCCTTTCAAATTATGTCAGGTACCTATGCATGTGTGTTTCTCCTCTTCTTCCCACCCCTCCCCATGAGTCTTCTGTCCCCACTGTTTATTACTTTCTATACTGTACTGTTGACACAAGCTGCAAATAGCCTCCTTAACTACACAGATCCAGGAAAATTTCTTTGATTTTCTCCTTATACAAGGTCAATCAGAAATGTCACTTGAGATTTCTATCACGTTCTGTTCTTCTACTTCAAACATATCAGGAGATTGCTTTATACCTGTTGCTGACTTTGAAAAGTTCATGTATTTCTTCAGTTTTCTGGCTGCTTCTGGATTCTTCCCAGTTAGAACTGGGTAGATGCAATTAAAGTGTCATTTACTTAAGCAGTTCTTAAAGACTGGCTTCAACCTAGGACAGAAATAAATTAAAGAAATATTTCTTTATCATTCCTCAGCTCTGATATATGTAGCTAAAAACTTGCCTAATCCAACACCTTTTTTCTACATACCTCCAAACAAGAGGACTGGTGTTGTCTTAGTGTCCTGCAGTGCTGGCTGGGTACCCTTGGTAGAGCTGGCTGTTAGCACAATGGAATTGCTACCTCCTGGTAGCCTCCCTGTTTCTCTTCCAGATGCTGTGTTCTGTATTAAATTTTTCACAAGCAAAGTTTGAAGGTATTCAAGTGTTCAATGTTATAGTAATAAAATAATTTAAAATGGTGTGGTTGCTGGATGGGATGGTTTGTAAAATAAATTTTGTTTTATCACAATAGTGCAAGTGATAGAGGGGAAAATCCAGTGGGGCTCATTAATGAAAATGTTTTTCTGGAAGATCTCAATATTGATTCAAATAGATATAGTCTGTTGCAGATAGCTGGACACAGATGAACTTGTTCAAGGTTTCAGCTGAGACCTAATATGCCCTCTGGTACTGCAGCAAAAACCCATTGCAGGAGAGACCAGGGACTGGGGCCAGGAGAGTTACAGTAATGAAATCAATTAAGGATTACTCTGATGTGGTGAGGGATTTTTTGTTTGTTTGTGGCTTTTTGTTGGGGTTTTTTTTGGTATGTGGGACCAAATTTTTTCTTCTTGTTTCTGGTGGAGATTTTTTGTTATTGGTGGTGGTTGCTTTAGTTTGGTTTTGTAAAATTTTAAAGAAAAGCCACACTAGGCAGCTGAGTAGGTATTTGGCAAACTGTAGAATTAGATCAGCAAGTCCTCTGATTGAAAACATTTAAAATGGCATGGATACCTACATAGAGGGAATACTTTCCTGCATATGGATGAGGTGCATTTAGGTGTTGCAGGTGACAAACATAGATGAAGTGACCAAATATTTGATGTTTTTGGACAGAGTATGGGATCAAATCAGGCATCACTTCTGAGTCATTCCAAATCTCCACTTTTTTGCATTTCCTGGTTTCATTCCCAAATGAAAAACTCTCATGGGAAGACTGAGTCTTCCATTAAAACTATGCCGTTTCTGGAGACAGAGGTTAGCTGTCTGATTTTGATGTTTCAACAAAGCATGGGAACCCTTCAGCCTCTCACACTTCCTAGTTAGAACTCAGGTTCAAAAAGAACTTGAGTTACAACTGGAGTACATATTTAGGATGATTTTTTTTAAAAGATAACAAAAGCATAAATAGGATTTGAGCCAACAAATCCCTTGGGCTCACAAAAAATCCCAAACGCAGGCCGTAGTCCTCTAAGCAATTAAATAAGTGGTTAAATCAATTTATTTGAATTATATCCTCTGCATTTTCATGTAAAATTAGGAACATTAAATCTGCATTTTCATGTAAAATTAGGAACACACTTATCTGAAAGATCAGGGGTGTAATTCACTAAGAACTTTTGTAGTCCAGGTTGACATGTTTTTGTAAATAACAAATATTTGCACATTTGTTCTTTCTTCGAGTAATTTGTTTCCTGTAGACTTCCATCCTTGATATACTGCTGTGTTCTGGGCACCTTTATTGTACTCAATTATTTGCTTCCTGCTTTTTTTAATTTGCGAAATTATCTCAGTTTTGTGCAGTTTCTGTAAGGAGAAATGTAGTGCTTTTCTGCTCATTACCACTTTTTAATTGTTAATTAAAGTATGGGTGGTTCCATCCTGTGTTCCAAAAGAGCCAGACAATACAGTGCCTAACTCACCATTCCCAGAGACTCTGGCAAGGGGTGAACTTGTTTGGTGGAGCTCTGCAGCAGTCAAAATATTTCTGACAGACAGTTTTTCTCTGAATTATTCTACAGTTCCTCTAAAATAAGTTTTCTATATCAACGTGACAATATTATATTTAGGGGAAAAAACTCACCTTTCATCTATATCGAAAGAATTTATTTTTCTTTTTTGTACTGAAATGACTACATTAGAGATTACAACATCATGTAAAATAAGGAAAAATAGAATAAAATGATTCAAGTATTGCTAGCCATATAAAGAAATTTTTTTTCTGAAACTTTTCTTGACTTGACATATTTTCTTGATCTAGAATAAAAATTAATTCCTAAGCAGAAATTTTTGTTTGAAATTAGCTCATATGTGTGATGATCTAATCTATTGTTGTGTCATACGAGAATTTCAAAATGGTACCCCATAGTTAAAGGCTTTCAGGATTATAGTATTATTTCAGGACTTACAGTTTCTAAAAGCTCATATTAGCACATTTGAGGTACTATTTTTAAATGGTAAAAAGAGTTGGCTGAAAACAAGAAGTTCTTGTCTTCCTTTGTGAAGTGCAGGGCAGACAGGGATAAAACAAAGAAAGGAGTAGAAAAGTACTGAGAATCAGCTTGAAAACAGATTTTAAGAAAGCTCTGGGATTGCTTTAATGAGAACTATAGGGAAAAGCAGCAGAGTAAGACTGGTCTTTAAGGTGATAAGGGATTCCTTGTGCATTCAAGCTGATTAAAAATACCTAAGCTAACATCTTCTCTAGTGTGATGGAAGTCACCTCTTGGTTTATTGGGTTCCTCACATAAAGGAGGAGAGAGGAAAATATGCCCAGCAAGAGTAAAGGGTAGAATTACAAGTTTTTGTTATTTTCCACACACCTAAATTAAAGATCTACTGATCTTACATGAATATGTAATAGTCCCTAGAAATTAAAAAGCTAACCGTTTCTACTTGTTTCTGCCATTCCACAGAAAAAGCTTCTCTGGTCTTACTCTAGCCTATGAGCACAGATTCAGGCAAACGACAATGAGACTACAGAATGACAGCTAAATTCTAGTTTTAAATCACATCTTCTAAGGTTTTGCATGTGGTAGTTTAAAACCTGAGGTCTGCAACACTGCAAATCTTTCATAAGGCACAGAATGGGCTGTTGTCACATAAAACTCTTTCATTTAAAAAACTCTCTTTTAAAGATGGTAAAATCCCTTTAGGTGAGATGCTTTCAAAGGAAAGCCTTTTCAATTTAGGAAGGAGAAGGTACCTTGTATTGTAGTGGATAAACAACCAGGCAGTCAGACTTTGAATGCAATGCACATGTTTTATGGAGGTGACAGAAAGCTGCCTGTGGGGTCAGTATGGTGGGACCAGCCTCACTGAGGCTTCATGTAATAAGACTTAAAGCTGCATGTGTGCCTGTAAGTCCTGCTTTTCAGCTGTAGGTCCAATAAGGAAACAGTGGCAGCATAAATGCATCCAGGAGCTAAAGGTCTTAGAGTACTTTTTGGTGTAAATTTGACAAAACAAAATTCTCTGAAGGGAGGAAGAATGCAACTGGGGAACTGGGAAAATAGAAACCATGAGTTAAAAAATGTTTATAAGTGAACCTGTGGGAATGACCTGGGAAAGCCAGGGCAAAAAAGCAGGTGGCTCATTGCATAAGGCTCAGTCATTTTTTTACGTCAGCTGACAATTAAGTACCATGTTTATTTACCATGCTCTACCCTGACAGGGAGGAAAATTGAAGGGAAAAAGGCTATACCTCATGTATTGAGATAAGAACAGTCAAATAATTGAAACAAAATAAAACATAATAATACCAATGGTAATAATAATAATGAAAAGGAGAGAGAAAGAGAAATAAAACCCTGGAGAAATAAGAGATTCACAATTAAGTTGCTCACCACCCACTGACCGACACTCAGCTTGTCCCCCAGTAGCAATCAGCCCTACCCAGCAACTCCCCCCAGTTTAAACACTGATGTTCTATGATCTGGAATATCCCTTTGGCCAGTTCAGGTCAGCTGTCCTAGCCATGCTCCCTCCCAGATCTTTGTACAGCTCCTCAATGGCAGAGCATAGGAACCTGAAAAGTTCTTGATTCAGGATAAGAACTACTGAGCAACAACTGGCTCAGAACTACTGAGCCATCCGTGTGTTATTAGCACCAGTCTTACACTGAATCCAAAGCACAGACCTGTAGCAGCTACTAATAAATCTAACACTACTTCAACCAGAAACCATGGCAGGTTACTCTTTCATACAACAGTCTGCTCCAGAGGGTGTGAGGCCACTCAAATCCAGGTCATTTAACAGTCATGCAGTTTTGCAGGGTCATTGGGAAATCTGAAAGGATGGATGTTTGTGGGAAGCAAATGAAAAGGAGTAAAGCAGGTAAGAGAGGAAATGGAGGAAAGAGAGGTAATGGAAAAGATGGCTAGAATGAAAAGATGTGGGAAGCACTGCGGGTAAAACTGCAAGGAGGGATAGAAAGGGAGGGAACAAGAAAGCTATGCTATGCAAAACTGTGTGGTTTGGAAAGGCAAGATATGAGGGAGGGCAAGAGCATTGTGTTGGGTTTTTGCTTTTCTTCTTTCCCTAGCTGTCAGATCACTTCCTCTATGTTCCTTCTTAAATTACACTTCCTCATTTTATGTTCTTCCCACAGCTCCTCAGGTTATCCTTCCTTTTGTGTCCAGCTGACAGGCTTCTTTGGTACCTCCCTTCTAGCCGGTGTAAGAAGCAATGACCTGCCCCTTTCTTCTATCACTATGTTTACTGAACACACACACACACACACACACACATACACACAGATATGCTGTTTGGAAAGGCATGTTACCCATGGACTATACAAAGTCCCAACACAGTTATCAGTCCTTGTTCTGAATAGGTGGCAAGTTACCATTGACCGTGTGAAGACATCTCAGCTGACACTACCAATTTATTTTGTAAAGAGTCTAAAATCCCTGTGTTACATGCCATCGACAACTAAAATTTTATTTGTTTCCTCAAGAAGTGAGGATGAGCCATCATTAACAGTCACAGGCTGTGGGAGGAAGTGACTCTGTATCACACTCTTGAGGATTTAAATATTTTGTTTGTATCTGCCAAGATCATGCCATTGAAATGTTTGTACAATAATTCATAGAATACCAGATTGGAAGAGGACCTCAAGGATCATCTGGTCCAACCCTTCTTGGCAAAAGCGTGGTATAAGACAAGATGGCCCAGCATCCTGTCCAGTGAAAGGTACTGTAAAAGGTACTTGCAGTGGACTTTGATTCCAGGCATCTTGGGGAGATGTGTAACACTCCTGAGATAAATGTATGATATAGCAGAGTTCTACAATATCTTTCCAAAAGAGACACTGAGAACTGCTTTTATAGGTAGTTGACTAGAGCAGCATTAACTTTTTAATGATTAGAATGTAGATTAAAAAAATGTTATTAATCCTGTATAAAGACTCATATGAATATATACATGGACAAAAAAGAAAAAAAAAGAGCAATAGGCAAAAAAGTGACCTGGAAATTGTATTAGTTTTTTTCATTTCTTCTTGGGATGTGCCTGACAAAGCATGAGTTAAACAGCAAACAAAAAGCTCTGTTGTGCACTTCCCTTTTCATTTGCTTGGCTCCCTAGAAACTTCTGGGAATTAAAGCACTTATGGCTCCTTTCTTTAAATCAAAATGAGGAAAGACCAAAGACAGGGTGAACTCTGCTGGTTTCAGTTTGATAACATTTCCTGAACAGATTGGCTTGTTTTCTCAGTTACACACTTCCACTAGAATTGTGTGAACCTAGTCATATTAAAAGGGTTGTCTTGAGCAGAGAAAACCTTAGTTTCCCAAAAGGGATTCTTTAAAAGGGTGTGGTGTATTTTCTTACTGTTTGTATATGTATCCACAAAGGCTGACTTATTAAGTGGGTTAGAAATGAAACAATAATCTACATGAATCATCTAAGATCGATTGCAAACCAGTGAGCATATAATCAGACCTGCTACGTGTCCAAAAAGTATAATTCTGCATAGTATCTAATAATTTCACAAACCCTACAGCTTGAGGGTGGATCAGCTTTTATCAGGAGAGTACAGCATGGCCAGAGCAGTCATAAAGCAGAAAAATTTAAGTAAGAGAAACAGCATAAGGAAAAGAAACTTGAAGTTAAAGATAGGATCTTTAAGTTCTGCTTTCATGACAAACTTTCCTTAAAATTATCGTGTAAAAATAACAGATGATAGGCTTGCTTGTATTGTATACATTTATCTAATTGTATGAAAAGATGTTGGAGAAGAAACTTATCTGAGATCTGCTTTCTTTCTAGACAATTTCTACCAAAAATTTGTGAAGGGGATGAGATTGGAAAAATTTACACCTGCTTGTAATGTTTCTGGAGTATGACTACTATTATTTTCTGTTGTTCTTTCAGTTGTGAAAGCAGCTGGTCTTTTTTATTTTAAGTGAAAAGAAGCATTTTAGCTATTATTTGGTGTATTTGGATGCCATTTCCATCATTCAGAAGAGCCCAGCAGTATTCTATCATGCACATATCCTCGGAACATGTATCAAAGTGAAAGCTTTGTGGTTGGAGAACTGATCTAAGTAGCAATAATGGAATATGCAATTACAGAAAAGAAGGAAAACTTTATTGGTTTTAACAGTAACCTGGAATGTTAGAAACGTGTCTGCTGCACCACAGGTACCTGGACAATTTAAAATTAAATTACAATTTAATTTTAACTCAGTTGTGAGTGTGTATTCAATATCTTACAAAACTATTGTCTTGGTGGGGACATTGGAACCCTGTTGACAGCAGTGATATAATGTTGGTACGACATTTCTTACATCCTTTCTTTTCTGGAGGAGCAAGCCAACATTGACATCAGTAGTGCCTTCTAATTAAGTCTAATTAAACTAAGCAAAACCTAATTTTGCTGCCCATTTGAGTATATCCAATCCCACCCAATAGTCCACATCTCCCCATGGTTCTTGGAAAGCTTCTCTTCCAAATGGAAGCACAGCATCTGGAAGCTCTTACAACACATACAGCTGCAGCAATTTGTGTCTTGCTATCACTGGTTTTACTCATGACTAAATCTGGAGTTTTTCAAAAATGTTTTTTTTTTTTTAAGACAATGTGGAAACAGAGGAAAGATGCAAAATAATTTAGTGAAATTGTGATATTGCTAATTAATGTTTTTATGTAGAATTGCAGATTTTTTTTTTTTCATTGCAATACTGGTAGAGACTATTCAACTCTTACCAAATAAAAGTGGTTTCTCTACAGTGACAGTGAAAAACAATTGTACACTTGACATCTCCTGTCCTGCCATTTCTGTGTGATCATTTTCTTTTTTCTCCACTGAGCTTCCTGCTGTACCGTGCCAGCTTTCTTTGATTGCTTTGTCTTGGTTTCTTTTTTGACTTGCTTTTGGAGATCATTTCCAGAGTTCTCTAATGACAGATACGGTATCAGGCACAAGGACATCTTCAATAGCTTTTTAATAGCTTGTTCAAAAAAAGTTTTCAATCAGTGGATTAAGAGAACAAAAGAACACAAATGACACAGTGAATAATGTGGTCAGAGACATTAGATCTCAGTCAGTTATAGATTTTACTCAAGGTTCTGACTGGTAAAGCTTCAGCTGACAAAGCTGAGTATTGTTACCATAAAGGTCAGGATGGCCTAAGTTACTGAAGGAGCAAAATTAGGTTTTGCAGTGAATGAAAACATTACTTTCTCAGAGATTGGTGTCCCTGGGTAGTTCTGATTATTGAAATCAATCATCCAACCTCAGAGAAAAGGGGTTTGATGAAGATGCCTGAGAGCCAGCATCTGCTCTGCAGCTTTCCCCAGTCTTGCCAAGAGGTGTCAATACCTCTGAGATACCCAGTATATAGCCCTCTTGGGGAGCAGAGAACAGCTCAGCTCTTCCTTCCTGCTGTCCAGAGACTCTCATGCCTGCATGGGGGCAATACAGACTGTTCAGTCTGGAGAAGAGAAGATTCCAGGGGATCTTATCAATGACCGTATATATATGAAGAGGGTGCAAAAAAGAAAGAGCCAGAGACAGGACTGTCGGAGTCCAGAAATATGAAAAATATTTCTTTGCATGTTTGAGAGATTTTAGAATCTCTGACAAACAGTGTTTTTAACCTTTGTTCATGGAAAAAGGGCCTTTAGGCTCTGAAATGAAGCAGAATTTTCAACAGTGTGTATTAAATAGTAGAATAGTGTGTAGTTTTATCACAGGGTGAGAATTTTAGATATATGGGGTTTTTAGGATGGCAGACAGGTGAAGGCAAGCTGGAGGAAGCACATGGCTTTTGGGTTTCTTCCTTCTTCCTTGACTCTATGTTCTGCTGTGAGGTGGCACATTATAGTTGGTTTAGAATAGAGTTTAACCTTCTAACATAGATAATAGTGATTGGAGTAGAATTATAAATACTGATTACGTAGATTGTAATATAAATATCCACACCACCCTGAGGGTGGGGGCATTAGGCATTTTGCATAAAGCATTTGGCATTAGAGCATTGGGCATTTGGGGCTTTGGAGTTTCATGCCTTGAACTGACCTGCAATGAAGAACTCTGCAGGTCAGGAACAGAATGTAATGATAAGAAATAATAAACTATGAAGAGAAAACAACAAGAAAGCCTCACGACCAGTTCTTTCAAGATCTCTGGCTGGGGAAAACAAAATTGTACATTCTCGGGTGACAGAAGAAAAACAGCTGGCCGGCAGAGAGAAAAACAAAAAAATAATTTTTTATAATCCCGAGACAGGACCAGAGGCCACGGACAGAATGAAACCTGGGAGGTTCCATCTGAACATCAAAACCCACTTTTTCTCTCTGAGGGTAACCAAAAAACTGCCACAGGTTGCTGAGAGAGGTGTTAAGAGTGTCCCTCCCTGGAGATATTCAAAAGCCATCTGGTCATGGTCCTATGTAATTAGGTCTTGGTGACCTGGTTGATCAGGGGTATTGGGACTAGATGAGCTCTGAGGTCCCTTCTAACCTCAGTCATTCTGTGATTCTTCAACATGATCAAAGGCAATGTTCTCCAGTATGCAAACAAAAAAGAATGAAATACTGCTTCTGTAGAATTCTATCTCTCCATGATTGTAACTGCAGGCTGCCCTTCTTGTTTAAACGGGTAAAATAAAATGGGAAAATATTACTAGCCAGAATAAAATGCTGTCACAGTTTTAGTTTGAAACCGGACAGAAACATTAATTATGTTTAGTGATTTAGGTTTGCTAATTTGAGATTTTTTGGTTAATGCACTAGTTAATGTGGTAGGTTTATTTTTTGCTGTAAGATAAGATTAGGAGAAAAAGCAAAACCTGTTTAAACTTGAAAGAGTATAAAGAGAACTTTATAAACAGAATTAAAAGGAACATAATAAGAAAAATTAGAATAAAACTTTTAGAACACTTTTTTCTTCTCTCTCTACACTTTTCTTTTTTACTGACAATGTAGAGACAAAACTTTGAACTTTTAGTTTATTACTTTTGAAATAGTTTCTTCAGTTCACTTAGGTAGAAGATTTTTTCTTGCTATACTATGGAGACTTTACAAGAAAATAGTTCTCTTGTGGTTTTAATGTCACAAAGCAAATCTGCCACTCGGGATATAAGAATAAATCTGTTTGCAGTGTGAAAGTCCTTCCCATGTCTTGCAGTTTTTTTCACAGCTGCTTTCATAAGCTATTTCAATTTATTGCAGTGCTATTTTAAGGATGAGCTGTTCTAGTATAGAGCAAAAGTTCTCTTTGTCCATCTCTGGGACCAGAGGTTTTCCACTACTATCTCTAGGGCAAGGTTTCTCATTTTTTTATGTTTAAGTTTCTCACTAGATCTACAGGAACATCTATCTGCTTCAACTACTGGTGCCTCAGGTCACAGCTGTGCTAGAATGCTACATCCCCCAATACATTTCTATGAGTTACAAGGAAACAAAACCAAAGTCAAATATATCTTTACCATAGCTTTACAGGACTTTTAGTTAAGCTTGAAATATCTCTTCAATCCCTTCTATCTAGAATTAACTCTTTCTTTACTGACCTCAGAGTCCCATGTTATTATCTCTATGTGTTCACATTTTTTCCTTTTCCTAATTTAGAAGAGAAATGATATTCATAAAGTTATTTGTTCTTAAGCTTTAGTATTAACTGAAACAGTTCTATAAAGTCTTGCAATGCCGAAAAGCTGATCTGGTCCAAGCTCTGCATTGAGAACATGGCTTGCTGTGCTTCCCTGCTGGCCGTGTAGTCCCCGCCAGCACTGTGTGAGCCAGCCCAACTCTGCTGGAGTGATGAAAAACAGGAAAGAAAAACAACTGTTGTGAATGCTATTATCCTTCTGTCCATAGTAAAGCTGGCTTAGAGTGGCTGAGCACACAAAGTTCATTGCTAGCCATGCCAAGGTGGCCGTGTGAGATTGCCCCGGTCCCTCCGATCCCGACCACGTGGCTGCTCTCGGTCTGCAATGGCAGTGGAATGGTTGCTCCTGGCCCCCAGGCCACTCTCTCTTAAGCTGCTCCCACAGCAGGCTAACACAGGTGCTAAAACAGTCTCTGTCCCACACAGTCCAGCAGGCTCTGCTAGGAAACAGCTTGTCCCTGCTGGCAAAGAGCCCCAGCCGCCCTCTGGGATAAGGCCCAGTGAGCTCCCCGGTGAAGGACCCAGCAGCTCCTCAGTGAAGGATCCAGCAGTTCCTCAGTGAAGGATCCAGCAGTTCCTCAGTGAGGGGTTCAGCAGCTCCTCAGTGAAGGATCCAGCAGTTCCTCAGTGAGGGGTTCAGCAGCCTGCTCACCACCCCTCCAGAGACAGAAAAATCTTGGCTGCGCCACAGGGGCCAGCCCGGACCCAGGCACGGGGGCCAAGCCAGGCTGAGCCTGGACCCAGCCTGCCACCTCCTCCTCCTCCAAGGCCAGAAACTCAAGAGATATTCCCAGAGTTTTTTTGTCTTAAGATGTGTACTTACAAAAGACGTATCCACTCTTTTCATTGGCTTAATCAGGTGTCAATATTAGAAAATTGTCCAATTAGAGCCAACCCAGAACAAATACCTTAATACCTCTAAAGTCAAATTAATATTTTGAGTGTTCATTTGATTGTTTTTGAGGTAAATGAGTTGATATTTAAAAAAAAAAGAAAAGAAAAGAGAAAACTGAGCAACTTAAAAAAAAAAAAAAAAGGTATGAACACTTCAAAACTAATTGCAGCTAGTCCTCAAGATGGAAATGAAGCCACAGTGAATCTCTCTGACAAGCTATTGCAATTCAGAAGAGGAAGATAAGATTGAGTGATTAATCAGAAAGGGTCATGCAACAGAAACCATTCACTTTTCAATCAAGCTGAGAGAATGGCACAAAATTTTTAAAATTAAAACAGCAATGTATTTCAGAGGCAAAATCTTCATGTTTCCCTCTTCACTAAACGTTTGAGATATGCTGTCCATTGTTCTGACATAATCTATCTACATTTGTGGAGTGATTTGATGATCTAGTAGGAAAATGTTTCATCAACAAGAACTTTGACGTCAGTGATGAAAATTACAGATATTAATCATATAGGTTCAGAAATCTACCTTCAGATTCACCAAGTTGGAGATTTAGGATCTAGTAGGATAGTTTGTGTTCAGTAAAGTGGGTAGCAGTACAGAAACTGCTCAGGACACAAAACCAGTTCCTCTCCATTAGCCTAAACCTTAGTTTCACTCTGAGCATTTGGGGTCATTTGGAACAAAGCCCAGCTAAGATGCAGAAATATGTTGTGTGAAGAACAACGTCCGTGTATATGTCCCTCTTGCTGCAGTGGATGCATTTTCTGTAGATACATCCAGGAGACAAAGACAAAAAGGTTGCACTCAGCCCAGAAATACATTCTCATTGCAAAAGAACGGGATACTTTGGTGGCTTAATGCAATTACACATTAATTCCTTTTTTTAACCATG
This sequence comes from Certhia americana, assembly GCA_018697195.1. Lineage (NCBI taxonomy): Eukaryota > Metazoa > Chordata > Aves > Passeriformes > Certhiidae > Certhia > Certhia americana. The sequence continues at coordinate 58,148,754 of CM031858.1, read as the reverse complement.
GCATATATTTTAGAAAAAAGGCCTAGCATTTGTTTTAAAATGTTGGGTGATGGACAACATAGAACAGACCACAGTAGGTTGCTCTACTTGGTCATTAGATTTCTGGAAAAAAAATGAAATTAAAATCCTGAACTTATCAAGCATCCACCCACGTGGCTTTTGTCAATGCTGGGCTGCAGTGTTACACTGTCAAATCTGTGTCCCGTTTGGTGGGATTTAGGCTTCCATATGTTTTACTTCTTCACTTAGTATGTTTCTGTCTCTCTCTCTCTCTATGAGGCAGGTTTCCTCAACCTATAAACATTCTTCTCCTTCCTCAGAGACATTTTCAGTTTCAAAAATGATTTTGCAGTACTAATTATTGTTTAGAGGTTATAAAGGGATCAAAAATTCTCTGTCTCAACTCATTATTTTCCCTGTGTATCTCAAATATTACTTTTTTCTTCTTTAGCAACAGTATCACACTGACAATTTGTATTTAGATAATCAATAAACATTATTCAAAATACCTTTTGTATTCATTGCTGCTAATGTAGAGGCCTCCTTTTAACTAAAAATTTCCTTTATTCTTCCTATACATGCATAAAATTTCACATATCATTTTCAGAAAAAGAAATATTTTCTTGACTGCATTCAGTTTCCCAACTGGCCAGAGTCCTCTGCCTGTACAACTGTCTCATCTGCTCCATTCATATGTTCAATCAGTCTTCTTCAATTTTTGTCTCATACAACCTGTGTATCATTAGTTATGTAATTATCTTCTTAATTATTATTTTCTTCATAATGATATTCTTCTCAGTTTTGAATTGTAATATTAAATTGCAGAGGGTCAATATTCACAGTACCGAATTTACTAGGTCACATCACTTACTCAAGTAACTAGATCAGGTTTTCTAGGTTTTTACTTAATATATCAGCATATTATTTCCTGCCAGGCCTCTTGAGCTCCTCTGATGATCAAATCCTGAAAATCAACAACAGTAATTCAGAGACTATGTCAGCATTTTTAAGCTCTTGGATGAAAGATATTTGGACTTGTTAACTGAAGAAGGCCTCCTTAAAATAATCATGTAAAATTTGGAACTGTTGGAATATAAGTGACCTTGTATGCTATGACTGGATCACAGAACACTCATTTCATGTACACCTCCACCCTTTCTTTAATGTAATTCTCAATTCTGACCCTTCCATCTAGTAATGCACCAAGAATTCCTCAATTTATCAGAATACACTCAGGCAAAACTAAATTTCTTAAGTGGTATGGTCTATTTCTCATTTGCAGCCTATTCGTGTATTTAGAGAAATGATTTAAAATAGTTCTCTACAATTATTCCCATTTTAATACTTGAACTCTCTCTGCTCTTCTCCCAGCTCTTTCTTGCTATCTGCAACTAGCCCTTTAAAAGCCTGAAATATGCTTAAATACATTTCACATAGAGAGTTTATATATACCTCTTTGGACTTTATTCTGTTTGCAACAATAAATCAGAGGAAGTTGTTAAAATATGAGAATGTAGGATTTGTGGAACCAGATTAAACCAGTATGTCATATTAGTTAATCCCATCAATGTGATGTTATTTCAAAGTAAAGCTAGCCACCAACTAGCTGCCTGAACCTCCTCCACGAATCACTTCAGCATGAACACATTTGGGTACTGACACAGCTTTAAAATTTCAAACAAGTGAAGCTCATTGCACAACTGACATTTAAAAATGCACTTTAAACATCTCACTGAAAAACAGCTTAGACCAGATGTGCAGTGGTATGCAAGAAAGCATGATTCCTGACCATAACTGACACACAGCTTGCCAAAAATGAAGGAAAAAAACAGAGAAGATGGGAATATGTTGTGTCTGGCAGGACTAGTAGGGGTTACTCTTGCACACCAAATAAAGGGATGATTACAGAAGCAAATTCACTACAACTGATAAAGATGGTGTGAGATGGTCTATTCAGCACCATGAGGTGATATCAAGAATTTTGTTTTTAATATCTTTCATCACAAGGAACCATTCTACAGGTAGGTGAAGAGAAAAAATAAATTTATCCTCTGTATTGGTTGGCAAAACTCCTCATTACATTTCTATGACACAGGGAGCACAACTAGTCTTCTCCTGAGCTTTAAATATATTTCAGCAGCTTGATTTCTCTCTACAGTCTTCATATTCAGAGTCACAGTGATTTTGGGGGGGGGTTATTTTTGTTAGTTGTTTAGGTAGAAGTTGTGCTGGAAGTCTTTGAGGAAATTTCCATTGCTTATATTGTGACAAATTCTATTTCGGTTATTTCTGAGTGCATTTCACTTATCTGCTGAAATTATCTCTCAGACCTCAATTGCTCTACACTATTGGGATACACTGACTCTGGCTCTTGGTATCATTTCATGCTCGTGCCTCCACAGCAGCATGCCTCCAAGAAAGGAGGTTTCAGTTAGAGTGCAGATGTTCACCCAAGGCAGGCTTGGACAAAGCTTTTTTTTCATATGAAACTCCTGAACTGCTGAAGTCAATTTCCTGTAGGAAAAGGCTGGTTTCAACGACTGTTTGTTTACTGTTCAAATACAGGAAAAGACCATGCAGATAACTTTTATCTGAAGTTTTGGGTTAAACAGCCAGGCTTAGTTTAACTGTTTATTTTTGTAAAATACAAGCACAGCAAAACACTTAAGAGATATTTCACTATTAGTATTTCTGATGAGATTTTGGGTTCCCATTCCAAATTAGGGCTAGAAGATTTTCACATTCCTGTGGGACAGAAAAGGTTTTTCTCTCTCTATTCAGTCTTGTGCAATCACTGAAGGTTTGAGCAATTATTTGATGAAGCATATTAAAAGGAATGAATTTATATTGTTGGCTTATTAATGATTAAGTGGAGATATCAAACTATTTGTAGGAAGGATAAAACCACAAATAAATGACTGAAGGGAGTTGGAGGACTTGTCATTAATAAGAATGGGATGGCATCAGTGTAAGAGACAGTCCGAAGATTCCCTCATTTGCCTCAAAACCATCATGAGGACAGAGACTAAAGACCCTGAGGACTCCACTTGCTTTGGACAGGGGCTCTGGCCTGGTCGAGGTGGATGCTTGCCAAGCAATTGTTTGCAGGTGTGCTTGTTGTACCACCACAGTGCTCTGCTTCAGGCAGATAGTGGCACGTTGTGTACATTTACATCTGCTTCTTGGGACAATGGTTCTCCACACAATAGTACTGCTCAGCTTATCCCTTGGCCAGATGGCACTCGCTTTGGAAAAAGACTATAAAAAGTGACTTTTCTGCAAAGGACTTTTGAGATCTCCCCACACAAGGAAGACATGTCTATGGGCAGAAGGCCTCAAGGACATCATCTCTCCGTAGCTATACCACTCTCTCTTTACTTTGTTTTCTTTCTCTCTCTCTCTCTCTCTCTCTCTCTTCTGTCACATAATTGTTGTTGGCACTCAATAAAAGTGCACTGCTGTGATTAAACTGAAAGTCCCCTTTACTGTGTTTTGTGTGTCTTTTATACTCAGAGATCAGAAAAACAAACCATCACAACCCCCGCTTGTACTAGTGGATCGTGACAATCAGGAAATTAAAATCAGCTTGATCATCAAGCTAATGTTTCTTGGTGAGATATAGTAACTCACTATTAATTTTTAACAGTTTCACATGAAACCTCTTGCCTGTCAGAGGCAGCAAACAGTCAAAGAGAATAGAATCTTTACGTTTTCGAACCTCTGGACTCCACTTTCCTAATCCTTGTTCAGCTGATTTTGTCTGTCAGGGCACTCTTGAAATGTAGCTGCCCTTTCATGGCTGTTGCATCTTGTTTTTCAAATTTAACATTTCATTTCATACTGATGGATTGGTGTATTATGCACTGCCTTGCTGACACTGCAGAAGCCCAATGTACTTGGAAAATTTTTCCAGAGACTTTATAAGTTGCTGATTCTATTGTATCTGTAACAGTTAAGAAATTCTAGGAGTTAAATGAACAGAGATAATAGATAGTTGGCACTTTCAGCTGAAAGTGCTTTCTTTTGGAAAACTCCCTTAATTTGCCTGAAATTGTTAGCAGAATTGTGCAGATTCGTTCACTTAAAAAGACCTCTCCAGCTAAGTTTAAGTAACAACTGCTAAGTGAGGATGTGGAAAACAGAAGCCCTCCACTCTCTGAACTGGGCAGGGGGAGAGTGAGATGAAATTTTTTACAGTTCCAGGGAATCTCTGGCCACCTGAATGATGCTTAGTAGTTTAGATTTCTGAAAAATATGGGATATACAATTAAACACCCTAATTTAAAAAATATGGATCACCATATTTCTTTCTTCTCAAGCAAATATGGAGGTCAGAGCTCAGATCTTTGTGCAGTGTCTGCTGAAGTAGTCACTTTCAGCAGGTGCTGCCTGACAGTACCAAAGCACCAGATGTTCTGGCAAATGCAGCACAGAAAAGTGAAAATGAGTGTGCAAAATAAACTGACCTCTGAGGGAAAGAACTCTTTATTCTAAGAGAGAAACCTGCAAAAATGACCAAAAAGATCAGAAACAATAAAACCAGTCATCCCTGGGAGGAACAACTGAAATTATTAGTCTTGTTGAGTCTTTATGAACATAAAACTTCTTATCTTAGCCTAGCAGCTTAAGGGAAGATTTTTTTGTCTGGTCTCAAACTCAGGTGACTGACTTTGAACTCATTTGAGTTTTAGATTAGGCATCTGTTCATACAGATTTTAGCAGAAAAAAGTATAATATTTTATATAGCGGTTTAATTTCTTCAATTGTTAGGATATAGATAGAAAAGTAACAACAGCAGCATCTGATTTACAGTAACTTCATAGCATGTGCCTTTAATAACTGCTCTTTTCAAGCATCTTTAGGAAGTCCAGGTAAAGGAGAAAATCTAGAACAATGTTCTAGGCAAGAACATGACAAGAACAGAAACTCTTCTGTCATTGTCCAGGAATCCGTTTTAAAGGGAAAATATATAATAAACGGTAGATTTTGGGTTCTTAGACAAAATCTGAACTGGAAGAACAGAAAGTCCTGTCAGTATTCATGCTGGGGATTAACTTGGAGCAGTCCCCAAATCATACCACATCACTCCACGCACCCCCACCCTTCTGAAAACCCATCTGAAAAAGACAACAGTAAATGTCTTTCACATGGAGCTGCTTATAACCCAGACCATCTTATGAGGAAAAATGCAGTGGCAAGTAATGAAAACTATTTATTTCACTTCATGACTCAGTTGAAATACTGGGAGAAAAATTTTTCTTGCAGTTTGTTCTCAGGAGTGGTGATGCTTTACTGGTAGCTTTTCTCTGACCCCTAAGAGAAATTACGCAGGCAACCATTTCTAAAAACTGTATTTCCAAGATTGTCTTCGTATACTTAGTGTTGGAGTTATAGTTCCTTATTTTAAAATTTGCATAAACTTCAGAACATCCATGTACTAAATGCTATCTTGTCCATTCCCAGACTGTTTTTTGGGGTTTTTTTTGGCCTTACTGAAAGGTCCTAGACTTTCATCCTAACCTTCATTGCTATTTCTGAGAAGAGGAGTCAGTTACAGAAGGATTTTGCAGAGATCAGGTCAGCCTTGCTATGGTCATTGTTATCAGACAAATCACAAAAACAGATAATTTGTTCCTATTTTGTACTCTGAAAAATACACACAAAATGGAAATTTAAAGTGGGTAAGGATGAAATAAGCATAATTTTTTTATATATATCTTATTTTATTTTATTTTACAGTTAAAGGAATATTTACTTCCCAGACCTCAATGACTTGTCTGGCACACATTCTAGGGTGTGTTTTCACCCCACTTCAGAAATCACTGTTCTAAACCCTAGCTCACAGAAGGGTACTTTTTTTCCCTTTTTTTTCTCATGTTAAAGGAAATTAAGGACAATTTTCTTTTATTTTTTAGTTTTCCTATACTCTGAATTAATGATCCTTTTTCTAGTGCTGAAAGTCTACATAATTTCTTGATTATTCCAGTAAATAATAATAACCATATATATTAAAAGTGAAAAGAAACATTGCTATTAACTTGAAATGAAAATACCCTAAGTTGTGAGAAAACTATCAGGACTCTGACTAAGGCCCTGACCAGCCTTACCTTCGATCCCTACCCACACCATCTTCTCAAGAGCCTGGGAACCCCACACATCACACATCAGCCTTCACACAGCCTTCAGCTCACATCAGCCCTTGGGCCTTGTGAAAAAATGAAAGTACTTTCAATTAATGATTTTTGTCATTGGTTGCTACCTACTGCCAGAGTAGTCCATTTTCTGGAAAGAATCTATTGGAGGATTACAGTGTGGGGCAGCAGACATTTTGGACTGTATTCTGTCATAAACTGAGGTCTGTTCAACAATTCCAGCAGGATCTCCAGCATTTGTCTATTTTCAGGCTTGAGCGTCCAGGAGACCTAACAGTAAGACAGGATCTATGTAGCATCAAGGAAAATGTGTTACAGAACATTATATAAAATGTTTTGCAATTTCCTAAAGTCTTCCTTGACTTCCCATATGACTAGGAAATAAGACAAAGAAGTACTTACTTATTTTCCTGAAGTTGTCCTGCTTTGATTTTCTCAAGTAGGACAAGTAGGGAAATAGGGAAATTTCTGTTCTTCCTATCTCCAGCTGATAGGGAAACCCAACTTGGATAGCAAGGCATGTAAGCAGCTCTGATAATAAGCTATACGATAGTTATGTGATGGATGGGGAGATCAGAAACTTCTCTAGGAAATCATTTAGGAAACCCCAATACTTCTGCTGTTGGCCTTATACAGCTCAGTCTTCAGAGAACAATTATCACCAGTTCAAAATAATTTATAAAACAGTAACACAGTCTTAGCAGAAGCTTCTGCCTTCCCAAAAGAGCCTTGAGACTCATTTGAGCCTTTGAGCTGCACGCTAGTTAGCTGTCACATTAACAGAAAACAATGGAAAACAGATGAATAGGCTTCCAAATAACTTCACACTAGGCTGATGGCAAGAGATTGCATTGGGAACTTCACATCAGTCTGAGGGGCTATTGCATTCAGAGTGCAACTGAGGACATTAGTGCTAGCAGCTGTTAATGGCTTGCTAAGTAGCGCTGCTTAGGATCTAAGTCCCTCAGGGGAAAGAGCACTCTCCCCACCTCTGACCTTCCTAACGCTGTTAATTTAATGTAATCTGTCCTTGATGTGCTTTGCTTTATTGAGGCGAGAAAGAAACAGGGTTCCCTGCACCCCTCCTGTCACCTTTTCTTTTTTTTTATCTCTTAATTCCTTATTTCTGGCCAGTATAGCAAAATAATAACAACAAAACAATCATAAAACTCTTGAGGATAGAGTCTGTACGACGTGGTAAAATGTTCGTCATGGCTATTGCACTTAATAGAGTGCTTCATAGATTCTTCTTTGTCCATTTAAAAAGTTTGCTGCAGAGCTTCTGCAGACTCTCTCTTCTGCCTGCTGCATATAAATACAGCCCTTGAACCTACTGTATAAAACTAGTAATTGCTTTGCATAGTGCCACCCATCCAACAGTGCTGACAGCCACAGTGCTTCAGCAGTTGGCAGAAATAACCTACCTTGCTCAGGAGTGAGTTTCTGCCAACTTGCAGGCAGAACTGTCTTTGTATCTTTTAAAAATATAACCACGAGGGTTGAGTTTTGGAAGCATGTTGGGTGCATGTTCCAGTTAAATGTCTCTCAGTCTCATTAGGTTCTTTATGGGCATCCCTAATAATTTGTCTTTTGAAAACTTGACCATGCATGTATAGAAACTTCTAAGAGCTCTGACTGCAGAAGTAATTCAGTAGTTCAAATATGTTGTGGAATTTAGGTGCTTACCAATATTTCCAAAGGCATATGTGTGCCTGAGTAGGCTCAGAAAATGTAGATCTAGGTTGTTAAATTACAGAAATACTTGAGAACCTTTAGAGCAACTTTCTCCTTGAGAATATTTCCTTCAGTGAGTGGCTGATAAATTAATAATAGTAACTAGTGAATTAATTACTGAATAAAGTTAGATGCAATTCCATGAGCAAAATACAGAAATTGGATAAATACAAATAAAAATATGCATACAAATATTTTGGCTCATGAAACTTTGATCAAATTGGTCACAAGATCAAATTAACCTTATCTTGGCATGAACAGATGCCATTATGTTTGGAATTGTCATTGAGGGTGTGGAGAATTATATCCTGTCTCTGTTTGATTTTCATGTTTTCAATTTTGAGCCTTCTAGGATGTTTACTGACTGGCCCATCTATATGTTATTTTGAAATCTGTGATTACAAAACAAATAAATTACAAACAAGTCATTATTGTATCTGGAAAGGGATGAGACTGCATACATAGGAAAAGCATAATCAGGACAGCTGTGCTGACGCAAGTTCTGGCTCTAAATGCCTAATGAATTCCTCCTTTCTTCCAAGATAGCTCCTTAGAACCTGCCAGTGGTGCTTTTACTGCACACATCAAAAAAAAAAAAAAAAAAAAAAAAAAAAGCCTTTTATTTCCCCATATAGCTAATAATTCATTGGTAACATGGCACTGATGTCAGTTTCCAGAAGTTCTGGTTTCCCAGTTTTCTCCAAATGAATATTTCAAAGTAGATAAGGTTTTGGATATTTGCATGAAGCTTTGAATGTTTCCAGCATCCCTTTTTTTATTGCCATACATTGGGCACTAAATCTGAACTGGTTTCATGTCCTAGGGAATGTGCCGATTTCCTGCAGAATGACACTGATTGACTCCCCTGTTCCTTGGCATTCTGGATGTGTTTGTCTAGGTCTGAACCTGGACAGTGTTCAGTGCTGACTAATCCTGCAGGGCATGCTGCAGCCCTGCTCTGCCATCTCATCATTCTGAGCAATGGTATTTTGTCTTTGTTTCTTGAGTTTCAGTCCTTGATTGTTGGAGGTGTTCAAGAAAAATTTTGGCATACTGTATGTTTCTGTATCTCAAACACTGGGCTGGATTATGGAGCTCAGCCCTGGGCACGCTGCTCTCCATTGCTTCTCTTGCTTCTTCTCTTATCAGTGTCTTCCACCTCAGCATGTGAACAGGCCAGAGGGTGGATTGACAAGAACATTTTGAAAGTCAGCAGTGACAGATGGCAAGTCCTCCCCCTGGTATGCACAAACGCCTTTCAGTCTCACAGGCTGAAGACTGCCTGTTTAGGGAGCAACTCTGTGGAAAAGACCATGGTCTCCAGGTTGGAAGGGGCAGAGGAATTTCCATGTCAGGTGAGGCTAGGGCACCTTGGCTTGTACATCCTGGAGAAGACATAGCTTCAAGGAATATGACAGCAGGCTCCCAGAGCTATGGGGATATCATGTAGTAGATGTAGCCAGGCTGATCACAGTGCTGCAGGGCAGGAAATAACAAGCATAAGTTGAAAGAAGAGAGCTTCACAGTGGATATAAGGAAATAATTTTTCCCACAAGGAGAAACAAGCAGTGGAACAGGTTGCTCAGAGATGCTGCATAATCTTTGTTCTTGGAGGTTTTCCAGATGCAAGTGGACAGTCTGGAGCAATCCAATCTGATCTCAGACGTGAGACTGCTGTGAGTAGAAGGATGGACATGAGACCTTTCCAACCTGAAATTCCCTGTCATCATATGATTGTCTATTGTCATCTTGTTTTGGGCAGTGGGCTCCTGTAACCAGTGTTAGAAAAAGAGAGATGTTAAAATGTTATAAATTTAGGAATTCTGGCAACTTCAGAAAGGAGAAATGAAAGACTAAATAATGAGGTGTTGAAAGGGGGTGATAGTGTTGGGGAATGAATAAAAAATGAAGAAGGATAAGGACACATGGTCAAGGAGAAAGTAAATGGAGATGGTAAGAGCTAGGATACAGAAATGGGTAGTGAGATGGGAAGCAAAGTGGCTTAGGGAGACACTAAGGGGAACAGGCAGATGCTAGACATTGTGAAACACTTCATATTCATATTTCAGAGATAGGTGCTTCATTGTCTGTTTTTCTTGGAGCTTTTCTGTTCCTAAATATATATATATATAGTAAAACTGTCATATTAGTGCCACAAATAAAATTCAGAGCCTGTGTTAATTGCCAATTCTGTCTATCCTTATGGAAAAAATATCAGTAGTGCTTTCAAATTTTTCTGTCAGGGCTATGGGCAGCACCATCCAAACTATTAGTAATGGGTGGCAATATCTGGCTTAGAAAGCCTGGATTAGTTCCCAGCTTTGTTGTTATCACAGCATTGTGTTGTTTGGCATAAGGATAAAGCTTTGTACAATACTTTATCTCTAAAAACACGAAGTCTGGGAATGTGAAAAAGCAGACACTGGTTTTGTTTGATTTTGAAACATTAGAAAAAGAAAAAAAAGGTGCTATATATTTTGAATATCACTGTTTGTATTAATATATTTACATTAAAACTATGGCACTGGATATTACTCTGAAAAGGCATCGAATATTAGCCTTAGCTTTGGGTTATCTGTGTGTCTGGATAAGTAAACATGTCAGAAAAACTTTGTGGGAAGCTGCTTGTTCAAGGACCAGGTTTGGTTTTCTGTCACTCTTTCCAAAGGATGCTCCTTCACTTAATCAATGAGGTATGGTGGTTGTGTAAGGTACCACTTTGTTTTGAGTAATTGCAAAAAAAATCTGTCCTTTACTCAAATTGCATTGACTTCAACTTTAAATATCAATGCAAATTTGAAGGTCTAGGCTAAAATTAAAAATAGCTGTATTTTAAACTCTCCAGCTACTTAGCTTCTCTTTCTCAGGATTGTTACCATATCACTATTTTCAGACCATTTTCAGTGGTCTTGCCATTCATACTATTTCTTTATGATACATCACTATTTTTAAGGAAAAGGAACACTGAAAATGAGGAACAGATAAAACCTTGTCTAAGAGCTGTTAGCAATGGCCCCTGAAGCAGACAAAATAACCCACTTGAGGGTGATACAATATTTTTGTGACAATTTAAAAAACATACCAGATTTTTCCATGTCTGATAGTGAAGGTATCTTTCAGACATTTAGGAACAGAAATTTTTTTGTGATAAATTGTTTGGTTCCTGATCTGTTGGGAGCGGAGTTCTCTAGTTTGTTCCTCATATAACTTCTACTAAGTTACAAACAAATGCATTAGTCTTTATTGAATATTTCTGTTTAGCCTAATTTAACTCTGACATTTTCTCAAATGCTGAAATTTCTATTTGTAGGCAAGAAAATCATCTTCCGTTTTGAGAAAGACATCATCTACATCTCGTATGGAACACATACAATCTATTATTCTCCATTACTTTGATAATTTGAAAAGGAAGTTAAAACATTCTTTTAAAACTTTGGTTTTTTAAGAAAAGCTCCATGGGACACTGCAGCCTGGCAGGGACAGGGCCTTGGGAGACGCTGTTTAGGTGTCAGCCAAAGATTGGCTGTGAGAGTGATTTAAATGTGTGTTGTCTCCAGTCAAGGACTGGGTCCCCTTCAAGCCTGTAGACACCAGTGCCCAAAGACTTCTGTGAAATCGCCACAGCTTCCATCCCTGCAGTGTTCACAAATACTGCCCTTGCTCCCTTGCACCTCCCTTACCTCCTCACCTGCTGGTCCCTAGCTCCAGGCAGCTTCAGCTCTGTGTTACCTCCCACCCAGCCCTGCTGAGCAAACATTTCTCTGACCTCTCCCAGGCCATGGCTGTGACAATTGCACTCTTCCTGGCTGCGCTGGCCATCCTACCTGGGCTGAAGCACCATCACCTGACCGGTGGTCATGGCCCAGAAAATGCAGCAGCGCAAGGAGTCACTGCACCTGGAGACAAGGTGGCTGGTGCAGGATACTGAGCAGAGCAGGCCTGTGGAAGAAGCTACACTCCTCTCTGCATGGCAGCAGTGGCCATTTTGGACCAGGATAATGAAACTTGCCTCTAACAGGTGCTATGGTCAGGACAGGAAGCAGCAGGAAGGAGGAGAGCAACGAGGAGGAAAACTTCAAAGGAGCACTCAGTGGTGTCAGGTCCTTGGCTGTGCCCATCCTATTACCAATACAGATATTACCTGAAGAACCTGGTGTGTGACCTTCTTGGTGTCTGCTCAGTGCTTTGCAAAAGCAGTTTCATACCAGAGGGATGGATGGCACCTGTGAATCCTGTGTCCAAGAGAAGCAAATCTTCTACCAGCTGCTCCTGTTCCTGCAGCCACCCCACAGCCACACGTTCAGGCTGGAGCTGTACACCGTGGGGCAGGTGACAGAGGAGTGTTATAGCATCCTTTTGATGCTGGAATGCGGGTGCTCAACGAATTAACTGATGAGGGATACACACTCTTTTTTCTCCCCCACCTCCAAAAACGAGCTGCCATGGGATCATCCCTCCTACACACCACAACCTCGGCACTCATTCCAGTGCAAGGAGGAAATTTCTTGCTGGGTGCAAATTGTTGAGATCTGCCTGGCTCTGTTAGCCTTTAGTGGCACTGCTGGCATCTAAGAGTGCTGCTCTCCTCCCAGTCTGCTGTCTGGGACGAAGATCTGATTTCTGCCATGCACCATGGCAGCCCAGGCACATTCCTGATCCTTCAGTAGGCAGACAGAAGGTTTCCCAGTGTGCCAGTTTGGTCTGGGGTAGTTAATTTTCTTTTTCACAGTGACTAGGATGAGCAGTTCTGTTGTTTAAGGATCGAAATCTATAGGGTTGGAGCTGCTGAAGTGTTGGGGGCTGGGTTTCCTTCTTACAGAATTTTTTCCCAGAGGTTTCAAGGAAACTAATTACTGGATACTTGGGGCCACTTGTGAATACTTGAGAAAACTAAGAGGTGGCCAAGCCCAGGGGGAAGGAAGGCATCTGGTGGCATTTTCTCTCATCTGGGGAGTTTTTCTCTTGGAGGGACAGAGATACCACAGGATTTTGAGACAGGTAAAGGACGGGGGCTGGGCCAGCTGCTCTCTCGCTTTTTGACATCAGGGGAGGATGACTGGTCTGTCGCTTCCTGCGGGGAGAATTCACTGGTACCACTGGAGCTCAGCCCTGAAGGACCTATCACCATCTGTTCGTGTATCCCGGGAATTCTGAATCTCGCCTCTCCCTGCCCTGCTGGGAGCTGGGGTGCCGCTGTTTCTTTGCTTTTCCTCTGGGTTTCTCCACGCTGTGTCCTGTACCCCCTTCCTTGCCAGGACATTTCTGCAGCTCCAGCTATTGCCACGGAACTTCTGATATGCCTCGTCTGAGATGTAAATATGAAAAAGCGCCAGGAGACAAGCTCCTTTCAAATGGCCCTTATTGAAATCAGCTTTTGGGGGTGGGTCCCCGAGGGGTTGCGCACACCACCACCACCACCACCACCGCCACCGCTGCTGCCGCTGCTGCCGCTGCTGCCATAGACGACGCGGAGAAAGAGGAATGTAGCAGCTTTGCCTCAGGGCAGAGCTGGGGCTTCCATCCCCACGAGAGTCCTTGGGAAGACAAATGACTCGCTCGCAGTCCAGGGGTGTCACTCTGGCCGGCTCCCATTCATATTATGGTGACCACATTTCGAACTGGAAAGTGCTGTGGGGGGATTGCTCAGCCTTTTCTCAGGTGCAGTATGTTGTTGGTTTTACGAGGTGTCATGGAGGCTCGTTGTTTTAGAGGCATTTGGTGTCAAATGGGCTCTTGTGTCTTTCACATTTTCATATTCACGGTGGTTATCTCCCTGTCCTTAGTGGTGGGCATTGTTTTGGGACGCAGCAGCGGCGGCATTTCCCGACGTACAGTTGGGGGGGACAAGGTAATTTATTCTATTAACAATTAACACGAGATTTGACTTACAAACTAAGGAACAGCATCAACTAACAATTAACACGAGAACAGCATCAACCAACAACGAATTTAATAAACTTAGGAACTTATTACAACCAATTTAGCAAACTCACTCCTAACATCGTCCAGCATCCCAGGACTCCTGCTTATTCCTGTCGTCTGTGACGGTAACAGCACCAAAGGGGAAAGTGCCTGCGGCCAAGAAGACTGTGACTGGGTCCCTGGTTCTGTTTGTTGTTAATGCCATAGTTATTGTTGTTATTTTGTTTACCTTGTTATACAGGCTAGTAAAGAACTTATTCCTATCCTCATGTCTTTGCCTGAGAGCCCCTGAATTTCAAATTTATAACAATTTGGAGGGAGGGGGTTTACATTTCTCATTCCAAGGGGGGCTCCTGCCTTTCATAGCAGATGCCTGTCTTTCAAATTAGGACATGAACCTGTAAAGTAATTTAGATGAGTTTGATAATTTGATAATTTGAATTTGCATGTTGGCTCTGTTGGGCCACACAATTTGATTGTGGGCAAGCAAATAACAGAAGGTTGATTGCTGAACAAAGCTGAACAAATTAATGTCCATGCAAGGAGCTTTGACCAGATCAACAGGTCCCTTATCAGGCACCTGGTCCAGTTGACACACTGGAGGAAGGGATGGCATCCAGAGGAACCTTGGCAGGCTTGAGAGGTCGGTCTGTGAAACATCATGGAGTTCAACAAAACAAAATGCAAGATTCTGCACCTGGGTTGAGACAATCCCAAGCACAAATAGTCTGGGTGGACAATGAATTGAGAGCAGTCATGAGGTTGAGAATAGTCCTGAGTAGAAGGATTTGGGAGAGTTTGTGGATGAAAAATTCAAAATTAAAAATCAAACACTACCTGGCAATTTCACAGCCCAGAAAGGCAACCACACCATGGGCTGCATCCAAATCAGCTTGGCCAACATGATGAGGGAGGGGATTAGCTCTCTGCTCTGGTGAGAGCCCATCCACAGTCCTGCATCCCACTCTGGGGTCCCCAGACAAGAAAGACATTGACCTGTTGGAATGAGTCCAGAGGACAGCCACTAAGTTGATCAGAAAGGACTTGAGTACCATTTTATGATTCTATGATAAAATGAAGTCACATAAAATTTTCCTGTGTTTCTATTTTAATTCTAGTCAAAGTAAAAATGAGATTGAGAGATCTGGAAAATGACAGTCAACTTCTAGTCAGAGTTCTGTGTACTTATTTTTGTCATTAGCTTAGTAATTTATGAAGGAAGCTTGAAAGTTTTTGATGAAAATCTGTATTTAGGAAGCAATGTAAGAGACTCGCATTATGAATTCTTGTGAAAATTAGGATAGGAATTCAGGATTAAGGGGCGTAAGGCATGTCAGTTTAAAAAAGCTTGAAAGAAGACTAAACATTAATTCTTCTAAGCAGCATTATTATTATTATGAGATTTAATCTTATAAGATCTGATTAATTTTGATTGATGTGCAATTTTAAGTATTGTTGATATTTTAGAGATATGTCTTTGTTTTGGTATTTATTTTTAAATATTGACTACAGACAGTTTGTTGGGGGTTGGGTTGATTTCTTATAGAATTTTTTCCCAGAAGTTGCTAAGAAGCTAATGGCTGGGTGCTTTTCGGTACTTATGGGTGCTCAGGAACAAACAAAGGAAGCAGCCAAGGCAGAGACATTGATTCCACTTCGCTGGGGGCAGTTTTTCTCCTCTGGGGGGGTGGGGGGGACGGCCAGGGCTGCTCGTCTCGGCGAGGCGGAGAGCTCTCACTTTTTCCCTTCACCTCAGACTCCGTCGGACCACCGGTCTCTTCGTGTGTCCCCCGGGATTTTGGGAACCCGTTTCCTCCCTGCCCTGCACCCACGGTTTCTTCAGTTCTGCTCGAGGTCTCCCCACGCTGTGTTTCTACAGCCCCTGCCAGCCGGGACACTTTTTTTCAACAGCTCCCAGCAACTGTAACCCTCTGGAAATCATTCACCCTTCTAGAGCTGCCGCTAGACTATTTGCTTGTTGTGTACGGTAGAGGGGGGTGGGGGGGGGGGTGGGTGTTACCAGAGGAAGAAACTGTGAGACTGTTGTTTTGTTTTTTTTTTTTTTTCTCCTCTAGTTCTGTTTGTTGTCAATATTGTAATTATTGTTAATTTACCTTGTTAGACTAACTAGTAAAGAACTGTTATTCCTACCCTCCTTATCGTTGCCTAAGGCCTCTCTTTCAATTTTGGAATTATAACAAACCCCAAGGGAAGTTTCCCTTTTCTTTGGTCCCTGTCTTTCCAAAACCAAGACACAGTTGCATATGTGGAAGAAAAAAGTTACATGTGTCTTATGTCTAACCAGTGCCAGCAAACACTGAATTTCTGATCTCAGACAGCTTGGCAAATATATTCTCTTTTGATATTATCCTTTAGTTAAGCAATGCCATACTGAACACAAAGATGAAATACTCTTCTTCAGGCTAATCATAGCCAATTTTCTCCTAGCACATAATTGTTGTTCCCACAAGTTCTGTTACGTAAACAACTAAATGTGGAGTATGTGAGAGAATTTCAAATTGCAGCATGCTACTTTTGCAAGGATCTGGGAAAGTCTCCAACACTCCAACACGACTCTCTCAACATCTCTTTGACCATTTCTCTATGTTATGAAGGAGCTCTGTACTTTTATGATGGCACAGGCTCATCCTCAACACTAGATATAGGATTTAAAGCAATTTACAGTCATTGGTCATGTAAAAATCCAAATGCTGATTTCAGTCCCGGAAATTTTCAGCATTTGTGCAAGTTATGGCCTTCAGGCCTTGTTTAAAACTGTTCAAAAATAGTGTTTAAGGGTAGAGAGAGGAGCCAGGACTTGTGTCCTGAGCATGAAAGTCTCTTAGTCATTCTTGATTTATGTGAGGTCAGTGGGAAAAATACCTGCTGACATTTTTTTTAAAGGCACTGACTTAAACTGTTTCCAAGTGGCCCCTCCTCTCCCTCAGTCTGCTTTCCTGTCCACCAAGATGAGGCATTCTTGGGCACAGAATTCACACAAACAGTGTATGCCTATAAGTAGCATTCTTTCTTCATCCACTGTGTGCTACTGTCCACTCCCCTTTTGTTGGAACCTTGTATGCTGCAAGCATCAGGCTTTCTGCTTTGATAGGTAGTGATCTTCAGATGGATACTGCCTTTGACCTGAGGCTGTGGTAATGGCTTCCAAGACTGAATGATAGCACTGAGGGTGTGTGTGTGTAGTTGCATAGAAGTGTGTAATGTCACAGGGTGAAATATTTAAGGTTTGGGCTTTTAGGATACAGAATCATATAAGAGACAATATGGAGGGATTCAGGCATTGTCTGAGTCCTTCACTTTCTTCTACTTTCTTCCCAGGTTTAGGGGAGCTTTTCTAATTGGGGAGTAAAAGTTGCATTGCGGACATCAAGGAATCTTTAATTGGGTTATAAATAATAACAACTTAGGTGTCAGGTTTTAATTTGGTTTGCTTATTGTTTAAAAGTCCTTGAAATGAAGTAGAAATAGTAATTTTCTTGCTGTGTAAAGCGGAGCTCACATCATGTGAGATTGTACTACAGATAAGGTATAATAAACAACTGAGTCTGAACAAGATACCTTGGAATCTAGTGTCTTCTGTCCAGACCTAACTAAACTTAATGTGTTTAAAACAGTAACACCCTTTTACCTCTCTGCAGTAAGGAAGGCCTTGCAAAAAGCACCATTTATATCCAACTGAATCCTCATTTTGCAATAGCTCTAAAAGATCTACAGTTTATTCCACAGGCTGGATATATTTAAATATTTGTATATAGACAAAATGATGGAGTCATTATCTTTCTGTTGCTGAGCTGTGTAAGTTGTGTGCATGATCTGCAAGTCTCCATTTGCAGAGCTTGTCCACCACCACTGTTTTGTTTAGTAAGTCTCCAGATCGGATGTGTTCTGTCAAGCCAAGTGAGGTCTGATGGCTTCTTACAAGCTGTAATAACAGGACTGCTTAATCCCAACAGCTATATCTGAACACATCAGCAAGTTTTCCTTCCTCCAAGATATAAATTTCCCATTTGGGCTAGAAATTGTCTTTGGGAAATATCATGAGTTATACGTAGTAGATAATGAAAGCTGTAGTCTAATGTATTTTTGAATCTGCCATATTTGGCACACTTCTCACAATTATTATTCCATGAAAAGAAGTATTCAGTTAAGCTATGTAATTGAACCATGAGTAGGTGTTTGATCGCTGCTGTCCCTTTCTGTGTTCTCTGTTTACATTTCTCCTGTCCCTTAATAAGCTGGACAAGTACTTGAATGGACATAGAGGAAATATAAATGAAATGGAGCAAGAAAAAAAAAAGGAAATTTATTTTCTGTAAGATCAGCAGCCTGTACAGTCGACCAGCCAATAACAGAACAATGAGGAGACTAGGGACTAGCAAACAGACTCTGACAGGGAAGGTGCAACGTATCCAGGAACTCCTGTAAAAGAAGTGCTCACCTGTCTTACATGCCTGATGCCCTCCTTCACTTAACACATCTGGCACATGCAAGAAACTGTAAATGGATTCAGAATTACAATGGAACAAACATACAAGTTTTCATGAAGATCTGATGAGAAGAGTTGTTGGAATTGCAAGAGTGCTTTGTGAACTGTGATTACCACCCAGATTTTGGCTTTGCTGGACTGGACTATGTCATTCATTCCCGTTAACACAACAGTCAGGATTCTCTTAACAATAATAATTATTTAACAAAAAAATCCAACAAAACAAACAAAACAAACAAACAAAGAAAAACCCCAAATCAAAACCAAAACTTAAACCATACCCCAACTAAACCAAACCAAAAATAACCCCCAAAATAAAACAGAACCAACCCCCCAAAAAACAGAAGAAGAAAAACATGGTTTTTTGCCCTTTGAACATGCAGTTGCAGCTCTGTAATATACTCTGTACTTTGTTTATCAACAACTAAAGATTAAAGTTATGTTTTAGCCTTTTCCAGTGGCTTTGTGCATGAATGATGACCAGAAAAATTGTGAGCTGAGTGATGATGGCTCAATCATTCAGTAGAAAGGTTTATGGGAATCTATTATGATAAAACCACGGAAAATCTGCATATTAAGATTTTTTTTAAATCAAAAATATATACACATATACATACACACATATATATATATACATATACATATACATACATAGATACATACACACACACACATATATATATATGTATATATATGCATTTAGGGAGAGCATGATACCTATTGAGACATTCATTTCATAGGAAGTATGCAGATTGCTTTTATAAGGCAAAGACAGATTTTTGTCAATCAAATGTAATGTCAACAAATCGAGGTAACAAGATTGTACATTTTCTCAACAAATCTACCCCCTAAAATTGCTAAGTGAAACAGTAAATCTGTGTTTTGATGACCAAAAGCAAACCATATCCAGAGTCTGACCATTCCCTGCCTATGTGACTGCAGGAGTTTGTTTAAGCTACTAGATTTTTCCTTTTCATCTTGCAGAAAATACTTCAGGGCATCGCTTCTTTTCTCAAGGCATGAGAGTCTACTGTGGCACTTTCTTGAATTTAGAAGAACTATCTGAAGAATCAACTGAACATATATTTGAAGAATTATAGAGATTGGGGAAAGGAGGTGCAGAAAGAGAGTTAGAAAGTATTTTTAAAGAATAACTGATTTGATGTAACTTTCTGAAAGATGCTAGACAAGCTGGGAAAGAGATGATGCTACACAGCAAAGAGATGGTGGCTAAGAAGAAAGAAAAAAATAGGACAATAGGAAAACACAGCACATAAAGCAGCCCAATATTTATTGCACTGTAATAATTTTTTTACAGCTTATAGACATAAGTACAACATTGAATCACTGGAGAATAGCAATCCTTCAAATTTAATTGAGGTGCTTCTTGAAAGAACCATTTGAACACTGCAAAGGCACTATGTTTTTAAATTAAAAAACATTCACCTAAAAGTCACTATGTTCAAACTTCACTATGTTCAACAATAAAAGTGAACAAATCCTGACAATTAACTTTAAGGAATAAAACTATTGATATTGAATAAAATATTGATAGAAAATCTATATTTTCAAAATGAATATCTGTCTTTCTTATGGCCTAAGTTCTATCACATACTTAATTTTTTATCATACAGATGATGAGAAACTCTCGAGGTCTGGTACAGAAATCATGTTAAGAAATTCACTTTTAAAGTTACTTTTGCCAGTATTTCTATATGAATCACCCACTTATGTATGTGCATATGTAAATGCAAATGGAATTTTTGGTAGTGCAATAGATAAATGTGTGTATTTTGAACAATTAGATTCGATGGTAACTTTTAAGCCTCTAGCTTGGAATAGTACCTAAAATGTGACTGGAAATTATTCCCAGATTCAACAGCAAGAAGAAATATGGGAAAACAAATTATTGAAGACTAATGTGCATGAACTATCAGCTGTCTATTCAGTTTTAATAAAAGTTCTCCTCTAAGTGATCTAAAATGTTGAAATTTTTTGTCTCTTCTAGAAATCTCAAAATATAAAACTTGTGAAATTTTCAGGAGTATATACCTTATATTGTGATGAAGCAGAAGATAAAAGGAAGATGTGGTTGGAGGCCAAGGAAAGATCAGAACTTTAATTTTGCTATTGAATTTGTAGAAATAGAAAAAACTCTGAGCAGTAGAGGAGTGCCACAATGCTATATGCATTGTGATGTTGTATTTGAGATTCAGCCAAACTTCTGCTAAAAATCATGTGAAACTTGCCTCTTTTAGGTTTCTTAACAAACTTAACTGTGTTTGTTAAAAGGGCTGTTAGGGTTCACAAATGTTTTAAATTAACTTGGGTACATGTGACTAAAAATCACATGAAATTCGTTATTTTAAAAGTTTTGTTTGCCAAGCAAAAAAAAAAAAACCCTTTGGCTTTCTAGGCTGACTTTGTTCTGACTTTTTATTCACTGACCATCAGTCTCCAAGGTGGGGAGTGATATAGATTCAAACCCCAGATATTGTTCTGGAATTCCTGTGGAGTAGAAGAGAGTGCTTTGGTATCAGTTTTCCTGTTTTTCTGTCAGTGGTTCTGTATAGGACACATCTGGGTCTTTGCATATAGGCCCATCTGTGAAGAAATGGAGAGGATAATTATCTACCTGCCTGCTTTTAGAAGTAGGGATACTGCAAATAAAAGCTTAAGACAAATTATTTCTCTTTGTTAATTAAGTCCAGCTGATTTATATACTAAAAAGGAAAAAAAGGACTAAGAATTTTTTCAAAGATGGCTGAGCAGTGTGCAACTTGAATTTGAAGATTTGTCCAGAGTCATAACTCATTACAATGAGAAAAAGAACCCCTTGGTTTCAAAATTCTTTGCTTTCCAGAGTTACTCAAGAAACACAGTATGTAATCTCAGTGATATCAGGGCTTGCTAATATGTCAAGATGTTTGGCCTTGATGATTACAAGACATGCTAACGCTACATCTTATTTTCTTTCCATCATGTATCACTTCCCTAAGTTCAGAAGCTCTCCCAACTTCTTGTACAAAGCAATTAGCAGCTGTTGCCAACCTCCTTTCCTCCTCTTCCATGTCCTCATCTCTTGTCAAAAGAGAAAGAACTAATATTAACACATTCATTTTTAGCTGAATTCTTGGAAGCATTCTTTGAGGAAAAGCTGACCTTCACTACTGTATACTACCTTCACTTTTCCTTCTTTAAATCTGTCTACAGTAACTTGTGGCTTTTTCTCAGTATCTTAACTGAAGTAATTTCCATTTTTTCTGCCGACTGCAACCAAAACATTTAAGCTTATGCTTCCTTATTTCTCTCCCTTTCCCCAGCATCTTTATTTATATGTATTTCTTTTACCAAGCATAAAAGGTTTTCCACTAGTTCTCAAACAGGCTTCATTTTCTCCTCCTTCTAGGTGTCAAATTTTCTGTTCTCAAGGTACCCATTTTCTCAAGGTTTGTAACAGGAAGATGTGAAAAACAGAACAAAAACTTTCATAATTTGGAGCAAGTACTTAGGGAATGTTTCTTTAACGTTCTTCAGGGACAATTTAATCTTCTCTGAATTTTCAGTGGAAGCTTTGACTGTCAATCATTTCAAGTCTCTCAGATTCTATTGAACATTTTTTGCCACTACACTCCATTTAAAAGTCGAATTGATCAGCTTATTTTAGAGTTGGACTGTTTATCACAGATGATAAGATGATTGAACCAAATACAAAATCACCCTATTTATGACAGTCCATATTGCTTACTAATTTATCCAAAGCTGAATTTATTCAGAATTGGCAGTAAAGGATTTAAGGATTTCACAGTCTCACTAAATCTGCAGGGAATTGCATTTGCTTATATAATAAAGAAATTAACTTTCCTGAATAGAGAAATTGTGCCCTGATGTTTGTAGTATGAAGAATGGTGTAATAAGTTAGGACAAACTCTGACTATTTTCAGGATCTACCTAGTAGGGGAAATAGATGAAGAAAAATACAACTATCATTTTCCCTCATGGAAGAACTGAAACAAAAGTGATACTGTTTGTGGGGAAAAAAGCGTCAATGACTGCATGACCAGAACATTCTCTTAAAAATAAAGCAGATTTCTTAAATGATATCACATGAAATTTTAATTAGTTGCATTGATTTAGAATCTAAGCTGGATTATTCAGTGCTAGAGTATAAAGGCTGGAAAAACTCAGATATTTCTGGACAGTGAAAAATCTGGGTAACTTTGGCCCTGCTGAAAGGACAGAAGAGGATGATGATACTGCCACTACAAAGTAAAGGTACTTGCAGGCACTGAAGGGATTTAACATAGATCAAACAGGATGTAGCTGAGGTGCAGCTGCCAAGAGTTGCACCCAGAGAACCTGTTCAGTGGCTTTGTTTTCTGCCACACTGGTCCTACTAGAAAACTGGTCACTGAAGCACCAGATTTGAGCTAACAAGCTCTCACAGAGAGTAGAGCATAGTGCAGATATTCTGAGTGGCTGTGCTTACATATAACCAGCAGCTGATGTGTTACAAGCTACTAGATTCAAACTTAGTGTGTGAAGAGCTGATGCTGGCATGGGGCAGGAGGGATAAAAAGCATCACCCTCTTCTGCACACCTCAAAGGCTTGTGGTTCCATGCTCCTCATCCAAAGTTACAGACCCCTCAGCCTGTGGCTGCTCAGCTTACGCTCTGCTGCACATGAAACATTTGTACCACCACCCAAACTGAGGGTTGCTCTGCAGCCATACATTTGTGTTCAGACTTCACCTGCTGGGACCCACCCTGGCTCCAGACCCACAGTGCATGGCATATTTGACTGTGCACTGATAGACATTTCAGGTTATAAGTGTTTCATTTAGAAGTGGGTCTTCTCACTGTGTTTGTGCTGCATGTTTTTCAGCTGAACTCTTCCACAGCAGCTCTCTACCTCAAATTACCTCCTTCTGACAGTGGGACAAGAAGAATTTAGCTTAATTGTTTCTTAAATTGAGATTGGACTTAAGCAAGCCTTGTTTTTCCATGTGGAAAGGGATAATAATTTTGAGAATTTCTAGCACATAAGTTCACTAGAGTAGGGGAACTTGGACTTAGGTGAAAAAAATCATATCATTCTGGTGTAGCTATTAAAACTCTGACCAGTTTGTTAAAAGTGTGATGGAAATAGAAGTGCAGCACAAGCATTCCATCCTCCCCTGGTGCTTCTGCAGCAATCATAGAGCAAATCTTCTCTTAAACACAACTTAATCTGCAGGTGGCCTGGGACTTTGCAGCCCCGTAGAACTTTCCTTTTAAATCCTTTGTCCATTTGTTGGGGACCTCCTGACAAGGTGAAACTGTTACTCCATGCTGTCAGTGTTACTCATGGACAGAGATAAGGACTATCAGGAGGATCTCAGGAAGAAGTGGGAGAGTTTAAAACTGAAGAAAAAAAAAAAGAACACAGAAGAGGAACAACAAAGATGAAAGTGTTAAGGATAGAGAAGATAATAAGATCACAAGACAGGGCAGGGGCCTCTGGTGATAAGAACAAGAGACAGAATCAAGCTGGAAAATAAAGAGTAATTAGAAGAAGAGACAGAATAATCTGAGAGAGGGTGGAGATTTTTGGAGACATCACACTGTTATTATGTGGAAATGAAGCCAAGAACTGCATGTCCTAATAATTTTTCCATTTTTGCTGTGAGATCTCATGGCAAATTAAATGCTTTGTCCAACACATGGGTCATCCACTCCCCTTTACACATAGATCGCAAAGTGAAAGCTGAAATTTTAAGACAGGTCAGACCACTCTGAATGTCTCACAGTACTCACATTTTTAGAGGAGAGCTTTTACAGAACTGTCAGGTGTGAGAGCTCAGAGCTTCTGAAGACCAGAAATAACAAATAGGGAATCTAGAGGATAAAGGGTTATCACCCAGTGATCCAGCTTGGAAGGGTATTGTGAAAGTGGCTAGCTTGGTGCTTGCTGGAAACTGGGGACAGTATTTCTGAGCTGGAAACTGGGGACAGTATTGCTGAACTGCTTTTAAAATGAGACTATTCTGACTCCTATCACCCATCTTCCTGGTTTTAGTAGTCCTATATTTCAAACACATAACCGATTATCAGAAACAAGTTTGTTCACTCTATAGCCCAGATATTGTCTCGGGGCAAGAAACTGTCTTTCCTGTAGGAAACTCTAAATATGGCAGCTTTTCACTTGAATTTACAATAACTTGTAGTCAATTGTCATTGAATATAGTACTAAATACATTTCTAATTGCAGTAATTTGTGTAGTGAAATGTGATTTTGTGTATTTACGCACACAGTATGAATGCAGTATGAATGAAGTCTGACTCTTCAACAGGTGTCTTTATCATATCCTCCTTGCTATTTTAGAATTTGGGTGCTAAATTTCCATCTGAAAAATTTTGGTTATAGCTTTTAGTATTTAGTGTTATTGCTTCTTTTGTGGGTCATTAAAGTGGAATAGAAGGA
Source organism: Certhia americana (assembly GCA_018697195.1). Taxonomy (NCBI): domain Eukaryota; kingdom Metazoa; phylum Chordata; class Aves; order Passeriformes; family Certhiidae; genus Certhia; species Certhia americana. The sequence goes on along the minus strand of CM031858.1, from coordinate 58,123,976 downwards.
TGTATGTGCAACTAGACTTTCATATTTCTAGAATTAATGGTGTTTGAGAGGAAAATAGATGTTTTATAAGCATGGAACTGTACCAGAGAGAATACATTCTGCTGTGTGCTAACAAATTGCTATTCATTACACATTGCATGGATGAAATTATGTAGAGTAAAATGATTTTGGGGAACAGAAATAGCTTACCCTCATAGAGAAGACTTACTTTCATGGCAGTGTTTGTTTAGAACAAGAAGGTGTATTATAGCTATAGATATTTTATAAACATACAAACACAGAGACACAAATGTAGATATTTATAGAGTCCCACTTTCAATTTACAAAATCTCCTGTGTAAAGCTCTGTTTGAAGTAGAGCAGCTTCTTCTTGAGTATATAATATCATTAAAAAAAGTTCAAAGATGTCATTTCACTTCTATATTTATTTTCTTTAGCTCAAAGACGATCAAGAAATTTAGTAATGAGTATTTGTATGTGATGGTAGTCCTCTGATCTGTAAGCCTTTTACAATATGCATGATTTTAGTCAGAGAAGAAGCTGCCTGATGGATGGGAAAGTTAATCTACAAGGTCATTATTAGATTCATCATCCTTTGACAAGATATGGAAATTCTTGATTGTTGAATAAATTATATAATACAAACCTTTGCTCTTAAAAAAAATTTGAATGCTGTTAACATTTCTTGAGCTCATTGAGGAATATAAATTATCTAGTAGTGGGTTTGAGATATAACAAATCTCACTCTGTCTACTAAGCTCCTAAGTGGGCAGCAATCTATTCACTGTTGAATATATTCTTTTAAAAATAGCTTAATTAATAAAGGAATTATGCATTTGTATTTAACATTGAAGATAGTTTTATGAAATTGTACTTGATTTTTTGAAATAGTGATGTCACTAAACCAAGAAAAAGTTTGATTGGTAACCAGTTAAGGATTTATAAGATTTTCCCCCTTCAGTCATAGGCTGGTTTTTCCTCCATTTTGCCCATCACTGTAATAAATGCAAAACACAATCATGGATATTGTGATGAAATATATTTCCATTCATTTACCTAAAATCCATTGCAGGACAGCCCAGAATTTTAGCTGTTAAAACAAAACTTTTAGACTGAAGTACACTTATCTCCAAACAAAATAAACTGACAAAATATCATGACCCTTAGGAGGTACTATAAGTGAACAGATTTATTATATTTTTCTTTTTGAAAATAAGGGTTTTAAAAACATTTACAGTAACTGAATGGTATGTGGGGCAGTAGCATGAAAAGCTGTGAAGCAGATTGAGGTTACTTTGTGTTTAGAAAGAATACAACAGACTGTAGATATTCCAAAAATCACCAAAAATAATTGGTTTTGATACGTATATTTGTGATGTTACCTTGTAAGGATGTACACATCTACCTCTCCTCTCTTTCTCTCTTTTTTTCCTTTACTTCCACCTAATTAGTAAAACTGCTGCCTTTTAAAATAACAATTCCTGAAGGCCGATGGGGATCTGCATTTTATTCAGATCAGAGTTAGAGGGTGCTGATCTTTGAAAGAGGACAATTAATAGAGATACTACTGACTATCAAATGAGGTTTCTTTCAGTCTCAGAGCTCTCATATGCTCTCACGTTCAGAAGAACTCTCTTTAAGCTCTGTTTCCTTTCTAAAGATGACAATATCTGTTACACATTTTGTAAGGATGGTTTATTTCCTTAGGGTGACAAGTACATATTACATGTTCTTCACCTTTTTCTTTTGGGAAGGACTTTTCTTTCTTGCAGAAGGTTTTGAATCCCAAACTAAGGTTTGAATGCCAGACTCCTTAGTCTGGACTTTGAAAGCTGTGACAGACACTTCCTCTGCCCTTGGTTATGTGTTAGAAAGACCATGACAGATATGTGGGTTACTTGGTCCTTTTACACAGTGACTCTTTGCCTTTAGAATGGGATTACCAAAAAGACAGTGGACTAATACACACAGATCAAGATCACAGCTCAAGAGCAGACCTATTTGTTGGATTGCTGATGCTGAATGTTGGCTTTCACACTGCAGGAAGAAGTTGCTGAGACAAATTCACATCCTTGTTATGCCAACAGTTATCAAATGGAGCAGTTGCCTGCTTTGTTGAGGAAAATGCAAAAGTACGTACATCATTCAAATATACATTTACAAAATATGTGCATACTGTTTCAAACACATGCAGTGATTGTGTAATGGCAAAACAGATTTGCCCCAGAAAGGCTAAACTCAGAACAGTCTCGTGTCTAAGAACACTAGGTTGCCTCTAGGTCAGACCAAGTCACAGTAAGAATGGAGGTGAAACTTCAAATGTGTCGTTGGATTTAAAGTGTTGTTCTGGGTTACATTTGAGTGAACCTTACTGATTTAAGAATATTTATACAATACTCCCTCAGAAACAGAAAAAAAATCAGTGTTCTTTCCATGGCACATTTCAACTATAAATTCTAACTATAATTTTACAATGCAGTGTTTGGATAAGCTGTCCTAAAGAATAAAACTGGTACATACACCAGGAAAAAATGCTGACCTGGGATATACTGTAAAATGAATAAACAGTTTTATCATTCTCCTAAGGCTCTGAATGACCTTCCTGAGCAGAAAGACAAAGCTGGGTACCAAATACAAATCTTATCAGACTGCTGACAGGCTGAATGCATTTAAACTGACTCATAATGCTGGCTTAACTCTCTTATCTATGCTGATTTATGTCCACAAAAAAAAAAAAAAAAAAAGCAGTATAAAAGAATATCAATGCAGACAAAAGTAGGCATACATGAAATAACTGAAAGAGGAAATAGAGTAAATTTAGAAAATAGAGACATAGAACAGGAGAATCACATTTCATCAAGTAAGCACTGAATCAGAACAGAACCCAGTTCATCCTATCTACAAGAGGTAGTGTATCATGAAATAGTGGTTTGGAATTTACTCTGAAAACATAGTCCTAGAAGTAAATTCTGATTCTTTTGGACATTTATTCTTTCAGTTCCACAGAATTAACATTTGGAACATAACAAAAAGCCTCTAGACTTCTTAGACAGCTTAGTGTGCTCGCTGAGTCAGTCAATGAAAAGACAAATTTATTTTCATGGCTGGTTTTGGATGTGGCTATAAATAATAGTCAGGTTTACATTTTTTTTTAAAAAAATTTCCCTTTCCTTTTATAGATTTATGCTGAAAATCTTTGGTTCTTTTCTCATGAGGATGGTTTTTATTCTCATTACTAGCCTACCAAACAATGTCACTGTCAGAGTAAATGGAAATTATTTTAATTAAGTAACTACAAGTGTTACTAGTAATGGATTTCTTTAAAATTTTTTCCTCTCACCAATCCCCAAATCTTTAATGATGGAGAGTGAATTGTACACTTGTACTGCCAGGAATAAAAGCCCAAGACTTTAGGATGGATTATCTGTATCTCTCTGGCAACTAGTGATGAATGAAAACTACTTAGCTGTCTCACAGTTTTACTCTTTTGCTGTCTTCTTTCAGTGAGCTTAAAAGCACACAGACAAACTCATACTTCTTCACAATTCTCAACATTTGTGCCTGCAGAACAGCTTCAAAGAATTCTTAATGGTTGGATGGGCAAGAACAAGATGAAACTACACTTGAGCAAGAGGATTTTGTAAACTGCTTAGGAACCTGATATGTTACTTAGTACAATATGTTTCAGCTGAAAGGACATCTTGAAATAATTTATTTAACTCCGGAGCTCTCAGGAGCACTCAGGAATTCCTACTGCACATCCATTTGCCCAGAGAATAACTCCTGTTGTCTGTCCTAGAGAGACACCATCACTACCAAGTGAATGACAGCTGACTAGATGTCAAATTGCATTTACCAAAACATTATAAATAACCCTCTGTCACAAAATAAAATCATCTCCTTAAGCTGATGAGTGACTGCAGCTACTGTCTCCTCTCTGTAAATGCTGTCAGTTCAGTGAGAGGATATGCTGCAGTATGACTTGTAATAGGATGGCAGTAGAGCAGTGTAAAAGAGAGACCTTTTGTTGGCCTTCCTGTGGCTTCTGTGAGCCTGAATCAGCAGGAATCACTGAAGGAAGAGGAGGACCCCAGGATCATGACAAGCAAGGGTGGTAGTGATTCATAACATTGTATTTTACTGTGCTTTCCCTAAAAGATCAGAATACCCTCTCCTTTGAAGGGTTATCACATTGGTATTTCTAGTCTGAGAAACTGGAATTCCCTATGACTCTTGGTGGGGTTCATTATGAGAAGAGGCAAATAACTGAAAAGAAAGCCTTTGGCTGACCTGCAGTTGCTTCACTCTTGGCTAAACACTATAAATATGCAGTAATTTATGCTTCATTCTTCTAGTAGAATTCAGGAGCAATGTGTAGGATAGTATAAATGACAACTTTTTCCTTGTGGCTGGATCTACTTAAAGCCCTCCTTTTTCAATATATATGGAAGAGATAACATTGGTGTAATCCACAAATGCTGGGTAGGAGCACCAGGGAAAGCACTTGTGCACAGAAATAAGGAATTTTTTGGTTATGCCCCTTCATGTCCTGAGCAGTATTAGCCAGATTATTACCCATGATTGTTTGGGTCAGTGTTCAGCAGGAGTGAAAATGAAGACAGTTAGCATATGTTCCTCACTTAACTGAAAACATCTTCCAAAATGATGTAGCTTTTCACTGCCTGAAGGGGTTGAATGTGAGTAAGAAAGATCACTGAGAATACCTGGGTAAATAAAGAGGTTGAATACCATTAACTACACCTTGCAATATTCATTTGGTTCTCCTTTCTGGAAAGCATTGCCACTAATCTTGATGTTATTGAAATCTGGATTTATAAGTCCAGTGCAAATATCTTAACTAGGTGTAGTACCGCAAGAAGCTCTATTTGTTATGTTTTTTTCTTTTGTTTCCCTTGTGAATTAACATTTTCAAACATCTGAGAAATAAGAGTGCAGAATATTACAGAATTAAGAAATATAAAATATATGAGAACTCCATAAAATATTGCAAAGATTATTCTTCCAGCACAAGCTGCAAAAAGGCTAGAATGAATGCAAACATTTAGATTGCTTGAATTATGAAGCAATTGGGGAAGAATAGGAAAGCATGACTGAAGGAGAAGACATAATTGACCTCATGAATTGTTCTAAGCACTACTGACTTGTTGGTCTTCTGTACAGACTTTATACCTTTCATCTCACATGCATTACACCTGTGTTCCTTCTCCACCCTTCTGTGATTGGTCCGTACACCTCAGCATTTAACACTGCTCACCTGTCTTACACAGCTGCAGCCCATTAGGGATGAGGATCAGCTGCTGTCCCATTCCCAATCATCACAAAGTGTGTGACTACAATTCCCCCTTTTTTTCTTTACAAATAAATGCCATGTCTACCTTCTGCAGGACCCTAGCAGAAGAAATAGAAAACATGATACTAGTATCTTTTTATGTAGATTCCATTAGTTCTGGAATGTGTCTGTGCTGACCTTGATTCATTTCCCAAATTTACATCACATATCAAAGTTTTTATACTTCTACCTGTGGTGTGGGGTTTTTTTGCTGTGAGATAGGATTAGGAGAAAAGCAAAGCAGGCTTAAATGTGAAAGGGTATAATGAAAAACTTTATTAACAGAATTAAAAGAAACGTAATAAGAAAATCAGAATAAACTTTCAGGACACCTCTTTTCTTTCTTCCCACACTTCTTTTTTTTTTTACTGACAATATAAAGAGACAAATCGTGGGACTTTTAGTCAGTTTACTACCTTTGAAATAGTTTTTCTTCAGTTCACTTAGGGACAAGAGTTTCTCTTGCTATACTATGGGGGACCTCTCCACAAGAAAAAAGTTTCTCTCGTGGCTTTAATGTCACAGCACATCAGCTACCTGGGACATAGAAAAAATCTGTTTGAGGTGTGAAAGTTCTTCCCATGTTTTGCAGTTTTCTCACAGCTGCTTTCACGGGCCATTTCAATTTATTGGGGTGCTATTTTAAGGACGAGCTATTCTAGCATAAATCAAAACGTTCTCTTTGTCCATCTCTGGGACCAGAGGTTTTTTACTACTATCTCTAGGGCAAGGTTTCTCATTTCTTTCTTTTTGTTCAAATTTGTCATTGGATCACAGAAACATCTATTTATTTCAACTACTGGTGCCTTGGCTCACAGCTGTGCCAGAATGCTACATCCCCCCAATGCATCTCCATAAGTCACAAGGAAAAAACAAAGTCTGATATACGAAATATATCTTCACGATAGCTTTACAGAAGACTTTTAGCCTAGTTCAAAGCATCTCTTCAATCCCCTTTATCTAGAATTAACTCTTTCTTTACTGACCTCAGAGTTCTATGTTACTGTTTCTCTGTGTTCACCTTTTTTTTCCTTTTCCTAATTCAGGAGAGAAATGGTGTTCATAGAGTCATTTGTTCTCAAGCTTTACCATTGATTGAAACAGTTTTTATACAGTCTTGTAACGCCGAAGGGTTGATCCGGTCCAAGCTCTGCATTGGGAACATGGCTCGCCATGCCTCTCTGTTGGCCACATGGTCTCTGCTGACACCATGTGAGTTGTGTCAGCCCAACTCTGCTGGGGTGTTGAAAACAGGAAAAAATTCCCGCCAATGTTTTTGTCTTTTTGTCTGTAGCAAAGTTTGTTCAAAACGGCTGAACAAATAAACTTCATTGGCGAGTCATGCTGAGGTGGCCATGGCCATCTGGCACCACCCCGGCCACTCTGATCCTGGCCACGTGGCTAGTCCCAGTCTGGAACAACGGCAGTCACACGACTGCTCCCAGCCTTTGGGCCACTCTCTTCTAAGTTGTTCTCAGTGCTGATAACAGCCTCCGGCTGGCAAAGCCCAGCAGACTCTGCTGGGAAAGGGCCTGGCCCCACTGGCAAGGAGCCCCAGCCACCCACTGGGACAGGGCCTGGCAGCTCCCCAGTGAAGGGCTCGGCAGCTCGCTCACCACCTCTCCGGGGGCAGAGATCTCAGCTGTGCCGTGGGCCTAGCCCAGACCTGGCCACATGGACCGAGCCAGGACCAGCCTGGACCCAGCCCACCACCTCCTCCAGGCTGGAAGCCAAGAGAGCTATTCCCAGGGTTTTTTGTCTTAAAATGTGTTTACAAAAGGCGTATCCACCCTTTTCATTGTCAATTCATTGTCATTCCCAATCAGGTGTCAATATTACAAAATTGTCCAATTAGAGCTAAACCAAGACAATACCTATGGAATTAACTTTCATACCTATGCCTATGTAATATTGACAAAGATTAATAGCTGCATTTCACAAGTACAGCATATATGTTTAACCAGCAAATACACACATTGTATTGAATAATAGAACTGCTCTGTCTCTAGCTCCCACTGCTTCTTTAGTAAATTCTTTTGTTCCTTTTTCAGTTTTCGTTGCTTTTGTCTTCTGTAATTTCAGTTCTTCTATCTGCTGAAGTTAATGTCTCTGCCTGCTACTTCTCTCCCTCTTGTCTTGTTCTTTTCAACACTTCCTCTTGTGCAGTCTTGTATTCATTTTCATAAAATCCATCCATAGTTGTGAGTGTAAGACTGTTCCCCCTCTTTGGTAATTCACACAACTGCATTTTATCAGAGGCAAGACTGCCTTCATCACTACCTCTATCCATCCTCATACAATTCCGCATTTCTTTTTAAATTATAAAATTGCAGCATTTCTATAAAGATGCATTTAGGTAAATGGATATTATGACATATTCACATATTTCACATAGGACTAAGAGATAGAAAGACATGTTTAAATACAACACATAGGTTTTATTAAGAAAGAAACAAATTGCACTGATTATTTAGCTTTCAATATTTTTGTTTTTATGCTGCTAGTCCCAGAACTAGGCTGTTGATCTTTTCTGAATTGGCTTTAAGCATTTGATCTTGTTTAATCTGAGTCTGTTCTTCTTCTCTTAATAACATTAGCTGATCAATATGTTCTTTCACACATTTATTTTTTCTTAGGGCTTCTTTATGCAATACTAAAGCTGTCTGTAATTTCCTTTGGAGGTGGTCTCTGGATTTCTCTTCTGCTACAGCTCTCTGCTTTTGAGATTTGGAAGCATTTAGATTTGCAGGTGTTGCTAGTGGCACTTTTACTGTTTAATTTGTTTCTGGATTTCACATTCTGTTGCTTCTCTCAGTTTAATTTTCTTAGAGTAATCATTTTCTGATAGTTGAAAAGCGGTGACTTTTCCTTCTAAATTCTTTTGAAGGGAATTACTTTCTGTTAACCTCTCTGTTTTTTCCTGAAGTTTTATATAATCACTTCTTTGTTCTTTTAGCTTGGTGTCTTCACTTGGCACTGAGGTGATCATGTTTTCTGATTCTTTCAAGGATGCAGCCTGAACTTGTTTCTTGTTTTATGGTCATGTCTGAGTTGCTCAAGGTGGTTTTTTCTTCATCAAAATCTGTTGTCAGTTTTATGTCCTCATCACTTTCTTGCTTGATATTTGTTATATCTACTTTCATGAGCAAAAGCTTCCTTGGTAAAGCTTTTTTTTCTTTTTGTAATTGATTTATGGCATTAACATCATTGCTGGGATTCAGACACTCGTTCCTGCCTCCAGCAGTTGAACTAGGCTCTTCTAAACCAGAATTTTTCGACTATTTTTCCTTCTATTTAAGTCCAGACTTCACCTCTTCAAGTGTTGAGAGCAACTGAGAACATTCCTCTTGATATGCCCTTGCTCTTTTATCAAGCACAGATTGCAGATGAGCAAGCATACAGTCCTTATCCCCTAAAGATTTTAGGTTCTGCTCACAAACATTTTGTTTTTCAGCTGACATTCTGCAACATTGTACTGAAATTCCTCTAAACAGGATGGTCTTGAAGATAAGGTTTTGGTCAGATCACTTACTTTGGCATCTTTTTCTTCAAGTTATTGTTTCAAATTTCCAAGATGAGACTCAAAATCATGTCCTTCAATTAGTTTCAGTTTGTCTGTTAACTCATTAACTTGCTTCAACAGCTTTTCTGCTCTTTTCTATTTCTTCCTGTCCACACTTTTCTAATTTCCTAACCTTTTGCATTAGATCACTTTTTACTATCAACACTGCTTAAAGCTTCTTTTTTAGATTATCTTTTTCCTTGCCCATTTTTTCAAGGTTGCACTTCATCTCCTCCTTTTAATTCATTAAATCTTTAATCTCAGCTTCTCTACTGCTTAACATAACCTGGTTATGTCCCAGTTCTTTCTTGCAATCTCTAAGTTCCTGCAATACTTGGTTTAGCTCTGCCATTGAACTATTATGAACAGCTTCAAGGTCTTGCAGTTTAGTATTTAATATAGTCCTCTCTTTAAAAAAAAAAAATTAAAAAATCAGCATTTCATTAGACAATGACTCGATGACCTGGGTAATAAAAGAGTCTTTTTCTTTAATTTGCTGTCTTAGACTAGAAATTAAATCCTTCTGCTGATTGACCCGGGACATTAAGTTTTTGATGACGTGATCTTTTTCCCCCCATTTCTTCAAGGAGACTTGTTATTTTTTTACCTTCATCCTGCGGCTTTTTTTGACTAGTTATTCATCTTGTCTTGAATTCCACCAGCTTATTCTTTCTGCCAAAGACTCCTCCCTTTCTATCAGGAGACGCTCTTATTTGCCTAATGTTAAATGACCCTGTGCACCAATGCGGGTGCATCCTACAACATGTGCCCTGCTTCTTCCTGTGTTTCAATGAAGAAGGCAGTCTGTGAATTCATTCTCATGCTGTTTCATCCACACCAAACAAAATATATAGTGGCTGCTCCTCACATTTAATACTTTTTCTTTGTAATATGTGCAGCAGGATGTCCAGTATGGGCTCTTCTGCCAATATTTAACCCTCTATTCCTAAGCTTCTAGCCATTTGCCTGGGGGTGATGTATCTATGTAGAAGTCATCTGGTGATGCAAGCTCTTGATCTGCTTGCTTTGTTCTTGAGGTCCTTGGTCCACTTGGCTCTATTCTCCAGGTTTTCTTCTCCTGGCTCTGTTCTTCTATCACACCAGCATCTCATTCTACAGACTTCTCTCTGCCTGACTTTGTTCTCTCATCACATCTTCTCATCATGTCAGGGTCATCAGATGAAGGAGAACATATAGCTGACCTCATGAATGGTTCCAAGCACTACTGACTTGTTGTTCTTCTGTACAACCTTTATATCATTCATCCTACATGTATTGCACCTGTGTGATTCCTTCAACCTTCTGTGATTGGTTCATAGCCTTCAGCATTCCAGGCCTTTAACCTTTAACACTCGCCACCTGTCTTACACAGCTGTAGCCCATTAGGGATGAGGTTCCACCGCCACCCCATTCCCAATCACCACAAACTGTGTGCCTACACATGAGGTAGGAAGAGCTAAGGAACAGATGAGTGTCAGGAAAGGCAGAGTAATCAGGTGGAATGACCCTTGTGATCACTGTGCAGTGGGGGGGTGCCCTTTGGATCACCAACCAGGTGAGCAAGAGGGGAAATACAGATGGTGATATTTGCAGTATGTCCTGAGGCCTTTTTCTGATAAAACACCTTGTGAAGCCTTGGTTTGAAGGCTGGGATCAAGGAGCACTGATATTTTTGTAAACCACATGAACTGTCAGTGCATCTGGCCTCTATTAGGAACAATGAGTAAATTGAAGGAAGCATGATAACTTTACCTGACAAATGCAATATTGGAGTTCTGTGGGGAAATTAGGTTGTTCTGATTTTAGATTTGTGACTCAACACATGCTGTTAGTTATAATGTATATGTAGAAATAATATAAATAATTGGCTGTGGGGAAAAAATATTTCCCCTCAGTTGCTGAGATAGGTATATCAGAGGCATGCATTCTTTGACAGTTATGGAGACATGTATAAGCCTGCAAACAGAGAGAATAGGCTTGTCTTGCTATGGTATGACATCAGGCTAAAATATATTTTATTTCTCTACAGGTCTGTTGCAGGGGGAAGGAGCAGGGAGGGGAGCGTTGAGCAAAAGTTCCTCTTATGGCTTAAAAGAAAAAAAATAAAAAGGAGAATTTCATGAAATTTGAGATCACTGTGACTAAGCAGGAGTCCAGATGACCCCTGCTGCAGGGCCTCACACAAGTTTCAGAGCAGTTTAGTGGCCACCAACTGAACAGTGACATTTCAAAGCAGTTACTGGGAGGTATACTTCAATATACTCATGAAGGGAGACACAAGGAGAGATTAACTTAAACAGAAGGACTAAAAAATTAACTCTCATATTTAGGAGAAGTCATGAACGTCTTTTCTGAATTCGCTTCTGACAGCTGAATATGAAAAATTGACAGTAAATTCTGTCATACTGTCCTCCTGCAAATACGATTTCTTACAAATACGATTTCTTCACTGATCATACTAGTACTAAACAGTGGAAATAGAAAATAATTGATTTATTGTAAAAAGTAAAAACCAGATAAAATCACTTTACTAACTATATGATCTGTCTGGTATTAAGCAAGAATTTAAAAAGGACTAGTGTTCCATGTTGGGTTTCAGTTTGTTTAATAATTAATTATGTGATTTGTCCCATAATGTTAAAATCAGATTGAGGTCAGAACTTACCTAAAGTAACATATTGAAATGTAATGCCATCTATAAAACATACTGTTTAACTACTCTTTGGCTTATATTTTCCAGCTTGTACACATACCCTATTTCATAGAGTCACAGAATACCAGGTTGGAAGGAAATGTCAAGGATCATCTGGTCCAACTTTACTTGTAAAAATCATGGTCTAGATAAGATGAACTACTTCCAGGGGGTGTTACTCCAATGGCTGATATTCTTATCATGAAAAATAGCTTTTGTTATTGCTGCCTTGAAGTTTCTGTGAAGAGTGTGTTTTTCCCTATTATTCTTTCAGGTTGATTTTCATAATCTTTTTGGAAGTCAGAGGAGCGTGGTAATTTTTTCTAACAGATTTGTCAAATGTGTGCCATGAGCTCGCTCTGAAATTCAGATAGCACTAAAGACTTCTCAGTTCAGAGTTCAACCGATAATTTATTCTCATCACTTTGCTCCTTCACATGTGTTAGCTCCGAAGAAAGTTAACTGGAGGCAACAGCTGCAAAATACTATAGCAATATTTATTCCTTTGCTTAAATGAACTCTCATTCCTCATTTGTATATTTTTTACATCTTCTGTTTATTTAAGTGCTTAGGTTTTGTTGACATGTCTGTTCTTGAGAATGAATTCCTAAGCACCAGACAACACTGGCTCAACAGGCTCAACTCTGCACCATCAATTTCTCTTGTCAGGTATGTTTATTCTTTCTGTTATGATAACATCAGTGAAGTACCTACCTCACACTGAAAAGTTAAATAGATGGAAGTCAAAAACTAGTTCACCACTTCCAACAAATCAGTGAATGAGCAGCTCAGGTACTGATAGGCTTCAGTACTTACTCTATACATAATGACAATAGAGGGCAGTGGGCAAGGAAGAGTGCAGTAAAACATTATTTTTCTAGTATATTCTCATATATGATAATAACTAGAACACCAGTGAAGATGAGGTAATATTTTTTTGTTGTTGTTTGTTTCACAAGTTTTGTTCTTTATTTGGTATTTGTTGTGACTCCAAAGCACCTCTGAAATGATTGTTCAGACAATCTCTGATAGCAAGAAAGTAAAATGAAAAAAAACCTCTGAGTGAACTTATTTTCTTTCTTTGTGTTGCTTTCTCCTTGGAGGGGAAAAGGGATAAACAAATGTGGCTTGCTGTTTAGACTAAACCAAACAAATAATAATTGCACTATTCAGAGAAATAAACTTTGGAAAAGACATTCCAAATTCTTAAGACCCAAGGTGAAGAGGCAGCTTTCTGCTTCTGAGATGCTCATAAGTATTTCTGGAGAGGGACAAGTGCAAGAAGAAGTCATCTGGCACTGATTTTTTACAACAAGGAGTCGTTGAAGAATAGTAAATATAAAAAAATTACTTACATATTCTGATTCTCAATTTGTTTGATGGGAACCCTTCCTATGGGCAAGTTGATTTACATATATACTTAGAGAAAAGCCAAAGCCTCCCTGATGTTCACCTTACTGAATGCAGCAGGCTGGGATCTGAAATCAAGAAGCAGACCACTTTCACACTGACTTCCTTCATGGGCTTTTTGTCTTTTTGAGTATGCGCATGGGAGGTTAGACCTGAGAAGTGATGCTGTCTTGTTTCTTTGTGACTGTGCTAGCTAGGAGATAGGGCTGGTATGAGTCTTTGTCGTCCCCAAGAAAACAGTGTTCCCACCAGGCCTTCTGAGGGCAAGGTGTGGTGATTGGTTCCTGCTAGGAATGATGTCTGTCCTGCTTGGATTTGAAAGGATCCTGGTAGCTGCTGCACACTATAGCACAAAAAAAGTGTTTTGTTACAACTAAAGTGATGAAGAAACTGTCTAAACTAAAAAAGTAATCCTTTCAACTGCTGTTAAGCAACACATTTTCCCCCTTTGGAAAGTGTTTGGAGGGAAAAAGAGCTGCAAAATTCAATATATGTATTTTGCTGCTATAAAAAGGAGGTAATGATAAATGATTTTTCATAGTAAAGAAAGAAATATTCACTCTAAAATGCTGTGCTTCAGAAAACACGAAACATTGATATCATTGAAGAGGAAGTCAGAGAAAAGTGTTTACTGATGAATGAATGAGAATAAACAAGATTCTGCAATTTTCTCTGCACAATACTTGGTAATACATTTAAAATTGTAAAGCACTTTAGCAAATTAGGTTGATCATTGGAGCATCATCCAAGCAAATTTTAATCTTGAACCAGTTTAGTGAAACCATTTATCCTGCCATGAAATGAAATTATAAGAGGAAGTATATCCAACAATAATGTCAAAGTCTTGCTTTATTGATTATTTTGCAGAGCTTTGTAAGATAAACAATTTTTTTTTGTGTTAAATAAAATATGGGAACAGTACTCAAATCCTAGTTTCTGAAAATACACAGAAGTTAGTTAAATATACATATACCATGAGACAATTTAGCCTTTTTTTTTGTATAAATATATATATATATATTTATATATTTTTATATATATATATATATATATATATATATATATATATATATACTGAAGGCAAGAAAGCACAATCAGGAATATAAAACGAGATTGCTCCTCCTTTTGATTCAGTAAGCAGAGCTGATTGAAGGTTTCAGAACAGCTGTTTCACTTGTTTGCCAGAAAGCCAAATTGGTTGTGCATAAAAGGAATTCACTTAGCACTCAATGGTGCATAGATTGAACTGTATATATATTCCTGTTCCTAACCTCTCTTAAATGAGTAACATCAGGGGAGAATGCTTGGCTGAAACACTACAGTAATCTTCAGTAATCCAGTGGGATGCAAGCCTTGATGTGAGAGAGTATCTTTTTCTGAACAAGTCCTTTCTTGTGCAGCTCAGCTTGATCTGGAATGTATGTCCAGCTACAGTTTTTGCTTAATAGCCAGTTAGCTACTTCTAAACTGTTGTATTTGTTTGCCATATTAGATCAATAGTCAAGACAAACACTTTCCAGACACGTTTAAGTTACTCCAGCTGTTCAATATTATGTTCATGTAACTCATGACATAACCATGGTCATGTAACTCACAGCACTGCTTCTGTTCTTTGATAGTGTGACAAAAACATTTAAATCAGAAAAACCCTCTAGTATACTAGAGGTATAACCTCCAGTTACTAAAAATGGCCACTTATTTATTCACATAATTATTGTTTTGCCAAACATTTAGTGTTTAATCACATTTGTGTAACAAGAACCCCATCAAAATTCCCAACTTTCTATTTCATTTGTAAGGATGTAAATTAACACAGTTTTTTTTTTTCCTTCTAGAGGAAATGAGTATAAAAATCAATTTGGCTTTGCTTCTGTAGGGATTGATAGATGTGGTTTAGTTTTGCTGGAAACAAAATTAAACATGAGATTGCTCAACTTCAAAGTATTTTTTTTTAAGTAGAGCAATGAAATAGCTAAGAAAATTTTAAAGAAAAGCTTTAAGTGGACTCTTTTACCTTAAGTTGCTTAAATTAAGAACAAAACAACTAGCTATAGTATCTGTGTTCTACTAAATAATTTACTTGGCACTGATGCTAGAATATCCATTTCTTCATGCTCAATGGAATAGGCATTCAATGTCACACTTAAAAACATTTTCCTTGAGTAAGATATTGAATTGATATCCAACATAATGGAACGAAGTCATAATTTCTGAAATTTCTAATTAGTTCACTATGAATTTGGAAAACATATTGACCGTACCACTATTTACAGATTAGGAGTTTATTGAATGAAAAGGAACAACAGTAAATTGCTTGATTCTTATGCTACCTGAGTTTTGGCTTATTTTCATTTAAACAGTGACTGGTGAGGAAGATACCTTCTTTTACTTTGTTCTTCATGGAATTATTGTATATGCACTTTAAATGACAATCCATTTCTAAGGGAATAGGAAACATGGAGAAAGATGCTTTAAGGAGACAAAGCAGAAGCTAGTAGAAAGAGAACTCCTAGGATGTGGCCACACAGTGTCTGGCCTGGGTGGACAGACCCATGGACCACTTTGGGAGATTGGTGACAAATCCTGCTCACAGTGGTAAAAATGAGGGATGGGCTCGATCCAGTAATCCAAAACAAAAGAACTTTAATAATGAGAAGATAACAAACCACAGCAACACACGAGAAGCTAAACACAATATGGAGTGCACTAGAAAAAAGCCAAGGGCCAGGGTGATCTCAGCTTATATAGAGTTGGAATCAGGGTGAGGGTCCAATAGGAATGAGGGATTAGGAATATGCAAAAAAACTGCAGAACTTTTAAACCAATAACAATACATGGATCAGAGAACTTTATAGAACTGCTTCTACTTCAGTCTCAATGCTTTTACTCAACACTAGGGCAAAGAAATTTAATAATTTAGCTGCAAAGAGGAATAGCTTCTTCCTCTGGAAATGTTTGCTTGCAGAGGACAGATTTTTATTTAACAAAAATGTCTCTTTCTAAGGTTGAACTATGGCAATCCTGAAGCTCAAGTAGCTTGACAGCTATTTATTTCTATAGTGAATATTAATGAAATGTCATGATAAAGTGACTGGGAGCAAATTGTTCCCTATCTCTAGGCAAGATGAAGCAGGATTTAAAAAAATCCCATTTCTAGAGGTAAACATGGCTAGATTTTGCATAGTATGCTGAGTTGACCTAAGGTGCAATGACCAATCTCCCACACAGTTTCAGGTGTGTAGAGAAGATAAGAATTGAAAATAGTAACAGCTGGACAAGTGGAAAGATGTGGGAAAGATTATGGTGAGGGACATGAAGCAGCAGTGCCATGAATTACCATTTTACAGATATTAAATTCATAACTTGAATTACTTCTATCACCTCCTAACATTTCTAAATTGACCTAAGATCCTCCATTGAAACTGCCTATGCAACATAGTTTAATTACAATGCAGAAGAAACTCAAAACTAGTGGCCTTCTATGGTGGAGTGACTACATCAGTGGGCAAAAGAAGGGCTGTGGATGTTATTTATCTGGATTTCTGTAAGGCCTTTGACATGATTTTCTACAATACCTTTCTCTCTAAATTGGAGAGAGAGAGATTTGATAAGCAGACTGTTAGATGGATAAAAAGGTGGTTGTATGACAACATCAGAGGGTAGTGGTCAATGGCTCAGAATCCCAATGGACATCAGTGACAAGTGGTGTCCTTCCAGAATCCAAATTAGGACCAGTGTTATTTAATGTCTTCATCAGCAGGTTTGAAGATGACACCAAGCTAAGTGGTGTGGTTGCCAGACCTGAGGGACGCAATGCTATCCTGAGGGACCTGCACAAGCTTGAAAAGTGGGCCCCTGGGAATCTCATGAGGCTTCGTAAGACCAAGTACAAGGTGTTGCATGTGGGTTGGGGCAACCCCTGCTGTAAGTACAGGTTGGGGGATGAGTAGAAAGCTGCAAGAGCAGCTTTCTAAAGAAGCATTTGGGGTTGTTGGCAGGTGAAAAATTGAATGTAAGCCAGTAATATGTGCTCACAGCGCAGAAAGAAAATCACATCCTGGGCTGCATCAAAAACAGTGTGGGCAGCAGGGCAAGGGAGGTGATTCATTCTCTTTCCTCTGCGGAGATCCCACCTGCAGCGCTGCATCCAGTTCTGGGTTCCCAACACCAGCTATCCAGTACCTGAAAGGAGTCTACAAGAAAGATATAGAGAGGCTTTTTAGAAGAGTACATAGTGGCAGAACAAGGGGGAATGGCTCTAAACTGAAAGAGAGTAGGTTTAGATTAGATATTAGGTAGAAATTCTTTGCTAAGAAGGTGGTGAGGCACTGGAGCAGGTTTCCCAGAGAAACTGTGAATGTACCCCTGGTGGTCAAGGCTGGGCTGGATGGAGCTCTGAGCAGCCTGGTTTAATGCAAGTTGTGCCTGTAAGTGGCAGGGGGATTGGAACTAGTTGACCTTTATGGTAGCTTCCAACACATGCCATTCTATGATCCTAGGATTTTATGTATAACCAGATAAAGAAAACAATTAAATCTTCCATTTTTTTCAAAAAGTCTGGAACATTTTTGTTATATTACAGCAAAACAATATTTATTTTTAAGAGGCATCTTTGGTGGATACGTTTTTATGGTACTTAAATTCAAACAAAACAGCCAGTCTGGAATTTTTCTACAGTAAACTTGATCCTGAGGCAGATTTCTCAGCTTCTTTAATTGTTACAAGATACTACATTATTCATTTCATGCTCAAAGTAGGATAAGTGAAGGTGTGCTGTGAAACATTGGCTGTTACAGAGGTCTTAGAGGAAGAGGACCATTACACAGACAAAAAGGACTTTCAACCAAAAAGCCCTATTTTTCCAGTGTGAGGGAAAATTTTCAATATTGTTTGACAGCACTGGTGAGCAAACCGGGTGCCACCAACTTTGAAACTCAGTTTTGAATGTCTGATCTCTGTCAGAATATAATAGTTCCTGATCTACATTGACAGCAGTGGGATTACATTCAGGGCCTGGCAGAACAGTTCAATGTTTACTTCCCTGCTAACTCTTTTTATTCTCTAAGTCTCATCTGCAAAGGAAGCAATTTTTGTGTTTTCCTTCCTGAAAATTGTGACAGCGTCTGCTTCTCTTCAGCCCACCACTTCCAGGTTACATTGCCAGATAATGAGGGACTATCAGATCTGTCGCTAAGCCATGATCTATGTCTGGGAAATCTCATGGTACTTTCTAGTGGTCAAATAGTACAGCAGAGATGTCAACAGTAACAGTGCTACTATCCAGGAACCCTTACTCTTTTGTTTTGTTTGAACTCTGACTGTGGGAAGCCATTTACTTTGCATGTGACTTTGGTCACAAGGGACTTGTTTTTGTCCTGTCTTGGTACAGTTCCCACAGTGATCTGACTTCTCAGTACACCATATAGTGTGATGCCTGAAATTTTTATCTGTACTTAATGATATTTAGCATCTTCTGAATTAAGAAATGAAAAAAAAATACAGTAAGGTGAGCAAAAAGTAATTTTCATAGTGTATAGCAAGGAGACAGTTAATTGGGGGTTACCATTAATTTTGGAGGGCAAATAAGGGTAACTTTGGATGTGTGGGTTCTAAAAGAGAAATACATATCAGACGGAAAAAACTGCAAAACTCCTGATTTTCAGTGTATTTGGATCTTTCACTGATTTTTGCTTTGTGATTGCACACTACTCTTAAAATACACATAAATGTATACACATATTATGCAGGCCAGATGAGACTCAGACCAAGAGGATGGAACATTAACCTAGGTATTCTTTATTCAAAGCTTCAGTAATACAGAGAACAAATAACTATTTGAAAATACCAGAAACTTTGGATAGAATGATGAGGAATTGATGTCACTGTTGAGATGGACACAACACACTGAACAATGTATAAAAAGCTTCTTCTTTTTTATTGCTATGTGTTTTCTTTTTCATACCTTCTCAAACAAAGTGTATACTTAAATTATTGGTTACAACACAACAGCTCATTGCATTCATTGGTACACAGACAACAGCTCATTGCATTCATTGGTACAAAGCAATTAATGTCAACATACTTGGCAAGTGTGTACAAAAATTTCTTAAGGCACATATTTATTCCACTTCTCAAACTACAGCTGTCCTTTGTCTCTAGTTTATTGGTTCCCATGCTAATGACCTTGTCTTCTTCCTTTCACAGATAAACACGAATCTTACCAATTTCTTCTTCTGCCAGCTCAGTCATTTGGCTCACAGACCCACTGTCAGCCCCCTCCATGAGTTTATACTGGCATAGCTCCACTTGTTTAAGACACTCTAGACATTTTGTGGATATAGTTGGTAACATTCATTCTGAGCTATCTAGTCCCATTAAGCCACACATATCTTGCAGGAGAGAAAATGTGTCATCTACTGAATTTCTTTCTGCTCAGAGTCCTCAAAATAACATTGTGCCACTGGTGTTTCACTAGAGTGGTGAAGGTTAATTGGGTGAATTCACCTATCAGGGAAGGTGATAGTCCCTACCAGGAAGGCAAAGGTGTAGCTAATCTTTAAAAACCCTCAGTCTTTGCTCAAGAAATCCAGAACATAAAGAGTTTAGCCAATAGACATTGCCAACAACTGTTCTTTCACTGAGTAATAAACGATCATATACTGTGGCAACTATTTGGTGTTTAAATGCCTGAAAATCTTCCACTCTGGTTTGTGTCAGTGCCAGATAGAAAATCTGAATTTTCAGTGGTGTGAGAAAAGGCAATTGTAGCCATTAGGGATTTGCCTTGTCTTAGGGAAGCGAGTAGGGAAAGAGAATGCCAGCTTTTGTGGTTTGGAATCAAAATTTAGTTCCTATGTGGTCTCAAGCATCGCAGGCAAGTGCTTTTTCACTGAAATATGAAGCATTGATTTCCACCACAACATTTATGGATGGTTTGTCATTGTAAAAGGTCACTTCCCTTCCTGTATTTTCTTTCCCTTCCGTAGATTTTTACAGGGATTATTCTGATCTGGAATCATATGTTCCTTGTGAGGTACAGGAACCACACATAATTCTTTCTGCAAGAAAGGGACAGGAGTTTAGCACTTGCCTCCTTGTGGTTTAAAGAAGCTCGTGGTGTACAACACTGGACTAAAGGATAAAGTCCTCAGGTAATGTGTTTTGCTTTTTGGAGACTGTGACCACAGAGAAAAGAATGCAGGTTCAAAAACAAATCAGCTTTGTTTAGGTATTTCTTGTTTTATGTCTCAGTCTGTATGTACCAGTGTGACAGTGTGGCTGCTTAGCAGGTAAGTATGTTAAACAAACACAGGAATTTACATAGGCACTCTTCTATTCCCAAAACCAAAGCGTATAACCAGGACACTTAAAATGTAGTTTCTGTCAATGCAGATGCAGAATATGTTTATATATGGGGTCAGTAATGATAGCCTATAGAGGGCAAACACTTTGAGAACCATCTTTTGGGCTGTGCTATGATATTCTGTATTTAGTATAACCTTTAGTAGCTGGGATGTCAAGTGTCTTTAATAAAGATCCAAGCACTCAAGAGTTTGGCCACACAGTTTGAACCATGTATTCCTTAAAGCATTAGAAATACTTTCATTTAAGATGCTAAATAAAAGAACTTACAAAAAGCAGGCACATGAAAAAAGTAGTTTGGTAAATAGCTTCCTTATATGAAAGTGCTTTAATAAGTGTCATTTGCTTGATTTATGAACACATTTGGATATAAAAATAATTAGGTCTATTAATAGATGTTGTATTAGGAAACACAAGAGCTAATTTTACAGCCGTTTCCTGATATCAGTTCCTTTGACCTTGACAGGTAGTGCAACAGTTTCACAGAGGTTTTTTGTTGCCATTAAGATGAGGAAATTTTTCAAAAGTCATGGAGAAGGAAAGAGGGACAGAGAAATGGACTTTCTGTCTGAATAAATATTTACCTTTTATTTGTGTACTGTCGGGTGTTTATTCTCCTGTAATGATGGAGCAGGATCAAGAATTGTATTAGAATAGCATAAACATCAATTAAGTTTGAAAAAGAAACAAAATCAAAGTAGCCATGAAAGCAGATGATCCAGGGTGAAGGTTTAAATGAGAACTTGAAGATCAATGAAGATTATAAAGGCAAAACAGAAGAGGTTGTGAAGCAGAGGAGAGAGAGAAAAAGAGAAAGGAGAAAAAACACAAAATACTCCCAGAAATCCTTTGATCACACTGTGGATTTAAACACACAGAATAGGGCAATCAGTTACCTTAGGCTCAGCCCCAAAGAAAGCATGGACATCAGTTTTAATGGAGCACAGACTGTCTTCTCACAGAGAGAAAATCAAAGACTCTAAAATTCAGAAGTGGTAAGGAAATATCTGGGTGAGATGGAGGGAGTACAAGTGGGGTCTCAAATATTTGGTTGTTAGAGAGTGTCCTCCATCATGTAAGCATCCTGAGTGTTTGAGATGTATGGCATAGCCATGAAACTACTGGGTGTATGTTGGAGGCCAGTGGGTTTTGCAATATGAAAGAAAACACATTCTGAGTTGATAAGCAGTTTGTGTTCTTACAGCTTGGTCTACAGCCAGGACCCTTCCTTGTCCTCCAAAGAGTGTAATGAGAAAAACCTGACCTCTGCGAATGGTGTACAAGGAACATCTGATCTAAAAAGGTGCTGTTGAATAGACAGCCTGCTTATGCTATGAAGTTGTTAGGGCTGTCTGCAATATTCCTCTCTCCATTTGTGAATCTTGATCTCAGTATATCAGATTGCCTCTATAAAATTATTCTTGCCTTGACATTGTCACAGGAGTCATAAATGAAAACTCACTGAAGTTCTAAGGAACACTTATTTAGTAATTGCATTAAGTAAATTAAGAGCATAGTCATACAAACACATCTATATTGTTCTTGTAGCATATGGACAGTAAGAGCAAGGAAGATAGTGACATTTAAAACTCCCAAATGCAGTTCATAACCTAAAACAAGAAAGCCTCAGGAACAGAACTTGCAATTGGAATTAAACCAAGTTTCAGTATTTTCCATAAACCTTGATTAGAGAGGCTTGGTCAGTGTTTGTTTCTTTGAGAGTAAAGGGAGTTGCTCTTTCACCCAAGGACAGATTTCCTAAATCAGCTTCAGAAATGAGAGAACAAGCAGAGGATGACAGTGCATCCCTCTGTTCAGCAAAACTCCAGCCAACTCAAACATACTATTATTTCCTCTTTGCATTGGCTTTGTGTTCTGCCTGTGTGCTATCCTCCTGCAGTAACAGGATCAGTTGGAGCAATGGTTTATATTCCCAGCTGCTGCCCGCTGAGAACACTTTTCTCTTGCAGAATCTTTATTTTATTTGTCCCAATCACGTGGCATGATCCTCCTATCTCCCAAGGAAACTTGAATGTATGGAAGACAATAAAAATGAGACCATCCCGGTCCCACCACTAGCTGCATGACTTGGGAGAGAAATAAATACAGAGTTCATCACCAGGGCTGGGGACACACTTATTCAATCAAACCACTACATAGCTAATTGCGTGGTTTTTTGAACAATACCTCCTGCAACATATAATTTTTTAAGGAAGAAACTTCTGAAATTTTGATTCACTTGATAGAGGAGGTAGGTGTCCATTATTATGTATTCTGCTTGGCAACACATGATATTCTTGAGATATGCAGGCTTGTTTTGGCAGTACACAAAATGATGTGCAAGTGCATATTTAAGGATCAAATCAAACACCACAGCTTTAATTCTGGAGCAAGATTTTCTTTTTTTGCTAAAAATGCTTATGGTGACTTAATTCCATTTTTATGTTTTGTAATAAATTCAATGCTGTAAAAAACAGCATTGAAAAACTTGGCAGACTTGTTAGGAAAAAAAGAAGTGGCAAAAAGTCAATTTAGGGAGGGATTATTCAAGTTCTCATTATTTTCAAATTTGAGAACAATTAAACTTTGTCTAAACAAGTCACCCACTGTCATAAACTCAGAAATGTGATCCAAATGTAGCTGTGAAGCAGGGAGGTATTTTTTGCTGATTTATTCAGGTATGCCACCCTCCATTTCAGCACAGGAACATTAATTAGGGAGACAACTGATAACAAAGATAATAAGCAAAATACAATGAACAATCTGATTTAGTGATTTCAAGTTTATAGAATGAAGAATAGCAGGTGAAGAAGCTTCACAAATGAAGCAGGAAGGAATCTTCGGCACTGGAAGGCTTTTGCAGCTGAAATGTCAATAGCAACAAGTGGTGATTGCTCAGGGGGCTAATTTTCTGTCTCATAAGATTTGGCCAAAGCTGGGGTGGCAAGAGGCTTTTGATTCAATTCAGTTTCACAAAACCGTGTTGCCTTCTTTGGGTTCTCAGTCCTCCTCCATTACAGGTCTCTCCTCAGTCCCTTCATCTCTTGTCTTTCCTGCTCAGGCACATGTGATTTCTTTAACACCTCCCTGTTGTTTCAGCAGTGGTACAGAGACAATATTCAAAGAAGATGAGCAGAACAAATGTGGCTGTACTCCTCACCCCTGGGAGATGTTAAGCATTTGGGTAGTGGTCTCCCAAGTTCTTTTGTCTCAAACTGAGCATGTACACATTGCCAAATGGCTAATGGAGGCAATGAAAGGTGTTTCTGTTCTCCTTTTGATGTTCTTCTTCTGGCAGCTTCATCTATTAGAATAAATCATATTTTCTTTTAGTGCATAAGATTTTGAATGTATATGTAAATAGCTTTCAGCATTCGTCTGAGTTTCTGAGAAAGGTGAAATTAGGTCAAAATACTTGTCAGAAAGAGAAGTGCTTAGATTTGGGACCTTCCCCATGTTTATTTTGCAGTACACTCTCATGTCTCTTAAATTTGATGTGGTGTAGAAAAGATGATCAAAGACGTCTAGTAGTTTCAGCACAAATACACTTAGCTGGAGATTTTAGTTAAATCAGCAATTTAACTCCTGCTCGTGGCTTGAGTCTTGCTCTTGGCAGAGTATGTAAGGTGGTGTTTAAGGGTAATTGTGCTAGGAGGGCTGCCAGCACCGAGCACTGTTTTGTGTGGATGAATAGCTTATACTATGGATGGTTTAGATGAAAATATTGCCACCCCTGGGACACTGGTTAACTCAGGAGCAGAATCTTTGAAGACATGTATGTGCTGCCCTGCTGCTTGTATCTATATTCAAAGGTTCTGGCTGCCTTGCTTGTGCAAGGCATGTGAAATGAACCAAGAATGTCCAGTGTATAGAAAGTGTAAGGATTTAAAAAGCATGTGTCTATTTGTCCACAAAATAAAAGAGGAAAATAAACCTTATTTTGGTTGGGTTTTTTTGTTTGTTTGGTTCAGTTTTTTTGTTTGGTGGAGGTTTGTTTTTTTGGAGGAGGTTTTTTTGCATTTAATTTTTTTTTCCTCAGAGCATTCTAAGTTACAAAGGAAAATTATATATGCATTAGTTAAAAGCTAGATATTTTGTGACCAAAAATAGACTTTTTTCTAGTCAAATCATTCATGTTCATGGGTACATTCCCTAGAACACTGTTTTAGTACAAGACAAAGTATAAGAAAACACTACAACATTTTTCAGTCATAATTATACTTTGATAAATTTATCAAAATTTGCAATTATTTCATGTACAGTTTGTATTATCTTTCCATTTCTAATGTGTAGGAATATTTCAAGAAGTAGAAAGGAGATCTATTTCAGAAAGTAAAAAGGAAAGGATGAATTTTAGTTTATTGTTTGAAAGTTGGTCAACAAGATTTTAATCTCTATTCAGGAGGGTAATGATTATTAGAAATCTATATGGTTTTCCTACAGAAACTGGTCTTATATACTCCATCTGTAAACCAGGTTATGACAAGAGTAGGAACAAGGCAGTTTAACTTCCAGTATCTGTATGGAAAATAAAGATCCATTTTTATCTCTGATATATCCTCTTATATGCAGGATGTAGGTGTCATTAAAAGTAAACCATTCTAAATACAGAAAACTTATAAAGTTGAATTTTGTCTCCCCATCCCAAAACAGTGTCCACAACAACTCAGTCAAGGATGGACAAATTTCAGTAATTACTAAAATCAGGAGAAAGCACACAAGTTAGACCTCAGGAAAAGTGACAGGTATCTAGGACCAAAGTGCTGTGTTGTCTACATGCAGGGAATATATTGTTGTCTTGCTGGAGAATAAAATAAAATAATAGTTCTCAAGGATGCTATGCAACTCAAATCACCATAAGATTATGAAACTTTCTATCTCCCATCTCACACTAGACAGTGCTTGAGAACGCATAGCCACAGCTACAAGATAGACTTGTGATTTTTACCTACAATAGTAAAAACCTATCATCTCTGGCAATTTTCCTTTGCCAAAACAATTTATCACTTAATATATCCCAGCCCTGCCTTCTGTGAGTTCTGTGCTGCTTGCATCTTCCACCAGGTAACAGCAGAAGTCAGTTGTGCCATAGAATGTCTTATGCCCACCCTCATTTTGTTCAGATGGTCAATAACTGTAAGACAGAGGCCAGCTATCTCATTGTTGCAATCACATGGATCTAGTGATCCCCATTCTATATAACATGGAGGAAAGTCTTATAAATTAAATTGCTACCATGTTAGGATATTCTGTATCAGTGATTCCAAGCAAAGCCTACTCTCAGTCTCCTTCAGTCTGAACTTCAAGGCTCCCTAAGTTCCCAGTTTTTTTCTCTTTTTTCCTATGTCAGAACTGTGCATACTGATCCATTTTTATCTCTAACATCTACTGTGACTGACCTCTGCAGATATCCTCCTAGGTCATGTGCAGGATGTGACTGCCATAAAAATAAACCATTCTAAACACAGGTGGTCTATGAACTGTGCACTGGTAACAATTCCTTTTCAATTTATTTATGGATTATTTTCTTGAGTTATTTAAAAAAGTTTCAGCAATAGCAAAAAAAGTCCAAGTTATTAAACCTTTGGTGCAGAAGTGAAACTTGAAGCTGCCTCTACAGTAACATTGCTTTTACTGCTGTCATTCTCTGCTAGAGATAAAGCTCTTAAGTCTCAACTAGCCCCTTTTGTTTACACTACTTTAAAAGATAAATATATAAACATTTGTTCAGGATGGATTTCTTGCAGTAAAGAGAGGTTCTGCTTTGCCCAAGATATTCTCTTTGGAAAGGAAGGATGTTTTCTGGTTAGTTTGCAGATGTGATCATCTTCTCTGTCCTGTTGCCTGGGCAAATTAGGAGCAGCAGGAAAGCAGGTTAAGTAACTTTCTAACCTGCAGATGAGGTAGTTTCAAAGCACAGATAGCTCTCTTACCTGATGAAGCCCTGTGCCAGCTGCTTTTTAGGATAAACTAAACTCTCAACAAGGATCACAGCTTGTTTTATTGTCTATAAATTTCCAGAATGAGATCTTTATCTATAAAGAACTGTTAAGTTATGTGATTCATAGCCTAAATAAAAGGCAAAATGTTGTAGTAAATAAATGTCAAAGCACAAAAATATAATTAGCCTCGTCAGGCCTAAGGTAAACTGTTTTATTGGTAAATAAAAAAAATAACATTGTGCATAATTCCCTTCCAGGACATCTGCAAAAGGGACCTGCTCTCTCAAAGACTGAGACAGACAGCTGTGCTGTGTCACACAGCATGTCCTTGTGTAGGGGCTACGGTCCTACACCTTTTCTTTTCTACCATTGTTGCCTTCACTGCTAGTGGTACTAAACAAGAATAAAGCTTTTATGCCAAAAATTTCTATTGTCCTAGTAGTATTACTGGATGTTAACCATGAGACTATGTTACACAATCAAACTATTTTATAAATTAGCACTTGTCATGTATCTTTTTGCAAAACAGTAGAGATGCTTAGTAACAAACCCTCAACTTGATAAAAGGAAAATGTTGCACAAAATGGTTCATAGAGTTGCTATTTGACAAAAAAAAGACTTTCAAAAAGTCTGCAGTACCATTTGAACTTTGTCATTGGAACCAATCTTTAGCCTAAATACTGCTATTTTTGAGCATTAGAACACAAAGACTCGTGATTCAAATCTACCAAAGAAAAATCCAATTATTTTTCATTTTCATAAAATCATTGAATATTCTGAGTTCGGAGGGACCCATGAGGATCATTGAGTCCAACTCCTGGCCCTGCACAGCACACTCCTAGAATCACATGTCTGAGAATGTTGTCCAAACACTTTTTGAACTCCATCAGGCTTGGTGCTGTGATGGCTTCTCTGGAGAGCCTATTCCAGTGCCCAACCACCCTCTGTGTGAAAACTTAATCTTGATATCTCACTTAAATCTCCTTTGGCACAGCTTCACACCTTAACCTTGTATCCTGTCACTGGTCACAGAGAAGAGATCAGTGTCTGCCCCTCCTCTTCCCCTCTCAAGGAAGTTGTAGACTCTGATGGGGTCTCCCCTCAGTCTCCTCCAGGCTGGACAGACCAAGTGACCTCAGCCCCTCCTGACATGGCTACCCCTCAATGTCTTTCACCATCTTCACAGCCCTCTTTTCGACACTCTCTAAATAAATAGAAAGTTCTCTATAGCTTTATACCTTTCTTATGTTGTGGTGCCTAAAACTGCCGCCAGGACTTGAGGTGAAGTAAGCCAAGTGCAGAACACAGTGGGACAATCTCCTCCCTCGCCTGGCTGGTGATGCTGTGCCTGGTGCTCCCCAAGACACCACTGGCTCTTCTAGCTGCCAGGACATTGCTGACTCATGTTCAACTTTCTGTCAACCAGGACCCCCAGGTCCTTTCCTCCAGGGCTGCTCTCCAGCCTCTTGTTCCCCAGTCCATACACACATCCAAGGTTGCTCTGTCCCAGGTGCAGAATCCAGCACTTCCCCTTGAACTTCAAAGAGGTGGGGATTTCCCATCTCTTTAATTTGTTGAGGTCTCTCTGCAGGGCCTCCTTGCCCTTGAGGGAGCAGACAACTTCTCCCAATCTAGTGCCATTGGCAAACTTAGTAATTTTAATTACTTTTAATTACTTTAGTGGTTTAATTTTATTCAATTTAATTACTAATTTAGTAGTCAAGCAAAATATGCAGACACTCAGAATTTAAAATAAAGCAATCTTGACAATATTCATTGAATTGACAATTCAATGGCTGATCTCTTTTTTCCTGTAGCTGTAGAATGCTACAGTAGTGTCTTTACCTAGTCAATCCAGTATAATAAAGAGCAAATGAATATTAAATAAGTACTTTCACTATTGTACCAAAAATCATGTCTTGTATACAAAGGTCTCCAGAAGGTCTTGAATCTCAGGTTATCTCTACTTTAAGTTTTCTGTTTGCTGCAGAAAATGGTGGCCAGAAGGTTTGAATCAATGACAGACCACCGAATAGAATGATAAAGTTGTCTCTTCCAGTTAATAATTGAACTCAGGTTTTTGTATTGCCTTTATTTAGCTGCTTTAGAAAATGGAACATTTTCTTTAGACATTCCAAACTGGTGGGTAGTTGTCTTAATAGATGTTTATACAATAGTAAAACTTTACCTTCATAATTTTTTCCCAATAATGCTAGTGGAAATTCCAGTTAGAAATATATTCCACTCACAGAATGATTATAGATCTCGGCACTTCGAACCTCTGCATCACCTCCTTTTTAGGGATTGCCTGAGATTTTCAGCATAAAATTTTTTGGAACTACATTCTATTAGACTCTAAGCCATTAGATGCAACAACAGACCATGAAGCACTACATCAGAGATGCGTCCACACTGGGTCTGGCCTAGATGTACAGACCCATGAACCACCTCAGGAGATTGGAGAACAAATTCTGGTTACGGTGGTAAAATGAGGGACAGGCACAATTTGGTGACTCAAAAATAAAAGAGGTTTATTAATATGAAAACAACAGACTGGCAAAGGCATTCACAGTATAAGGGATGCATCGAAAGGGCCAAGGGCCAGGGTGAAGACAATTTATATAAGGTAGGATAGGGGCGGAGTCTGAAGAGAAGGGTCTGAGGATAGGAATGAAGGATTAGGAATATGCAAAATACTGCAGGGTTTTTTTAACCAATAACAGAACAGGGAGAAGAGAACTTTCCAGTAACATTTGCATAGAGGTTGCAAGGGATGCTGGGAGTGGCTTTTATCTCTCCATGACCTTTTTCCCTCATGACCAAGCCTTCTACTTCAATCTCAACTCCTTTGCTCAACCCCAACTTTTCAGGAAAGGTCATTTCATCAGAATAGGTTACCAAAGAGCATTTAATCTTCCATTAAGCAGCAATTTCTTATTAAGCTATATTACAGAATGAATAATATCCTCAATATTTCTAAATGGCCACAATGATTTTATAAAGATTATCTGTAATACACCACTAAAAATTCTAAAAAACATTAAGCCTCTTTCTTTATTTACATGGCACAAATTCTTCAGATAAGATTAATGAGCAAACTAATATTTGCCAGAACTAATTATTTTGGAATGGGATTTGACAATTAAATGTCAAAAAGTCAACAAGTCTAAAATGTCAAAAAGTCTAACAAATGTTAAAAGTCTAACATTTACAAATGAAGTAAAGGACAAATTAGGTACCAACTCATTATGTTTTTAATCCAAGCTAAAATATTGTTAAGCAGGATGTAGGTTCAAGGTGTTTGTGATATTCAGATTATTGTGCATCAGAATATCCTTGTGGTACATGTGGCTTGTATAGAAGCTCCACCTCATAGACAGCCCCCATGACACTTCAGGTTCTCTGCCTACTCTAAGAAAGGCTTTTCCTGATAAGTAGAAGTGCACTAGTCTGTAACTTTTAATGATTTTTCAGTGGAGTAAAGATGTTGAAGAATTACAATAATTAAATCTAATTCAATAAGCCCACCATGCAGAAATGCACTCTTGCAGCAACAGAGGTCAAGAATGTCCTGGGCTGAACTAAGATGGGTGCTGCCCACAGGTCAAAGGAGGTCATCTTCTTCCTCTGCTCTGCACTGGTGAGGCCACATGAAGAGTGCTGTGTTCAGTTCAGGGCTCCCCAAACAAGGGAGACATGGATATACTAGAGAGAGTCCAGTGAAGGGCCACAAAGATGATAAAGGGACTGGAGCATCTTCTCCTCTTGAAGAATAATTTTTTAAAAAAACATTTTTTATGTTAGAACTTTGTACTTGTAGTTGAGCTAGGGTTTTGTTAGGGTTAGGGTTTGGTTCTGTATAATGCTATGAAACATTGTTTATAACATTTGTGACACAAATGAGTGGTTATTGGGTGAACTAATCCAAGCAGCTATGAAGACATATTGCCAGAATTGACACTGCAGTCAGATAACCCA
Source organism: Certhia americana (assembly GCA_018697195.1). NCBI lineage: Eukaryota > Metazoa > Chordata > Aves > Passeriformes > Certhiidae > Certhia > Certhia americana. The sequence continues at coordinate 58,093,681 of CM031858.1, read as the reverse complement.
TGGTATCGCCTGCTATGCACCACAATGTAGAATCACTGAATCTTCTGTTATTTATTGCAACTTTTCTAACTTGGGACTGAAAAAAATACACTCTGTTATATATATGCTTGCCAGAAAATATCAGAATTCCATTCGCTTTACATTGTTAAAGACTAGACCTCTGGAATTACAAACATTGCTTATGTTTAAGAAGGGAGGAAACACAAAAGAATGAAAGAGAGGTTGTGGAAAAGGGTGCTGTTTTCTCAGGTTTTATTTTTATGTGGAAATGCTGTTATTGCTATGCCTTTGTCTATCACCTGCAAAATTCTCTTCAATAACTTATTTGATTTCTACTTTGCGCAGAGCCCCATGAGTATTTGTGAGACTAGAGTCTCTGTAGTGAGCAAACCCTATACATTGCAGTTACAATATGCAGCCAAATCATTATAAGATATGCTGAATAATGCAAAAGTGCATTTATTCCCTGATGCTGATGATCATCTATCAGAAGGCAAATGGCACTGCTGAAAGACCTGATACCTGGCTTTGTATTGCTCACCTGACATATTACTTCAGAAATATTCAGTCTGGGGAAAATGATTCAGCTACTGAGTAAGGCAATGAAGAAAAATCTCTCTGATATTATAACAGCATATATCATCCCTGCAATTAGCCATTCGTATACTTTTGAAATCTGTTTAGTATCACCTTTTATGTATATTAGGCCTCCAAAATTTCTAATTAATTAACCAGATCTCTGAATATCTTAGCTCATTCATTTTTCTGTACAGTTTTTGAAGGAGTCAAGGGAATTTGCTGTGCAGAATATAATCCAATTTGTAAAGATGTACTAGATTAAGAAAGCTCTATTTGCCACACATATTACAGAGTCTAACTGTTCCTAGATATCTGAATGTAAACATAACTACTCATTCCTTCCATGGTGGTAAATATCTACATCCTCACTTTTTCCACAGAATGAAAATACCATTGAGCTAATTAGCAATTGTCTGCTTCCATCTAGCTTGTTCTTAGCAAATGCTTTGTGGTATATTTACTTTTTCATGAAATTTGCTTAAAAACTTAAGAATGAAAAAAAGATAGTTTCTTTAGTTGATTCCCTCTCCCTTCTTTCCCACATGCATGTAGAGAACATATTGCAGTAATAAAGCAGAATTTGAGGAAGAAGAAGGAAAAAAAATCTTTAAAGTAAATCAGTTAGCTCTATATAGATTGAAGTTTCTACAAAATAATTTAAAATTAAGAATCTGCTGCCTTTCTAGGAATTGTTGTTTTTTTCCTCTTACTTGCATGCTGTAAGGAGTACCTTAGTTGCTGACTTCAAGACTAGAGCAGGGGGCAGGTTTCAGATGACATTCCTGTAGCATGTGGGGCATGGAAGAGGTTACCTGCTTCTATTTGAATATACGAAAGTGTTCTCCCATTTGCAATCTCCAATAAAAGAAGTGAATTCTGCTCTTTTTAATGTTTCGCAACTTTATAGCTCTCTTATAGCACTTAAAAAAAGGAATAAGTGTGTTTGACCAACTGCTGCAGGCCAGCAGACTTTGACTTGTAGCACTTCAGAAGAAAATGAATTCAAAACACTTTCTCATAATGCTTTTGTAACATTAACAAAAAGGCCTATATACTTTAGTCTAGAGTAAAGCTGAATTATTCAACTTTCTAAATAAGACTTTCATGCCTCTGTAGAAGCTGACAACATGCCTGCAGTAGATAACATCTAGTAAACACATCTGAGTTGTTTGCACATTTAAATGATTCTTTCCCCCTTCTTGAGTAACTAGAATAATGAAGTGGTTTGGGTTGGAACAGACCTTAAAGACCCTCTAGTTTCAATGGTCACCTACTTCTAGTGCTGAGACACTTTACACTAGACCAGGTTGTTCAGCACACAGTCCAGTCTGGCCTTGAACACTAACAGGGATGGGACATCCACAACTTCTCTGGACAATGTGTGCAGCGTCTCACCGTCCTCACTGTAAATAATTTCCTCCTAATATGTAATCTAAATTTACGCTCTCCCACTTTAAAGCGATTACTCTTTGTCCTGTCTACACTTTTAATAAAGAGTCTTTTTCCATTTTTCTTGTAGTCCCTCTTTAGGTACTGAAAAGGATTATAAGGTCTCCCTGGAGCCATCTCTTCTCCAGGCTGAACAGTCTAAATCTCTCAGCCTATCTTCATTGGAGAGATGTTCCAGCCTTTCTCTGGATTTGCACAAACAGGTCCAGGTCTTTCCTGTGCTGGGGACCTGAGGGCTGAATGCAGCACTCTGGGTGGGGTCTCAAAATTGGGGTAGAGGAGCAGAATCTTGTCCCTCAACTTGCTGGTCACACTGCTTTTAATGCAGCCCAGCATGCAGTTGGATTTTTGGGCTGTGAGTGCACATTGCTGGCTCATGTTCAATTTCTCATTCACCTGCTCCCCCAAGTCCTCCACAGGGCCACTCTTGATTCTCTCATTGCCTGGCCTGGGATTGCCCTGACACAGTTGCAGAACCTGATACCTGACCTTGTTGAACCTTGTGAGGTTTCACAGGCCCAGCTCTCAAACCTGTCAAGGTCCTTCTGGTTGCCTTCCCTTCCCTTTGGAGTATCAGCCAGACTGCTTGGCTTAGTGTCACCAACAAACTTGCTGAGGGTCCACTCAATCTTACTGTCCACATCCCTGACAAAATGTTAAACAGTACTGGTCCCAATATGGACCTTAAGGGACAGCACTCATTACTGCTTTCCACCCAGACATTGAGTCATTGACAGGAATTTGAGTGTGAGGCAACTCCTTATCCACTGAGTGCTCTACCTGTCAGATCCTTGTCTTTTCATTTTAGAGCCAAGGATATCGTGCGTGACAGCAGTGAATGCTTTGCACAAATCCAGGTAAATTATATCAGTCACTCCCCCTTATCCACCAATACTGTAATCCCATTGTAGAAGGTCACAAAATTTGCCAGACATAATTTTCCTTAGTGAAAGCATGTTTGCTGTCATCAATCCCTGTTTTCCATGTACCTTAGGGTAATTTCCAGGAAGATCTGCTCTATGATCTTGCCTTACACTGACTGACTAGCCTAGAGTTCTCTGGGTCCTCCTTCATGTGGGTTTGTGTGTTTTACTTATTCTTTTCCAGTCATTGGAAACTTTCCCAGCCTACCATGACTTTCATCTGATGTATGCATTGTGTATATGACCTGACAGACATCTGTCTTTCTGAAAAGGCACAGAAAAATTCCTAGTTGACAGATTGGCAGTTGTGCTGATTATAGTATTTAATATAGTGCTTGGGTCAAAATATCGTCAGCACAAAGCATTCACATCAGCATCCCTATTAGCTCTATTATGTGAATAATTAACATTATCCCTATTTTACAGAGAACAGTGCAGGCAGAATGGGGAGAAATTTGGCTGACTGTAAGGATGTATTGGCTAGCTATGAGGCAAAGTTAACATCAGGAAAGCTAGAACTCTGTATTGTATGAAAGTATTTGCCCTTGGGAAATTATTTCAAATGGCATGGGAATAATAAATCATTACAAACAGACTGAGAACAAGTGTGAAAAAGGTAAACAGGAAGGTAAAAAAACTATACTGAAAGAATTACACAGACGTTTTGGGCAATGGTTAAAAAAAGAACAAGGCTAAGCTGAAAGGAAACTGATGTTGCTAGTATGGCATAGCTAAACATGTGAGATCAGACTCTAAAAACAGCAATTTACTGTAACAAAGCATGAAACCAGCCTGAAAAGTGAGGTCTCCCTGTAACTGCCAAATGGAGTACGGATTAATTCTCACTGGAGAAAGCTCAAGTTAGGAATGACCGCAAGGGCTTACCTGGGTCTTTCCAGCAGTCTGATGTTCATGATCTCATCCTTAACTTACTGACATTCTAGCTAATATGAATCTCTCACTAAAAATGAGGGATCACCAGGTCCCTCAAGTAATTCACTTGTTTGAGGCCTGCAGGAAGTATTTATTCCAGGAATAGTGTAAGTTTCTGTTCCATTGCCCTACATCAGTCACATTAGCAGTTTGGGTAGATGATACCTATGGCTGTCACCAGTGATAGAACATGAGCCAGATGAAGGATGTAAGAAGCCTGGAACAGAGTATCTACAGCTTACATTTACATCTCATATATATATGTTTCTCTCTATATGTAGTGCAACAGTTTGTAGGCTTGTATCTTGCTCTTAATAAACTAAGCTGGATATCAGGAACAATGCAGCTGCATTTACACATCTACTCTTGCCCCTGAGGTACCTTGTTCAGAGACAGGTCAGGTTTCTCTGTTCCATACGGCAATATGCTATGAAAATATATTCTTTCAGGTAAATAAAATTATGGTAGACATTTTTTCATCCAAGTAAAAACAAGGGGGAAAAAGGAAAACTAAAATCAAAGATATACAAGGAGAAAAAATGACAAGAGGAATACAATGGTTTGTCATCTGACAAATGACAACACGTACTGTGAATGGAGATGAAAATGCTGGTTGCCAAAGCTGAAAAGAAAAAGTGTGAAACTGACAAAAGAGTTCTGGGGAACACCCACAGAGTGAAGATAAAAGAATGAAAATTACTATTACAGAACAGTTTGAAAAGTGAGTCAAGCCATAAAATAATGAACCACTGGAGTAAAGGGTGTAAGGTACACTAACAGTTTGCTTTAGATCAGTGGTAAAGAGGTATCCGCAGGGCAGAAAGCAGATGAATAATGAGAGAACAATAGGGGATGAATCAGGGCCTTCACAGGTCACCTGAGGTAAGTCATTAATGATGAGGAGACCTAAAAACGGAAGTCATGCTGGAAAAGGTCTCTGCAATATGATAGGCACAGATAGGACACTATGCAAAATGATAGATCCTTATGTCAAGACTTTAGGAAATGTGGAGAGAGGAAAGATGATAGTAATTTAACAGAACAAAGGTTGAAATCATGTGGAATTTTCTAACATGGGAATTGTCTTTCTTTTTTGACCTCAGGAGACACATGAATAATGAGATGTGAGAAGCAATAGCGGAAAGAAGGAAAAGAGAAACTTGATGTAAAACCCACCTAACAAAAAAGCACACAGCAGGTAAATGAAATAAGAGGGTAAATAAGAGTAGAAAGGAGGCAGAGGTCTTTGTTATTGCATTCAGAGAAGAAAATAACAAGGACATACATATTTCATACTTTTCTGCTGAATTCACTTCTACTGTTTGAGGAATAAAAATAGCTTAATTTGAATACTCATGATAGAAATTGGGCCTCCATCAGACCAGGGAAAAAAATTGTGGTAGTTACAGGTGTGCAAAGAACAAGCTGCAGTATCTCCTTAGTTGTGGGTGCCCCAGATGTCCTGAACTTCTCATCCTCAGGCTCCTGTTTTTACTTCATCTGATACCTCTGCAAACTTACTGGAGCCAAATGACAGACTTCATTAAGAACTGTCATGTTTTTTCTATTACATTAAGTGGTTTCTCATTTGTGCCTCACAGTGTAGTGTAGAAACTTCTGAATTACATACTTCTTGTGACTGTGGCTTCTATGGAGTGAATTGGTAAAAAACATATTTCCCAGATTGATGTTCCCAGAATTGCAGAGAATAATCATAACTATATGCCTGTAGTCATGTGGGGAGGACTTGTCCCAGGGGATATTGTTTTCTGTTTACAGTCCCTGGTGACTTGTAATTCTTGCTTTTTTTGCTTCCACACTCTTTGCTTTCCCCACACCCATGGGAAAGAAAGTATGTTTTGTTGTGTTGGGAATTGAGATATAATGCACTAGCTCCCGCCTTCCTCTGAAATTGGTTTATGCCATATTCCCTGCAGTATAAAGGCACACATTTTGCCATAATCATCTCCTTTGGAGTAGGCTCAGAGAAATTCTGGATTCTGCATCTGGACTCTCTCAGGTGGGCTCTCTAATGTGACTCCCTGCAAGAACCAGTGGAGTGATTGCCTGCAGTACAGTTCCTTGCAAAGGAACTGTACTGCTGAACTACAGCTATTTATGCCTACAGGGAATGGTCTTTTGGGGGGTGACTCACAGCTGAGAGAAAACTGTCTGTGTAGTATGTCAGAGCTCAGGCTTGATCCTAAATCACTCTTTACTCACAGTGAAACCCCAGATGTAGGACTGTGGAACCCTGAGCTGTCTGTAACCTGAGAGCTCTTTAGTAGTGAATCCTTATTCACAACAAAGTCCAGTTTGAACAGAATCAAGCTGAGACTGAGAAATACTAACTGAGGTAGAAGCTGCATTTCTCAGACAGTCCCAAGCTATTGCTTTCTGCTTTTCAGCTGAGAGAGGAGCTCAGTGCTGGTTCTCTGCCCACTCTGTGGCTGGGAAACTGTAGGCTTCAGCTGAAGAAAGGAAGGGATCCTGTTCATTATTATCTTCTAGAAACAGGCTAGAAAGAGAACATATGTATGTCAGGGCTCACATTTTTCTGAAGTGTGGGAGCTGAGGCTCTGATTTCAGCTTTGAAGGAACTTCTGATACCTGCACTGCTGGGCTCAGGCCAGCACTGCAGGAGGCAGAGGCAGCCCCTCCAGTCCCTGTTGGTCAGTGGCACTACTAGCTTGAGTGTTTTGTCAGTGATAACTGCTGTCACAGGTTCCAAAGCTCAGACCTCAAAATAAGGTGTTCTGTAGAGTTTAAGGTTATATATACACCACAGTGCAAGGCCTATACAGGGACTGGACACCAAGTAAGCATAATAGTGACCATCTTGTCCTTACTGTAATGAATTGATGATTGAGAATTTGGTCCTCAGTGTGTTCTAAGTTCTTTCAATTCTCATCTTCTGCGCTCTATGCTGAGATGCTCAGATCACCCATTATCTTCATAATACCTAAATGAGGTAGACTGCTATATCTGTTACAATTATCCAAATAGGTACATCTTCTATCCACACATATACAATTTCTTCATGCTATACGGGGTTTCTAAACTGACTTTTATGTTACTTCCTGTTTATAGGTCTATCTGAAGGCATTTTGCATTCTTTCTTACTCTGTGACAAAAGGTAGATCATCATCTGTACATTTGAGTTGTTTCTTAGAATATGTACGTAATGTATAGAAGTGCTGGTAATAAAAGCTAGGACAATTTGTATATATTTTTCACCCGCTCTCAGAGTTTGATCAATCCTTTGAAGCATTGGTGAGCCTTCTGCATGTTTTACAGCTCATGTAACAAATCACATACTATTGTTAGTTGGAGTTAATTTTTCAGTAAGATGTTACAAGCAACACAGGAATTTCTTTATCCCTTTACTAGCAAATTTTGTTTTTCAAGTTGTATATTTTTATTCTACTTGTACTGCAATTTGATGAAGAGATGTGTTCTATCTGCATTTGTTCTTAAAAACACATTAGTATTTTAAAAAAGTATAATTCGTAATGTCAGAATCCTTAAAGTTCTATTTCATCTGTTTATAAGGTCTTTTTTCTTCTGTTGCTTAAGGTACTGTTAAGCATTTGATTGTACACTTGAAGGATGTTAATTGCCAACATAGTTGGGTTTTTATTTCTAAAAAAGAATGGTACTATATTATTTTTCCAGTTCTCTAAACAATGCTTGATTTTATTTTAATTGTTAATAAATTAGTTTTTGTTCAATTATACTGTTCTAATGAACAGTGGCATGGCGGTGGGAGGGAGGGAATTTTGGCTTACATTACACCCTAGGGCTACATAAAGTTTTTATCAGGCAAAATTTAGCTCCTAATAGCCACAGTATTTACAGATTCTCACCTAAATACATTTCATCCAGAATCCTTAAAATCTGACTCTTTCCACTGTATATGCACTTAGTCTGCCTTATCTAATTCTTAGCACCCTGTCTGCTTTTTTAGTTCAATACCTGAGAAGACACAGATTTATTTTCAGAGAGCACAGAGGTTTATTTTCTGATGGAGCAAAAGCATTCCAAATAACTTCACTTTTTGGATATCTCCCTAACACACAAAAGAAAAAAAAATCCATGCACTCAGGTGAGCTGTAAACTGTCAGACTTTCTCCATGAGCTTCTTGGACCACAGTGATAACAGTATTTAAATTATTCTGCTGTATTTAACTGAGATTGGTCAAAGTTGGGTTAGCTCAGCTGGGCCCAGTGAGCTTGTAGGAAAGCCAGGTCTGGGCAGTTTCCATCCAGGGACTGATGTGAAGATTACAGCAAAGATGCCTGTGTGGAACAGCTTTTGCTCCTGTATAATAAAGTCTTGTAAATTCAGAAGGACAAGTTAGTGACCATGAATGGCACTTTTTGAAGGGTAATCATATCAGTCTTTCCTATTTCATGCTTTTTATGCTGGTTCAAAACTAGGACTTAAATGTTTCATTTTATTATTGATGGTATACATTTATTGTTACATTTGAGGAGTACTTCCAGCAAGAACTTAGTTGGCATTTTCTGTAGCAAAACTTCTATCAGAGATTTAATGATTCTTAACTAATTTAGCCAATTATTGATTAAAAGTGTTAACAATTAAAACCGAGTTTCTAACATTATTATTAAATAATCCTGTTTCTTAATAGAGTGATTATTCTCTATAGGGAAATAAATTTCATCTACAGTTCATATTATTTATATAGCTTTTTAAAATCTTTCATGTATTTATCCTTGGATCACTTCAGTAATATAGGTACACATAGTTATGTTCTTACTCCTTCTTCTCTTTAAATGAATAAAGACAGACTGAATAACTGATCTAATTGCTGAAAGACGCATACAGGTATCTGAAAATTTTATAGCTATTTACATGAAATAGACACCTAGACCAATTATCTGCTTCCAAAGCTTCCAGTAAAAGTCACACAGAAACCATCTATGCATCTGTGTTCTATTTGAATCACAAAATACAATTGTGACAATCTCCCTTTCTTACAAGAAATATCCTGTTTGTATTTCAGGGTTGACTCGATATTCTCTGTAAGTGAGAATTTGTTATTCTGGGTTTGTGCAGAGGCTTGATTGGGACCAAAGGGAGCTGCTGCTTGCCTAGTTCATGCCAAAGTTTGATCTGGATTTAGAAATGGTGTTTCTCGGCAAACATCGCTTGAGGAACACAGGCAAAAAGCATTCTCCTGAACAATATGCAGGTGCTTCCCTCTCCTCCCTCAATTCTTTTTTTTTCAAAACAATAGGGGAGGAAGTAAAGGTCATACATTTTGTTATAAAATTTGCAAGTTAAAGGATGTGAGAGACCCAGGTTTATTTCTCCGTGCAACCTTCGCACTTGCCTGGCGAGCAGGCTGCAATCAAAACCCCAGCCTGGCTGCCAAGAGAGCTTATGCCCAGGGGTGCAGCAGAAAGAAGTGAAGGTTTGTCAGGCTTCAGAGAGTAAGTGATCATGAAAAGAAAGGGAGTGTAAGTTCTTCCAAACCCTTCTTAGTTTGATAGTTGCTGTGTCCAATAGTGGGTACCTATCAAGGGAAGTATTACTATTACCCTCTTTCATCCAGCTGCATTTTTTAGGTGAACCTCTATGACTTTTAAGGCAGAAAGCAGGGGCACTTATTTTTAGCAGAGCTCTAGAGATTCCCCCTCACTTAGATAGTATCATTGATCGAGGTGCCAGGAGAGGACCAAATTAAACATGTGGCCATGCAATGCATTTGGCCCTGCTAGCAGGACTAGGACTAGGGATGTTCTCTCCTCCTGTACTCAGCACTGGTGACCCTGCACCATGAATTCTGTGCTCAGTTTTTGCCCCTCACTACAAGAAGCATATCCAGAAAAGGGAAAACAAATCTGGTGAAGATCTGCAGCACAACTTGGAAGAGGAACATTTGATGGAACTGGAGGTGTTTAACCTCGAGAAAAGGAGGTTCAGTGGGTATTTTATTGCTTTCTACAAGTGCCTGGAGGGTGTAAAGGAGGGTATTAGCCAGGTAACCGGTGATAGCACAGGATGAAATGGCTCTAAGTATCACCAGGGGAGGTTTAGATTGCATATGAAGAAATGAAACATTTCTTCACCAAAAGCATTGTGAAACCCTGGAGCAGATTGTGCAAGGAGTTGAGTCACCATCCCAGAGCAATTGAGGTGATGCGTAGATTTTGCACTTAGGGGCATGGTTTAGTGGTGGGCTTGGCAGTGTTAGGCTAATGGCTGGACTCAATGAGAGTCTTTTTAGAGTTTCTTAGAGGTATTTTTCACATAATTTTTTTCTGTGATTCTATGGTTATCTCTAGCAAGATTCCCACTCAGATGAGGTTACTGTTATTCCTGTCTGAGATACTCCTCTCTTTGTTTTTAAGGCAGAATCTGCATCTCATTCAGAAATCCAAAATGGCTAGGTCAGCACCAGGTTGCAAAAATTCAGGCCCCAACTGTTTAAGGTACCTGAAGTTACCTCAGCACTGTAGAGTACCTGTGTCACGTATGGCTGCTGCTCCAGAGGGGTACAGATGCCCAGGAAGTCTTGTGTCACACACATTTGCCAGCCCATGTGGGTGTCTGGGATGCTCTAAGCAGTGCCAAAAAGCACCGTATGCCTGGGAACAGGCAACCTGAATCTCTCCCATAAACATCTCTGCAAATCTGTCTTTTCTATGTCCTAGTACAGGTTTGTGTAGGAAACTCCGCAGAGCAAAAAGTTACTCTTTCTGCTTTTTATCTAAATTTCTGTTGCTTAGCCTTTGGATTATATTTTGTCCCTTGAGCAAGAGAGATGGAAGCGTTTACTTCTTGGGATATGGAGCTTTCATCCTGCAAGGATCTCCAGTTGCACAAGGACACAGACAAGTCAGCAGAAATAAAGTAACAGTGCCCCAACTCAGCTAAACAGAGGCTTGTGGTTATTTCATGAGTGTGTTCTCAAGTGCCCGATGGCTTGAGTGAGATTCAGATACATGCTTCATTGAACTGCAGGTCTGCACAATTCACTCCCCAGAAAAGAAATACCCATATCATTTTTTCTGCTTTGAAAAAGCCTTTAGGTAAACGTAGGTATTTGGTTAAATTCATCAGATATTACCAATTTAAAATGTGCTTTGGAAAACATTCATTCAAGTTAATGAAGAGTGCACTGGAAACTGCAAGGAGAAATATCTAACCTTTGACATTTCACACAATATGAAAGCATACCACAATCAGTCAGATGAAAATGTAAAGAGCATCAGTGTACCAAGGAACAGAACTTATGAATATTACACATCCAAGAGACTTCCAGCTTTTCTAAAAAAATTGTAATAATTACATTTTTTTACCTCCTAAGGTATTTTTAGAAGTTTCTTTGCTCTTTATGTTTAAGGTACTATAACAGGATGCACATGATGGACTACATGGCCTTCAGTCCATTCAAGATTAGAAATCTACAACTGAGGGTTTTTTCTCTTTCTTTGTTTTCAGTATGATCGTGACTGAAGATCTTGTCATGACTGTGATCAATCTCTGTCAAAAAAATCTTCTAAAGGGATTTGTCATGTCAAGCTGGAGAGAAGCATTGATGAGCATGCAGCCCTATGTATGAAAAATCTTTCTTTGCACAGTTCTCAATATTGTTTAAATGAAGAGTTATTTTCCTGCTGCTACATCCACATCATTTTCTTTACAGACATTTTCTGTTCTGAAAACAGTCTGTGGCCTGTGTTTTCCCGCAACTTTCTGCTTGATTGCAACAAGTTTGTGAGCAAGGTCTCCAAGTTACTCCAGTGAGAAGTATCTTGGAGATGTCCTTTGCATATGTTCCTGAGCAAGAGTAGTTTCTTTACACTGCAGCCTGTAGGAGGCCTTGGCTCTCCTATTTTACCCTTAAGGATTTTTTTCCTAGGATTGTTTTAAAAACCTCACCTTCTTAGTCCATATCGAAACCATGCTGATCTGTGCTTAGTGAAGTGGCACTTGTCCTCTTCTCCCAGTGAGAGAACCCCTCTTGAATCTATACAAAGTAATTTCTGTGCATTATTTCATTACTTATATTCTTAAAAGAAAAGAGCCAAATATTCTACAGAACCTGCCTTCCTTTTCTTCCCAAATGGTAAAATTGGTATCTGCTCTCCACTCAGTTTCTTAGACTTCTGAATTTGCAGGGCAAGTTTATTGTAGCTTTTCCTTTCAGTCAAGAGGTATTTTATTCCGGCTACATGTTGGGAATCTTTTCCCAAGATGACTATAAATGTTTGAAGAGTACACCATTCCAATATAAAAAATTTTGAAGGAAACTTTGTCTTTTATATCTTTATGATTTGTTTGATCAAAGACAGTCTAGGTTCAAAATATGCATTATGTGTGTAATTTCTCTGTATCTGAGCAAAGACTTTCTAAGCTCCCTTGGGAGTTGGCCTCTTAGCTTGCTTTAGTCCTTCCTGCTTTGAGAACTGGGCAGCTGGGAAAAATCTGTCATGGAAATTTTGTAGCACTGAAAATTTTGGATTTAATACAGGATCCAAAAGCATTTTTCTCTCACATGGAAGTGCTTAGATCTGGGATTTACAGCTGAACTTTGGTCTTAATGTCTCATCTGCCCTGTGGGTGGGATTTTTAGAGTTTGCAGTTCTTGGGCAGGACTTGTACACTTCCTGCAGTTATTTTCCTATATTGTCCCTTTTCAGCAGCCTGAGGCACCTTCAGAGTCCACAAGGCTTGGTAGGCCATTTGAGTACATCAGTAAGTTCTTGACATTGATTGCAAGGAGTATATTTCACTTCAGAGAGAGTTGTATCCAAAAAGAACCCCTGTTGGACTTCAGATCTGGGATTAAAAATTCTTACATGTCAACTTTTTGTCAAAATTTTTCTCTTCTTCCTCTCAGCTGAGGCTGCCAGTCAATAGTAATTATTTAATTTATTCAATACCTTTTACCATCTGTTTTAAATGTTTACCCTTGACTTTTCTCACCCCATGAAAATAGAGATCTTCAAATTTATTAGCTGGAATTCTTTTATTTGCAATCATGTCTTGCCTTTTCATTTATCCTGAAAAGCCAGTGATATACTATCCCTGTACTATGTCAGGTAAGGTGTATTTGCAGACAAAACTTTCAGATAACTCACCAGGCTGCTAGTTTAAAAATACTGGCTTTGTCAGGAATATAGTGTGGATCTCATTACTGTGCAACTGCTGTGTAATCTGTAAAAATTTACAGCTGATTTTTGATAGTATATACTGCGGTTAAGTAACTTCAAGAGCAGCTGGTATTCCACCAAAAACCTGACCTTAAATGATATAAGAGCACACAGTAGAGGTCCAGATGGGGAAAAGGATGTTTGAAAGTGGCATTTTTTCCAAGTTTGGTGGTTGCTATGGCTGCTCATTCTCCATGCATATCAAAACAATGACTTGTGCAGGCCTCTCCTGCATAGCTCCATTCTCAAGTGATTTGCTTTGATTTATTGAGAAGCAGTCTTTACGCAGCCTGCATTTGATCTGCCTGTGCATCTCCTGTATTTATTCCACTAACAGCAAAGTTCCTGTCTATCATGATGTGATGAAACAATTTCGGACTGATTTTTTTTCTTCTGCTTATGGTAAGAGATAGGTGGTTTGAGAAGCAATTGTGATGGTGGGAAAGGAAGGCACATGCAGCTCTGTGGCTCTCTGTTTTGGTGATGGTCACTTGACTCATCTTATTGTAGTTTGTTTATTGGTGGAGAAGATACTGGGGCTTTTTTGGGAACAATATCCTCTTCCTAGGTAAAGACTTTGTTTTAATACCATCGCTATTGTTCTCCTACTAAAACAATTACAAAACCTTAATTTCCCTAAATAAAAAAATAAAAATAAAAATTGTGGTGATAGAGGAAGAAGACTCAATTTCAGTCCTCTAAAACAGAAGCAGCTTCAAGATGATGAAAATTTCACAAGAAATCATCTTCAAAGAACCCTGATATAGTCAACCTTCCCAGCAGCACAGAGCCCATGAGAAGGATGACACTGTGCATCTCCTGTTTCCAGCCTCTCTTGGGTGTTATTCTGCAGGTGCACTGGCTGGTGACCACCGTGGGTGCTCCCCTACCAGGGAGGATGATGATGGGGTTTCTCCCCTTGATTCTGCAACTTCTGTCTTCTCAGAATGGCTGGTCCCAGGACTGAGAGGAGAAAAAGCAGATTAATATAACCATTGTTTGCTTGTTTTATAGGTCTGGGCTGAGATTAGCTATGTGTGGTTCCTCACTCAGCTGTTAACTTGAAGAGAGTTGACAACCAGATAAAACATGGAGCAGAATCTAGCTGAAAATATTCACAGTCACCTTGAGGATTTAATGAGAAAAAGAATGTCATGTTATCTATTCTTCTGTTTGTTGTAGTTATTTTAATGCATTTTATTGCAACTACACTGGCATTATTAAGACAAATAAATATTGTTTATTTTAAAATGTGCTTCTGGTTTTCTGGTTTTGTTTTTTTTTCTCCATCCCTCCTGCCATGTTAACAAATTAGCAACCCTGCTGGGATTGGATGAAAGTAGTTCAATCTATACATCTGAAAACCATATAAATTCTAAGAGGAAAGAATAAGATTTTTATATATAAGCCTAGAAGAACTCAGCGAGAACTGCTTCTAGGAGGGTTTTTCACATAGAATGGGAAGCCAAGCTCTTCTTCATAACTTATCTTTCTTTGTATCATTAGTACTAATTTTCTTTATATTTAGAGCCTGTCTTCTTTGATATTTTTAGATATTACAAGCTCCAAGTCCCCTTTTTTGTAACATCCTACATTCAAGCACTCTGATCTTCAGTGTGGCACTGCATCTGTGCTTTCCAAGCTTGATCCAGAAAATATTTCTAATTAAGTTCTTAAGAAAAGTCAAGCAAGCCTCTGTGAACTGTTGGGCTGTAAACTCTACAAACATTCTCCTGTCATATTTCTAATAATTTGTTGTTTTCCTGGATAGATTGATATCTCCTCCTCTCTATCATAGGCATCTAGGCCTGCAAAACAGAAGTAATTTTTGAATGCTCCAGTAATGTTAACAGCCAAGACATATAGTGATGCTTAATGAATCCTTAAAGGACTTAGTTGTGTTTTAACCCCAACCAATCACTAAGTATCTTCCAGCTGCTAGCTCACTCCTTCTCTTCATTACTGGGTTGGGGAGGAGAAACAGAAAAAAGTTGAAATTCATGGGTTGAGATAAGAGTTTCATAGCTGAAATAAAGTAAAAAATAGTACCACTGCTAATAAAACTAATACCACCACTAATAACACCACCACCAATAATAACTGTAATGAAAAGAAGAGAAATAAAACTGAAGAGAAACTAAGTATGCACTACTAAGTAGTGATGCCACTGCTCACTGCCTAGTCACTGGTGCTCAGCCAATCTCCCAGAAGCAACTGACCCTTCTCAGTCAATGCCCCCCCACACCCAGTTTATGCACTGACCATAACATTGGATGGTCTGGAATATTCCTTTGGTCAGTTCAGGTCAGCTGTCCTGGCCATGCTCCTTCCCAGGTCCTTGTGCAGCAGCTCCTCACTGGCAGAGCATGGGAACCTGAAAAGCCCTTGGATCAGGGTAAGCACTGCTGAGCAACAACTGAGCCATCGGTGTGTTATCAACAGCAGTCTCATACTGAATTCAAAACACAGCACTGTACGTTAGGGTTAGGGTTATGTGTTATTGGTTATGGAGTAGGGTTAGTAGGAAAAAAATTACTTCTATCCCAGCTGTAGCCATTGTATGTAACAATGGTGGTTATATGACAGCTATGCAAATGGGAGAAATATTTCTTTATGTAGACAGTTATAAGCCTTTTAGGTGACATTGATGATAATTTAGGCAAAGTCTAGGATAGAGGAAATAAAATTTAGACTAAAAATTTACACGTGATTCCTGGAATCTTTTCTTTTTGCTGTCTTTCAGTAAATAAAATAATAATGAAGTAGAATATGAGAAATTCAAAATAAAATCTGTCCATAATGCATATTTACTGAAAAATTTAAAAGCTAACCTACCTTTCTGCAGAGGATTTGTTCCTTCCTTTGGCTAACAGTGTTGTTCTTTCTTAGAGTTTATTTACAAAGGCTTAACTTCAATAGTGGAGCAGTAGAGAGAGATCCACAGAAGTTTTTTTCCTCAGGTGATTTTAATGCCTTGTTTCTATTCAGTTTCCAAAAATTGGAAAACACAAATTTTAAATGTTTAATAACCATATGAAAACAATAATGCTTGAGGAAGAAACCTGGTACAGCTAAAGTAAAATTAATAAGATTGGGAAGAACCAAGTACTTCATCAGATGAATGAAAGCTTGTCCTCCAGGTTGTTTTGTTATCTGCGATGGCTGAAGCAACTACATCCACAGGGGCTAAGGAGCGCTTGAAAACACCACTGCTCCTTCAGTGCATTTTTTTCATCTGAGGAGATTTTCCCTATCATGTTGCTGGTGTGAAATCCCATGGGGTACATTTTTCTTGTGTGAATTGTGTACCTGTCATGATACTTGTTTCTGCTAAGTTAAAGCATTGGAAGGTACTGCACTATGCATGTGTCCTCAATGGTGGGAGTAGCACTCCCTGGTGACTGAATTGAATAAGACAGCTGTTTCACAGACATTTATTTCAGAAGACCTAATGTTCTGTAAAGACATAAAACCATATGAGGCTGTTCTATGGTAACTTGTTTGAGCCCCACGATGTGAGTTCCTGAATGCAGGTGGTTCTTCAGCAATATTTGTCCAAGGTACTCTGCTAACATGTTTTTGCATTTCAATTCCCCCTGTGAAAAGCTGGATATTGCACAGAAATATTATCATTATTAGAGTAATGGAAGTTATATTTTGTTTCTAAAATGGATGTGAACCACTAATGGGTGAAATATTTCTTTTGTGTTTTTTACAGACCATGACGAAGCTGTATCTTACACAGATACAGCATCACAACTAATATTTCAGTGCCTTACGCCTAAAGACAGGCATAGACAGAGCTTTTTTCTTGCACTACTCTACTGACTTGTTGATATACCTCCCTGACAGACTGAAAATATTCCTCTGAGGCTCCCGCTAAGCTGGAAAAAATAAAAGTAATTGATGTCTTCTGTAGAGTGTATGAACGTTTTCAGAAGAAAGATGAATTTACTTGTGAGGTCTAATCTAAATCTAATTTCTTAAATCACTTTTTTTGGTGTAAGCCTTAGCCAGAAACAGGCTGTAAATACATAGTATATATATTTAAATCTGGTAAGAAAAAGCTACTCTTCTTAGCAGAGAGGATTATTTCATCTACTTGTATTGCAGATTTATACACTTCAGAAATTCCCAATTTATTTGGAGTAAACATACACACACATAACCTATTTGTTTGTAGTGTTGTATAGAGGTAGGCTAATATGCAGTTGTAAACAGTTGTTAAGTCAGTGAATTAGTTTTTAAATAAATGAGATGAAGGATTTTTTAACAGAGGAGTTTCTGAAACAGTCTGGCATCCTAACAACATGCCATCCTTATTTTAATGTAACCTCACATATAAAGGGCTATAATATAGATATCAGTGTGGTGCTGTACCGGTATTATCATGAGACAGAAAAATGCTGCTTAGAAATGTCTGGATGCTTCAGTCATTGTAGCCTTCTGGTGTCTTGCTTTTGAAGGAAATTTGTTAATATTTTTGCTTAAAATTAGATATGTATTCTTTTGTATGTGTTTTGTGTGTAAAAACATCATACTATAACTTCCTAGTCAGACATGTAATGATCCAAATTCCTTCCCAAATTAGTAATCATGACACTAATGACTGTTGTAGCTCACACATTTGGTTATGTACTTACCCATTTGTTTTATTATAAGGGGACAAGTCCAAACAGACTTCTGATAATCTTCTAGTATCATCTTGTGACTCTGATTTGTAGTTTTCCTTTTCTTCTGAGTTTTTTTTTTAATCTACTGGATAATTGACATTCCTGCATTTTCATTCTTTGGTGAGAAGTTCAATGAAAATAAAAAAGTAAAGTATTTGTATTGATTTTTAAAATCTTTTTTGTTATGTTACCTGTAATTAAAAATAGGCATGGCAATGAATCACTTGGCATTTCTCTTGTCGGTTCCGACATAGATACTGCTCCAAAATCTAAGAGTTTTGACTATCAGCTGTAAAAATACTGCTCATCCCACTCCAACCTTATAATTGTCAGGATTTAACTTTTCTTCTCAGAAGGGTACTTGTTATTTCTTTCTACTTTAATAAATATCTTTGCCCATCAACTTGCTGATATCCAACTACATGTGGATGAACAGCTTGTCTTGACAAATAGGTAAGAAAAACAAAATATTGCTGTTGGGTTATGTTCTCCTTAGGGTGATCCAAGGCACCATTAGAACATTTTTAGAAGTGCCAGAGAAAAATATTGAAGATTTTAATTATTCATTTCCAGCTATTGGCATCTGAATTAAAATTCCTATTTTCTGTAAGTTAAAATAGTAACACCATAATGAACTTTTTCATAAAATATTACAATGAATAAGATTATAATAAAAGACTATAATGAATTTTTAAAAGAACGTAAACTGCTTTCCTTACTAAGGCATCCTATGATTCTATGATCTTTGAGAATCAGTTGAACTGTATATGTTCTTTGGTGCCTTAAGTTGTACACTTCAGCTGATACTTCAGATAAACTTAGTTTAAATGTTATCTGCACTTAAAATACTTCATTATGCGGTTTTGGTTTAATGTCTTATATCATGATATAATTTTGTTGATATCCTGTCCTCCTCTTTAAAAGAAAAAAGTTGTGTTTATGTCTTGATGCATTTGGTCCAAATCAGGCATTTGTTACTAAGTATTTGGGTGGAAAAGCGAAGACATTAACTTAAGTCTCTAAGAAGTGAGACTTCTTGGCATTCCTGTTTATAGGGATAATTTATGAACTTCATTGCTTCTGTTGAAATTTTGAGGTTTTTTGATGAAAGACATATTTTTGAGTTTCAGAATGAAAGTTTTGTGTTATGAATTACTTGCTGAATGGAGTAATTTATTTTCTGTGAGGAAAGAAATATAAATGAATGAATAAATATCTTGACTTATAATTGCCTCTTCTTCTAAGGTGACCTGTTTGCTTTGCTCCATCATACTAAACTGTGTACCAAATTTACCCCAAATGGTTCTTAAAATACATGCAGATGTCACTGAGTTTTTTGGTATTGTGTAGTAATAGCTTGCCTTTTGGGGAGATTGTGTCTCCTAAAACCCAGGTTTTCATCACTTTCTTAAAAAGTGAGAATTAAGCCTACTAGCAGGTATGAGTGAGTACACAAGTAAAAGAACTAGTGAGACGCACCATACTTCCCAAGGACACAGCAGGCTTTCTTAGATACAAGGTTAGATGCCTTGTTTATTTTGCCTGAACATAGAGATTGAGCAAATGAGTCATAACTCTCTTGATCTGTGTCTATGAAGTACTTGTGAACACTCAAACTCTTAGCCACAGTGTTCATGCCCATGATCAGTATATTTTCTAGATAAAGAGTGCCTAAACATCATATTACTCACTGCCTTTATTTTTAAATTCAGTCCTGAAGAAGCAATAGTTTCCCATCCCAAACACCATTTTATTTTTCTTGTAGAGTTCATCTTCAACTGCCTCTGTTTAATTCATTTCATATTTTTCAATTTAATTTCATATTAATAAGAAACAAGTAGAGCAGTCTTCACAGAATCACAGAATTCACAGAATTTCTGGGTTGGAAGAGATCTTCAACATCATTGAGTCCAACCCATGCTCTAACACCTCAACTAAGCCATGGCATCGAGTGCCATATCCAGTCTTTTCTAAAACATATCCAGGGATGGTGACTCCACCACCTCCCTGGGCATACCATTCCAGTACTTTATCACTCTTTCCATGAAAAACTTTTTCCTAACATCCAACCTAATTTTCCCTTGATTCAGCTTGAGACTGTGTCCTCTTGTTCTGTCAGTTGCTGTCTGGAGAAAGCGACCAACTCCCACATGACTACAACCACCTTTCAGGCAGTTGTAGAAAGTGATAAGGTCGCCTCTGAGAGTCATTTTCTCCAGGGTAAACAACCCCAGCTCCCTCAGCCATTCCTTACAGGGCTGGAGTTCCCAGCCCCTCACCAGCCTCATTGCCCTCCTCTGGACATGCTCCAGGGTCTCAATGTCCTTCCTAAACTGAGGGGCCCAGAACTGGACACAGCACTCAAGGTGTGTCCTCACCAGTGCCCAGTAGAGGGGCAGAATGACCTCCCTGCTCCTGCTGCCCACACTATTCCTGATCCAGGCCAGGATGCCGTTGGCCTTCTTGCCCACCAGGGCACAGAGCTGGCTCATGTTCAGCTGGCTGTCAATCAGCACCCCCAGGTCCCTTTCTGCCTGGGTACTGCCCAGCCACACCATCCCCAGTCTGTAACGTTGCAGGGAGTTGTTGTGGCTAAAATGCAGGACCTGACACTTGAATTTATTAAACTTCATCTTGTTGGACTCTGCCCATCCATCCAACTGATCTAGGTCTCTTTGCAGAGCCCTCCTACCTTCCAACAGATCGACACACACTCCCAGCTTAGTGTCATCCGCAAATTTACCAATGAAAGACTCAATACCCTCATCCCTGTCATCAATAAAAAATATTGAACAGAACTTGGCCCAGCACAGACTCCTGAAGGATACCCCAGGTGCCTGGTCCCCAGCGGATTGCAGCACTGTTCACCACCACTCTCTGGGCCTGGCCATCCAGCCAGTTCCTAACCCAGTAGAGAGTGCTCCTCTCCAAGCCACGGGCTGCCAGCTTATTCAGGAGTATGCTGTGGGAGACAGTGTCAAAGGCCTTGCTGAAATCCAAGTAGACAACATCCACAGCCCTTCCCACATCCACCAGGTGGGTTACCTGGTTGTAAAAGGAGATCAGGATGGTCAAACACAACCTATTGCTCCTAAACCCATGCTGTCTGGGTCTGATATCCTGGCCATCCTGTAAGTGCTGTGTGATGACACTCAGTAAAACTGTTTCATTACCTTACCAGGTACTGAGGTCAGGCTGACTTGTCTATAATTACTAGGATCCTCCTTCCCACCCTTTTTGTGAATGGATGTCACATTGGCCAGCTTCCAGTCATATGGAACTTCACCAGTGAGCCAGGACTGTTGGTAAATGATGGAGAGTGGCTTTGCAAGCTCATCTGCCAGCTCCTTCATCACTGTGGGATGGATCCCATCTGGTCCCATAGATTTATGAATATCCAGGCCTGCTCTTGGATAACGGGGGACTATTCTGCTCCCTGACACTATCAACCAACCCAAGAGGACAGTTGTCCTGAAGGCAAGCCATTTTCCCACTAAAGACAGGCAAAGAAGGCATTAAGCACTTCCGCCTTCTCCTCATCTGCAGTTACTATGTTCCCTCCCACATCAAATAAAGAACAAAGGTTGGTCTTACCCTTTCTTTTACCATTAATATATTTGTAAAAACATTTTTTATTATTCTTTACAGAAGTTGCCATTTTAAGTTCAAGTCTTGTTCAAGTTCGTCCCCAAGGGCATCCTCCACAGTATCATTCCTAGTCCGCTGGACTCTGATCCCCTGGACTACAGTCAGCTGCATGTTGTGACCATATCAGAAGGAGCAAAGATAGCATGTAAGCATGCAGGACCCTTGTGCTTTCCTGCTCCAGAAGATATGCAGTCTGACTCCAAGCTGAGACTCAAAACAAGAAGTCTGTGATCAAAGCCAAGCTTGGAGGATTTGTTTGTGGACTGGAATAAGCTGAATATTAAAGAAGCCCAAGATGTACCTTCTAAAAGCTGGTCTGATCTCTTAAGCTCACTTTACCTGAACTGCTAGACTGAGATACCAAATAAAAGATTTTTAAACTTCTGAAAGCCAAATTTATCAAATGAGATATACTCCATGCAGACTTTGTTCTTGCAAGAAAAAATTTGCTTCCTGCCAATTCAGTGTCTTAGAGTTAGTTACCCTTAGTCCCAAGGCCTGGCTGGAAGCTTCCTGCTAATTCAACAGATTGTTCCTTTCTCTGTGTGAACTGCAGCTTCCAGATCTGTACTCTCTCTCAGGACCTGTTGCACCCTATGTTTGGCCATCTGTCTCACCATCATACACAGAAGAAGGAATGTTTCTCCTCCTTTTGCTACCAGTGTCATCTAGTTTTCAAAATGGATTTCAAGAGTGTTGTGCACAAAATAAAAGTATGAAGATCAAAACCAAGTGCTTTCCATTACATTTCCTCCACCTTCTTTTGAGGAGTGCATTTCTATCCACGCATTACCAGTTTCTGCTCAGCAATCACTCCACATTTTTGAAATTTAAATTGCTCCTGCAGACATTAAAAATCGTAAGAATGTTCCACAACTGGGATTTCTTGAGTGTTATGCAGTGTAAGGTGCAATGTGTCAAAGGGAGCTAGAAAGAAACAGATCTTTATAGGTGGATTTAAAACAACTCAAACAAAATAGGAGTAAAGTGTACTCAAATGCAAAATTGAAACAGTGTATCCCAAGGTGTTCAACCACTTAATTCAGCCCATACAGTCAATTGAGTGAATCTTGGCTGAGATTGATATTTTGCAGACACTTGACCTAAGATAATGCTTATCATGAACTAAGTCTTGAACATCTTTTTCATCTGCTAAGGAGAAAGGTCCCCTTCCTTTCATCTTCTCTCACTTATCTTTGCAATATATGCAGAGCAATTCTTCCCTGTTTCAACTTGAGGTGATAGTAAGTGGTGAGATATCATCTTAAGGTTTTTTCTTTATTTTCCTCTAACAGTGTAAGTTAATTCTCAAGCAGCCCACATTTTGCATAACTTTAAAAAAAGTTTTTGCCTTTATATAGCAAAGTAGGATGACTTAAGAACAAGGTCATAATGTTTCAATTTTAATGAAGTCAAAGTGGAATGGAACAAACCAATACCAGGACTCAAATAATAGTCTTTCCTCTAAATCAGAAATAATGAAGCAATGTGAAATCATCCTACTTTAATCATTAAAATAAGCATAAATAAAAAGAGCAACTATGGCTTCAGTGTTCATTAGCAATCAGTGTAAAGAGAACTTTTGGTTTAAAATCTTTTTGTTGTTGTTTTGTTTGGGGGTTCTGTTTGTTTGTTTATTTGTTTGTTTTTAATAATCAGGCACATACCCAGTAAGAATATTCTGTCTGAACATCTGTCTAATAACTTACACTTTAGGAGTTTTTTGATTTTTCATTTTAAATTTAATTTTTCATTTTAAATTTATTTGAAGTAGAAGTTATGTGCTATACAATAAGGAATTGCCTGAAACAAAGCAAAGTTTTGAGACTGACTTGTCAGAGGATTCTTGAACCAAGATGATACCAAGGCACTGGTAATACTCAAAAGACATTAACTCAATAATCTGTTGAATGAAAAGATAAATTATTTATAATCTATTTGAAGAGAAAAAGAAATACAAACAGAAAACTTAAAATGGACCCTCTAATTGTTGTACAAACTCATGCATCATCCACTACACTTTAGTGTTGTGTTGTCACTGGTCTTGAACAGGAACTTTTCAATGAAACTGGAACATTATGGGAAATTAATTCTGCTTCAGCTAATGGGTGGCTTCTTAGCCTCAGGGCAATTTTCCTAACTCAAAGGGAAGAGTGAGAGAATTGAGAGTACTCTTGTACTCATTTCCTGCAGATGTGGAAAAACTAGCTTGAGGCATAGTATTTGCATACTGCAATGTCTTGTCTGAATGCCATAGTTCCTTTATCAGTCACTGTTTCAGAACACAGTGCTTGTGTGAGACCAGATCCAGTGCTTCATTCTGTCTGACAGCGGTAGACACCTAGAGAAATAATGAAACAGGCAGATGCCGATGATATAATACAATCTCAGTGATTTCCTGAGACGAATGTTATTTATTTCTTATTAGTAGCTTTTGAATACGTTTCTCCATAAAGAACTTGTCTGATCTCTTTTGAGCTCACATAAACACTAACATCTATCATGTTCTTTGGCAAGATGCTCCATGAATCTCTTAGCTGTGGCATGAAGCACTCTGTGTGTGTAAACATCTCAGTTTCATTTGTTCTTTTATTTGTTATCTTTGCCTTTTGTTAAAAAATGGAAAAGATGTTGTTCCACTGTTGGAAAGGGAGAAATACAAAATGCTGTTTTTCTGCCTGCAGAAATGGCTTCCTGCCAAACACTGATTAACATTGTATTACAGACTAATGAAAATAATGGAGGGAGAAGTCGACTTCATACAATTGCTCCAAGGGTAATCCCTATGAATGTTCTGAGTTTAGAAAGACTAGTAAAAATGTGCAGTTTGGGATTCTGTTTATAACAAATGCTTTAGCAACATAACTCATAGATGGTGTAGGCTGTATGGTGATGTAAGCATTTTAACATTTTCTTATACAACTGCAGGATATCTGTTACTCAGAATGTCCACTGATGGTTAGTTTTCAAAACATATGGTTGAAGACATGTACATTGATCAGCTAGTGCTTTTGTACACTTGAAATACAGCTATTTCAATAACTAAAGCTACTGCCAAAAGCTGTTCCAAAATGAACAAAACAAAACAAACTTCCTAGATTCTTCTGTTACAGCCTGAAGAATTATGGTCAGCACACAAGAAGCTGTAATGCTGCAATAAAACACTGGCTAGGGTCTTAAAGAAAGTAACAGTAAAAATGGTAATAATACTCTCTGGTTTCTCTATATTAGTAAGGCAAATATAGTAAGGAACTGGGACTCTTTAGTCATCCAAATTAAACTGGACTCTACAAAGAATATGTTGAAAGAATTTTTCTTTTTATGCAGATGATGATATTGGGAAATGTATATTTAACCACATAGATTTTGTGCAAAAAAGAAGGTATTGCAATAAGTTTCCTGTCTTAACATTAAAATTGTGTCTTTTTAACAAAAAAGGAATAGCTTTTTTTTCTTTTTTTTCAAAGGATGTGTTAATTAAAATATTAAAAATGTTTTCAAGGTACTTTCCTATTTTTTCTATTACTGGCCATTAACTTGTTTACTTGAAATTTTAGTGAAGTCAGAGGCAGTGATGGAACACATTGGTGTTGAAATATCATAGAGCTGTCTAATTATGGTAAGAAAAGTGTAATCCTCTGACTAGCTTTACACATACCAAACCAAATTAATATTAGTGGAGATAATTTTAAAATATTAAAAATCCACTTGCAACATAATACATCTAATTTTTATTGATCATGATCTATGAAAGAAGTTTAACAACTACACAGAAGTTGCCTATTACACAGGCAGCATTTGTACTATAGAAGTATCCATGATTAAGTGAGAAATATTATCTATAGGTTAAAAAGAAGAAAATAAATCTCCCTGGTAACCTTCATATTTCTTAATGGGGAAGAAAAGCACATTTGTATTTTAATGCATTACATAAAAAGAAGATTTTTTTTCTTTTTAAGACTTACACATGTAAAAAAAACCCCAAAACCCCTCTGCCCTAAGCCTGAATTCTCACATTCAGACTTCCATTCATGAAACTCTAATTCCAGGTAGATGAAAGACTCAGCTGTAAATTTCAGAGGCCACTAAAATTCAAATTCCAACCCATGAGAGCTGGAAAAATTACCTAAACTCTGCAGTCCTGTATTTCTACTTATGCTCATTTGCAATGAGTACATGAAGATGAAGATAGTGTTTTCATACAGAAAGAAAGCAACAGAACAATGGAAAAGTATATGCACTAAAATACAATAATCGATTTCAAAATTAGACTCCACTGCTGTGAAGTCTTTCATGTTTTTTCCTCTTGTTGTTTTGGGCTGGGTATTTTTGCCTTTGCAATGAGGTAAGAGCTAGGCTAACCAGTTGTTTTAAGATCTTTCTGTGTACTCACTCAAACTTATTGATTAAGAAGTAAAAGGACTTGCTTTTTTTCAGTCTACTGACACAAGGCCTCATGCAGGCAGCATGCCTTCATACATTGTGGCTTCATTTGTGTGTCCTCTGCATGGGCAACCAGCCTGCACTGATTTGGAGTTCCTGCACCCTGGCACTTATGTTTTGGATTCTGTTAAATCAGGGTTAGAAAATCTGGAAACTGCAGGTACACAGGTGTCTGCCCCTTCCCTTTTTAAAGCTATCTGGAGCTGCCTTCCCCGCATTTACTGGAGCTGAGCTAGTCTATGAGCAGGACCCAGACTTTCTTGTCTTCCTTACACAGTCTCCAGCCCTAAAAGTGATACCGACCCATTGTTCCCTGAACTCAGGGTGTGGACACCCACCCCCCCCCCCCCCCCCCCCACCCCCAATTAATAGGTGATGTGATTTAGGAATGGTATTCTCCAATTTAATGCTACCATTAAAACCATGTGCTGCGTGGTCCCCCTCCTCTCTGTGGCAGCTGGAGAGGAGAATTGGAGGCACAAAAGACCAAGATCATGGATCGAGATGAGAATAATTTACTGGAAACAGCAATGAGATGAGGAGGCAGTAACAACAACAACACTACTAATGACAGACAGTACATGAAAGGAGCAATTCATGTGGAACACCCCCCCTGCCCCCTGACAATAAACAATATTGGATGGCTCCTTCTTCCACTGTGGGACCCAGACTGAAGCTGCTTCTCCACAAATGGGATCCCTTCTTCTGCCCCTGGTGATGACACGAGGTGGTATAGAATAACCTCCAGGTCCTAGCCATGCTGCCTCCTGCCTATTGCAAAAATGAGCTCTGTCCTGGCTGGAACCATGACAATAAGCTTTCTCCTTGAGGAGCTATAAAGTGGCCAGCTGGTGATGCAAAATAAAGGGAACATCCTGAGCACTGCTGATTACTAAAATGATGGTAATTGCAGTGTAAGCAGAGAACTGCCAGATCAGGTCCAGACAGATGGCAGGTGATGATGGTGAAGTAGACTGAGTTACAAAAAACCAGGGACAGAACAAAATCTGTAGCTAGTAAAAATGTTCTGACTATTCCACTTGAACTTCTTTTTTATTTTTTGGATGGCAAACGCACTATGTAGTGTCATTCTTTTTTCTTGGTAGCTAAATATTATTGTGAGCAGTTTTTGCCAAGCCTGTTAAGAACTAGAAAATACTTTATAAGCCTGTTTCTGCTTGGAAATTTCAGAGGTCTGCAGAATTGCCATGTTTCTTTGAATCTCTTGGATATACAGTTGCCCTTCCCTGATGGAATGTCCCAGCACTAGTTTGCAATTTGCAAGGTATTTTTGACATCATCTATCAGTCCTGGTGCTTGTGCACTGTGACTGCAGAAAAACACCAGATCTACACACTGCAATGTCTGAGACATCTTACTGTTGGGAGGACAGAGAGTACACCTGTGATATGATTGTCCTGATAATTTCCTTTGCTCTGTGCAGCTGGAGGAGCATTGATAAGTGCTCCGAAATCTCTAAGCCTCTCTGATAAACCTGCCTCATAGCTGAACTCTCCTATATTGTATCATGCAGTGGGGATGCATGAGGAATCATTAATTAATACCATCATAGGAAATTTTTAATGCTCTCACCTGGCACGATCTCACAGATTGAACTCTCTCATAGTTCCCTGGAGGTAAAATGTCTTTTACTCACATTTATGAGTAAATTATTTCTGCTGACCTTTGACTTCTGTCCCAAGACATGACAAAGTATTTCAGAGGTTTTCTTAGTGAATTTAGCAATGGGAGAGAAAGAAAGGTTACTCTCCTAGGTCAATGGTAGAGACAGTTTCTGAGATAAATGGATGTTGAATTGCAAAAGGCTGGAGCTTTACAGCTCTTTCTGGCAGCTGATGGATTGTGTACTTCTGAGTTTAACTCAATGTTCTTTTTGGATACATTCTCTTTGAGAACTAAGTGCTCTTGTTTTACAGTGTTATTCTAAACTTAGTGTCATTCACTCTGTCATTAATTTTCTGTGGTGTTGTAACAGACTTGCTGGAAAATGTTAGTTTTCAGGAGTAAGGCAGGCTTCCATTAATTTAGAACTGCACAGTCAACTTTTATATCTATACTTCAAGTTATGCTAAGAACTACCTTAAGTTATTTAAAAATGATTAAATATAAATTTTTCCCAAGCCTTAAACACAGAAAATTTGTCTGTTCTTCATTATTGAATTGTAAAATTCTGGTAGCAAAGCTGAAATAGCTTTAATGGCACAGGACAGAATTAAACTTGGGGAGTGTAAGAAACTGCTGCCCACTGCTTGGGGTTACTAGGAGGAGCTGCAGGTGACTTTCACTTACTAAAGTGAGTCATTTGCTCTTAATCATAACTAATACAAATTAACAGATTTCTGAAGCATTTTCAGAAACATGTAATGTGTTAGTGAGATACAGTTTGAAATGAAGTCCTTATTTCTCTCACTCTGTCTAGTATTACTAACATGAATAGAAACAATTACAAAATATTCATTTTCAAATGCTGGTATTTATTTTATATCCACTTATAATGACAGACAATGAGATACTCTTGGCTTTCAACCAGTGAACATGATTTTGACAAGACTGAATTTTTTTAAGGGTGTGAAAAAATTCCCTTTTGACTTACACTGGATTTTGAGAAAATCATTTAGTCTGGAATAAAGAATGTTTTTTGGTTTATCAGAAATTGATGCATATCTTCCTGCTCAGAAGCAATGAAATTGTCTTGCTATGTAGGTAAAAGATTGGTGTTATGTAAGTTGAAGATTGGACCTAGAATAGATTTCTCAATGCTTAGTCTTTGAGTCTCAGATAATGCAGAAGAGTTTAATTAGGTCACTGCAACCATGGTTTGGGAAGCTTCAGGACCCAATGTAGCTTAAACTAGAGCTCTTTGAAACACAGGTGGTTTTATGCAATTGTAAGAGTATTTAAACAATAAAATTTTAAGTTAGTGTTCTCAGTCATGACCTACTGGCATAAGAACAAAATGTGGAGAGAGGCAATATCCCTTATCATATAAAACTCATATCGTTAAAAACCCGAACAAACAGACTAGCATTGGTCATGAACTTGTTAAATTCATTTTGATGCTCCACAAATATCTATTTTACTATACTTTTCATTCTTACAGAATTCTGGTCTTATTACCATACAAGTACTATAATAGTGTTTTAAGTTTATGCTGTTAAAACACCATATATGAAACTGTACATTAATGTCACAAATAGTGTGCTTATTGAAATTACCTAGAGAATTAAACAATTACTGAGGAATATTTGAAACATGAATCATTTTAATTAGGCCACAAAATTACAGATGATTCTGAATATTAAAGGAAAATATTAAAGGTAGACTACTACTTCAGCATCATGCACATAATATGAATTTATGAATAGTGCTTGAAAGATTTAAAACCAAATTTTGAGACTGATTAAAAAAAAAGGATAGAGCAGTGGAGAGTAAGTAGAAAATGTGAGGAAAATGTGGCATGAGTTGAATTGAAGAAGACTGCTTTTTATTATGCTCTGATGAAATAGCTGTGTTTTTCTTTAAAATCTTGTTTTAAAGATGTTTTAAAAATGTGATCGCTAATATCTCTAGAACTCACTGCTGGGGATTATGCCCAGTGCAGGCAGCTCAGTGAGCAGCAAGTTGCAGGTTGTGCCCTGGGTGGGGGGAATGGCTGGAGCTCCCAGCAATGAGCTGTGACCTTGCACCAATCCTTTGCTTGACAAAGGACACAAGAATCTGTGTGACTGGATGACCAATCACTCAGAGATTCTGTAGAACCCAAATAAACAAGGAGAAGATTCCAGGCCCAAAATCACTGTTGGATCATAAGGACGTTTAAGGGGCATGAAGAGTGTGTGAGGAACGTGTGTTCAGACTGTAAGGGTACAAAAGCCTGGAGGCACCCAGCCTGACTTGTAATCGTGTTGCTGCACCACAATTAAATTCCTGAAAGGAAACAGATTTATGTGACTGCTACAGGAAATCTGTGACTGAACTAGTGAGGAAAACTTGTCTGCCTATGTATAGTGGGAGCTAAGCAGGGCACTGGAATTACTCATTGGAGCTGTGAAAGTGCTTCGGTTCCAGCAGTAAGTCTGGGTGGTGCAAGTGGGACTCTAAGAATGGCTCCTGAATGGTCAGTCAGGAAAGTTTCCCGAAGATCACTAAAGCCTAAATGGTATGGTGCCACAAGACAGATCACTAACTGACCTGATGACAGTGAAGTTTTCTATTACAACTATGATCTTGCTGATTAGTGTTTATCTGGGTGATACTGAAGTTTTAGTGGCGTTTAGTAGCATCACTACTGCCACTTTCCCATTGTTAGGGAAACTTCCCTGTCTGACCATCCAGGAACCACTCTTGCACCACAGGGATTGAGGCCCCTTCACAGCTACACACCCTGCAGTCATACTGTCAGACCAGGTTTCCTCACTGACTAACTCCAGGTTTTCCTTATCAGTCTCAGACATCTTGATATCTAAGATAATTAAGTATCAAATTAAAAAAAAAATAACAAAATAACAGCTCAAGCTATGTGCCTCTGTGGAAAGACCCCAAAGAAAGGAACCCCTGGGATTTTTTACCTTCTCAGTCTAAGCATGGGAAAGTCTGAAGTCATTGGCACCTGCAGTGTCTGGTCCCCTGCGTGGTTGTTATGTAAAGGGTTGGCAGGTCATGGCCTCCTGCCTTGGGCTCAGGCTCAGGCTCCTGCCCCTTCAGAGCTCTACCTGTAGCTCACACTACAGCTGCATACTGAGCTGCAGGCACTGAATGTATTCTTTGACATATTTGACGTGGATTTGATGTTCAGCCTGTCAGCTTAGCACCTACGAGAAGCAAAGTTTATTCAGTTGTCTGAAACCAGAAAGGAACAAAATGTCAATTTATTAACAATGCTGGCTTATTCAATACAAACCTTACTATTTGGCAGCTTCTCTTTCCTGCAGAACACCTTGCCAAACCAAGATTGCAAATTTAACTGTACGTTTCTGGGATGCTTGCTGGGAGAAGCTGTCTTAAAAATGTGTGGAAGGCATTTTTCAGAGTCCTGTTACTGATTTAATGCATTTTTCTTTTGAAGTATGAAAAGTAGAAATAATTTCTTCCAGGGTTCTCATCAAAAAGAACACTGTTTTTGAGCAGGTTATCCTTTAAGTTTAATGTATTTTGTAGGAAAATATTTAGCTTCAATCAACTACTTGAAAATCTTAATGCAACTCACTTTTTGCACTTCTTTTTTCTTTTAAAATTTTGCTTTATTTTGCTGGCACTTCACATTTTTCAGTTCTTCATGAGGTGTCTCAGGGCTGTCCTAAAATATCTAATGGTGCTGCTGCATACATTTTATTACATTCTACTACTATTAATGGATAGTAATTGTATGTGATCTGTTGAAAGTCATAGAACTAGGCTTCTGCAGAAAATATTTTTTCTCTTTTTATGGATTTTTAACATTTGTGCATCAAATACCTCATGGTGTATGTAATAATGTGTTTTAAAATGTTACATTCATGAGAAACTGTACATGTATCTGTTCTTAGTACATTTCTCATTTTTATGGAACAGAGAAATACTTATTTAATTTGAAAAGAATCTCTTATCCTAGTGTAGAAGTACCCAGAAGAACATCCTGGTCCTTTTTATATACAGATGAATAAAAATGCAGTAGTTA
The DNA here is from genome assembly GCA_018697195.1 of Certhia americana. Lineage (NCBI taxonomy): Eukaryota > Metazoa > Chordata > Aves > Passeriformes > Certhiidae > Certhia > Certhia americana. The sequence continues at coordinate 58,062,170 of CM031858.1, read as the reverse complement.
ATTTGCTCTGCCGGTTTTTGGGCTTTTATTTCCTTTTTTTCTCTTCTGAAGTAAAATGAAGGACACATTTTTCTGCTGTGGAAAGCTGTTTAATGTCACTAATTGCTTGAATAATGTATATAATTTTTATGTTAGTACATAAAATTTAAACAAGATGAGTGCTTCTCAGTCATGAAGTTATTCTGGAAGGTAAAGTGAGTTCCCATTTGAGGAGGAGCATGAGAAGACGGAATGGTGTAGCCAGTAAGCAGGAAAAAGCTGCAGTCTCTGGGTAAAGAGAGGAGCAAGCGGTGGTTCAAAAACCAGAGTGGAAACCAATGAGGTGAGAAGGTAGCAAGAGGAAAGAGCACTATGAGCAGTTTTGGGAACTGCTGCTCTAAGCTGTAGCATGGCCCCTGTAAATCAAACTGCGTGAAGGCCCCACCCCATGCTGTTGCAGAGTCACAGAATGAACTAGGCTCTAAGACTCCTTTGAGATCATCTAGTCCAACCTATGACCTAACACCTCCTCTTCAACCAAACCATGGCACTGAATGCCACCTCCAATCTTGTTTTAAACACATCCAGGGACGGGGTTTAAACCAGCTCCTCAGGCAGATGATTCCAGTGTCCCATCACTCTTTCAGTGGAGGATTTTTTCCTGATGTCTAACTTAAGCTTCCCCACAGCTTATGGCTGTGCCCTCTCTTTCTGTCAGCAGTTGCTTGGGAAAAGAGACTGACCCTCGCCTGTCAACAGCCACATTTCAAGTAGTAGAGAATATCTCCCCTGAGCCTCCTTTTTTCAGGCTAAACAACCCCCATATATGTCATTATGCTGAATTTAGAATTCAAGGCAGGCAAGAGCATAAAAATATGGTGTTTCAGACATCTTGTCTAGGGCAATATCAGATTATGTGCAATTTTAAATAATGTTAAGTGGGACCATATATTTTTAATCCAGGTTGTGAAATTAACTGTGACTTTATGGAGTAGAGGGCATCCTTGCTTATGAAGTTTATAAAGTTTATAAGACTTGAGAAGCAGATGACAAATGTATTGAGTCTGAATAGAGAAAATGGCTTTTGACTAACGATTAGAAACAACACTTCTAGTTAAGGTTTAAAGGCAATGAGTAAGCCTTGGAACTGCTCAAAACTTGTCTCTCTAGGAATTTTACACTGAAATGACATGGTTGAAAAGTGTTTACTGTGAGAAAAAATGGTGATGTATCTCTGAACCATGTCATGTTTTATGACATGGTTTCGCTTCAGAAGCTCTTCATTTGCATAACAAAGCAGGGCTCTCATGACCTGTAACATTTGTAAATTTTATTTACACTATGACAAAAATAGTAGCAAATTACAGCAGTAGAGCACAGTTAAAGGTTAGAGGAGGGCAGATAAGAGAAATGTTCCTGCAAAACTCTGCCCGTGGGTTTTTGCTTGACCTAGAGCATGTCACTGCTTCCTCTGACACAGGACAGTAATCTTTTTCCTGTCTTTTCAAAAGCTAAGTAGGACATTAGATATATGTTAATTATATGTGTGTATTTTACAAAGTCACATTGAATTATGGTCTTTACACCTTGAGAAATGGCAAGGAATATTTCCTTTATTTTGTTGTACATCTAAATTTCTTGGAAGTTATCTGCCATAGTGAATCATAGAATCATAAAATATCCTGAGTTGGAAGGGAAACACAAGAATCATTGATGTCCACTCCCGGGCCTCCACAGCAAAGCCCCAAGATTTTCACCATGTGCCTGAGGACATTGTCTAAAGAAGTTATCCTTCAGAAAAACTGAATTGAGGCCTACTGCTAACAGTAAAACTTCACCTGATACATTCTAGCATGGTATTTGCTTTTCTCATGACTACTTTATTCTGGTAGCTTTTACTTGTCCTTGGCTAATTAATACTTGCAAATCTGTGGCCTCTTCAGTGGTTTCCTGTTGAGAATGTTACTGTTTGTAAGTCCCTTTATACTAATTTCTTAAAAAGTTTTGCATTTCATAAAATTGAACACTCAGCATGCCTCACTCCTGTCCTCAACATCCTTTAATTCTTATATTGCTCTTATCTTTTTCTGTTTTATCAGATTTCTCACTTACATGTAGTTAGTATTTGCCCATTATTTTGGCAAAACTATTAGGCAAAATGGTAGGTAACATTAATCACAAAACAAGCTATTGAATTATTCAGCTGATGTGATTTTCTCCAGTTTGATACTTTTCCTTCTAGTATATTATTTACTTATAGAAAGTTTATCATTTATTTGTCCTAGAATCCCTTTTGTGATTCTGATGTTTTTCATTTTCACTAATAAGACCTCATGCTTGGAGAAGCAATAACTTCACCACGGGTGACTTGTTTCACTTGCCCAGAAAGCATATTTTCCTATACTATACTCCTATGCTCCTAGAATTTTAACCTGAGAGAAGCCTCTCAAACCATCACTTCCATTTTACTTCACCAAAGTTTGACTTTTAAACCTTGCAGAGATCTGAAACTTGTGGGTTTGTCTTGACACAGAGAAAGTTAAAGGGCTTTACAGAATATGTTAATAATAGTAGTTGTATTTCCAAATCTTAATACAGCTTAAGAATCTTTTTTCATTTTGAATTCATTCCCACTGGTAGAACTTAAAATTTCTAAAATTGCTACTGTTTCTGTAAAAATAGTAGTTTTTAAATGCCCCAAATACTGTGAAAAATATTTGGTAAAAGGTCTGAAATTCAAACAGCTTGTAAAAATCAAGCTACATTTAGATTGTCACTACCATTGTTTCCTTTTTTAAAAAAGGATGTTGTGATGATCAGGATTAACAAGGAATGGCACTGTGTTTAAAAGAAAAACCACTTTTTCTCCTCCAGAAAATGAACCACTTGTTCTGCTTAGTACTATTCTGTCTCAGGGTCTTTCCTGATTGTATTCTCTTGCTGCTTGTAGTTCACTAGCTGCAACCTTTTTGTAGGCTGATTTGGGTTGCTCCATTGAAAATTCTTTGACATTTTCTTCCCTGTGATGAAATGTGAAACAAGAGAAATTCACAGTGGGTTTTACCAGGGAAGTTTCCCCTGAAACAGCAATGCTAAATATCATAATGTAATGGGTCTATACTCAGCCTTATTAACCTGGGGTGCTCATTAATTGGTGCAGTAACATGATAATATTCTAATTCTGTATTATACTTCTCTCTGCATTTTCAACTTTGACATCCTAAGTGGGGGGTGACAGGATTTCAGTGCCAGATTTATGAGAAAAATAGGCAAAAGAATACCTGCTTTTGGTATCTTTATCTGGAGGCTTTTGTGATTGAAGGTAAATGTGAATATGGACTGCATTTTTCTTCTGGGTTTTTTCTTGTGGGACTGAGGGGCTAGAGGGCTGAGGGGCTGTGCTGGGAGTGGTGGAATTGGTTGTGCCTGGCTTGGGGCAGCGTGTGCCTCTTCTCTCCCTGAGGCAGTATGTCCTCTGTTCTTGATGTTAGCTCTCTGTCCTGCGAATTTTCCTAGAGTCATTCTGCTGGCCTCAGCACCCTGAGGAGGGCTGCAGGTAACAGGAGGATCTTCATTATGGGAACTGTGTACCAAAGTAATGTTGGAGTTCACAAAGCCATTTTTCTGTCTTTAAAGGTGAACGAAGATTTCTTTTCTTGGTGTACCTAATTTCTAGACAATGTACCTTCTGTTTTATTTTGTTTAACTGATCTGATTTGTGAATTTCTGCTCTTTAATTGTTTCTGCCATAGATAATCCTTTGTCACTTTAGAACAAGACACCATGTATGTCACCTATTTTTTGACCCAGTGAGATATCTGGAGAACATTATTATACCTGTCATATCTATGCATGATTTTCCATTAAGTTTGCATGGCTTGCTAATTACTTCCAAGAATTAAAGACAGCCTTTGGAAAGGAAAACCTGTTCTAAGAACATTTTAACTCAGACACTTTCTTAAGACAGGGATAGTTTTCATATTCTGTTTCTGTCTTCTAGAATCAAATTTGTGCTTTTAGGCTGAAGGGTAAAATAAAGGGCCCTTGTCAGTAGAAGTACTGGGGTTTAGGTGTCACTGATTGCCTTAGAGTAATGGACACTAAAAATCTGGAAAATGTTTTCTATGCATGGAAATGCTGCTCCTTTTCTGGGACCTGAAATATTTCATCAAAATATACCTTTATACAGTATACAGTCTATCCTAAGAAGCTTTCATAATTATCTATAACCCATTCTTCCCTTTCCCTCTGGCAAATTGTACGTGAAAAGTCTGGCCTACTGCAAAAATAAAATTTGCAATAACAGTGATTGCTCTGACTAGTCAGAGCATTAAATTGCATGGATATTTGCTGTTGAATTGGGTTATAAGAACAAACCACACTCTTTTGTTTTTAGTTACAACAAATCAAATAATATAATAGCTTCCTTGTATCATTTTCTTATATGCTTATGTAACCAGCACATGGGAAATTTTTGTAGCTTGGTGTGTTTAATATTTTTCACCAGCTCCAAATATCAAGAGCTGTGTCTAAGAAAAACTATTTTCTTACATACAGAAAGGGAAATGAGAAAGAACATGTGACTTTCTCAGAAGCAGAGAGTAAGACTATAAAAATCTTACATGCAGTTAATTATGAAGAGAATACACAGCCAGAAATATTTAATTCTGGATGTTGCTTAAAGGGTTTCCTGGAAGTGCCTGAAAAAAACCCCAAACCCTATCATCTATAAATTAGGGTCAATATTAAAGGCAAGCTTAGGTATAGTATGAAATCAGTTTTATGCATAAATGATCCAAGATTTGGTATCTGCTCTCAGATACTTCCCTTTGCTTTACACACTCAAACAGATCTGCTTGGCTTTTACATCAGATTTATGGCTATGGACCCTGAAACTCTGGCTAAGGTGTAAATAAATGAGTAACCCAAAGATATCTATCTCCTTGTCTTCTTTTTTAACTGAACTATAAGATAGTAGCTATGTTTCAGAATATATATTCAACATACCTGAAAGTCTGGATCATTTAATACTTATCAAACAGACAGACTTCAGGTGCATTTTTTGGCCATTCCCCATTGATTTCTCTTTTCCTTCCTTATTTATCTTTATTCAACAGACAGAATATTTCATACTACATAGCTCCTAACAGCAGTTCAGTTTTGAACCTCCAAAGTCCCTATTGAACTTGCAATAGCACTTTAACACATTATTTCTACTCCTCAAGTATTACGAAGATCCCATTTTTTCTGTTTACTTGAGTTGCTGGACCGTGTTCAGTTTGCTGTGTTGCTGCAGACAGATAGACAGTTACTGATTTCTGCTGTCAAGAGAATGACGGGTAATCTCTGTTCCCCCTGAGCTAACAGACATGTCTTCCCATGCAGACAACAGAGAGAAAGCAGAGCCAACTTCTTTCTTCCTGTAATGTTGGCTCTAGCTCCCTCATGCAAACAGCATAACATTCTATCTTGTGATGACCCCAAGCTCACTGCTTTTTTTTGTACACTGGAGAGAAAATCCACCATGAAGACTTACTATTATTTTAAAAATGTGGTCCTGGATAGGCAATTTTTCCTGTTAAAAAATAAGAAAATGATGCAGTTTAACATTATTTCAGAATTGAAATAGTTGAGTCTTAGAATTGCATAGTCTTTTTACTCTTGTTTTTTTTTTTAAACTTAAAAGGAAAAAGTCCTTTATGAAACTTCTGACCCTATTCTGACTGGGTGATCTCTCTTCCCTCACTTGTGAGCTGTATTGTTTGTGAGAGTAACTCACATTGAATGATCTGAATTAATTAGCACCTGTAAAGATATTTTTATTTGGTGTAAATTTACCATTAATTCTGGTTACCATTTATACTGGACCTCAGCATTGTGGGAAAACTGGAGAATAGCTTTGTAGAGAAGGACTTGTGTGCTGTAGTGGGCTCTTGAGTTGACTGTGAGTCTACTGTGCACTTAGAGCAAAGATGGCCCTACGTGTTGTCATTGATATTATCTTTGCCAAGGGGAAGAAATTTTGGAGAATAGTGTGGTAGATGAAGAAGGTGTCTTGATCCATAGATCTTGTAATCCTTTTAATCTATATTAGCACTGAAAAGCAAATAAATATTTTTTGCATCTTGCTTTCAGCAACACTGTTAAGGTTACAGATCATGCAAAAAATTAAGGTTCATATATAAACATCAATTTCCAGTTGATTCAAATATATAGTAGAAGTGTCTTTTTATCTCTGTCTATCCAAGCCTATTGCATTTTTTTTCTAAGGAGTTTTGATTTAGAACAGTTTGAGCTAGCTTTCCTGGCACTTTTTCTGTAAGTATAGAAGAAAGCAGGGCTGCCTTTTGCATTTAGGTCTGGAACCATGTTGGTCTATGCTTTTACAACACACGACTCTAAAAAACTTGCTGTCATAAAACAGATTAAATAATCCTAGTAAGTGTCAGATGACATGCCATCCTCAATCTTGACCCTCATTTATTTAGAACAAATTTTGATTTTTAAAACACGGCTCTAAAAGTTTCTGATAAGTCTATCTATAATATAATTTAGATTCCTTAAATTGTATTGGGAACCATTGTCTTTTATAATTGTCTTATTTTGTGATACCATATACCAAGTTAAAAATGTCAAGGTCAATTTTTCAGTTTAATATATCAGTTTCTTTTTTAGCATCTATACCTCATTCATATAGTACATTTGAACTTTGCACATGCAGCATGTAGCAGTTTGGAAACTGACGTGCAGCAGCCTGAAAGCCATGGCGAATGGCTTAGAATGATCTGCTTAGAATGCCTTCTTTTCATTCTCTTCCATTCAATAACACATAAAATGATACTTTCGATAAGAATTTTATGAGATTAAAATGAAAAATGGCTAAGATATATGATTAATCTGAGGGTCAACTTAAATGAGAATTACTTTTTGCTTAGGTATTTGGAACATGAAAACATCATAAATTTGTTTTTATAGAGTCCTTACAAAATGAAATATTCATAACAGACAAATAAGACAGACAAATTACTCAGTATACCTCCTCTCTGCTGCTCTTCAAGTTCCTAAAATGGAAGGAATCCTAATGAATGCGTTAAGATTATAGGCTATGACTTTGCTCTGACTAAAACATAGATGGCAATTTCATTATGCACTTTCTTAAGAATATTGGCAAAATGTAATTATGAAAGGAGATATATTTAACACATGCTTTTTACCAAAATCTAAAGTAAACTGACAAAGTTTTAAGTTTAGTCTTTGTTAAATTATGGCTAAATTTGATTTCTTTTGTTAAAGAAATCAAATCTTAAAGTACCTATCCTCATTAGAGAGTAAATTAGGAAGGAAAGCATGCCCAGTTTGTCTTGAACCCTAAACAGGCTGCTTTATCTTCCTCTGAGATTAATGAGCAAAAAAAGGTCAACTTGATGTTATGCTAAACCCCCAGATATATTCATTCTGATTTTCTATTGTGAAACTATATAGAAACTATAGCAGATTAATTTAGAGGAATGGAGGTGCCTCTGTAGTTTAGTGTGTGGCATGTAAGGGTAAAATGTTAGCAAGGAAGGCTTACTATTATGCAGTCAAGGAAAGTTTTATTTAACTAAGTGTGTTGATTAGGTCATTATTTAGGAATAAAATAATGAACTGTCTCAGGTGAGTGGTGAGAGGAATACTAAGCGAACAAATTAAAGTGTGGAACATCATTAAGGGTTGTACTAGGAATATATGAGCAAAGCCATTAAAGTTTTCCTGATAAAAGAAGAATTGTTTCTGTGAAACTTCAGGGATGATGTCTAAATCCTGCATTACAGATGCATAAAACCCTGGGGTTTGTTTAGTTATCTGAAATGTGAGGAGTCATCCACAAGTCTTAGACTATGTTGAGTAGGTTGCCCTTATATGTGGTCAAAAGACTAGTGGTGTAGGATGAAGCTGAAGAAAGTGTAGGAGGGTGAAAGAGAAGTGTTAAGGTCATAAAAATGTAGAAGGCATCATGCAGGTAATGGAGGAATTGTTTGTAAAAATGTGTTCAAATGTATATGGCGGGTTGGAATTTGGTAGTAAGGTTGTAATTGGATAATGCTGGTCTTGTCTGCAACATAAAAATGGGAATGTGGTTAACTCTGAAAGTACTTCTCTATTGAAAATGCTGTAAGCTGTGATAATGGGGGGGGACAGCTTATGCCTTGGCTTAGATTGCTAGGGCAATAATTATTTTGAAATGAGGAAATTATTTTTTAATGTATTTTAAAACAAAGTTTATTATTTTTAATGTGTTTTTCAAATGAATTTCCCTTTTTGGGATTTTACTGTTAAATTGAAAATTTCTGAACTTGGCACATGCAGGCAGTAGTTTAATAATTATAATTACCTGGTTTTGCATAATAATTGGGATCATTGTAAACCATGAGTATACTCAGAACTATGATGATTCCCTTTAGAATTTCAGACAATTTTTTGCTTTCTCTGTTCCTGATGTAAAAGGCAGGGGTAAAACAAAATTGCATTCTAGAGAAAGATGAACAGATGAGTACAAATCATTAAATTTTCTTTCTGAGTCTCTTTTGTCTATTTTGTCTCTTTTGCAGATACAAGGTTTTAGGTTTTTTTCTTTGAATGATTGGCATATCAGCACAATAATATTTCTGCTTGCAAGGGAGAATCTGCATCTCTTTTCCTGTCAATCATCAACTCAGCTAAGACATAACACAAGTCATAAACAGGTGCATGTACAGAGGACTTTCAAATATAGTATAGAACACACAAATGTGTCATTTATGTACAACTTTTTGAAGAAGTAATGATGACTGAATGACAAAGAAAATTTTATACAAGTTTCAAGTGTTACTTTTTCTCTGCTCCACTCTGAAATCCCCAAACTACAGGACTCTAAAACTAATGGGAGATTCTATTTAAATTATGGTACATATTTAGTTGTTGAACCTTCTTAGTTGAAACAATTTTCTCTTGTTATTCATTTGGAAGTAAACTGCTGCCACCAGACTTTCTCAGTGGGAAACTAAACAGTAGTGCAAACTCAATCACACCTTCAACATTTTTCTTTGAACTAGTACATAGGACCAAGGAAAAAGAAGAGAATGGAAAAAATAGTTCATTTTTAGAGAGAACTGGATCTCTAAGCTCCTGCATTGTCTCATACTCTTGCTGAACTGAATCACTCAGCTAATTAACACAGGCAATGGTGAAAGCACTAAAATCATTGTTGAGTCAGTTTCAGGAATAAACTGGTAACTTCTGTAGGGGAGTAAATTTGACTCTTTTAAGACAGGACCCTGTATTGCTAACTGTGCACAGCTGCAGAGGCCACATCTCCCTATGGTCCTGCAGGATGCCCATCAGGGTATCTGAATTGACCTCTGACCAGTGTGGGAATTATGGATGCTCTAACCCTTCTGAGCAGCTTCACCACCCATTTCATAGTATCCTGGGTGAGAAAATGGTGGTCACATCATGAGCAGCCAATGCCCTTTATTTACAGGGTAGAAAAGCTGGGTACAGTCTGGCAGCAGCTTGTGGGGTAATGCTGTCAAGACTTAAAGGACCTGCAGATGAACAAGCTTATGCTTCTGTGCTGGTCAGTGGCAGGCCTGGGGGTGCTGCTGCCACATGGCTCCACGCTGGTCCCAGTGGGTGGAGACGCACATCAATAACAGACCCTGGTGTGGGTGATGGCTGGCTGTAGTCCATTCCACACCTGTTACGACAGTTGGACTTCAGTGGGAATTTTGCATCAATACCACAAAATCATGTTATAACATGTTGCATGACAGCAATTTGGAACAACATTTTACAGATTTTGACCAAGGTGAATGAGCCACCTTCACTTAACCCATAAGGAGGTCAGTTATGCCTGAGAAATATGCAGGTGCTCTAGTTGTGCACCTGCATTAGTGATTTGATTGCCAAAGAGCTGCTTTCTGTTTTTAATTTGCCTTGCATCTTTTCCTAGAGGCTTCTGTTATGCCTTTGACCTTTTCACTTTGGCACTTTATGTGGTTTCCCTCCTGTTGGAACCAAGACTGATGTTTTACTTCATGGCACATTTGTAGCTGTTCACATTCAGGTTGGACAGAGTATGCTGAAGCTGTGCTGCTGTGTGCTACAATGTGCTGCTGAGGCCACTGAAGTATCTGCCCAGGGCCAGCAATTTATGCACAACTAGGGTACTAGGACCAGAAATTTAGCACTATACACCAGTATATGTTTGGTGCCAACCAGCTTGAAATCAGCTTGGCAGTATTGGGGTCCTCATGGTCCCTAACTGATGCTGAGCCAGTTGTGCCCTTACCACAAAAAGCCTAAGGGTATCCTGGGTTAATGATATCCTTCTGTCCCTCAGCAGGCTGAGGGACACGACCCTTTCCTACTCATAACTGGTGAGTCCACACATGGAATGTGTTCTGGGCCCCCAGTACAAGAAAGACATGGATATAGTGGGGACAGTACAGTGAAGAGTCACAAAGCTGATGAAGGGACTGGAGCATCTCTCCTATGAGCAAGGGCTGAAAGAGTTGGGACCATTCAGCCTGGAGAAGTGAAGGTTTGGTGCTGGTGGGATGGATCTTATAAGTGTGTATAAAACAGAAGAAAAAGACGGAGCCATGCTCTCTTCAGTGATTCCCAGTGACAGGACAAGAGGTGATCTGCACAAACTGAAAAACAAGTGGTTCATTCCATCCAAAGCATAGCCCCATACAAGCCACTAGAAAATTAACTCTATCTTGGCCAACACCAGCACACCCTTGGAGTATGTGGAGTTTCCCTTTCTGGTGATAGTCAAAAGCCATCTGGACATGTTCCAGGGCAAATAGGTCTAGATGGTCCTTCTTGAGCAAAGGGGTTGGACCAGATGGCCTCCAGAGCTTCCTTCCAACCTCAGCCATTCTGTTATATTCACTATCAGCAGGGGAAAACAGTGTGTGAGGTATGGGTCCTCCTTTCTCATTGACCGACACTGGGTGAATAATGTAGCGGCAATCCTATAGAAAAGCTTGAGGCTCCTGTTATAGACGTAAGTCACTGCTCAATGTCCTCCACCGTTTCTTCGAATTGTGTCATACTTACCGTGAGTAAAGTCTAACTCAATTCTCAAAGTCTTCTTTTTCAATGTAAGTAGGTAGGAAAACACAGTTTTCATACCCACTGCATCAGTCTGATGCATGACTTAGGATGGAGCCCTGAGAGGATGCTTTAATTTCACTGAATGGCTAGAATAAAATCCTGCTATTTGAATTGCAACAAAAAAAAAAAAAAGAAATCCTGGGTACAAATTGATGGATATTTGTAGGACTTCTTCAGAGAAAACAAAACCAGGATGTGAATACCCTTGACATCCCTCAGCTCTGTGCAGTCCCACACTGAAATGAATTCTCACCTCAGCATGTCTTAGACACATGAAGTTATTTTGAATTTTGACATTAGCCTCAGCTCTGGGAATAGACAGAGAAATCAGATTCCATTTTCCTTTCTCCCTCAGCCACATCTGTGGGGAAGATGCATTTCTTTTGAAAAGAGATGATCCTATTTCCTCCACTTGATACATCTCCACATAATCATACTAGTGCAATGTATTCAGGTTGGGTACTCAGGGGACTTTTGAGTCTCTGTAGTCATGCAGCTGTAGTGGGTCCCAAACAAAAAAGAAGCAAAATGGGGACTTGCAGAGGCTGGGCTGTTGCAATGATCAGATGAAGGAAGAGATGGGAAAGTAAAGGAACTTGTGCTATTTAGTCTGGCAAGTGTATGGAGAAACGATGTGATTGTTGGGTGTGAATATGCCTGGGAAGTAACGAACAAGAAGAGAAGAATTCAAGAGTGTGGTCATGAGGAAAAATGGTTACAAACTAAACATTGATAATGGACCTGAGGAAAAATGGTTATAAAGTAAACATTGAGAATTATAGTCTGGGAACAGAATAATGAGATTCTGCATTTCCTAAAGGGGCCCTAGATGCAAGAAATCAAGTAGTTCTGAAGGATGTAAAGATAGGGAGATACAGTGAACAGGTAGGTGAAATGTTGCATATAAAGGGGTAATGTACATAAGGAGAATTTTAACTTTTTCCATTTCTGCTTGATTTAGGGATTAAATAACAAGCACACTCATTCAGTGAATATCCGCTGAGTTGTGAAATTGTCCACACACCTCCCTGCTCTCAGATGGGTAGCTGCAGCCAACTTAAACATGAACGATTACTTCGGTGTATATTTTGAAAATGATAAAAATTGTTACTTTTGTCTAGAATTCAGATGCTGAAGCTTTACCTAAAGCTGGACTTTAATCTTTAAAACTTTAAATGTTTCATCTCTGTAAGAAGACTTCCTTTAAACTGGTGCCAAGGTGTTCCTTATTGAACAACTGATTTTTTGTTATTTTGTATACAGTAATTTTTTAATAGATAACAGATGCAACTTTGATAGATTAATTGTACACTCAGACATAGGTATAAAGTTTAGGAGCCATCTTGAACTCATGTTTAAATCTGGAGGTTTTTTTACAAATGGGTTTGGCTGCAGAAGAGATTGGATTTTTTTACTTAGTAAGCAGACATAAGATTGACATACAAGTTCCACAGGGAAAGGCAGTAGTCTTGTTCTGAAATAATTTAAAATATGGAAACTCGAAAGCTAGTGTTAAATGCCTCAGCTCAAACTTCTCAACATTTTTGTTTCTGATCCTAATTAATTTTTTGTAGCTTTCTCTGAGAGTATCTGGGAAATCTTTATCACTGTAATGAGACCTCTATAGGTGCTGAATCACTGATGTAACTTGTAAAAAATTATTCTGCATCTCTACATGCATAGACCTATAATAGAACAACAAAGAAAGTGTGAAAAATGACTGAGTAGGAGAAGAGTCAAAAAAGGTAAATACAAAGATGGTGTCCACTCATCTTAATAAAAATGGCAGCCATACTGAGGTCATACTCTTCGGTGAGCAGTTTGAAACACAGGAGTCTTAAGCCACAAAGCAGAAAAAAAAAAAGAACCTCAAAGGGCCTTAATAAAGATGAGAATGATTGGTTTTGGCAGACAACATAATCAGGAAAAACATGCCAGTAAGTTTTGTGCTTGTCAGGAAAAGCTTTATGTAAAAAAATAATGAATCATAATTACAGAATAAATTGCTATAATATAGATGTCAAGGAGAAAGAGGCACAAGTTAGGTAAGAGGAAGAAGGCAGCAGGGGAGTAAATATTGCTTAACTAATTTATTACCTCATTTCTAAAGTACTAATTCACTGGCAAAAGTCAGGCAAAATGAAACTGTCTTGATATGCAAAGAATTCCACTAGGCAAGTTGAGTGTTTTATTCAAATTGTTCATAAAACTCAGTACAAGCAAGCATGCAACTTTATGTAAGGGATGATGCTGATTGACAGTCCTTCTACATGTCTTACATATGTAGCATATAAACCTTGCATATGTAAAAGAAGGGTGAAAAGTTTATATAGTTTTTTCAGTAGTTTTTTTAATATACAATATAATATACATAATTATGCATTAATATTAATATTAACAATACATGAAAGTGACTCAGAAAATTAATAGCATTTATATCTGTCTTATAATTTTAAATTTATGTGGATTTTTCTTGCTATTTTTTTAGGGTTTTCTTGACATCTTGAAATCAACACTGGATGTTTTCCGCTTTAGGTAAGTAAGTTCATTAATTGATTGGGCTAAATATATATATAATATTATGAAATTGTATGACCTGTGATCATTCACAGGAATATAAAACAAAATTATGTAGATGCCTTCTATTCATAAAGAGGTGGAAATTTAAGATATTTTTGAAACACTGAATTTAAAAATGAATTCAGTGGAAATCTGTGTTTAACATTTCCACTTTAAACAAAAATTTGACTCTTCTCCTGCAGTGTTCTAAACCAGACCCAAAGCCATAATGATGCATTCTTGTAACATTAAAGGCAGTAGAATTTCTTCTCTAATGCACTTCTGTGATCAATTTTTTTCCTGGTTTATGTATCAATGAATTTGTCTCTGCAAGAAACAACCTTATATTTCCCATCTTGAAATAATATTTTTATGATCATTCAGGAAGACTTCAATTTAAGAGTGTCTTTGAGTTTTGGACCAGGTGTAGTTGTGGTTTTCCAATCAGAAAATATTTCAGTGGGCCTTGGCATGACCACACTTGGACAGTCTGAATGCAAACAAAGTCCTGTTATCCAATGTTTTCTTGTGTCTGGCTTCAGATTTACAGAGGTGTGATTTGGGAATGGTAGGTTCAGGACATTTCTAGATGCTGGAAATGAAAATTGTCCTTGCAATACCTAGTAGAACATTCTGGATGAGAAAGGCTCACTCGTTGCAACAGGACCTCCTTGGATACTTTATAAAAATCTAAACAGCATATGAGCAGACTTCAGAGTTGGTTTCTACTTCTTTTGTTTGACAATAGCCTTTCAGAGAACTAATGAAAAGAAACTTTCAATTACTGTGAGAGTGCTGTTTGTTCTTTCATTATTCACTTTAAAATCATATTAATGACAGAAAAAAATATAAAAAATGGAGCCATTATCTTTCACGCATTATGAAAGTATAAGCAAGCAGGAATCATCTAACAGTTTCTCTCTACTCTACAAGAGAGTCCAAATGAGTATACAAGAGTATAATGATATGATAATCATTTTGCATGCCATCAAACTACTCAAACACTACAGGTTTAAAAGTACAATGCAAAATCAGCATCAAATCTGAAGATTAAGCCATCTTGTTTGAATAGTTTGCTGGGAAGGTGGACTGAGAAAATTAAAAATACTAGTTGGTAAGTAATGAGATTATATAATGAGATATATAAATAAAAATGTCTGTCAGATGTTCACCAGTAGGAGCCCCACAGTTTGAGAGCTTTTTATTTTGAAATCAATATGAAAAACTTTTATTTCACATAATAAAATTTTTCTGTGGCACTGAAGATATATGAGCTTAATAATCAGTGGAAATAAAAATGTGTTTTCTTGAGAGTTCTAAATATTAAATAGTAAATAAAAGCAAAAGTTATTATGTCACTCCAAAAATCTGATAATTCACCTATATTTTTAGTGCTACAGATCTGATGTTTATAGCCCATTTTCAAAAGGGCATTGCATGCCTTAGGAATATTTTATGAGAAATTAAATGGAGTAGAAATTGAACTCTGTAAAATGAATAATAATATGTATAAGATCAAGGAATGATGTCATCTCATAGCACAAAATCTAGGTGTATCAAATGAATTATCCAGATATTGAACTTAAAAAGAAAAGGTACAATGGCCTTTCCCACAGCAGGTAGGTAAAATTGCATTTGAAAATTGAATTACTTTTGAAAAATTATTCAAGTCATTTAAGTGTGAACTTTTTGGGGTTTTTTTAATCAAAGGTAGACCAGTTAACTGTGTGTATTTGGTGATTTATTTCACTCCTCTGACAAGAAAGTAAGCCTATATACGTGCCTGAAATTAATAAGGTGACTCTTGGTACCCATTATCTATTTTTGAAGCTCCCTGAGCTGCCATTTGGTAGACAAGTGTATTGAAAAACAAAAAAAAATCTAAATCTGCCCAGATATTGCATTGTTTTTCCAAGTTTCTACTTCAGCACACTCCCAGACACAAGATAATAAGTTACCCACTCTTTCTATTGACATAAGCCAGCTTGTCCTTATTTTCTTTTCTTTAGGTTACAGGGAACAGAAAATCACATCTTTGACCAGGTGTTTTCTTGCAAGAAGTTTGGAAAATTTTGAGACATTAATTTTTAACATCCAGTTTCTCAGGCTTTACACTGAATGCTTGTTGATAGAGACTTTGGGGTTACTAATCATTTATGCTTAAACAATATGCTGCAAGCTTTCCCAGTACCAGATCAGCAATTCTGAAAAGGAATACCTCTTCTCTGACACTGTTGATTCTATTACACTGCACAAACTAAAGCTGAGAGAGCTTTATCTTGAAATATCCAGAGATCTTGCTTTCCCTCTGCAATTCAGCTGGAGCTGAGAACTGAACAGCATTTCCTTTGAAAATCTGAAGCAAGAATATATGAAAGAATACCTTCATTATCAGGTAATAAGTTAATTGCTAATTACTAGACAGCTTGCTGTGGTCCTGCCCCATATGATAATGCATATTGGTTCCTTTATAGTTGATTCCTTAACTGTATTGGTCTTAACAAGTGTAACTCTCTTGGATTTTCTTTAAATGTATTGTCCATAAAATATAAGACACATTTTCAGGTTGCTGACAATATAGGGTGTGCACATTAAGGACAAATTCTTATTGCATGTGGGACTGCAAAAAACAATGCAAATCAATATTGCAGTAGAGAGTGTTAGTGTCATCTGTAGTAGAGAACTGTGTTCATCTATTTCTCAGTATTTTCATTTGTTTTATTTAGTTTTTACTGTGTTTATATAGTTTAAACTAGTTTTTGGATGTCCTTAAGGGAAGAGAAAAACATCGACTTTCTAGCATTAGTTACAGAATATTTGGAAATTTGAAAATTATTCTATTAGGACAGAAATCAATGGCAAATGTATTGAAAATCAAAATCTGTAATCCTTAAGTACTCAAGCAAGCAAGTCCTCTTTATTTATCTTTACATTTGTCTTGGATGCACATGTATAGTATTTTTTCCTTACAATTCCTCATCTGTAGAATTGAACTCATCTATTTCTTTGCTGAATTTTATACTACAGTTATGGAATGGGGTGGTTACAACATAAAAATTTCTGATTTCAGAGACACGCCCTTACTACAAATCTAACATGTTGTGACTTACTAAAATTAACATTTGTTGAATATTAGCATCCAAAACTTTAGATTAATCCGATACAACACATTTAACTCTCATATTGAATCACAAAGAATAATCAGAAAAAATGCACGATGTCTGTAAGAATAAGGCATGATGCTGTTTGTCCTCTGAATGCCTGATTTTACTGCCTGAACAGGATTTATGGCTCAGTACAACAATTGAAGCAAAGAGATTAAAAGTTTGATATATTAGGTAACTTCTTTGCCTGCTCTAGTGAAAAATATCTCTATCCTAGATTTACAGGTATGTGTCTGTTTATTTCAATTAATCAAATAATTGGAGATTAACTGAAAACACAGATTGCCACCCTGATCATATAATCTAAAATTAATTACTTAATACAAGTACTATTTCACTGTTATACCAAGATTCTTTCTTTATATAGCGAATTTTTCACCAATATATGCTTTTCTGGGATACTAAAGCTTGCTGTTTATCTGCACAGTTTTTTGATTTCAGGTCAATAACTTCAAATTGTAGCAAACAATCCACTGAACACAAAACCCAGTGCAGTGATCTGTGACATCTGTCAGAATCATTAGACCTCACCTAGTTTTTATAATAGTTTCTTAACTGTGGAGGTGTAAAACTGGTGTGCAACTCTCTGTAAAACTGATTCAGTACCTGGAAGAATGATGGGGAAGGTCATGCTGAGAGCTACTGAAAGACTTTTAAAGGACAGTGAAATCATGAGACAGTCAATGTGAGTTCACAAAGGGAAAGTCCTATTTAACTAACCTCTTTAGTAAGGTCACATCTCTGATGGGTCCTGGATGTAGTTTTTTCTGGGTTTTAATAAGGTTTTTGGTATTGTCCTTCACATCATATTTTGGGACAAATTGTCCAGCTTTGAGATGAGCAAGTTGAAATTCAAAAGGAATTTCTTCATGGAACAATTGTTAAACATTGAAGTAGACTTCCCAGGGAGGTGGCAGAGTCACCATCACTGTAGATGTTCAAGAAATTACTGGATGCGGAACTTAGTACCATGATCTAGTTGACAAGGTGGTGATACATCAAAGATTAGACTCAGTGATATCAGAGGTCTTTTTCAACCTAAATAATTCTATGATTCTGTGAAGAACTGGCTGAAGGACAGAGCTCCAGGGTTATAGTAAATGGTACAACCTCTGGTTGATGGCCAGTCACCAGTGGCATTCACCAAGGATGAATTCTAGGGCCAGTTCTATTTAAAATATTTATCAGTGATCTGGATGTTGGTGTTGAATGCACCATTGCCTAGTTTGCTGATGATACCAAACTGGGAGGTGCTTTTGTCTCTGGAGTGACAAGAGGCCTTGTAGAGGGATCTGTGTGTCTTGAAGCACTTGGCAATCATCAACAACATAAAACTGAAAATGACCAGCTGCAGAGTTTTTTACCTGGGTCAGATTAACAGTGGGAACAGACCTAAACTGGAAGAGCAGCCCTGCAGAAGGGGTTCTGGCTGGCAGGAGGCTCAAAACAAGTCAGTGTGACTGGGAAGCCCAGAGAGAAAACTCATCCTGGATTGCCTCAAACACAGCTTCATCAGCTGTGGAAAAGGTGTGATTATTCTTCTCTATTTAGAAATGGTGTGGCCTCACATTGAGTCCTATGTGTGGATCTGGGCTCTACCAGTTAAAACAGTTGTGGAGATACCTGAATGCATCCAGAGAAAGGTGGCAAAGCTGAAGTGGGCGAAAGGCATATGCTATAAGGAGTGGCTGAGAACACTGGACTTGTTTAGTGTGGAAGAAAAGGAGGCTGAGGGGCAAAGTCACTGCTCCCTGCTTCTTCACAAGGAGAAGCAGAGAGGCAAGTAATGATTTCTTGCCCCTGGTCCCAGTGCCAGGACATGTGGGAATGGCTCAAAGATGTATCCATCAGGGAAATTTGGGCTTGACATGAAGAATCTGTTATTTAGCACTGGTGATCAAACTCAGGAACAGGCTTCCTGGCGAGGTGTTCAATGCTTCAAGCCTGTCAGTCTTAAAGAGGCATTTGGACAACAAACTTAAGCCGTGCTTTAACTTTTGGTCAGCCCAGAATTGGTCAGGCGGTTGGAGTCAAAGGCCATTGTAGGTCCCTTTCAAGTCAATTCTTCTGTTCTAAATTCTTCTTCTATCTTGGATATGAAATAAATGTATATAAATGAGAATATTTTGTTAATTAATAATAAAGAGTGATGAATAAAATGGCATATGTGCTGCACTGTTCAAGTGCCAAGAGAAACAAATAGGTGGCCTGCTAGAAGCAGTACCAGCACAAGCAAATAATTTATCACAACCATCAAGTACATTGAGAAGTTTAATATAGGTCTTGATCATGCAACTTTTGTGAAGTATTTCATGGCTGTTTTTTAAACTAAAGATTCCCATGTACAATAAAATTGAACCTTCTTGTAGGTAGTGAAAGTGAGAGCTCTTCTTCCTAATTGAAAACTACATGTAGTTTATTTGGTTTTGCCTTATAACTTGTGGTTGCCGAGCCACAAGTCCCTGGAATGAGTCCCACTGCAAAAATCAGCAGCTAAATATAATTATTTACCTCTTTTTTATGGTTATTTGTTTTTTCTTGGATATTCACTTGTTACTAAATTGGTGTAATATCTTGTGAGCTTTTAGCAGTAGTTTGTGGTTTACAATATTGTCCTAAGAAGTGAACTTTAGATTTAAAATATAAGTGAGAAGTTTCATTTACTTGCTCTTTACTTGTGGCCCATTTTCTTCGGTTACTTTGACAATTTGTAAGCATTGCACAGTGTGTAATATTATCTGGACCAAGTGTAAAAGCCTCATCTTTTTCCTATAGTGTCATGTAGAGAATATTTAAATCTTAATCACATGTTAAAGATGATGGGAAATTTTTATCATCAGGAGAAACCATTGTTTATAAGTGAAAAATATTCTTTGGAATTCTTTTAAGCAGCACAATTTGCTATTTGTGCAGAACTTTGGTAAAAAAGAGCAAACAGAAAGAATTTAATTCGCTGTCTTGCCTAAACTCCTATTTTCCTACATGTTGGCACCTAAAACGGTGGTAAAAGAAGATAAAGAAAAGTACACAATAGTTGCATGTGTTCTGGTATTGAACAGGAATTTAGAATGAAATCAAGACCCTCCAAAAATTTTGGCACAATTGAGAAGTGAATTATTACCCTTAGGATGTTGAAAGTATAGAATCACGTCTACAGGTCAGGCCAGAAAGAAAAATAATTTTAAGCTTGTTTCTTCTCTTCTGTATGACTGTCCTAACAATCAAATTAAAAGATCAGTTTACTTGCATTGATAAATGCACATGTGAAATTAGTCAGATTTCAGCTAGAGGGACTTAATTCTGTTATGTTTTCCTATCTGAAATTGATTAGTAAGAACTACTGACTAGTCAATTTTACTCAGTTTTTGTAGTTCAATTTCACTCAGAACTATTAAGTTTTTAACTATGTATTAAAACTAGTAGTATTAAATGTAAACAATATCTTCTCCCTCCTCTTCCCTCTCCCCCCCCAAAAAAAGAATTATTTGAGGTTAGCCATTGCATTTCTCTCTTGACTGAATTTGGTATGTGGATCTGAGAAAATTGCTATGTGCTAGTTTATCTTGTGTGGTGACAGATGAAACTGAATTCACATAGAACTAAGAGTAGGAGAGATTTGGTTTGGCTTTATGTTCTCCCATTGTGGATGTTTCTGTAGGTTCAGACCAGCAATCAGCTGTTGCTATTATGGTTTTTCAGTATTTGGAGTCACTTAAATGTGTCTTAACATATCACATACACTCTTGGAAGTACTGTTGTGACTTGCCCATAATAGTAATTCCAAAACATATTTAAATATGACTACTTCTGTTATCTCCATACAGCACAGCATCTCTAAAGAACTGGTTTATGGCACTGTAGTGGTCTGCCCTGCAGACAGGGGTGGAAGCCTTAACTTTAAACCATGGGTCAGCTCTCAGTCAGGGTGTGCTGGGACCCACCCCCAGTTACCTCATTTGGTTTATGGAAATCATTTCCAGAAAGTTCTCATTTCTCGTTGTTGTTATTGGTTGTATTTTGCTGCAGTATTTTCCATATTCCTAATTGCCTTCCCCCATTGGCTTATCCCTACTTTCTCCACCCTAAACCCCTCCCCCATGTTCATGCTTAAGAATGCTCTTACCCTGGACCTTCCCGCTCTTTTTCAGTCCGTTCCCTTGTACTGTGCACAGCTTATGGTTTGTTATTTTCCCGTTATTAAAAAGTTCTGTTTCTGGACGACCGAATCAGAGTGTCTCTCTCACAAAACCGCCAAGGGTGGGTGACCTGAGACGAAGTGTCAGTTATCTCATCCGGGCTAGAATCGGACACTTCATGGCACCATTAAGGCTCACCTATTTCTAAGGCCTGGTGATAAATTTGAGAACTAGTTTGAGAAATTTGGCTTTTCTGCCAAGATTTGAAAAGTGTATTTAGCTTTGGCAGGAGCTTATAGCATTAGAGTTGCAAAACAGACTGTTTCTTGTGACGATTGTGTAACTAATTGATTCTCCTGGTGATGAAATAGCTGTAGACAGTGTTATCTTCAGAATTTCAACATAGAGGTGCTGGGAACATGAACTAAGCACCTGATACTGAAATGAATTAGCGAGGGATTTTTTTCTTTCCAGAGTGGACAGTTCATATAGCATTTTTGGATAATTCTTGTGAAAAAAATGGGAATTTCACTTGTCAGAATGTGGACTTTTGTTTTGTTTTATTTTAGGGTAAAACTTCACAGTAGTGTAGATGTTCTAGTACAAGAGTTAATGCATCTCTTGGGACTGAAATACAAATTATATTTGGAGGTTGAAGACGTTCCTGGACTCTGTGAGACCACAAAAGTATTTTAACATTTACTCCATCCAAGTAATGTTTAGAGATCCAGACTATGAAGTGGATAGAGAAGAAATGTTTTTGCTTGTTTTTCTTACTTGTATAATCATTCATAATAATATTTTAAAAGCAAAGGACAACACAATTAGATGTGGTCTATATTGGTTATTTATGAAGGAGTTAAAGACTTTGGGAGAAAGAGCTTGCTTTTCTATATCATAGCTGGCAAGATGAGGGACGAAATTTGTTACCAAATGACAGTATTAGGTGGTTATAATGCAGGAATGAAGAAATTGAATAAGAATCCACATCCTCGTTAATACAGCCTGGTTCTAAAAAGGTAGAGAAAATTGTGTTATGCTGTGGCTTTCTGATGCTTCTGTGAAACTTTGAGGCATATTCTTTAATGAAAGGTTCCTTTTGGAATTGTTGGTTTGAATAACTTTTGTTTGAGACTGCTACTACTTTAAGATTTGTATTGTTTTCCACTAAGTATTTATTCCTTCTTCCAACTTTTAGTCCTTGGATTTCAGAAGCCAATATTAGAATTTATATTAGAAATTGTCTAGTAAAATGCATCATTTTATGTTTCATGGGAGAAGGTTGGCTGTCTCATTCATGTTCTTTCCTAGTGCTGTTTAATACAAGTCCTTGATTTTCTTCTAATTGACCATAATTGAAGTGAAAGAAGCACTTTGAATTTTACATTAGGATAAAGTGGGCTTTAGTGCCAAATCTCTCAATTATCATAGGGTCAAAACTCAGCTCTAAGTCTGTATCTAAGTTCTAGTTGAAAAGATGACTGATATTTTATGTCTGAAGTAGTTATATCCAGTTGATGCAAAAGCAAAAACCAGTGAGACTCTAGCAATCCATACCATCAGGGCACCATGCTGCTTATTCATTACTGCACTTACTCCAGAGCTCTCCCAACTGAAAGCATGTTGGTTTCTTTTTCAGTTACAGGGTGTAGGCATCCTACTGGACTGTGAGAGACTCAACTGTTATCCAAAATTAGGAAATTAATCCATCATAGAAAATCTATAAAATTGAAAGTCTTAATTGTGTTGTTTTGTATAGTCTATGATCAACTAACTTTCTGAGCTTGTTCATAATTATGAGTTAGTTGAGAAAAAAACTTTTACAATTGAAATTTGATGTGTAGTCCATGGTAAATACTGCTTCCAAAGCTGGTATTGATTTGCACTCAGCCTTGTTCTTATTTTGCTGGATTTGTGTAATAGTATTAATATGAGAAATATTACCCTAACAGTAGCATTGGAGGTGCAGAACTGATTGTTGGTGAGCTGTAAAAATTTCTTAATCTCAGCGTTCACTTGAATGCCCTACCAAGAGCACACACAAATGAAATGGGTAAGAGCAGAACCCAAAAAAAAAAAAAAAAAAACCACTAATATTTTATTTCCACTTAATCCACTTATTCCTAGGAGTTCTTAATTATGCCAAAGAAAGTGATCTATCCTTCCATCTGAATTCAATTAATTCAACAATTAATCAGGAATGCTGTATCTTAATGAGGCTCACCCACACTGTGGCTTTCCACTTACTGCAGTTCTCATGTTAAACTCAGTAATTAGCACAACAATACGGGTTCATGTTTGTTTTTTTGCAAGATGTTCCCTCAAGGACCTCCTCGTAAATGAGCTCTATGGTCCAAGGATTTTCTGCAGTGTAAATACACTAAGAAAGTCAGGAGGAGTAGAATGTTGCCCACAGATATGGTTTCTGCATCATGAACAGGATGGAATGAGAAAATTATAAACATAATGCCTCCTTTGGAGCAGTGTGAAGGGATAAGCAAAATATATTTGAAACTTAAGGTCATGTTGTGGTGGATTGACCCTAGCTGGATGCCAGGAACCCACCAAAGCCACTTCCCACCCACAGCTGGACAGGGGAGAGAAAATATAATGAAAGGTTCATGCTTTGAGATATGGACAGGGAGAGGTAATTCACTGATTATCAGCATGGGAAAAACACAGCTAATTTGGGGAAATAATTGCATTTATTACTGATCAAAATCAGAGCAGATAATGAGAAATAGATCTTAAAAACACCTTCCTGCCACCTCTTCTTCCTTCCCAGGCTTTCTCCTCACCGCAGTGGCACAGGGAGACGGGGAATGGGGAATATGGCCAG
Organism: Certhia americana; assembly: GCA_018697195.1. Lineage (NCBI taxonomy): Eukaryota > Metazoa > Chordata > Aves > Passeriformes > Certhiidae > Certhia > Certhia americana. The sequence continues at coordinate 58,038,348 of CM031858.1, read as the reverse complement.
TTCATCGCAGTTCCTGCTGCTGGTCAGGGATAGGAGTCCTTCCCCTGCTCCAGTGTAGGATTCATGGTAAGAAAGCCCTCCATGAATTTCTGCAAACGAGTCCTTCCCGCAAGCTATGAACTTCATTAACTGCTCCAGTGTGCATCCCTTTCCATGGGATGCAGTCCTTCAGGCACAATTTGCTCCAGCATGAGGCCTCCACAAGGTCACAGAGCCTACCAGGAAACCTGCTCTAGTGTGAGTTCTTCTCTTCACAGATCTGCAGGTCCCTGCCAGCAGCCTGTTCCAGCACAGGTCTCCCACAGGTTCACAGCCTTGTCTCAGGCATCCACCTGCTCCAGTGAGAGTTCCTCCATGAGCTGTATATTGACCTCTGCATCCCTGTGGTACTCCATGGGCCACAGAGGGACAGCTGCTTCTCAATGGTCTTCACCACAGGCTGCAGAGGAATCTCAGCTCCCATGCCCTAGAGCAACTCCATCCCCTCCTTCTCCACTGACTTTGGTGTCTGCAGAGGTTTCATCTCATGTATTCTCACTCTGCTCTTCTCTGGCTGGAATTTTATCTGCACAAAATTTTTTTCCTTCTTAAATAAGTTATCACAGAGGTGTTGTTATCATTTCTGGTTGACTGAGCCTTGGCCAGCAGTGGGCTTCTCTTAGAGCCAGATGACATTGACTTTCAGACACGGGGGAAGCTTCTAGCAGCTTCTCACAAAAGCCATTACTGTAACCTCCCCACTATGAGGACCTGGCCACACAAACCCAATACAAATGTTAATGCAAATAAATGAATGTAAAGAACTGATGGCAGCTGCTAAATTCTATCGAAGTGTTACTGCATCTGAACATCTAAAGCTTCTACATTTTTACAAGTAGAAGAAAATAGCACTGCCAATGCATTTGGAGAAAGTCAGTGCACCATGAGAAGAAATGAAATGCAAGGTTTCTTGCTTGTGAGGTAGCAGTATTCAGCACCATGATAGTACTGGGTCCAGAATACAGTTCAGTTGACATGGCTGGAGGGCCCTTGACCTTTTGGTAAAATTGAGTGTTTACAGGAGGCATGAAACTGATGTGGAGAACAAAGAACTGAGCTTCCTCATGGCATGAAAAAAAAAAAGAAATTTAAATGAAGCAAAGGTATTCCTGTTTACTTCTTCACTCCTAGAGACCTGTTCAATACAATTAAACCCCATAGTGAACTACAGGGTACTGAGTGTCTGATTTGCTGTGCTCTCCTTTGGGAGGTCAGAAAAAGAAAATCTTCCTTCTTACTATCACTAATATTAATCACATAGGAGAAAATGTCAGACTTTAGGCATAGGCAACTGGCTTGGAAAGAGAAACTCCAGGTTTCATAAATTCAGGTGTTATGGTCTTTGGACCTCACTTTTCTGCCAGTGGTTGATACAAAGAGCAGAAAGGCAGTATGTCATTCCATCTGGGTACCCCAGTTTTATACAGCTGGAAGAAAACTCAAACAACCAAGTATGAATTAAAAGAGTTGTCTGATGTGGTACAGGAGAGCCTTGATCTTGGTCTTTTTCCTTTCCCCTTGCAATGACAAATTCATGTAGTAGTGTCTTGTGAACAGCAGCAACATCTTGACCTTTACTGAGCTACCTCTGATTATTCATCTGCCCAGAGCCCTGATGTAGGTGCTGGTTATGGTCACCCTAAAGCGGCCCAAGATATCACTTGTGGTCCTTGAACTGTCTTGTTTTTCCTTCAGACAGAAAAGTAATGATAGATACCCAGCAGAGCACTACTTCGGGGGAGTAGGAAATAGAGCAGAGTGAGATGTTTTGAGGAGGTTTTCTGTTGTGTTATGCTGGTTTTGTACTATCCCTCATAGTGACTGAGAACGGGGCCTGAGTGCTTTGGTTAAGCTGCATGGTAAAAATTTAACACAAATATTAGCAGCAGAATATATGGAGCAACAACTTAGGTGCTTATGAATGTTACCTCAAGAAACCAACCGACACAATTGATTAAAACAGACACTAAAAATTGCAAATTATAAACGCCAGCTATCTTTTTCTGTCCAAAGACAGATTTTACCCGAAGACAAAAGAAATAGGCTTAGCTTCACAGACAAATAAAGGCAAAGCTGATTTACTTCTTCCGGCTTTGCTGAATTGAGAGGAGCTCTAATTTCTGTATGTCAAGCCTTGTAACTATGCACATAATTACTGCAGAAGTGGAATAACCTCATTTCTGATCCACTTATGCAAATGTATACAAATTGTATAACCACACAAGTGTTTTTACTTCAAAAACAAAAGAAGACACTATGTCTGATTATGATACAATGGGACTTATTTATACATGTTAATGTCCAGACACCATCAAAACACTGGGACTGTTACCAAATTACCTTAAATTCCTGGAGGAAATCAGTATAAAGATTATTTGAATAGTTCTTCTGTATTGTAGAATATACATTAATAATGCTTCAGGATCATTAAAAAGCATTAAAAAGAAGCATTAAAAAGTGGTGTGGGATTCAAGTAGGAAAAGGATCATAAGATAAGCTATCTACCTTGTAATAAAAGGCACAAGATAAAGATTGTGTTTTTAAAAAATCAGGGTAAGATCATAGAACTGATGATTTCTAGAGGTCTAAGTGTTTTGCTACTCATATGCAATGTATGGATAACTAGAGTCTTGATGAGTAAAAAGGAATCTCTTGTGATTATATGACTATGTAACATTAAAGAGAAAATTAAAAAGAACTAAAATCTATTTTCTTTTGAAGGTGATTTACCAAGCCACTAAAGAGACTGAATTTGAGAGATTTTTGCACTTGTAAGCAAAATTGATGTTATTATTAGCTTTCATTTTAATATTCACAATTTTACCGTCAATATATTTTATACTTAACTCTTAGATATGCATATAAAATCACTAGCTTCCTAACTCTTCCTGATGATGTGTTCCTGGACTGTGGAAAATACAGGCAGAGGAGGCTTCTTCTTAAGGAAACCTAATAAACTGAATTCTGACATAAGGTGTGAGAGAGCTGATGGACTCAGAGACAACAGTTTTTTAGGTCATAGTTACTAAAATATTCAGTATCTGAGCTGAAACAGTAGAGCTGCAATTCTTGTTTACTAGCATGCAATCTAGCCTTAAATAGTTTCCCAGCTTATTAGGGAAAATACTTAACAATAAATTAGACTACGATGGTTCTGGTATTGCAAGTTATATTTGAAATAATAAGAAACCCAGACTTTTCAAGTTGGCACAAGAATAGCAAGCAAGAAAATAAATCTTAAGGAGGGACGTTCTTCCCACAATAACATTCCTACCAAAATCCCATAAATGTAGAATATATTGTACTCATCCAACAAATAAATATTTCTTCCTCTGGGAGGAAATGAAATGGTTTCTTTTAAAATGCAAAAAGCACGCTAAAGACTTTCAAGCTTTTAATTCTCTTTTCCCATTAACATCCCAGGAAAGTCAAAGATGCAGTAATAGAAGCCACATAGAGCTACTGTCAACCTCCTATTTGCACTTAAGCAATCTCCCAATGGCCATGTGAGTGTTTTGACAATGATATAAACTATCTGTCCCAAATTTCTCCCTACCTAAAATGGAACATAGGCACTATGATAAGTTTTCTTCAGGCATTATGACAAATTTTCTTCAACAGTCAAAACTCATGGTCTGTTTAATCTCATTCCTTGTGACTACCTTTTTTTTTTTTTTTTTTTTTCTGTTTCTGAAACAATTATCTTTCTTTTCCACCTCCTCTCCCTCATTCTATATTTGGAATGAGCTCCCAGCTCTTTTGACAGCATGGCAAACTTAGTGTACAATACTTGCTTTAAACAGTTTTTCTAAAAACTGTACCTATCATACCAGTGAGTTGAGAGCTCAAAAGAAGGCACTGGAGTAGATGGTGCAAATTCACGGGCTGTTGATCCATGCCCCTCTGGTAAAAAAATGCCAAGATGGTTACAAGCATCAGTGGACCATGGGAAGACCTGTGATAAGTAGAAGACTTAACATTTATCTTTATTGTGTTTGGAGGTAGGGTTGCTTCTGATTTTGATAGATGTGATGACACAGTTGTAGTCTGAACCCTTTATTTATTGTTACATAGCATGAGAGAAAAACAGAGTAGATAAGACAATAGACAGTGGACTACTACAATTCATAATTCAGTTCCAGCATGTTACTAGTGATAGCAGTTTGAGTGTTTGATAATTTTGCTCAACAAATACGTTCCCATGTCTTATTTTAATTTGTATAATATGCTAATTAATTTATCTAACTTTTGAAAGAGCAAGAAGATTTTTTTCTTTCTCAGGTTTTGCAAACTCTTGACAAATTGAATGGTACACTAGCCAAGGGGCATTTTTTGATATTGTCAGAGAAAACATCATTTTCAATATCAATATGTTTCATTTATATACAGAAATTTAATGTTTGCCTATATTAATCAGGTGGGATTTTTTTGAGCAATATATGCCATCTATAAATACAAAACAGGTTTTTTACATTACTTAGAAAAAATATATTGATTTTGCTTGCCTCTCAGTTTCCCATTGGAGATTTTTTGATGGGTCCTATTCAAAGCCAAGAAAAAGAAAAAGGAAGAAAGAAAAGGAAAGAGGAAAAGTAAAAGAAGAGAAGAGAAGAGAAGAGAAGAGAAGAGAAGAGAAGAGAAGAG
>CM031858.1:58014794-58032294 GCA_018697195.1 Certhia americana | reverse complement strand
CATTCCCATGTACTTTTTGAATAGAATGGGGATTACAGTACTCTAGTTGCACAGTAACTAAACCATCATTTAAAATTCTTTCCGTATGGACATGTATTACCTAAGCACCCATATGTTTCCACACAGGTAGTTGGATAGTTCAGAAAATATAATCTGAACCTTTTTTATCAGTACTTGACTTGAAAAGTAGAGACTTGTTTGTCAATAGTATTTTCCTACGTGCTGTGTATTTGTGTGTAGAGAACAACTCCTGGCATAGAGAAGCAGCAATCATTTAAATAAACATTAGAGACAACTAGGTTATTGTCTATTTGCTGCGAGAATTAATGTGCATCATAGGTATTATTATACCTCTTGTTTTGTGTAGAGACAGAATTTTCTCTTTAACCTGACAATAATAAAATGGCTTAGCATTTAAAGCACCATCTAATCTGTCAGACAAAGTGTACTAACATTACTGTCACTGGCAGAATCTCTCCTTATGTACTGTATGTGGATTATTTGGAATACTGTGTATGTTCTAATACTTAGGTTGGGAGANTGGATTATTTGGAATACTGTGTATGTTCTAATACTTAGGTTGGGAGATTGGATTGGTGGATTTTGTTACTGCTGCTGTCCTAGAGTGCTGGCAATGTGAAATTAATTGCAAAAATATATTTGAATCTTAAATTTTGTTCTTGATTATCTTATGTGTTGGGTATTTCAGTGAATTTTATTTGAGTCATAGTTATTATTTTGGTATTTTATATTGTCTTAAAACACTTGATCACTCAGAGGAATTCAGAAAACCCCTGTCCATAAGTGTACTGTGACAATGGTTTATAATTACTATCCCCAGTTATAGAATGTCATCTGACCTGTGAGAAACACAAACCAGGTTATAAGCCAGTGGGGAGGGGCACTAACTTCTTGTATTTGCAATCTCGTGTCATGTCATGCATCACATGGAGGAGCAAAATAAAAGGCCGTCACATTTTCCAAGCTAAAACACTAGGACATATGGTTGTTGAAAGTTTCCAATTATTTTTTAAATCTTGGCTATTCTTGGAACTTGAGTGTACTTCAGACTTCTGGAACATAACCTAAAGGCAGTTAATATGTATTATTACTTTTTCTCCATACTTCAAAAGAAATGGGTTGGCATTTGCAGCTTTTATACTCTTGTCATCTTTCAGTAGAAATTCATAGGCCAAAAGTCTTGGTTTATGTTCTTGCTGGCAAGAAATCTAGATACACCTCAACGTCTGTTTAATACAGCCTCTTCATCTGAAATACAAGCATATGGATAGACAAAAATATCTGGCAGGGAGTTTGGAGGGTTGTGTTGGTTTTTTTCTTCATATATTAAATGACGTTTGACCACAATGCTGCATTTCAGCTAGATGTCCTGAAGAGGTGCTTAAAGAAAAAAAAAAGACATTTCTCATGTCACTTTATATTTAGTACACAACTATAGCACAAGATTGCACATCTTATTTGCAGGTTTGCTTGAGTATTAAGCAATATTTTGCATATATTAATACAATATTTACCTTGGTCATATACCCAACTAAATTTGTAACTTCCTAACTTGATTAATTTTAGTCCTCAGTCCAATGTTGTTATTATTGATGTTGAAATATTATTTTCTTTAGATTTAATAATTTGCAGAAGGATCTGTGAGCACATGGATTCATAAAATAAAATTATGGATCATAAAATAATTAATATTCATAATTTCAGCTATGACTCTTACCACTAAAATTTTGCAGTTAGGGTCCTTTACTATGTCATTAGACATTTTTAAAGCCTAGATTTGGTCTTTTCCCAAAGAGAAATATTTTGGAATATCATGGGTAAATCCACTTCAACTTTTTTATACTAAAATGTAATGTGAAATGATACTGTTTTCTCCATCTTATAGAAGCAATGTATGTTGTCTTAAGACCACTCAATACTGATACAGTGAAAGGGGAGCTAGAAAGTGAATTTCTACAATGAAGTGAGTCTGTCATATTTGCAACACAAGATTAAAGAAGAAAAACTTGCACAATTGAGGATATTAAATTAGATTCACCACAATAAGCCTGATGTTCCTAAATTTACAGACTAAATTCAGCAACAACCCTTTCTACAGTCTTGGGAAATAATTTTAGTGGAGTCTGAATAGCTTTCTTTTATAGAAACTTCCAGAAAAATGATCCTTTTTTTTTTTTTCCCCAAACTTATTGTTAGAATCAGAAGACCTAGGAGAACAACAGAGCTAAGAAAACTGACTTTTTAATGGCTCATTTGAATATAATATGCTGTACTTTCACCCTATGTTTTTAATTAGTTTTTTTACTATCCTTGAAGAATAATCAATATCTTGGTTAATTTTCTTACAGTCCTAATGTAGGTGATAAATTTGAGGTAATGATTAAAGAATGCTGATGTATACCAGCTTTGGATTTACTCTTGGCTATCTTTATAATATCATCCACTCATTTACTTACTACTATTTCTTTCTTTCTTCTGGGCTTAGAGCTATTTGTCCTGACTGCAGCATGACTCTTCAAGGGTAGATCTCAACTTCTCCCTTTCATGAAATAATATTCTTCAGACAAAACCAGACATAAACACATTTTTGTACACCCAACTTATCAAATACCAATATTTCAAATATTTATCTTTTTTAATATGTATTTAATGTGTGTGTCAGAACAGTAATACCTATACACAGTAACATCTTGTGGCCTAGATGGGAAAAAGTCTTTGAAAAGTCGTTTTACTTTTGTAAAGAGTTAAATAATATGTCAAATCACATATTATACTGAAATAGAAAGCATATCTATTTATATTTATGCATTTTTACCTGAATAATACCATGGAAATGATCTTTTCTCACTTCCCTTTTTTCTGCTACTAATAAGCAATTCACAGTTCTCTTGTCCATAATTTTTCCCCAAAACATTTTAATTTCAATATATCTCTAAGGAGTTTAAGGTGTTTTTTCACTTGTGTTTTTTTGAGGATTTTAAAAATCTGTTTATAAATCCAATTACTGGCAGGTACATAAATGCATGTGTAATGTCCAAATAGAAAAAGATTGTTTTAGGTGAATATAACCATTTTATAATTTATTAGTCCTACCTAATAAATTACCTGTTAGATCCTTCCTAAAATTGGAAGCCATCATTAGTAAAAGTTTACTTTATATTTTTTAATTAACATTACTATGATTTTTATGGATATTTTATAAATAATATTTGAAAGTCTTATTTTTATAATAGCAGCTAGCTGCTTAAGCATAATGCATTAAAACCAGACAGCAGCAGAATTATTTTTATTAACATACGCCTACACCTATCTTTAATTCTCTAAGTATTGGAATACTTTATATTACTTTTTGACACCAACAAGAAGAAACAGGGCATACTGTGACATGCTGTGACATGCCGTGTCTCCTGGTAAGGTTGTCATAAAAAAACCCATAACAAAAACCTAGACAAGATTAGCCATTCTGCTCTCTTACAAAACAAGATAATAAAAATGTTATTTGCAGCTGTGAAGTGGTTTGGCAATTTAATTGAGAAATGTTTAGCATTTCATTTGAGGGAGTGAAAGTCTGGGACTTTTCCCATCCTAAGAAAAATTGCCCATGGAGTGCAAGTAGAGATGAATCAGTATAACTAACTGCACTGTATGGAATTCATCAACTAGAATTTGCTCTTAACTCACTGGCAATGCTTATGACTTTGCATGAAGTGTTTGGGAAACTAGCCAAAGACAGAGGAATAATTCCCCCTCATTTATCAAGAGCATATAAAAACCCAATCCCTTACCTTACCTTACCTTATCACTGCACACAAAGCAGTGATATCCAGTTTACTGTGCATGTGTGTTTACATCTGTTAGAACTTTTTAACACTAATGGCTTGACTTAGGCTTAAGAAAAATACCTGGTATTTGGGTAAGGTAGCTTTGCTTTCAGGTTTTTTAGGGGTTTGGTTGCTTTTTATTAAAAAAAAAAGAAATTAAATAGGCCCTTGTGTGTGTGCCACAGCTTTAACCAAGAAAGATTTAAATGTTCTGTTAATTGATAAGTTTCCAGGGGTGGGTCTCAAATTCACATCATATTTTCTGTAGTGCAACCTTGCTAAGGTTGGAGTTTTGCTCATTTTTATTTTTAAAAGTCTCTTTGCTTTGGTGCCAGGGAACTGAAGTAGACTTTGAAGTCTTAGATATATTTGCAGAACAGGGACACTAGACAATAACATATTTTTTCTTTCCCACAGAGCATCTCTAAACCTTTGTAAAGAGCACTAAAGTGGTCTTTTAGTCTTTCTGCTCAGGTAGTCCTGATTTATGTCCTGAGAAGAGATCTGGCAGGCATGGAGTAGGTTTGTGAATGAGGTACCTGTGCAGGAGGGGCCTGGAGGAACAAGGACCCTCAGCTGCCCGCACAGCCTCCTTGGTTTTGACATCTGATGCCTCTGATGTAAAGCTCATGTTTCACATCCATGGTGTGATATTCTGTGTGGCCTTCCTCCTGCTTTAGGACAGCAATGGTATCAGGGTGAGGAAGAGAGCTGAGGCTGCCTTAGAGGGAAGTCCTATAGGGTTAGTTCTTGGAAAGGGGTGTGGGGCATGAATCCCAAGCCCATTGGCATCACTGGGTGTGATTTATACTGACTAAAGGGGTTTTGGAGATGAACCCTTGTGTTTCAAATTATGCATATCAAATGGTTATGTGCAAAACAGGTGCAGTAGTGTTACAAAAGCCTACTAATTGTTGCCTATTTACATAGTGTATTATGCCATATGTATTATTTACATAGTGTATTATACACATCCACATACCCACATGCATGTCCAGTGCTGCTCTTCCAAGTTTCAGTGAGACAGTGAGGAACATTGTGTGATCGGCTGCTCCACAACCTGGGGTATTCTAGAGCATGAGGAAATCTGCAGAATTGCCCATGATGCCTGTCATGCTATGGATTTTGGAAGTCAACTCTTGAAATAAAATTTGTCTCGCCCTTGAAAATCTTTTTGAGCCTCAGTGTATCAACCTGTAGAACACAGACCAAGTTCACTTATCTCCTAGGAAGCAGGGTTTATTCATCAACAGATTAATATTTTGAAGTGGTAAAATGGGTTTAGAAGTGAAGAGTATGCTATTTAAATTAATTCTATTAAATAATTGTTAACACTAAAAGTGCAGGAGTTCATAATCACAAATTTTAGGTGCTATTGCAACCTTAACTACCACATAGCAAACGCAGCCTATAAAACGAGCCTATCACTCTCTATACAAAAACTGCAAGGATTGTACACAAAAATGTGATACCAGTTAACCAAAAGAGATGTAGAGAAACCCCAGTTAAAAAATTTCGCACAAAAATTCTTAATATTTATAATCTTCATGTTCTACATTCACTTAAATATCTGCAGTTCTGCTGTCTTCAATAATACTGTTAAATTTTAAATCAGAGAAGTTTTTTTATTAATCTTATTTTTGGTCGATGCAATCTTCATAGGTTATGGTTTGTAATTTTCTAATTTCTGGATTTTGCAAATTCTGGAGGAAAAACCTCTTGTAGATGGAAAGACATGGTGTCTGGAATGCCCTGTCCATATGGCTGATATTCTGCAAACATAGCTTCTATAAATTTTTTAGTCCTGCATAGCATCTTTAGAAAAAAAAAGATGTTGGAAGTAAAGACTGTTCACATATATTTTTGAGAAAATATCAATCAGTAATAGTCAGAATTAAAGTAATAGTCAGAGTTGGGTTAAAGACAGAGCTGAAGCTCACCAGAGTAGCTCAACTTCTGCTAATTTACATCAGGAGTTAGGTTTGGAGCCAGCTGAAGTCAGTGGTCATCTCTCAGCCTAGGTAGGAGACATAGAAATAGCTGAGACACCAGGGGAATCAGTGAAGAACTCTACAAAAGCATATAGTAAATACCAGATGGTATATTATGAATGTTGAAGAGCAAATTAAATTGGGATAATTTTTTCATCACATCTTATTATGGGGAAATTATTTCAAAGGGTTCTGCTGTCTTTGGAGAAATGCACTAATTTTAGATTCTGAATGTTTTTCCCTTGAACTGTGAGCAGTTGGCCTTCAGTGGCAGAGGAAATGGTAAAGGGCAGTAGCCAAAGCTGCTGGAAAACAGCTGATATCTGATTTTTTCTGAGCAAAAGTACAGCTGCAAAATGCTTAAAATTGCAGTGTTACACACAGAGTGATTTGAGCCAGATCCCCAAGATGCAAATCTGTTACTGCAGTGCTGTTCCTCTGAGTTACACCATTTTACCATGTCTAGGAAAACAATAGTCAAAACATCTTTTATCTACTGTTTTTCTTTCCACCTGAAAATCAAGATGCCAAGTCTTTTTTAGTTTTATGTAAACTGCCTGAGTGTCATTGCCACTACTCTCAATTCCCACTGCTGTCTCAAATTATCTTCCTTGATTTTTTTGGCACTTGTAGGATACTCTCAACTGCTGCAGTTGCTGTTGCAAAAATGTCAGATAATCTATAGGTGCTCATCTTCCTTACAGCTGAGAGGTCATCTGGATATTAAAAACAAAGATCATCTGAATGTAAAAGAATAATTTAGAATTTTATAATGTAGTGTAATGGACACATACATTCCATGGAGACCAGAAAATAAGCAGAGAAAAGGATAGTAGAAATGCAAAAAAATTAGATCAAGACTTAAATTGTTCACTGATTAGTGTTCAGATGTTGAAGCTGCTGCTGCCAGTGAGGATCATTAACTTCTAGGACCAAGGAACACAGGTTTGTAATGAAGGACAGGAAATAAGTGATGCAATGACAACTATGAGCATATTTGAGAACAGAAATTTGCTAGTGAATGGACTCTATATTCCTAGTTCCCTAGGAAGAACTAGATAGGGAATTCTCTGATGAGACTCTCATACTGTAATATATTCTTAGCTCTTTAGAATCAACTTCCTATCTTTTAATTAAATATTCATCAGGAAAGGATTCTTGGCTCTAGAAAAGACACTGTTCAAAACCAGAGAAAGGGATCCATAGGTTGATTGATTTGCCTAGGTTTGTTTCTTTTTCCTGTTTTCAAAATTGTCTCAATATAGAATGGACTTTTTTCTTTTAATAGTAATCTCTAAATTTCAAAATGTGAAAACAGTTTCTTGGTCAACTCTTCTCAAGAAAGACTAAATCAGATGAGATCTGTGAAACTGGAAGAAATCATGTTATAACTTGGTTCTTTATATGCTAGAATAGGTTTTAGACACCAGTCTTATTTTTGAGGCAAAATTAATTAACTTGCAATAAGAGCAAATACATAAATACTGCTTTCAGAAAACTGTAATCCCAGAGAAATCTATGGTCAATAAACATCAGTTACAGCTTTGAAAGTAAGGCAGGCTACTTCCAGCCACTTGTGGTCACTGGAGGTTACCAATGTGCATTCCAGCTTGATGCAATAGTGCCAGCTGGTGCCAACATCTCTTGAAAAATGCAAACAAAAGGGAATACTTATTAACAAGAAAGTCAAATGTTACCCTGACATCCATGGGGGAATGAGAAACAAATTACCCTGAGGAAAGCAATAACTCCTCTTTGATATAAAATCATGTCTTTCAATTTGAGATCATAATTACTTTGTTGTTGATGCTTAAAGCTGTGAAAAACTGAAGTGCTATATATGAAAACCTTCTAAGAATTAGTCTTTTCATGCTGAAAATCATAAATTCACAGTCCTAGCAGGTTTTTTTGCTGGAGTGGGATTTAGACAGGATTTATAAACCCTCTGTGTTGCCTCTTTCTCTCCATCTTTTAAGAGACAGAGTGACAACCTTCTGTCCCCATACATGCATATATATACTAAGGGTCAAAATGTACTTTTTAGGAATCATCCCCCTTAGAAAATAATAAAAAAATAACTGCCAGGTTTAAAAACCACTCCAATTCTATCTATTCAGAAAAAATACTATTCATATGTATTTGAATCATTAATTAATATAATGCACTGCAACAATATGAAGAATAACAATGTGAATAGAACCAGAAAAAGGAAAAATTAAAACATTTTCTAATGTAGACAGCTAGGACAAGAGTACACTTTCTACTTACTCTCTTTATATTATTTTTAATTAGTTATTTTTACTATTTAATTAATAATTTTCCATAAAAGTCTATATTTACATATTTCACCTTTTTGTGAGATTTATCTCTTCTTGGAAAGCTGAAATAAACTTTAATATAATCCAAACTGAATGAAATAGACAAAATGTTGAATCCTGCTATGTGAATGATAAAGCACATCACAGACTAAAATTCCTTTCTCTTTCTCTTCTTTTTTTTCCTAGCTTGCCACACTGTGATCTGTTGGAGTCCAGAACACTCCTCTGACTGTCCTGGGTGATTCCAGACCCTGACAGGGGTATGGGAAACCTTGGCAAGGAGTCAAAAACTCCTGTGCCTTTGATTTTAGCCCTTGGGAGAAATAACCACCACTGTGTGAGGATTTACAAACTACGAGAGTTTAAGTAGAGTGATAGTTAGTCACAGGGTAAAAAATAGATTTATAGAGTTTTTAGGCTGATAAGCAGAAAAACACAATATGGAATCTCCACGTGGCTTGGGGACTTTATCTTTCTTCTTCACCTTCTCCATTTTCTGCTGTGGTGTGGGCATCTTTGGTTGGTTTAGAGTAGAGCCTGACTTCCTAACATCAAAAATAGGTATTGGGAATCTTTTGTAAACAAAGTACATGCAACTTTCAGTATAAAGATGCTTGTCACCTTCGTGGCCGTGCTATTCCCCATGAACTGACCTGCTGAATGGATCTCTATAGGTCAGGGAAGAAAATGTATAGATAAGAGAGAATAAATAACCTTGAAAAAGCAGAGGAGATGGGTTTCGGTCTTTTCTTTGATCTTGGTCCTGGGCAAAGACTTTTGAATTCTCCGGAAGAACAAAAACATACAGAAACCCAAGAGTGATCTAGATGTACTCTGTTTATGAAAAATCATTTGTCAACATTCTCTTGCAATTTTCTGTGTGAAAAATTAAGGTGTACTGCTGTGGCAAACTGCTTTGTTGCCTCTGCAACTGCCAGCTTTTCTGTCTTCTTGCCCTTCTTAACAACAAAATACATTTAAATGTTTTTTTTTGGTTGAACGGTTTGTTCCAGAATGATTTTAGTGATATTCTCTGTATACATTTGATGCCTGTTATAACAGCAAAGCCTGAGTTTTTCCCACAGACTTTAGTAAATGTTGACTTTTTGAACACAGTGCTAGTTTATGCAATACAGCATCCCTGGGTACTTCTCAAGGTGATTTTTAATCTAAACTAGTTTCTTTGTGTAACCTTGGCTTTCTGGCACACCTGAGAAATACACATGGTGTATGGGGGAGAAAGTGCTGCACAGGCTGCTTCTGCTGGCAAGAATTTTTTTTTATTTCAGACAGTGACCTGAATAATATCTGCTGCACAAATGACAATAAGCACTCTGGCAATAATTAATGCACCTCATATCTTGTCTTTTCGCATTCCATAAAATAAAAAATGATTTCTATAGGGGATGTGTTGATTTATTAAAATATGAATATCGATCTAATATCAATACCCAACTGTGACGGACAAAAGACTCTCTAACAGTTAAGTTAGAAAGTGTATGTTTATTGACGTCCGGGCAGCTGCGTGGGATAGCTCCCTAATACGCACTGCCAAGATCACAGGTAATTACAGAGCCTTTTATCCACAAGAATGTTGAATACAAAAAATACAAATGCATATTCATACTCTTGTCACCTCCTCTTCTCCGCTTCGTATGCTAATTGACAAAAAGGCTATTAAGCATGCGTAGTTTGTTCTCTGAAATGAGTCGGGGGGTCTTATGTGGGGAGTGGTCACCAAAAGGAGGAAGTAAAACTAGTCTTCCTCTTTCTAAACTTTCAACCTTTGATGGATACGTGATAAATGACTCCTTGGAGTTTCCTGTTCCCAAGACTGTTTCTAGAGATAGAGGGTCTGCAATCATCTTGTGTTTTTGGGGTCTATTGATCAATTTCCTTGTTTTTTGTTACAAGCCCAGCTTACACAAACATAAACTTGACAGACAATGAGTTTTTAGATCCGGGACAGCTTATCTAAAATCTGGTCTCTCTTAACCATCTTCTGAATTTTAACTGATTTCAGCAAAGCTTATTTTTCCCAGCTAAGTCAGCAATATCTTCCAAATTAGTGTCTCAGTGTCAGGACTCACTGGCAACATTGCAGTCACTGATGTACTGAACATCAGACTATGGAATTGATTTCTCCAAATAATTAGCTCGTTTCTCTCTAGTGCTTTTGTTTCAGACCACTGGACATCAAATGCTTGTCAGTACCATGTTCACAATAAATATTAGGAAAAAATTGTTTTTAAATTTCAAATGGTTTATGTTATGATAGCTATCCTACCTGCCTGGATATATTCTTCTGTTATAAAATTATCCTGGAAATGAGTTTCACACTACCTTTTCCATGTCAACAGCTCTTCATGTTACTTCTGCATTATGTGTGTAGAGAAAACAAAGTTCTACTGCTCTAAAGATGTTGCCTCAATCTGTGTGTGTAAACTTGATTTCAGAGGTGAAGGGGGTTTTTGCAGTTCAGTATGAAAGATTATGTATTTCTCTTGCGGTTTCAAAACCTTTGTTTCAGCTCTTTTTTTTTTTTTTTTTTTTTTTTTTTTAAGAATACAATTTAACTTACATTTATCTCATTTAGCATAAGATCAGACAAAGATTTTTCTGAAGGGAAGATTCAACTATGTCTTCCCTCTGAATTTTCCACTGTGACCTTGTTGGGGGTTGGGTTGGTTTCTTATAGAATTTTTTTCCCAGAAGTTGCTAAGAAGCTGATTGCTGGGTGCTTTTGGGTACTCATGGGTGCTTAGGAACAAACAAAGGAAAGCAGCTAAGCGAGAGACAGGGTGGCACTGACTTCATTTTGCTCTGGGCAGTTTTTCTGCTTTGGGAGAAAAACTGCCAAGGCTGCTCGTCTCGGCGCGGCAGAGAGCTCTCACCATCCCTCACCTGGAGCTCAGCTTGGAGTGACCCACCACCATCTCTTCGTGTGTCCCCCGGGATTTGGGAACCTGTCCTCTCCCTGCCCTGCCGGGAGCTGCTGCTCTACTGCCCTGCACCCACGGCTTCTTCAGTTTTGCTCGGGGTTTCCCCATGCTGTGTTCTACAGCCTGCTGGGACACTTTCTACAGCTCCAGGAACTGCTGCCAAGCCTTGGATACATCCCGTCCCCCCAGGACAGCTGCTCGTTCTGGCAGCTTGTGACGGTACTGAGGGGGGGCTGGGGGGAGGGTGCCAGAGGAAAACTGTAACTGGGTTGTTTTTGTTTTTGTTTTTTTCTTCTCTAGTTCTGTTTGTTGTCAACACTATAATTATTGTTGTTAACTTACCTTGTTAGACTCTCTAGTAGAGAACTGTTATTCCTACCCTCATATCGTTGCCTGAGATTTGCCCTTCAATTTTAGAATTATAACAAGTCCAAGGGAAGCTTCCATTTTTGGTTCCCTAGCAGACACCCCTGTCTTTCCAAACCAAGACAGACCTTTCCCAAATGGGGAGACATCTTTTTCCTTTTTCCCCATGCAGCTCTGTCATACCAGTGTCTGTAGCACTATCATATGAGTGATTTCCCCAGCACCTGGAAGTGCATCGGCTATGGGAAACACCGGGGTCTTGTGCTGTGGCTTTTTTGCAAGAATATGAGCACAAAATTTTCAGAGAGGTCAAGGAGAACATCTGCAAAGAAACCACTAGAACCCTGCCACAGGAGCTGGCCTGTTCCCATGTTTCAAAGCTCTTCTTTAAACACCTTTGAATTTCTCAAAAGAAGAGGTAAATGGGCACCTACCTTCATGTGACAAGCCTCTCATTCTGCTGACACAGCCACCATAATGGCTTTCTAGTTTGCTTTCATTAAAGCTACTTCCTTAAATTTCAAGTGCAAAAGATGGCCTGGGATAATACCACCTCTAGGCAGAAAAAGCTTCAAGTATCAGTACAAGGCAAAGCAGACTATTGAATAATGGAGGACCTCTGTTTAAAATTTGATATGAATTGCTGTCGAAAATCTAAGAATGTTTTATTTAGCCTCTTCTTTTGTGTGTTAGATGAATGAAGTAGAGGCTGTAAAACTGAAATACAAGAGAAAAATAGTAATTTTTTACTACCCCAGATTAGAATATTTCTAGATATATATAAAAAGAAAATGGAAATCATGGAACTTATAAAGCATTCCCAGTTCATTCCTTATATATAATATGACCTATATTCTTTGCAGCAAAAGTGCATTTTGGAAGCAATATTTTTGTTTTGACATCTATCTCCACCTAGTGCCTATGATGGTTATTTCGAAATAATTCATCTGTTTTCTCCTGATTCCTTTAATTTCTTCTTTCTTCAGCAGAGTGCATTAAAAAATCTGCTTTTTGCATAGCAGTGACTTTCCTCTGCTAATAAATATGGCCTTTTTTAAGGAACTGCAGTCTTTTTGACTTCTGTGAGAAATACACAAATATTCCTTTTTCTCTGCCCTACAGGAAATAACTGATCCATCTACTGAACAAAAAAATAATCTCTATGAAGGAAATCAATTAAGATTAGGCAAATTTTGTCCTCAGCCTCTTGCAACTTCTAGTACTATGAACCTTGAGTTATGTACAACTTTAAAGTAGGCTTCACATCAGTACTTTGTATTGGTAAATTCACTTGCAAATGAACTGGCATCAAATATTTTTATCTCCTAGAATTTTTCCTCGACTCTTGGATGAATGTAAAAGTCATAATTAATATTTTTATTAATACATTTGAATTTAGTGACAATTTAAAACAAGATTAAACTGTTTTAAAAATCTTATACATTTGAAAACCTTTATACCAAGGAAGGTAAAAGCAAATTTGCATAGCTCAGTGCCTGAAAATACAGCCCATCTTTAAAGTAAATAACCACACTGTTAGGCTGTCCAAAATATGGAAGAGAAGGTTAAAGTTCCAAAGGAAATAAATAATAGGTCAATAATCAATAAAATGTTATAATTTATTGTGATAAACAAAATTCCCTGTTTTTTCTTATTCAGTAAGAGTTAGTNTAATAAAGGCATTAAAAAGGAGAAAAAGCTCCTGCCCTTTTTCTTCATTTATGATGATTTTTTGGTGGATATTTAACGTCAAAATCCCCCATTCTCTCTCACAGAAATGAGAATTTCTGTATTTTATATATACAAAATTTCTGTATTTTATATATACAAAATTACATTATGGAACTAGTTGGCAATATTAGAAATAAAATAACATTAAAAGCTGGTGGGACTGAGTGTTGTCTGTTTTTTGGT
This sequence comes from Certhia americana, assembly GCA_018697195.1. Taxonomy (NCBI): domain Eukaryota; kingdom Metazoa; phylum Chordata; class Aves; order Passeriformes; family Certhiidae; genus Certhia; species Certhia americana. The sequence continues at coordinate 58,018,921 of CM031858.1, read as the reverse complement.
GATTGTTTTTAAAGATTTCTACCCTTGAAAGATGTCTATCCATCCTTTGCAAAATATTTAAATTTTATTCTTTATTCTTAGGGGAGAAAAAATAAAGGAGTCTTTGCTCTGTATTTATGTACATCCATGATACAGCTTTTTCTAGGTTTATTGTTAGGTATAAACAATCTGTCTTTCACATTGGAGCAATATAAACATCTAGAAAACTCAAGGCATCATACCTCAGTCTAGAGAAGACAGCATCAAATGCTCTAAAATGTGAATACTATTTATTGGTCTTAGTGGTTTTGGTGACTGTGTGCAGCTTTATAAAGATATTAACATTTCAGAATACTTTTTTTTTTTTTTTAAGTTATTTTGCTAATTGCATCTCTGCCCTCAGTTTCAGTACTCAGTTTGTTTCATAAGCTCCACCATTGAAGTATAAACATTTACTGGAATAATTAATTGGAAGCCATAGTCATATGCTACATTTCAAGTCTCCGTTTTTCAATCAAATGGCAGCTGTGTACTGTATTTAGGCCTTCTGGGGCTTGCAATATGCACTGTAAATTTCACTTCATTTGCACTCTAAAATTCATTTCTTCATGTTAGCTTTCTTGTAATTACTCTACATGTGCTACTGCCGTGGTCTCATGAGATTTGTTTTCAAGTATTTTTAAGAGTTGTTATGAAATGGGAGAAAGCTAAATTAAATTGCCAATGAAATATTTAAACTTACTTTCTATTAGGGTAAAGTACGACCACAGTACCTCTTGAGTGATGTGACCCCAAAATAATCTGAGATATTTACAAAATACATTAAAAAATCTAAGCAGTGGGAAAGAATGAGAAAAAATCTTGGTAAATGCAAGAAAATATATGCATATGAAAATATTTGGGAATTATTGTGCTTAAGACATTCTGAGTAAATATGAACTCCAGGGGGAGAATTTTTTTTTCCTTTGTTACATTACATCTTCATCTAAACAGAAGTAACAATGGAGATAATAGCTCAGTGAAGGATTGTTTTTATAGGAAGTTGTTGTAAAGTCTGAATGCCTGTCTTGGTTTGGAAAGACAGGGGTGTCTGCTGAAGTGAAAAGGGCAGGAGCTTTTCTCCTTTCAATGCCTTTATCTCGTGATCAGCTCGAGGTGGGGGCCCGGACGGGTCGCGCACACACCGCCGCTGCCTCCCAGAGGTGGCACCACAAAGGCAGGGAGGAAAGCAGCTTTGTCACACAGGAATGCAGGCAGAGTGGGGTTCCATCCTCACGAGAGCACAGAAGACAATGAGGCTGTCGGTCTAGGGTGTCTCTCGCCTGGGTAACTATTGCACTTAGGGCAACAGGCCGAACTCAGCTCTTGGTGTATTGCTTCTGAGGTTTTCTCAGAGTAGTGCTGCTGTTTCTTTATTGTTCTATGATCGTTGTTTTTGTGGGTTTTGGAGTCCGATTTAGGCCAAATGCCCTTATTGCCTATAGTCCAGTGCGCAAGGAGTTCTCGGGAGAGCAGGTCGTCATTCCCCTGGGTGCAACAAAGTAGCTTCCGGACGGAGGATTCTGGGACATGGGACAACAAACATGAAAAATGGCAAAAACACAGGACTAGGGTAAAAAAGGAACAAACTGGGGAAAACAAACATTAACAAGATGGTACAAATAACACAACATTTAACAAACTAACTCTTACTGAATAAGAAAAACAGGGGAATTTGTTTTATAACAGTCACCTATGATCTTTGATCGGGCTTACGGCCGCATCAACTTGCTGTTTGAGGGTCTTGCTTATAAATTTCTCTCATCTGTTAAACTTTAGGTAAATTTCTCTGACTTCTTATTGATTGGAATGATATAGGTCTTTCAGGGCCATCAACTTTTCGGTCTCTTTGAGGGTTTCAACTCCTTGGGAATTATGATACAAGCATGTACAAGCTGAGGGATACCGGCTTATAGCAGGGAGTAGGCAATGGAGAAAAACTAGGCCCATAATGCACATAGTGTGATAAAAGTGCTTTTTTCCACCACTTTCCTTTCCAAGACCAAAAATCAATCCACACCAACTTGGTCCATTAAGGGGGTCATGCTGCGTGACAAATATAGATATTTTCGAATTTCTTTAGATATATTTTTGATTACTTCATTTTTGTCATCAATTTCTAAACCAACATTCGGAGGTATTAAATTTCCACAAATCCTCCTCATCAAGCCAAAAGATAATCAACTGCTAGCATGATTTGGTAAATTACGGATCTGGTCTGGGTTCATTGGCTCACTTAGGTGGTCAAGAGCAAAGGGCAGTCTTGTTGGACAACTAATCTCTGTACTGCCTGCAAACGAATAATTCGGTTTTAAACATATAAATAGGAGTCGGTTAACCCCAAGATCATCCGGGCAAAAGTTAGCTGGTCTAACGGTTTTTATTATCTCCTTGGGTCCAGATCTTGCTGTTCCATTTTTGATTACTCCAATTGGAGTGTTTCCCTTTTTGTCGGCTATGGTCTTTCTGTAAGTTGTCAATAACGGGATCCGAGGTAGGGATCAAAAACTCTTTTGGCAGTAGAAAGAAGCAGGTTCACTACTTCCAATGGTGCAACTACCAGCATTCAATCACCTGGGAAGCCTGTGTAGGCAGTATCGCCACAAATCAAAAGTAGATGTTTAGGTGATTCCCAAAAGGCTCCTAGTTGTAAAGGAAACTCCCAAATTTAGACACCTCCTTATTCCCAGTAGGGGTTTATGCCCATTTCCTGCACAATCATACCGTTGGTACTCTTTGTGGAAGATGCATCCTGAGGTTTTTTCTCTAAGTCCAATATTTTAGAGGATCTTTGGGATCATCTGGTGGCTGCATTTTTGATATAGATACGTTTACAGCCATATTTCCAACCGGGGTGTGGAATTCCCCTCCCCGTCTAAGGATGCACTCTTCCCATTATTTTTTCTTTAAGTTCCATTGCTTCTTGTTCCTAACTCCAATAGAGGGGAGTTCTGGATTACTTTGTTTCCACCTACGTAGCTCCAAGGGCCAAGGCTAATTCCTCCCAAGGCCAAATATCAGTCATTGTGTGTTGACACATCCCAACGATTGTCACATTTAATCTTGGTTATTCTTTCTTAACTAGGTCCACAAATAGTTTTACCTTTTGGTAAGCTCGAATCATCTTTTCAATCGAGATCTTGTTATTCTTTCTCTTTATCAAATATATGGGGTCTCAAAACTGGGGGTTTGTTCAAAAAACACAGCCAAGATAGTCCCACAGGGCATTCTCCTAATTAATTTTTGCCGATACGTGGACAGTATTCCTTACCATCACAGTACTGTTGACCATTCTCCTGCACTGGACTATGCCAGAGTGAGATTTACACAGTTCCGGATAAACTGGTATGGATTGTAATAAGGAACTTATTTCCTCCTTCAGATAAAGTGGTTGAAAGCACTTGTGAGAAAGGGTCCTTGGGGGATCTTCTGAGAAACAAAAAAACCAAGGCTAGAACACTTTCGCAGGAGCAGTATAGGCCATCTTGGAGATCAGCCTACCTGGTTATTGCCTCCTGGAATTTCCTCCTTGGAGGTGTGCACTTGAGGAGTTCCCTTTCTTTCATAATCTTCACTTACTCACCAGATATTCCAGTGAGACTAACTTAATGCTGAGGATATGTGGACAACCCTTTTAATCCTGAGGATATGTGGCAACCGCCTTTTTTTTTTTTTTTTTTTTTTTTTTTTTTTTTTAATTTAGATGGAAACAAAAGTTGATTCAGTTACAACCACAAAGAAAAAGTAACTTTTAACAGACATTATGACAAATTATTGAAAAAAATGCCACTATGCAACCACTGGAGAATACATGTAGCATGCATTACCAATGTCTCTTTCAGTCTGTTATTGGACAGTGGTTCATCTGGAAGTTAGCATTTAAAGACTCTGGATTTCCACAGCCAATGCTCCAAATGGAAGGCTCTTGCGTTAACCTCAGGTTGGTTTTGTCATGACTCAGGATGTATAAGGCCTTTCATATGATCGTGTGGTCCATCCTTTTTATGTGTAGTACTGCGGTGTTCGTGGTGAGGAGGAACTGAAAGGGGAATTAATAATTAGGTGTTATGGAGTGGACACCGGATTTTAATAATACCCAATCCTAAAGG
>CM031858.1:57987458-58014694 GCA_018697195.1 Certhia americana | reverse complement strand
TCTGAACTCGGCGCTTTCCGGCTGGCTGCGCTGCTTTCTCTGTTTGCGCGTGCGCGCGCCATCGTGTGAGCTGTTTGAAGAGCGCTTGACGGTGGCCCACGAAAACGGCGAGCGCTTTCCTGCTCGGTCCATACGTGTGGGCGCTCGGGCAAGAGCTTCGCTGTGATCCTGTGAGTCCAATTGTGGCCGATCCTGGCTCTTGGAGACCCGCGACAGCATGTGTCCTGCATGTAGCGGGGCAAGGAAAGACGCAATCATTCATGTTTGGCTGAGCAGTTCGTCTTCCTTTTAGAACGTTTTTCGTTTTTGATCAGCTGCCTCAACATGTAATTTGCAGCACCTGAAATGCATTAAGCTCCTTGGCATATGCAAAGATTAGTGCACTTTCTCTCAAGCTCTGTGTCCCATCCAAGCCTCTCACTCGCAGTCAGATACAACCCCTTCAAAACATACAAAAGCCACTTGAAAAATAAGGGTCCTCAAACAAAATGCTGGCTTTATACTCATTTTGTAGTTTATAAACTAGACAAAAGACAGTTGTGATTCGCACTTGCTTTCTCACTTCTTCACACTTTCCTTTGTCATTTCTATAGATACCAGGGACATTTATCAAAGCAGCAAAGTCCGTCGTTACAGTGAAGTGTTTCCAGCTGCAGTTGAGACTGAGAGATGTGCCGGGGCAGAAAGCATTTGCTGCCCCATCCTTTTTCTTGTGAAACCCAAGAGCCACAGCCCAATCATTTTCACACTTGGAATGTCAGTGTTGTCGAGTCCAGGCAGCTAGAGATCACACAGTGTCCTGGTTTAGGGCAAGTTTGGGGAGAAACTTCCAAAGGGGCCCCTTCAAAGAGCAGACTCCCACGGCCCCTCCCCACCCCCACCGTTTTGGGAAGGATTCCTCGGAGAGAAGTGGAAAGAAACCTGTTTATTTAACAGACAGAGCACCCCCCAACACAGAAGATGAACAATCACCGTTCTGAAGGGATAACAATTCAGACAGTCTTTCTTTGGGGAGTGGTCGCTCTGTTGTTGATCTCTCCAGCGCTGGGCAGGCTGCTGCTGGGCAGGCTGCTGCAGGACAGAGTGCAGACTCTCGGTGTTTCCCAGGTCCCAGTCCAGAGCAGGCTTGAATAATTCCACGAAGGAGAGAGGAAAAGGAAAGCAGTCCAGAAGAATCTTGGACTGTCTAGTTAAACTAACTAAAGAGCTAAGCAGGAGTAAAAGCAAGAAAGCAAGCAAGCAAACAGCAGCAAAAGCAGCGGCAAAAGCAGCAGTGTATGTCTGTGTCCCTCCAACTGTTATCTGTACACTGATAACAAAACCAAAACAAAACTTCCCCGAGCCAGTCTTGAAGAACATCTCCAGCCTAAACAGAACAGACGATTGGGGATACAAACCTCACAACATCACCCCAGGACACACAGATAGAATTACTAAGGCAAAATACCCTCATAAGGATCCCCTTCTCTTAGCAGCAATTAAGCTACAAAGCACAATACTCTGCGGCTCTGTCTCTTCTTTTTCAGCTGGACCTGCTGTCACTTTTTTCACTCTTGCATCCTCTACACATATGTCCAGTAGCTGTGTCTCTATAAAAAAGGCCCTAGAAGCATAATCATGTACAGAGCTGCACATTTCTCTTGCCTTACATGAAGCACAACACATTCACTTGTGCTCTCTGGCTATCATTTTTCCACAGCTCCTTTTCTTGTGCTGCTTGGATCTCAGCGCCTGAATGCTAGTGCATTTGTTTCCACAGAGGAAAGGAAGAAAAATAAGTAGCAGCATAAGTAGCTGCTGTTGAACTGCCTCCTTACAATTGTAACAGTAAATTCTGCTGGCAGGCTAGGGGCAGTCAAGCACGTCTTGCAAGCCAGTATGCTGTGCGCAGCAGGCCAGTGCTCTGCAATTTCCTTCTATGCCGCTTGTACCTTGTCGCGCTTTCATTCTCCCCAAGGCGACTCATCGTCTACCTCGCGCACACAACACTGTGATGGCAGCGAAGAGCTCCTAAGTCCTTGGTTCCACCAAAACACGCCTGGCTCCTGCACTTTCTTTCTGAACACTACTTACCACATCATTCTGCCTCTCTTGTCTGAATCTACAAGGACAGCTTCTCGGCTACATCTCGAGTAGAGAACTGCGCCTAGACACCAAGTCTGCTTCCCCCTGAAACTTGAATTTTGGACACAGTCAGGAGACAGTTGTCTTTCTTTTACAACTTTCACTGCGCTTTTTACATGGTTCTTTTCAGCTCAAAGCATCACCAAGCACATTACAGCCTAGCAGGACTAAAACCCCAAAGAAATGTCTTGCACAGAAAAATGTTCCAGCAAAATACATGTCCTTGCCTGTCCCCTTCCCGTTGCCCAGAATGTGATGCTGTTTTTTAATGCCTTTGACATAGATTGACTAATACAACAAGTGCTACATTTCACTGTGTGAGAGCAACATAGAGATAGTTAGGACTCTGCGAACAAAAAAACATAGGCGTGTACCTAAAGAAGAGAAAACTATATTCAACACACCATGGCGGTGTGTTGTATATGCGCTGAACAGTTACAAAGATGAATGCAATGGCAAAGCTTCAGTTCTCTCTGAATCAAACATGAAGAATGAAGCAGCAGTGCACTGGGTTGCCTGAAAACCCTACTGAATGACAACAGTCCACCAAAAGTTCGTCCACAATTGGAATCAGCTGACAATGCTCTTGCTGCTTGAAAAATTAACGCACAGCTAATGCACTTCAACCTCAAACCATGGTGGTAATAAGCTTTCTCATACCCTTTCGGTGTTGCAGAATTTTGCAGAACAGAAGGCATTCTTAAAATATGGGCTCTCCAAGCAGCTCTGAAACAGTGCAAGCACACTGCCTCTCTAACATCCTTTTCAAAGAGGTGTGCCTGTCTACACTTTCCACTCTCACACCTCAGTTGCAACTTTCAGCGGCTGCTGTCCCAGCAGAAGGTTCAAGTACTACTGCAGGGCAACACCTTCTGCTTTTCCCATGTCAGTCATGTCAAATTCACCCAATCAATTTGTCCTTCTTGTCTCCACTGCTTCTATGACTGTGTTCCCTGTATCTCACAGCATAAAAGCAAGTGCAATTTTTTCCACAGAGGTCTGAAAGAGGAAATATTAACAGCACCAGTAGCTCTCATTGAAAGGCCTCCTTACAACTTGCCACTGTCGATCCAGCTTGAAGGGACATGGCAGCCGCGCTTCTCCTACACCCAGTACGCTGCGCACATCAGCCCGGTGCTCTGCAGCTTCGCTCTTCGTCGTTTGGATTCTATTGTGCTTTCGTTCTCCCGGGGATGAATCATTGTCTACTTCTCGCACAGGACACTGTGCTGGCAGCAAAGTGCTCCGAGGTTTTGCTTCTGCCAAAACACCTCTGGGTCATGCACTGTCCCACTAAGAGGCACGTAGCCCCAGATTCCGCCTCTCTTGTAATCTGAATAGAAACAGAAAGCTTCTTGGCTACATCTAATGCAAAGAACTGTGCCAGGACAACTGCTCACACGAACCCTGTGCTCTGCATCTTAAATATTCGCCAAATTAGATCCTGTGAGAACAGAAGCACAGCGTTGTTTTTCTGCTTTGCCTCTTTTCAGCACGTACTCTCTACAGATCAACTGTGTTTTGTGCACAGCATTTGCTCAGGCTTATTTACCATTATATCTTATTTGATTTTCAGGCTCCAAACAATCCCTGTTGCTCTCCCTCAGCGAAATGTTGACGGGGAGAAGCACTTGCTGTTGACCTATGTTCAAAACATTCAACACAGCACCACAATCTAGGTGACAAGAATGGGACAGAAAAGTCATGGTTTTTCCTGGTATGTTTTCTAAGTGAGATGTCTGTCTCTTGCGATATTTAGTCCTGCTGAAGCTGTAATTTACACGGTGATGCTGTGAGTTGAGAAGACTTACTCAGAGAGAGCAGCGATGTGTCAGCAGGCTTTGCAGGTCATAAAGCAGAAGAAGCCAAGACCCTTGAATGCGATTCAAATACAAGTTTCTACAACTTCTGGGGCACGCGCCAGGCAAGTTTTTTGTCCTGGCGCAGTTCTCTGCTTGAGACATTACTGTAAAGCTTTCTGTTTAAATTCAGATGACAATAGAAACAAAAAAAAAAGGTTCCATGAATTTCCCACTATGTTAGGTACATGGCCTGAGCAGGAAGCTGTTCAGTGGACACTTCGCTCTCGGCACAGTGTTCTGTGTATGAAGCACAGGATGATTCACTTCATGAGGTGTGACAGGTTACAAAGGGTGTAGGACGGAGACGCAGAGCTACACTGAGCACAGGATACCAAATTAAAGTCCAGCAAGAACAACTCTGTCATAATCACAGAAGGCTGAGATTGCTCTTGCTGCTTGGAAAAGTAGAGCACTGGCACTTGATGTCATCACACAACTAAGTGCTTTTTTAAACTCAGTACTGCAGAGTCTATGCTCAACCAGTCCATAAGTTAGCCAGAAAGACACACCAAAACAAAAGAGCTTGTTGAAGTAGTCTGTTTTAAAGCAGCCATAAAACTATGCACAATAGTGATCATCTCTCTACCATCTTTTTCCAATTGAAATGACATCATATTGTCCACTCTCAAGCTCCATTGCCAATTCTCAGCAGATCCTGTCACAGAAATTAGCTCTAAAAGTAAAAGCAATTGTACGGCAGCACCGTCTGCTTGCTGCTTATAAACTGCATCAAAGCCACAAAGACATCTTACTCCTACCCTTCTCCACTGCATCTATCATTGTTTCACCTTGTTCTCGCTGCAAACAAGAATAGGTAAACAGCTCCCTTAGCTCTAGTTGAATTTTCTCTTTACAACCACCAATGTTAGATTCAGATGCCACAATCTCGTGGCAGCCAGCATGCTGCATTCACTAGCCCCATGCTCTGTGGCTTCTTTCTGCTTTTTTTGCAACTTGTTGCACTTCTATTCTCCCAGAAGCAAATCATCATCATCTTCAAGCACAGAAAATGCTGTGGACACTTAAGAGCTCCTAAGTATCTCTTCTGCCAAATCTTGACCATAGCTTTCCCCTAAAACTTGTTGAAACTTCTATTTGCACAACACTCAATGGGAAGTCTTCTTTCCTTTAAAACCTGTAAAGTGCCACTAGATCGAGGGCTCTCTGTGAGCTGTGCTTCACTGCTCAATGTACCACCACGCATAATTCAACTTTGCAAGGTGATTTGGAGAGACGTCCCACAGAGAAATGTGCCCCTCTGAGACAGGAGACAGAGAGGCAGTGTGCTATGTGCTGCTTCAGAGCTGGCTGGAAAACACATACTTTAAGAATGCCTTTTGTTCTGCAAAACTCTGCAACACTGAAGGAATACAAGAAAGATTATCACCACGTTTTGAAGTTCAATGGCTGTGTTTTACTTTTTCAAACTTAGGTAACAGTATTCTCAGCTGATTCCAATTGTGGATGAACTAAAGTTCATTTGACATTCGGTACGCTGCTCAGACAAGCTCAGAGCTCTCCCGCTTCATTCTTCGCCTGCTGTCATCCTGACAGAACAGAAGCACAGCGATGCCCTTCAGCTTTGCCACTTTTCAGCACATATACTACACGCAAACACTGTGTGTTAAGCACGGTTTTTCTTAGCCTTACATATACTCTATTGAGTATTATCCTTTTTATTCCACAGAGTCCACACTGTCCATGTGTCTCTCACTCAGCGAAATGCAGCAGAAGAGTAGCACTAGCTGGAGTGCTTCTATGCCCAGGACATTCAACACAACACAACATCTTGTAGTTTGATCTACAAGAAAGGAATGTGTAGAACAAGTTTTTTAATATGGACATTTTTCTGTGCAAGACATTTCTCTGGCACTTTAGTCCTGCGAGGCTAATTTGCATGGTGATACTTCAAGCTGAAAAGAACCATGCAAAGAGCATGGTGATTTGGTGGCACTTGGAGGTTGTATAAAAGAATGGGCTTCCCCTTGACTGTAACAAATTCAAGTTGACTTGACTTGAAACTTGACTGAGACAAATTCAAGTTTCAGGGGGAAGCAGCCTTGATGTCTAGGCGCAGTTCTCTACTTGAGATGTAGCTGAGAAGCTGTCCTTGCAGATTCAGATGACAAGAGAGGCACAATGATGTGGTACGTAGTGTTCAGAAGGGAAGTGCAGGAGCCAGGCGTGCTTTGGCAGAAGCAATGCTTCAGGAGCTCTTCACTGCCGGAAGGGTGTTTCGTGCATGAAGCAGAGGACAATTCAGCTCCAGGAGAATGAAAGTGCGACAGGCTACAAATGGAAGCCACAGAGCACCAGCCCGGTGTGTGCAGCGTACTAGCTGCAAGACAAGCTTGGTTGCCGCCAGCAGAATTCGTAAGGAGGCAGTTCAACAAGAACTACTTGTGCTGATACTTTTTCCTTTTCCTACCCTCTGTGGAAACAAATGCGCTAACATTAAGGCTCCGAGATTCAGTCAATAAAAGGATAAATGCAGTGGAAATATGGATAGACAGCAAACACAAGTGAATGTTCTGTGCCTCACTTAGGGCAAGGGGAAGGTGCAGCTTTGCACTGGTTTTTCCTTCTAGAGCCTTTTTCTTTAGGTGCAGCCAGATGGTTGCAACAAAAGATGTGAAAGTGAAAAAAGTGACAGCAGGTCTAGCTGGAAAAGAAGACACAGTGGCTGTGCTTTGTTCTCAACCTAAATGATGCTAGAAAGTGGCACATTCAGAACATCTTCTGTCTTAGCAATCCTAGCTATGTGATCTCTAGCTGCCTGGACTCGCAACACTGACATTCCAAGTGTGAGAAAGTGATTGAGCTGCGGCTATCGAGTTTCACAAGAAAGAGGGTAGGGCAAGCAAATGCTTTCTGCCCTGGAACAGCTCTCAGTCTCAACTGCAGCTGGAAACACTTCACTGTAACGACNGTTTCTGAAAATTTACAAGGGCAGGGTCTCTGGAGATGCTGGAATAGAATTAATTTCTGATAGTTGAGTAAGTTCTGATATAGTTTCTTGAAAACATTAGCAGGATAATGAGACTGCTCTTACAACTTCTCTGTGAAAAGATGGAAGTTGTGGGGTTTTTTTAGGTACTGTATTCTGTATTTCTCTGAGTAGTTCATTGTGAGATAGGGATTTATAGCTAGTTGTGGTCTAGCTATTTACAATTTATAGCAAATTGTAGTCTGTGCAGGGAATGAATGCAAGTGGGAGGAAGTTTGGTCATTTTCACAGTAAAATGTTGCAAATGCAAAAGTAGGCTGCTTAACAAACAGCCTACGTTTCTGAACATTAGAAAAGTGGTAGTGTTATCTTGCAACAGGCAGAGCTTACAGTAAAAACAGGATGTTTGCCTGTATGATGAACATGCTTCTGCTTAATGTATGTTACATGTTTACCATAGCTTTGAAATACGACTTGGAAAACCCATCTGATATCCCACTTAAAAGAGAAGTGAATGAGGACAGTTTTTCTAGTTAGTATGAGTCAAGTTAATTTTGTTTTTAAGGCTGTGTATCATATCTTGACATAGTACTCATTTGCTTTTTCACTTAAGGCAGTGTTGGATTTTTTTTGGTCCAGGACATTCAGTTTTCTGATAATAATGTGAGTGTTGGCTCCACGGATTTGATTTAAGGATACTTTTTAAGATAGTTACATTGGGCTGCCAGCAATATCTTGGCTTGTACAACTTCGTCCTGATATTTTGCGTTGCATTCCGTTTTTAAATGACACACTCAAAAGTCTGGAAGAGACAGGATTACTGGTTCCCTGTGTTAAAGCCTGTCTCACTATTTTTAACATCTTTTTATTTTCAAAGGAAATGGAAGAAATTGTATCTGTGATTTATCCTAGCCAACTTGGACTATAAATTTAAAGATACGAACAGCTTTGATAAATAGTTTTGAATTTATTCTTTCTCTACTAACCATTAGAAAAACAAGTGTAATATATTGAAGCAGTGTGTTAAAAATTTTGTTAGTGCATGTCCCTCCATCAGTGGAAGTCAGAACCTTAGGCAGCATAATTGTTTATATAGATTTGGCATATACAAAGCAGAGGGGGTAATACATGGGTCTGTATACTGAAGATCAGAAGTTTTTCACTTTGCAGTCTTCATTATGCTTGAGATATGCTTGATGATAAAGTTGGAGAACAGCATTACTAATTAGTAATTTAACATCTTGATTCTCAGGCACAATCCAGACAGATAAAATGTATGTTTGGGTGGGGCCACGAGGAGTATCCATTTTATATGATTCTTGTGTAGGCATTTCTCACCTACCTGTCATTCAGAGGGAGATAGGTGAACGCCCAAACTTCATGATGGGAACTTGTGACTCTGAGGTTGTATTTGGTCTTTCGTGTGTCGAGCCACCTTATCAGTTATAAAATGAATTATTGGCAAAATGCCCTTCTCACTTTAGGCTGCTGTCAGTTTTGTTTTCTTTCCTTCATGAGTGTATCATTTATATGACTTTGGTGTTCAGCTTTTTCCTTTGGGCACTTGAGATGGTTCTTCAGTTCTCAGTTGCCTCTAGCAGCTGGAAGATGTTTGCAAGTGCTCAACAGTCTAGCTATGGGATTGACATGATTTCTTTTTACTAAAAAAAAACCGGAAAATGCCTGATTCAGCTTTTGTTGCTGTGAATGTACACACAGTAACTGTACTGCCTGATATTCCTTCCTCCTTTTGACTGGGATAGGTGTTTTTGCTAATCTGAGGGAGGATGTAAAACTTGTCATGAAAATCAGTAATAAAAGATCTGGTTAACATTTCTGCTTAGGGTTTTTTTTCTGGTTTTTTTTTTGTGTGTGTGTGTGAATTACCTGTCTGTGTATGTTTGTTTCTGTAATTAATTTTAATGTCTAAGTTTACTTTAGATAAAATTTTGAATTTTATAAAATTTTGAATTTGCAGTACAAATCAGCAAACTTTTTTAGGCCTTAAGTTGGTATTTATATTGATAGTACTGTAGTACAGGAGGGCACTGACTGCAATACATTGTAATAAGACTGAAAGGTTACTTTCTCATAGCTGTCAAGGAGTACTCACTCATTCTGCAATCTTGTGGTTTGGAAGGAGTCTGTGGCAGCAATGGTGTAATCAATGTTACATGGTAGCTAGTTTTGTCTGTTTCCTAGGACGTTGAGTAAAAGCAGGAGATCCGAATTTCAGAGACCTCTAATGCTCTACAGCTTGCCTTCCTGCTCCCAAAATAGCTGATAGAAATAGAGTTTTCATGCTAGAGTTAAGTTATCAGGAATGGTGTGACTGCTTGAGTGGTGCTTTCTATTTGTGAGTGCTGTACTGGTCTGGAATGAGTGCCAACTAAATTGTGTGGCTTTTCACCTTGCCTCATGTCAAAATGAGAAACCTGATTATTAATCAAAGATTATGTGTTTTGGTTTTTTTTGTTTGTTTGTTTAGTTGTTTGTGGGGGGTTTTTTTCTTATTTCACTGCATTATGTGATGAAACAAGGAGAGGATTTACTCCCAGGGCTTCTGTATGCCCTTGGCTTGTATCCCTGTTTCAGAACATATGTGGAGTTCCTGCTGGAGGAAAATGCAATTGAACTTGAAAGGGGAGAATAACACTGTCATTAAATAGAAACTTAATATTTGGTGAAAATGTAAAAAAAAATAGTATAGCAGCAATGTTTTCTTTAGTCTTAAGGTGATTAATTCAGTAGCTATGGCTATATTTGTTGCTCTGTAAATTAGAAAACAGATTAATAAAACCTGAATCAAATGAAAAGGTGAACATCTGTTGAATGAACTTTAAGGAATTTAAGTGTAAGAAACTTCAAGGAACTGGTGGACAATTTCTTCTTTAGTTTTCAAGTTGTGGTTGAGAAAATCTTGTTTAAAACTCTTGGAATAGTGTATCATGAGTACTGGAAGAGAAATGTTAAGGAATTAGAATAGTAAATATCATCTAATATTTAATCAATCAAGGGTAAGAATAATCTATTGCATAGAAGAAGCTGGAGGAGGCTTATTAGCAAAATGAAAATTCAATGGAGTCTCATTTTGAAAACATGTTTCACAATATTCAGCATTGTATGTAGTATATACTGAACTAGGTGGGGATACTAGTGTTTCTTTAAAGCATTTCTGTACTTCAGGATACTATTGTAATGCATTTATACTAGAATTGAGTTTAAATTTGCATGCAGTAAGGCATTTCTGGTCTCCTGGGTCCTTAGATCTCTATCTAATCATGTATTTTGAGAAACACTGAACAGCTTTCTTATGAATTGCATTTGGAAAATACTTGCTTAAAAGCCATCGTCTGTGGAGGTTTTTGAATCATTCTCCCCTGCATCACCACCTTCCCTTCCCAGTCTGAAGCACTTGTACCTTTGGGAACAAATGGTGTCCTGTTTTGTTTGATCTATGTGATTTGAAGACAATCCAAAGAAGTCCAGAGCCTGCCTGTGTCACAAAAATGCGAAGTGTATTTTGTTAGGATTTTTTTGCCTCTCACAAAATCCACCGTTTATTGCAGATCATTAGTGCTATGTTTTGTTGAGTTATACCTCTCTGTATGCAGAGCTTTTCTGCATTAAACCCAAGCTCATTTCGTATTAAGAGACTACTTCTGTTAGAGCTCCGTGACCTGAAACATATGACCAAGAGAAGGAGATGTGTTAATCCTTTAATTATTCTAAATTGGTACCTCACTTGCTGAACTCCATCAGTCTTAACTGACAAAATGGTCAGAAAGGTGCATTTTCCAAGTGCAATCAAAAGGGGCAAGGTGAGGATTATTTCTATCCATGTGAATCTCCTTTATTTGTTGTGTACCTTCCTAATAGATTCAGCTGTTCTCTTTTATCCCATAAGAAAACAGGCAGTGTTCCTACTGTTCAGCTGTTCCAGCTGCTGCACTGTCAACATGTAGTGACATTAAAATTTCTGATTATCTCAGTAGATTAAGGAAAGTAGATGAGCTTTGTGGTGTTAGCAAAGGAAATGGGCCACCCAGGACATAACCCCTGTTAGTGCTTTGTTGCTGCAGGTAGAAATGGACTGTAGGCTTTCTCCCACCCCACAAGTGGGATGTGCAGATCTTTAACACAACAGTAGTAAGATGAGGAACTTTAAAGTCAAGTATGTCATTCTGAGTTCATTTGAATTGCATGCACTTTATTGAGAAAGGGCTTTAGGTTTTTTTATGACCCTGCTCTCCAAAATGAGGACTGAGCAAAGCTAGCATCAAGCAAAACATAATTTTAAAATGTAATCTCCAGGTTACAAAATGTTTTGCCCTCATAAAAGAAGAAACTATTATTTTTTTTCTGTTATGTTTTCCTTTTTTGAGAACTGGATATTTTGTGTGGCATTTGTTTTGATAGAACTAAAGTATGCTGTGAACTTGAGCTCCAACTAAGCTGCAGTAAACATATTTCTGCCTGTGCATAGTTCATTTGTGATGTCTTCCATGACTGTCTCCTTCCTGAATGATGAGCTGCTTTCCCTTTTATGGAGGATCAAATCCCCCAATGTGATGAAAAACAATGAAGATTAGAAATTATCAGGTGGAATAACATAATGATTTTATTGGGAGAAACTACAGATCTCTGTCAGAAAAGGGCACCGCGTTTGTCTAGGAATAATTTAACAAGAGTTCCACTTCAGTTTTCTTTAACTTTTTTGGAGCTACTGTCCCTTCTAAATACAGCTTGAGCAATACTGAACATCAGGCTTGGTCAGATTGCCAAGGTTAATAGACTAATTTTTGTATTTTCTTATACTGAATGAAGAAAGTTACCAGTTTTTAAAACAAATTTCAGTAACATGTAGTTGGGAAATAGGCAAGAATGCACAAGTGTAATGAATCTGTACATTTGCTCTTGATCTCATAAGGAAGGAATATTTAGCATTTATCCTGTTTTACTGTATGTTTCTTAGTAAGAGTTGCAGAGAATGTAAACAATCAGATGTCACCTCCCAAGTACTACTACTCAACTTTTTTTATGAATCTTCTCTGTTGTCAGCTTTCCTTCTTGTATGAAGGTACTGATTGTGATTGCTGGTTACAGAGAATAAATAGCAGGGAAAAACCCTGGGAGTTAGTGACAGAGCAGGAAATTGCTCAAGGCATGGATCCTGCTTTGCATCAAAACAGGAGGTCTCTGTTCAGCTGTTCTCACTAAACTCTTCTACCATCAGTCTTTCTCCTTGTCGTATACATGCATGCAGGCAACTGCTAAGACAGAGTTAACTTTCTCTTGTACTCCAGAGCAAGAAGCTACTAAGATTCAGTGGTGTTCATTCAGTTTTGTTGAGCTGACATCCTCTGAAGGGCATATCTAGGTTATTCTAACACTGCAGCACTAATATCAAGTGTTTTGTTTTGAGGCATTTTAAAATATATCATGGTTCATACTTCATTGTTGAAGTAGATCTAACAGCAGATTAGCTGTTTTATTTGATTTTGCCAGCTCTTTTATTTGAAAAGACCAAGATTAGGAACCTCTGTGCTTTTCCATGTTGAGCTGGTGAACTGGATTGGTGAACTCAGTTATGCAAATAGTAACACAGCAGAGGTTTGATTATTCATAGCTCTTAATGCTAACCTCTCTCCTTGTGATGTCATGCATGGGATTGTGTTGTACCTGCTTGACTCATGTCCTGCATCAACCCCTCTGTACACAACAGCAGAGGTATTCTATGATGAGTATTTTGCTTTCTCTGTATAGTACACATCCAGACAAAAGGACCTAAGTCAAGAACTCTCCAATGTCTTATGCAATGGCCTGTGCTTTAGCTGATGTATGCTGATCATTGTTACAGGTGTAACACTTACTGTATGAGTAATCTTCCTGAATAGCAGATGGACCTAGCATTATTTTCTCCCTTTTCAGCTACTAAACAAGAAAAGGAGTCAGTTCTTTACAATGTGGCCATGTATGTGTACAGCTTCAAGCTGACTTCTCATTATTGTTCTGAGAGTTTCACTAGTTTCGAAGTTGAATCTTTTTTAGGAACAAGAACGTGTAATGTGTTCTTGTTGGGCAGAAACTGTTTGTAGTGGAATATCTATGGAGGTTTTGGAAATGCAAGACAGACAGACACACTTGAATGTGGTTTGAGCTGCAGGGACTGTGCACTGTTCTTCGCATCCTAGGGTGAAGATGGGAAAGAATGAAGTACTAAGAAGTAGATTGTATTGGAAATGGTTGTGTTAGAGATTTGGTTATTGCTATTCTGAATCACTAAACACTTTTCCTCTTTAGGAGTGCTTATATTTATCAAAGAGCCTTGGCTTTAAGAGCTTTATTGATAGAATTATACAGGCTGATGTGAGATAAGACCAGATTTTCTTGTGCTTAATGTATGCATGTAGCAACCTAAAATATGAAGTCTGTCTTTGCAGAGGTGCTGTTACTAGTAGGTTAGTTCTGCTTTCTCATTTTATCCTGTTTTACAGGTATTTTTAGTATGAGAAAGGCAAGCTTATTTCTGACCTAGAAATCTTGCACAGAAATCTTTAAAAAAATTAAACACTGAGTCATGACAGATGAACAATAATGTACAACAATGCTTGCACGTATTTTGTTTCTAGATTTCTTTCCAAACTTTGCATAGGTAATATTAACACATTTAATTTTTCTTGAAATAAAATGAAGATTGAGAGCTGTAGGGAGAGTACATGTTCATCTAAACTAAAACACCATGTGGTAACATTATTTTTCTTTTTATAATCGTTTGACTAGTATAATTGTTTATATGGAACAGCAATTTATTAAAACTTTCTACTGTACTATATTTCATTGGACATGAGATACAGCTATAAATACTGTAGAAAATCTAAGCAGTTGTATGAAGAATGCTTTTGATTTTAAAAAGTAGGCAACAGCAATGCTTTGGACTCCTGATAAATCAGTTTTTCTGTCTGTGTTTCTCCTACCCTTTCCCTTTCTTTTTGTAGGTGCATTTTACCTGGTATTTGAATATATGGACCATGACTTGATGGGACTGCTGGAATCTGGTTTGGTTCATTTTAATGAAAATCATATAAAATCTTTTATGAGACAGCTGATGGAGGGCTTGGCCTATTGCCACAAGAAGAACTTTTTGCACAGAGATATCAAATGTTCAAATATTCTACTAAATAATAGGTATGGGTATTACTTAAAAGTACGTAACAAAAATTGTTTGTTAGCAACATCTTTAAATTGTTCTTTCAGTCTTCACAGTTCACCTGATCGGTGTCATTAGCAAAACTTCTTTTCTAAATTGCCTAGTTTCTTTAAAATCAATTGCAGAAATACTAATCTATTTATGTTCCTGCTTAACACTGGAGCCTGCAGCTGTGTATTAAACTTAATCTGTATTAAAAGAGAAGACTCAGTTTTAATCCTGCTGAGTCAGAGTACAGGGGCAAAATTATCTGAGTTCAAATACATAAAAACAGAATTCTAGGATGTGTTTGATGTGTATTCTTTCTGCCATCTCATTTCAAGACTGAAGCGTGGCTACGCTGATTCTTCCTTCATGAGAGTTCTGAGGTCATCATCATCAGTCAGGATAATGCTTTAAAAGAGTATTTGATCAGGCATGGCAACATGCTTCAACTTGCAGTTATTGCTATAATCAAAGGGGAAGAATAATTTGTTTCTTACCACTTTAAGATATGGTAATTACAAATTGTATTAGTGGGGTGTTTTCAGTATGCAGCAGCAGCAACAAATAAAAAGCCAGTGTGAAGGTGGTGGATGACTTCATTAGCAACTGTTGGGCATCATAACTTGGAGTACTAAAACTGGGGAGCAACATAAGAGCAAGGTTTATAACAGTAAAAAAGCATATAGTTAAAAAATAAGAGCAGGTGGTTAGCTTCTGGGATTTGTTGTCACAGGAAGTTTTCTGGGTAATGTCAGGAGTTTCAAAAAAGGTGAGACACATTCAAGGATAGGATTATTAACACCTGCTAATGGGAATGGTCAGGGATCCCTGTTTTAGCATCCTTAACGCAATGATTGTGAGTCATGGTTAAGTATGAGGAAGATGAGCCTCAAAAGGAGTGGGTTCACATATTCTTCCTGAAACTGCTGCTGTGGCAGATAAAATACTGGGCAAAGTAGATCAAGGCCTAGTTTTGATAGGCCTAGTTTTCTCCCAGCTTTCTACAAATCAAATTTTTCATTTCTTTCTCCTTTTTCTCTTAAGCAAGCTAACACTAGACTGCTTTCAGCTCTGTATCCTATTCCAGCCATGCCAGATTATGATACAGGTTCTTAAACACATGTACATGTTCCTCCTCATTACTCGCTGCGCCCACACACCTAATCTTATTACCTGCTAATCTCCAGGGTTAGTGTTTTTGTGTGCACCTTTGGGAACTCAGAAGCTGCATGTAACCTGACAGTGGAGAAGAGTGCCTTATGGTAGAGGAGGAGCTTGTTATTTTACTCTGCTGTCCAATCCAGAGACAGAGAAGGGTTTTTCCCCCTAGGATAGTGTCTGAGCATCCTTACATTTTTCCACCAATAGCAGAAAAATGTGGTAGTAGATGTAAATAATTCTAAACCAGTGTTCCAAAAATCCTATTACAAGGTACAGCCTGAAGGCAAACGTGGATTATGTATCTTTTACATAGGCAACTTCAACGAATTTTTGAGCAAATACATTTATCTTCTACAAATATATTCTCAGAAATAAGCATGTAAATTTGAGGGGAACATGTCTTTGCTTATGGGTGTTCTCCAAGAAATCAGAGCAAAGGTCTGAGGAGAAAAGTGGATGGAAACTATAACCTGTATATTTTATCATCACCAGATGGTCAGCTACATGCTGGTACCACAAAATTGGCATGCTAGCAGCAAATCTTGCCATAATTTAATAAAATAATGTGTTTTTGAAAGTGATGGGAGTTAAAGTTTATCAGCACAGAAGAGGAAAACCACATATAATAGTCCAACATCCATATCATGTATTAGAGAAGCTTGCAGATAGCTTTTTGTTTGAATCATCCAAACTTTACAAATAGTGGCAGTTTTTGGTTATGGAGCAGTGCCTTTTAGCTGTAGAAACTGCCAGATAAGAGCTCTGTATCTTCTACTCTTCCTCTCATATATGGAAAAACTTAGGAATAGGTTAGGGGTTATGTCATTCAGCAAGTTGGCTGCTGACAAAAATAGAAGCCCTTATCTGGTCGGTCACCCTGATGTAAAGGCTGTATTTAAAATGTTCAAGCACAGAACAGGACTTTGATGGCTTCCTAGAAGGAAGTATGACTGCTGATAGTTGTTTGCTGTACAAATGCTCATGCTAGCAGTAAGGCCTGGGAAAATAGCAATTTTTTTCCCTCAGTTTTTTTCTGCAGAGTTACTGACTGGAATATTTTATGATATAGACTGCATACCTAATTTTGCTTACTTGTCTTTGCTATTCAGTAAGTTAGCATACTGTTTACTGATAAGATGCAGAGATAGCAAAGCATTGCCTTGTCATTAATGTGGTTTGATGAAGATCAGTTGCAGTTGTTTCAGTCTTAAACTTTACCTGATTTGGGGGGAAGAAAGCTTAACAGAATTAACCACTAAATAATACTTTGCTTTTCCGCCAGAGGGCAGATAAAGCTTGCAGATTTTGGACTTGCTCGGCTGTACAACTCAGAAGAAAGGTAAGTTACAATTACACTGTGAAAAAACATTCAGAAGTTTAATCTTTTTGCATAACTCTTACGAGGGACGGAAGGTTGTTTTATTTAGAGGAAATGTTACTGTAATACAAGTAATTGCTTAGGAAAGTGACAGAAATAGAGTTGTCTTACACTACATAAAACCACAAAAGTCTCTTTGTGTGAGTGTATTGCTTTTCCAGGTATACTGGATAAATAATGATAGAGACTGGCCATACATTGATTGGAAATTAAGTTACAGTCCTAAGTTTCTGGTCCTGTAAACTTGAGGTATAGTCCTTCTGTTAGTATACCAAAGATATTATTTAGGGAAAGCAAAAATTCTTTTTTCTTTTTTTTGCTGACACAAAGTATTGTACAGTTCCAATTCAGTAAGCATTGCTTTTGTGTAAGATTTAACTTTACATTTCCAGAGGTTCATTGTATTCTTTAGGCTGTCAGTGCTGTTGAATCTGCTGGAATTCAAGTTTAAATAAAAGTTATTCTGAAACTTCTTGTGACTTGTGCTTCTGTTCTTCTTGGCTTCATTATGCTCATAATCCAGGAAACAGGTGCACAGTTTTTTATGATCAAGAACATTAGTATTTGCTTTTTAATGTAGTATTTGTCATATGGAAAATGACTTTTCAAAATCCAGGCTGAAAGTTCACTACAGTAGTATATCCATGAGATGGTTGGATACAGAGGTGGTTGGACTCTTATCTCAGGAAAATATGCTTAAGTGCAGTGAAAACTGTATGAAAACTGTTGAGTATAATAGCAGAGTGAAATAATCTTAAGCATCTGCTACTTAATTATTTTTTTGCTCAGATGTACTTAATAATAAAAGGATGTTATCCTACCTTGTTTTAACATGAACCAAACTGGCCTAGCGGTTTTTTTTCCCTCTGGTTTACCATGTTTTGCTTGGCTTTTTTATTGTCTATTTTAAAATTCATTTTAATTTTGTTTGTTCAATAAGGATTAAAAGTTCAGTGTCCTTATAGTGCCAGTAACCCATTTTACTGTACATGAAACAGCAACATTATTATGCCATTATGCATAAGTGACATCAAGATTAAGATTTAATTAAGCTAGTAATAGAACATACCAGTTGAACATGGGAGATAATTAGAATCTCTGTAGATTTTTGGTACATCTTTTGTCATTCATTTTCCTTCTGACCTGCAGTAACAGATGTAATTAATGTATATCAACAAGTGTATGATAGCTGCTGTTTTTAATTCATATACTTTGCATTTGGTTTACTGCTTAGAATTTAATACTGCTTGAAAGAGTAAAGAACTTAAGGGCATAATGGGGAGGAAATAAAAATTTAAATTTAAGTAAATTCCCATTGGTTGTTGTAGCTGTGCTCCTTTAAATGTTATTCTGATAGATTTAACATGTTTGGAGTAGGAGATAGGACAGATTGCATGACAAGACAATTGTTTAAATCAAAACCACCATATACTAATACATATGAGCAATGTATCTCTAGAGACAGTCCATTACCATGTAAACATTTCATAGAGGAATGCTTACTTCCGAGACAAATATGATAAATGATGGGATTGTTTCAAAAAATATGCTACCTTTTAAAAAGGAATTGTAGTTGTGTGTTAATGAAAGAAGGACTCAGATGACTTTACTGTAATAATACCTGTACTACTGAGAATGCTATAAGAGCTTATTAGGCTTCATTCTGTGGTTATTCATACTTAATGTTACTCTTTCTGTTTGGAGTTATCTAGTGTTGGTAACAGTGAAAAACTGGAAAAAACCTGAAAGAAATCTGAAATCACTTTTAAAGCACCCTGGTTGAAACAAAACCAAAATCAAACATCGCTTTTCTGCTTTCCATTCTGAACTGTTGATGCTGTAGTTCAGCCTGTGCACAAAAAAAAATTTGTGTCTGCATTTGTAGAAATCTTTGCTTTAGTGGGAGGATGGAAAGGATTATTCACAGTGACCAAAATTTCTGGTTAGAGCTGCGGAGAATTAAAGATGTTGTGAAATATAGAAGATAGTAGAAGCATTCCAGGCTTTGGAATCAAAATTGGTGAATGATGTAGTTCCAGAAGAAGACTTACCGCTTTTACTCACACTTAAAAAGGGAAAGTGACATTTTTTCTTCTTTTTAAAGTGCTTGTAGAAGTCCTATATTCAGTAAGGTCATAACCAATAGTTGCATGGAAGTTACTGGTTTTATCTAAGCAGGTCCTGCTCCTGAAATGACTAAATATACATTGAATAATAATGGAGATCCAGAATTCACATAGCATCAAGGTGGCTGTGTGATTATTATTATTATATCTTCAGTCTGACTTTTTTGCAGCCTTCACAAGGCAATTGTTTGCTTTTGTGCAGTTACAGCTTTGCACGACTAAAATTAAAAGAGTGGAAAATGGTACTGTTCTTAAACAGCATCACAGAAATAAAGTCCTTATGGTGGTATCATTTTGTCAGAAGTGTGATCATACGAAAATGATAGTACTCTCTTTTTCCCCCTTCCAACAGCCGACCGTATACCAACAAAGTTATCACATTATGGTATAGGCCTCCTGAACTTCTCCTTGGGGAAGAAAGATACACACCAGCTATCGATGTCTGGAGCTGTGGGTAAGAGTTTGGATAGAAGCATAAAAACAAGCAAAAAATAAATCTTAACATTTCTATCAATCTATTAAAAAAAATGCCATAATGATGGAATTTTGCCAAACTGTTTTACAGCTGTATCCTGGGTGAACTTTTTACAAAAAAGCCAATATTTCAAGCAAATCAAGAACTTGCTCAACTGGAACTCATAAGGTAACTAGCAAGCACTACTACGTAAGTAGGTGCTTGATACACTGACAGGTTCTTTTCTTAGTATTGAAATCTGAGATGATGCACTGCAAATACTTCTAAGTGCTCAGTTACTGCACTGACCTAAATTGTAAAGAGAGAGTAATCAAAATGCCTGTGATTTTTAAGATGATTCTGCAACTCGCTTGCGACAAATCAAAATGAGAACATGGACAGTAGTAGAGACGAGTGGGATTTGAGAGAAACTGATACTTGGCATGCTGCTGGGCATGAGTTCTTGTTTCAAGCCTACCATTTACACACCTAGGCTTTATTACTTTTGTAGGAATATTTCTGTTCCCTTACAAACTGCCAGACATTTGGTCGAGATAAAAATTCTGTTTCGTTCCTTGTTCTCAATAAATCACAGAATGATAAGTACTTAATTCAGTGGAACCAGAGCATCTTTTTCTTTCCCTTTATTCAGCAAGCAAAATTTGCTCTTGATTCTGATACCATAATTGACATTGTAAATGAGGAGAGGTGCTCTTCCTAGAAACAAGGGGAGAAAAGAGGGTGAGTCCTACAGAACTTACAGAAAGTAAACAGTAAATAGTCAAATTAACTTAATAAAAAATATTACAAAGTTATATATTGAGATTTTTTTTAAAACAGATTGAACAGTATCATGTTTCTGTGTAATGTGTTATTAGCTGGCCTGAAAAAATGAAGGTTTTAGGAGGGACAAAGCAGATCAGTGGTTGTTTTTGGTATAAGAAGAATTGAACTTGTGAGTGGGAATTTTTGGTTTTGAGCACTAGATGGCGTTGAAGCACATGAGAATCAGTAATTCGAAGTTTTTCTTTTCTTGTGTACTACCTCTGGCACAAAACTCTAAAACTTTGTGATGTCCTTCTGCTGGAAGCTTTTGTTTGTAGCTCATTTCTTGTCTTCACTGATGCTATTTATTTTTTGCTGTTTGAACATACTTTATCAGTTTTACCCACATCTCTGCTGTGATCATGTTGCAGTCAACAACTCTACATTGATCTTTTCAAACTTTATCAAATATAGAGCTGAGGTGCATTCTGATAGTAAGAGATTTATTATTTTTGTTCTCCTTCCTGAAAATTACATACCCCAACCAGCGTGAAGTCATATTGGTTTGCATAGCACCTGGGCTGTAATGATTAGATTGTTAGGTCTCTTACACTAACTGTTTAAATCTTATAAAAAGGAGGGCTAAAGTAGAGAAATGTATTTGTAAAATGTCCTTTTATGACAATGGAATGTGAGGAATAAGAGTATGGGCAGCTCCATTTGTGGAGGTAGATGAGGCTTGAGACATAAAACTCATAACTGAAGTAAAAAATGCAGAGGTTTTCTAGTGGTTTTTGCCTTTAGGATTTACTTAATTGTTTGGTTTTTTTACCCTTATGTCTTCAGCATTAATTAATTCTCAGTGGAAACTGCTTTTTCAGCTACTTGGTATATCTTTTTCAGTGGCATTTTGAGCTTAGGACATGAAAGTTACTCAGAATATGGGCTGTCTAGTTCTAGTCAGATACCTGAAGTACTCCTCAGATGTAGTTGGTTAGGTGCTTCAAATTCTTTGTGTGGAGGATGTGTGGGCTGGACTGAGGCAGAAACACTGTTTAGTCTGTGTGGGGTGATTACCATTTGTAGACAATTCACCATTATTTAGTGGTGTTGGGCACTTGACAGTGGAGAAATTTTAGTTAAAAATAACCTGAACATGAAAATTGAAAATTACTTTTATTTTCACTGTACTTGCAAGAATAAAAATGACAGCTGTGCTCACTTTTGGTTTTGGATCTCATACCCTTTTTTTCCCTTCTTTTTGGTACAGCCGAATTTGTGGAAGTCCTTGTCCAGCAGTGTGGCCTGATGTTATAAAATTAGCTTATTTCAACACAATGAAACCAAAGAAGCAGTATCGTCGAAAACTGAGAGAAGAGTTTGCTTTGTAAGGATGAAGAATTAGTTTAGACAACTCTAATAGCATTAAGTTTTCCCAGAGACTTTATGAACTTCAGTATTTTCTGGAGAATAAGCATAGATCAAGTGTAAAGAAAAATGGCTTTAGGTTTTTGTCCTTCCCATGATACCCACAGAGCTTGTATTAACCCTTATTTAATAGGAGCGTCAAGAAGAGGAAGGAAGGCCCTAAAATTTCAGCCACCTGTCAGCTTTCACCTAAGGAAACATCTGTTTGGTACACCTGCTTGTTTTCCTGTACAAAAAACAGCTCAGAGTACTTAATTGCTTTTTACTGGTAGAACTGGCTACAGATAAATATGTAGTCTGGTTAACATTACAGTCTTTTGGGTCATAAACTCATTCAACACAGAGGAGTTACCTGAACCATGTGTTCTAAAGTACTACCATTGGACTAGTTTTGTGCCTATATCACAAGTGAAAGGTATGGAAAACAGCTGTAAGCTTATTTTAAAGGGGTTGTTCCCTTCCTTCAAGTACAGTGGGTTTCAACAGAAATGCATCATCCTGCTCATATTAATGAGACTAATATCTTTGAAGCAATAGAATTATTGTCTGTGAATCAGTCAAAACTCTTAACTCTCTGGTGGTAGATTCCAAAATGTAGAGTAACAATATAGTCTTGGCTTTAAAATGTGGGTGTGGTCTTTTAAGGACAAGATTTCAAGCAATGAAACAGTAAAAGGTGAAGAAAGCTTGGGTTCTATAATAGCAGTGGTAGTAAAAGGTGAAGATTATTTCTGCCTCTTACTATCAAGCTCAGGCTGTGGGTGCATTTTGTTAGTATATAGGTTACCTGGGGACTTAATGATCATCTTGGAAGGGATGTGTTTATTAAAATTTTGCACAGAGGTGTGTGAATCAAAATAAAGATGGGACACTTTCCTGTTTTGCACTTTTGTAGCATCCCACCAGCTGCATTAGATTTATTCGATTATATGCTTGCCCTGGATCCCAGCAAGCGCTGCACAGCTGAACAAGCTCTTCAGTGTGAGTTTCTGCGAGACGTGGAGCCATCTAAAATGCCTCCTCCAGAGTAAGTAATTTCTGCTGGTAATGCTACTGACCTCTAGGAAGTGTGAACATGCACTGATTTCGAGAACATTGTGGTTCAGTGAAGGAGATAGTGGCAGAAATGTTGACATAAACAGTTGTTGAATGGTTATTCTGCAGTAAAATGCTCGTGTAGCTGAATGACTCATATAACGGATAACAGAGTTGATTTGTCATTCCTACAACTAGTTATTGAGTTACTACCTTTAAAGAAAATGCATTTCTATGAATGTTTCTAATATTTAAAAAAGCATAATTTCCCTTTTATCCCAGTTTATTAGTGTGTACTTTTTCAGGGATTTTGAGGTCCTCTGTGAATCTGAATTACTTTCTTTGATGACAGAATGACACTGGGTATAGAGTTCTGCAAAGGTACCTGAGAGTAAAAGTGAAATACAGTAAATTGTTCCGTAAGCCAGATGAGGGCCTTGGTTTTACAGGCAGGAGAAGTGAAATTGTGCAGGGTTGTTCCTGTCAATTTCTCTAGAGGAAACATATTGCAGTGTCCTGTAGGATTTTTGCAGTGACTTTGCTGTCATTTTAATCAGTACAAATCATATTGGAGCCTGTCCTGAGGAAAACAATGAAAAAGCACTAGAGAATCTGCAGGTCTAATATCCTCTATAAATAGGCTGTCAGAACATGGAATCTGTGATATTGTTTGAGTAAACTGAACCTTGAAGGCAGCCTGTACTGACTTCTTTTTATCTAAGGATTTTATTAAAATTCTTTCTAGACTTACCTGTTACATACGCAAGATTATTATACAGAATCACAGAATGGGTGAGGTGGGCAGGGACCATAGTGTGTCATCTGGTCCAGCCTCTGTGCTCAAGCAGGGTCATCCCAGAGCACATGGCACAGGATTGTGTCCAGATAGTTTTTGAGTATCTGTAGTGAGGGAGACTCCCCACAACCTCTCTGGACAAACATTACTGAAGCATGAGCCGAAGAGGTTTCATTGCCTGAATATGACTATATCACTGTGGGAAAATCAGAAATCAGCAATCCCAGGCTATTTGCTGAAATTTCAGAATCACTTGTACAGCATGTTGCTTATGTGCATTTTAAAGTAAGTGAATGGGAAAATCATCTTTTCTTCACGGATGTGGTAACGCATGCATTCTAGAAGCTGATATATGGAAATTCAAAACAAACTAGTCACTGGTGTCCTTCTCAGAAATTAGGAGGAACCATACTCACTTCTGGCACAGCACAGTTCTCTTGAGAGATTGAAGTTCTGTTTTGGGAAGGAGCAGCTGTTCATCCAAAGAAAGTGACCATAAGATGCTTCTCACAATGAGTTTTTGCTTCCAGTTGTTTTTCAGAAAATACTTGGCAGGTGGAGGGAGAGAATAAAGGAAACAGTTGTCATAATTGCTTTTTCAGTGTCTCTTGTCATTTGTCAGCTAATTTTTCCATGTTGCTGAACTGCTAAGACAGAACTGCTAAGACAGTTAATATGTAATAGGAAAACATAAACCACTCTTTTTACTACCCATCTCAGTATTTCTGTGGGTCTTTGTGTTCCTCAGGAAATCAGAATTGAGATGCCTGCAGGGAACGGTAATGGAAGGACAGAATTGGTGGGAGAGAAGTTTCTTTGGAGAATTTTGCCGCTGCATTCATATGTCTAATACAGAATATGCCCTTGTTCTTCCTGGTATCCCAGCTTTGCTAGTGTCAAGTGATATTTATTCATGCAACTTAATTCTGCAACTTTTTCCTTTTTGTTTTTCCCTCTACCTTCTTGGTTACCTGAGCTGTACACTATAAATACTGGATAGCCATGTGGACAAATATGTGACCTAATGACTCAGCAGTACTTTTATAAGCTGACAGAAGAACCCTAAAAAAAATGCTTTCATATTGATAACTTAATTATCTGGTAGTGTGCAAGTTGTATTTCATTGCAACTGTGCAGCATTGATTTTGAAGTTTTGAATTACACAAATAATTAGGAAAATAGTTCCCCTTTTAAGATACATTTTCCCCTTTTTTGCCAGGAGGACTTGTGCTTCTGAAAGAGGCATTCAGTAAAGAGTTTTCAGCCAGAAAAAGCAGCTCTGGGATTTTTCTGGCTTTTGAATGTTTCCTGATGTATTTCCAAGTTTCAGTAGGTTCATCTTTCAAAAGTTATATTATGTATAATTTAAGTGGTTTTACCAGTATGAATAATAATTAAAAAAAAATAGGGATAAAACTGATTATTTCCAATCATTCTTTGCAGCCTTCCTTTGTGGCAGGATTGCCACGAGTTGTGGAGTAAGAAACGCAGAAGACAGAAGCAGATGGGCATGACTGATGACTCTACAGCAGCTAAAGTCCCTAGGAAGGATCTTTCTCTAGGCATGGATGAGAGCAGAACCAACACCCCACAAGGCATGCAAACTTCTTCCCAACTCAAAACTCAGGGCAGCTCTAGTGTAGCACTTGGTCAGTAACGTTTTCAGTTCTTACCATTACCTACTACTTGGATTGCACCCCTAGAAATTTTAGATGTTATTTGCAGAGTATTGGCATCTCCTGGATTCTTGAGGGAGGGAACAGTGTTGTAAGTTTAATCTTTATTACAAACGATTTGC
Organism: Certhia americana; assembly: GCA_018697195.1. Taxonomy (NCBI): domain Eukaryota; kingdom Metazoa; phylum Chordata; class Aves; order Passeriformes; family Certhiidae; genus Certhia; species Certhia americana. Next base: position 57,989,625 of record CM031858.1, on the reverse strand, counting down.
CTTTGCTTTTGGAAACCTAAGTGTTCCTTTCCAATTTTACCTAACTTTTCAGCCTGGTCAGAGCAACTAACTTGCTTGCTCTGTATTTTGAGGGGATTTTAGCTCTTGCTCATCTGTAATTCTTGGTAATTCCACAAGTGTGGAATTCTACAAGCCAATGGCTGTTGAAAGTTTCTCACAATCTCCATAGATTGGATAAGCTCTATTGGTATTTATAAACTCATCAGAAGGTAGAGTTTAGAACAATTGTCATTTTAAATGGAACAGATTCCATTTGCACGTTATGTTAGTCTTCAGCTTTCTAGGTTGTTTGGGCTAACCCAAAAAAGCCCTGAACACCAAAGCCACCCCTCCAGAAGCTGGTATATCATGGAGTATCTACCTCTGTGAATTGCACTGCCAGTAATCCTGAAACTTAACCAAAGTATCTTGCTTCAGACAAGTTTTACAAATATAACAAAAATAGTAATGGTTCCAGTATGGGGACTATTTGAGATACTCAGCAGTTGAGTGATAGTTCTTACAAAATATGTAGAAATACAAAGAGTAACAACACCAAGTGGATACCTGTAAGTTAAGTGTCAGACTATTTTTGATTGTGCAAAGTAACCATAAATCCCTTGGTGCTGGTTGAGGAGTTCAACTAAAAAACACAGTTTATGCATTCATAGCAGCTGACAGTTCTTTAAAACTAGCCATCTTGAATCAACCCTTAATTTAACAGTAGAGCAGAGCTCCAAATATTCTGCACAAAGATACATTGAAAGTAATTGTTTTCATCATATTTTATTGCAATTTTTTGCCTTATGCTCCATTCATCTGATTTCTCACTATAAACCAGCTGTGAGATTCTGCTAATCCATATGTTCAGGCTAAAGTTTTGGCAGCATTTTCAAGAATGACTTTCTGTAACTTTTTCTCCCTTCAATGAAACTATATTAGAAGTTTAAAGAGTCCAAAGGATAGTTATCTTCATTGTGCTTTTATAACATAACATAGCAGCCTAAGCTGCTATGCTAAACAAAAACCCCTAAGCAAATAGAGAAGGAATGATTCAGACCTATATTGCTGTTTACCCATACATACAAGAAAAATATGTCTAGATAGAAGAGAATTTGATTTTCAATGGAATAAAGAAGTGTTTTCTGTATTAAACAAAACACTTCTGGAAGTCATAATGCACCTTAGATAAAATTATTAATAAGACACATTATATAACTCCATGACTAAATGCATGCTTTAGTATGTATTTGTTTCCAAGCACCTCAAAAGAGGTTAAAAAGACATTCTAGCAATTGCTAATATTCTGATTCGTGAATGGTACCCCTCTTCCTGCATTTTGCAATTTAACAGGAGCTGTTCAGAGCTCAATTTTGTTACAAGATATTTCCCAGAATGTGGCTTCCTGTTAGAATGAACTTAAAGCTGACCAAGCAGTATGGAATAAGTAGATTAGTTTCCCTGTTTGGCATTTTCTGAAGACTGAGAGTCTGAGAGAAGTTTTAATGTTGAATATACCATCCTCAGATGTGACAAAATCTTCCATTAGTCACAACATCTGAGTGAGAGTCAGCAATACAAGGCATAAGAAATTGTGATTTAATTTTTTATACTGCCAGATAGAAGGTGGATTGTATTCATACAGATACATAAAAATTAAATCCCTGGATCCTGGTTAAATAGGTTCCAAGTGCTTGTATCCTGGTGCACATCCACAAATAGAGTTGTGGGTTGTGTGTTTTGCAGCACTTTCCAGCTGTGCTGCTCTTAAGTCTTGCAAGGCAAATACTTAATATTTCTGTTTGTTGTGCATGGCTTCTAAACTGCTATAGTAAAATAGCACAATGGCAAGGATAGAAGAGGGGACTGAATCTGTGCTGACCTGGGTTAAGAAACATTCAGAGCTCAGCCAGTCTGCTTACACACTCATTTTCTCATTTTTAACTGCTTTCTTTAAGTCATTTGCTCTTAGGGCATGTTGCAATCCATACTGCTTCACTTCTTTCAAAATAAATCACCACAATAGGTGTTTGAAGCTGAGAAACTACTTGGATATTCAAACTTCGTTATTCATATTCCCCTGCATCATCATAGTCTGCTCTTATTTGTGGCAAACTCCATTTAATTGAATTAACTGTTTATTATCACACATTTCCTGCTACTGAGT
>CM031858.1:57876872-57987448 GCA_018697195.1 Certhia americana | reverse complement strand
TTTAATTGAATTAACTGTTTATTATCACACATTTCCTGCTACTGAGTGGCTGACTTCTTGTCACTCAAAGTCAGCACGTCCTTTTGCATTATTATGTGAGCTTCTAGGCTACCTAGAGCCAGGTCGTTTTGGCTGGTGTTAAAACTCAGATGCTGAATTAGAATGGGCTGGAACATGACTGGAAATGGATTTTACAGATGGCTACTTTTTAACAAAGGGTTGTGATATGTCGAAGATAGGAAATTTTATGGGGATTGGAAGTCTTACAGCTGCCTAAAGCAGGTGGTCTCAAGCCCCAGCTTAGTTAGTTGAGCTCTAGCTTGGTGATTTTCCATCTGTCCAAGTGCATGTGTGCACCTCATGGTTATATTGGATCTTACTGTTCCATTTCCTATAGTTACTCACCAAAGACAGTTAATTGGTGAAAGCATTTCATTTTTGTGTTGTCCAAACCCATGCTTTGCCAGTGTCAGTGTCAGCCATGCTAGATTAGTCATCTTTTGAGTTTCTGAAATATGCCAGTTCTAAATAATACTTAAAACCACCTTTTTTGTCTTCAGCAAAAACAAGCACTGGACAGCAGTTAAACCAGAATGAAGTGGCAATCCTGCTAAACCTGCTACAGTCTAAAACAAGTGTTAGTTTGGCACAGTTTGCCCAAGTATTGAATATTAAGGTAAACCCAGAGACTCAGCAGCAACTAAATAAAATAAATCTTCCTGCTGGAATTTTGTCAGCAGGTGAAAAACAGTCAGAACAGCAGCAGCAGCCACCGCCGCCTCCGCCACCACCTCCAGAGCAGGAGCCTCTAAAACAGCCGATGGTCACACAGCCACCTGTGCCACCTGCTCAGCTGGGTCAGCCTAAAGTTGAGACTGATGCTGCTCAGGCAGCTGTGCAGAGTGCATTTGCTGTTCTGTTATCTCAGTTAATAAAGGCTCAGCAAACAAAACAAAAAGATTTTGTGTTGGAGGAGAAGGAAAATGGATCAGGAAATGAAATGTCATTACAACTCAGGCAGCCTCCAGAGCCCGCCACTCCTGTGTCTGTCAGCCGGGACGACGTGGAATCACCGGCACCTGGATACCCACATCTGATCAAGTCATTATACATGTCTGCAGGTACTGAAGGCCTTTATTGCTAAACAGCAAATACCTCGAGCACTGGAGATGTAATAGTTTGGGAGTAGACAATTAACATGTTTGCCACATGAATCTGTGTGAGTATAGGAGATGAAATTGGTCGCATTTTACGTCTGGATTAGAGAATTTGTCTCATAGTCTAACAAGTGCCATGCAGAGCAAAAGATCACCAACCTAGGAGGTACACAAGTTTTAGTGATGAAACACTGATCATTATTCTGGGGGTTGGGATTTTCTTAGTGGTGAGTGTGGTGGTGAAGGCAATCTTTTCTAGCAGATGCATAGACATAATTTACCAGTTTTGACTGTGTGTTTAGGTAAAGCTTATTTTGGTGAGACAGGGTTTTTTGGGGGTGTTTTTTTTGTTTGTTTGTTTTAACACTGACTAGAGCAGTTTCTTAGTGTCAAATTCAGTGGTTACCTGTAACTGTCACACACACATGGCTAAAGGTTTCCATTGAGGTATATAGTAGTGGCTTCCATATCTTCCCAGTTTAGAGCTCTGTTCATCTTTTTGGGTTGCAAATTCAGATTTATTATGGTATTTCATATATTGTTCTGTGGTGTATTGTTTTGTGGTGAAAGAAATATTCTGAAGTGCTTTGGGGCAATTCTTGGAGGGTTTTGGGAGGTTTTCTGAGAGGTGTGCTTTTATTTTCGTGTTTATTTTAAACTCTTGAGTTTTGCTATTCTTTGATAGGGTGGCCTTTTGTCCACTGAGATTTCTATCCTTTTCTGTGAATCTTTCTTGATCCTTCTTTCAATTTTTAGTGTTTGTGTTCCTTCAGTTTTGTTCTGGTTGTTTGGTTTTGTTGTTTTGTTTCTAAGGAGTTTTTCTTTAACTGACTGCCTGGTAGTCTTACTTTAAGGAGTAACCTGCGTCATGCTTCTAAGGCAAAGGAGCTGCTGCCAAATTTTGTCCAAAATAATCAATATAATTACTGATAAATTTAACTAATGAATTAATGAGAATTGAAGTTAATAAACCTCTTTGTTTTTCTGGGAGTGAGTCCTTTTCTTTCTGGTCCTGTTATTTGTGTACTTTTACCTCAGAGCTTTTCTTTTTCATCTTCTTAGGTCAAGATGATTCGGTTAGGCAGTCTGAGATGAGGCTTCTGAACCAAACACCTGAGCAGGAGCGCCCTCGGATCTTGCCACCAGACCAGCGTCCCCCCGAGCCACCAGAGCCTCCGCCGCTCACTGATGAAGACCTTGATTATCGGACAGAGAATCAACATTTGCCTATAAGTAACTCTTCAGGAACCGATCCTCACGCAGGAGTGAAAGCTGCTCTTCTGCAGCTGCTGGCTCAGCATCAAGCTCAGGCGACCACAGAGGAGCCAGTACAAACGAGTGTGGATTATCAGGCTAGAGACTCCTATGTAACAGGCCCAGACTACAAGGATAATTTTGGATCATCGTCCTTCTCATCTGCCTGTTACAGCACTAGCGATGGAATAGGAAGCGGATCATCAGGAGTATTAGAAAGGAGGGGTTTCCTTGGAAACTCAGATATTCAGTCGTTGGATAACTACAGTACTGCTTCATCTCACTCTGGTGCTGCCCCTCCTCCATCGGCCTTTCCGGAATCCTTTCCCAGCTCAGTAACTGGTTACAGAGACATTTACCTCAATGCTGGTCCCATGCTCTTCAGTGGAGATAAAGACCATAGGTTTGAATATAGCCATGGCCCAATCCCAGTTTTGGGAAGCAGCAATGATGCTTCCACAGGGCCAGAGAGTGCGCACTCTTTACCCACAAAGATGCACAACTATAGCTATGGAAGTAATTTACAGGAAAATCCCACTGGCATCAGCCACATGCATGGACAGACTTGGACTTCTCCTGCCCAAGGACCTGGCTATTCCCAAGGATACAGGGGACACATTAGCACATCTGCAGTGAGAGGGCGAGGCAGAGGATTACCATATTGAATATCTGTTTTTCCTCAGGCACATCATTTTTATCTGGAAAAACTTTTTTTCCCCCCTAGCTGCAATTTAAAGCAGCAATTCAACAGACTTGAATAATGTTAATTCAACAGCTTTATTTTTATGTGGAAAAGGGTCTTGCATACAGTAGGAAAAATTTAAAAATGCTTACAACTCATGCTGTCTAAAAACTAGATGACTTGATTGCACATGTTCACAAACTAGTTCTAACTTTTCTTTTGTATTTTGGCAGTTTTAAGTGGATGCTAAATTTAGGGACATCAGCTTTTTATGGCACTCTTTCAGATCTTCTGAACTATGCACATTTGTGCTTTTTTTGTAAGTTTGGACCAACTTTTATGTAAAAAAAAAAATTTTACAACAATCAAAAGCAGGGCACTGATTTATTTGGTATTTTTCTTTTTACAGAACTACCTTTAGTCAAAGGTCACTGTCAGTCTTTGCACTGCTTTCAGTGTTATTGTGGAAGGTGTAATTCGTGCTCATTTCAGATAATAAAACACAACCTTTCTCTTGATGCAAAATTTTATAAATGTTTGGTCAACGTTTTTTTTTCTTTCAAGAAAAAAAAAGAATGGGTGTTCTGGTAAAATGTTCTCTCCATCTCCCACGCTTGTTTATATAAAAACTGTTTTACTTGAATGGTAAGTGCCTTAACATGTAAGCTTAAGGTCTGTCAAAATTTGGAAGTACTTCATAAGTTGCTATAAATATAATGCCTAAACCTAGGTAATTAACAAGAGAATTCAGATAATAATAAGAAACTCAAACAGGTCATAATCTTGTGGTGTTTGCTTCACATGGGCCAGTTACTTAGAGACCTGTTCTTACCTGGATAAAATTTGTCATTTCCAAATTGAACTTCATGAGAAACGTTAAAAGTGAGGAGAAGAATGAAGAGTGTAGTTTTTCCTCAGCTCCCTCTTGGAGTTGTAGTAAGTGTTTTAGTTCCTCTGCCAAATAAACTATACTTTATATGTCCTTACCAAGTGATGAAATAGTTTTTTTCTCTTAAATGTCAACAGCAGTAATTTCTTTGCGTTGTGTGAAAAGCTGACACTGTTTGTCTTTTTACCCCAAGTACTGCATTGTAGGAAGTAACCAAAGGAAAAATGACCAGTATTTAAAGCAATGGCAAAATGTTTTACACTAGTTGTAATTTGCTGTAAACTTGTGATTGTGCCAATTAATTGATTTTATATCTGCTATTCCACAGAACATTTCAATACTGGAATTGAGTGTCTCGGAACAACCAATATTATTATAGTTAAAACTCTTACCAAGAGCCACTCCTCGTACTAATTATAACTTCCAGCACATTTTTTTTTTTTTTTTTTTTGTTTGTTTCCTCTGACCAGTGGTTTCTCTCCTGCAGAGAGGAGGTATGGTTATATTTTGCCTGTACATAAAAGGATGTCTTGAAGCCCATACTGGAAGCAATTTTCCAACTGATTATCCAGTTGACAAATCGGTACCTTATGTAACTGAGTGTTTAAATACTACTTTTTAAAAAGTAAAATTTCTACTTACACTATTACAAATGTCTTGTCAATGACTTTTTGGATTTTCAGAATAGAAGCCAAAGCTGTTGGTGTTTTGTTTTAATTGAAAATCCTGATTCATATATGGCTAATTCCCACACTGTAGAGCACGGAGCAATTCCCTTCACTAACTGTGTAGTGTTTGAGGATCTGGCAGATGAGAAATGGAGACAGTCCTGCTGCTTATGCTGTCCCCAAGTCTGGCTGTTGCCTTCACTAAACATAGTAGCTAAGATCCTGCCATCTGAAAATATAAGTGGCCAGGTCAGAAACAATACTTACAACCTGGATAGCCTGTGGCTAAGAAAGGAAAATCTTCACGTGAGTGACGGTGCACTGGACCATTTTTCCCTTGAGTAAGGACATCCCTATAGCATTTTTCTGCTAGTAAAATTTTAAAGACAAAAATCATTGGTATCATTTGGATAAGTACAGTGTCAGCTAAAGCTCTTTGTTTACTCATCTTTAAGAAACCCAGACCCACAAATATGCACACAGATCACTTTTCTTTTTGTATTTTTTTTTCCCTAGAATCAAGCAAAAGACTTTCAGAGCTTATGTTGACTTAATTTCACTAAAGGTGCAGTCTGGGGTTACTCACCTGCACTTGAAGTGTTAACTGCAGGCAATAGTTGGCTAAAAACACAGGTAAGTTCAAATGGAAAGTAGATCTCAGAGAGCTAAATTCATTTACTTCCAACACAAAAATACAAGGAAGAAGTTGTGTCTTCTGCCTTCCCTTTTGGACATAAATTTTCAGATAATTTAGTTAGCTTCATTCAGTGCAGAGCAGTCAGTCCCCTCTGCATCTGTACATGAGTGTGCTGTTTCCTTACAGGCTGGCAGTACTCAGACATTATTCTACCAAAATGGATTTCAGTCTTTGGCCATGAAAAAAACCCAAGAGCCCCAGCAAAAGTAATCCTGACTGTGAGGAGAGAGAAGATAAAATAAGCAATTGACTTCCAGATGAATGAGAATCAAAACTCTGACATGTTGTAGCAGATGAATACTGTACAATAACTTTTCCGCAGCTTAAGGATTACTAGCCTGCGACTTTGAACACTGTATTTGCCTGGGACAACAGTGTTGGGATAATGTGGAGGGAAATTTAATGTATTTCCATTATTTGATAACTCTGAAAAGATTGCCTTCTCTGTGAGCCAGGGAATTTTCTTGGTTCTTTTGCTGACACCTTTCCTCCTGGGCTGGTGGAGGCTGGGTGCAGGTGAGGAGCTCTGCCCTTGACCGCATGGCAGGAGGATTGGTGCCTGCAGCCACTCTCCCCTGTCCTGCAATTTTGTCTGGGCAGGTTAGCAGCCAGGGAACTGCCCAGATCTAAGGACAGTAGGTCCACATTCATTTGTACTGGACCTGTGAATTATCTGTCAGCATTTCTTTTGAATTAAATCACATGATGACATACATACTGGCTGTGTTTTGTCCTTATGCGTGAACTCCACTCAGCAGAGAGTCTGTACTAGTTTGGCATTTTACATCATGTGGCTCTTGCATTTTTGATGCAGTGGTAGACATTCTGAAAACAGCGTTATTTTCCTGTGGAGCCGTGGCTTTTATTACTTTCTCCTTCATTCCTTTGGATTTATGTTTTCTGTGCTGCAATTCCAAAGTGAGCTACAGAGACCTGGATACTACGTTGAAAAGTAAGTGTTGTGTGTTTGTATTTCTAAATAAACATAGTGAAATACTGTAATAATGGACTATCAAATAGCAAGTACTTCATTACTTATGTTAAGTGGTCTGTAGCCATACCAAGAGAGGTAGAAAGCAAGCACAACTGGACTGCTTATGACCATGACTTAAAACACTTACATTGTTATAATGTTTAAATTCAGCCAAAGGAAAAGGAAACAGCTTTTTATGGATTGCTAGTTGTCATTATCCTGAACAGAATGAGCAGCACTAGGAAAGAGCTATAAAACTACACATATCCTTAAATATTAATATAATTTATTGGAAAAAATTTTAATTAATAAATTTTTAAATTACAAACTTCTGTATTTTCTTATGTTTCCTTAAAACATGGTCTCTTAAATTTCTCTGTCCCACAGTAGTGTCAGATGCTTTCTAGAAGCAGAAGCAGTTAAGTGCCACTTTGTAAGTTTTTACGGTTTTGAGCACTCTTCTGCTTTTGCTTTCAGTTTTGGTGAAGTTTACAGTTGGATTAGTTTAATTAGTGTGGTTACACTTCACAGATGCACAGGATACCTCTTGTCTGCAGGCAAATTCTTGGACCATGAATTCTGTTTCTGAGAGAGAAAAATGTCAGATGTACTACTTGCATTCTTCTTTTCATTAATAAAACATGCAAGTGTTTTACACACAACATTTCTCCAGTCTGTTCTGTTATAGTGTTTTTAACATGAGGAAATTTTGGCTATTACCCTTCTTGAGAGTTTTGGGATGTTCTGTATTTGCAGAAATGTGTCATGAAACTAAGGAATCACCAGAAATTTATTTGAATTCTATATTTAAAAGTAAAATTACCTTGGGTTGACTTAAAATCAAATTAACTTGCTTATCAGGGTGAAGAACTTTATTGCAGGAGTTATTTCGAGACAACTTAATTTAAAATAAATTGTTATGCTTCAGCTTGCTTACTCTTTGTTATTTTAAGCCATTTGTATATAAAATGTATTGTGCGGCCTGTAAATAAAATACATGAAAATTGAAGTCTTTCCTTGTTTTCTCTCTCTGGTTGTCAAGTAGCATTTCAAAAGAACATTGGGCTAAACTGAAAATGTTTTCAGTGTATTGAAATTCTGCAAGTTATTAGTAGATTGCGTTTACATTTTAACTACATAACATCCCAAACATGCCTACCAGCCCTCAGAACTGAAAGTACTTTTCTAGCATCACATGATGGTAGATGATCAAGTGTTGTAACCCTGTACTAGCCAGTTTTTCAAGTCACATGATTCAAAAGGCCCTTTAAATTAATTCACTCTGTAATATTGGTTTATATTGAGAAGATAGATATAGGATGACATAGCTGCAGTACTCCCCACAGAGCATTCAAATTTAAATAGCCGGTACAATATACTGCAAAATCATTTACTTAAATTAGCAGCTCACTACAATTGTGCTGAACTTTTTGCCAGTGTTCTGACTAATGTCAAATAGAAGCTAAAATACTCGGGAAACTAAGCAGAGAAAAGCTTCTGTGGTATAAGAAAAGTTGAATTCTTATTTCTGTTCCTATAACACATAATAGGGGGCACAAGGTCTGTTACAATTTTGTGTGGAACAACAAGCAATAGTATCCTTCTACTATAGAACAATTCTGATTTGTGTTAGGAGCCTGATATACAAGTATCAGGGTAAAACACAAACTGAACACAGAAATATTTCCAAGCAACATTCCTTTACTGTGCCAGCTGTGTCACTCAGGAAAAAAGTCTCTCAATGCCAGCTCATAATTATTCTCTCACTCCTAAAAACCACAGTGGCTCCACAGACTTGGAAAGGAATACCTGCCTTTGTGACTGCTCAGAGAAAAATTTGGTTTCTAAGCTGTTTGAGCAGCTCCCTCACAGCTAGCTAAAACACATTAGTAGAACTAATTAATTAAGGGAAGATGTTTGCTTTAAGAGATACTCATAGATATTGTATAGATAAAACAGTATTGTACTTAGAATCTTCCGTAGCTCCAGCATGGCCACTTGATGTATGAAGACCTATGTCATGTCACATCTCAAAATACAGGGAAATCAACAGAGCTGGGGGAGAGGGGAGGGGGATCTGCAATAAGTGACTATTAGAAAATAAATGTCCAATCCTAGGTCAAGCAAGTTCCTTACAACCATAGTCCCCTTGGCTAGCAGTAGTTCTCAATATCATGGTTTAGAGATGTTACTCTCCAATTTAGTGCTCCCACTAAAAACCTCAAAACCATGCACTACTCAATCATTCCCAATTACCTGTTCCTCTCCCCCCTGCAGTGAGTTGAAAAGGAGAATTGAAGGCATAAAAAAGATATAGATCATAACTTAAGAACAATTTCTTAATTGAAACAGCAATGAGATAACAAACAGTAACAATATAAATAGCAACAATACAAATAGCAGAATTGTACAAGAGAACACCAAGTGATTCACATGCAGATGCTCAGCTTGGAGGCCAAACTGACTGCTGCCACACTATGCTAACCTGTAGATTCTCCTGTCCCTTCAACCCCCCCACAAGCTGCCAGCCCAGATTTAGGGGGAGTATTGGAAGAGGGAACTACAGAATAGGGTAGAGAGAGTTACAAAAGAGGCCCCCTTACCCCAGGATGTATTCCAAGGCCTTTATTCCTTGAAGGGAATCCAGAGCGAGAGAGGGCGATCACATGGGGAGAGAGGGGTTTTTATCACCTTTGGGGTCGGGGTCAGGTGACCTGTCCGATGGCTATAGGTCAGGAGACCAGGGGGCAGGTAACCCAGGCCAGGTTACAGTTTCTGGGGGAGGGGTTTTGGGGGAAAAACATTCCTAAAGGGAATACAACACCAACCCACCATCCCAGGAAAATTATGTGAAGTGGTATAGAAATAGCTCTGGGTCCTAGCCATGCCTCCTCTGTCTGCTGTGAAAATTACCCTGTCCTGTTTGGAACCAGGACAGTACCCACCCCTTTTTCTATACAATTTGCATTATGCCAAGATCCTACACTTTCCAACTATATACATATGTAGAGGAAAAAAAAAAAAAGTATGTATTTACAAGCCCCATTATCAATTTTTGTACTCAACAGCCATCCCTCCAAGACCTCTGTTGAGTTCGTTTAGTCCATGACTGTGGGTTCTATCCGCCCTAGGTGTCTTCAAGGGCAGGTAGGCTGGCACGCTGTTGGGTGGTTGCAAGTTGCATCAGGAGTTTATAACTGGTGTATGTGGAGCAGTTCTCATCCACTGTTCATGGTGGTTATGGTATACAGTGGCAATGTCTTTCAGCAGCCAATATTATACAATTCAACATTACAGACTATTCTTACCCAAAAACAAATGGCCTTGAAGTATGCAGCATGTTTTCTGTCCCGCTGCACTATCCACCAAGTGCACTTGAGTAAAACAATTCCACATTTGCTTGAGGCAGGACTAAGCCAAACAGTCTTTCCAAACATACTCCTCATATGCATCACAGGGACTTTGTCCCCTTCTACAATACGTGGAGGTTTTAACTGTGCAAGTAGCAGAGCCTCTGCTATGGACAAACCAAGTGGCCTTGACAAAATGTAGATCCCAATGTTTGAATGTCCCACCACCTATGGTTTTCAATATGTTTTTTAAAAGCCTATTGTACTATTCAATATTCCCAGAGGCTGGTGCATGACAGTGAATATGATACAGCCACTCCATACCATGCTACCTGGTCCAGGTGTCTATGAGGTGATTTTTAAAAGTGGTATTGTCTGACTGAATTCTTTATGAAGTATCATGTTGCCACAGAACTTGTTTTTCCAGGCACAAGATGACATTACAGGCAGTGGTGTGAGGCACAGAGCACATCTCCAGTGGTTGTTTCCACCACTGTAAATACAGAGTACTTTCTTGGTGGGCTTGAGAGAGTGTGACGTAATGAATCTCCCAGGCTTCCCCATATTTATTTCAACCATTGTCCCCCATACTACAGAGGCTTTACCCAGTTGGCCTGCTTGATGCAGAGCATGTCACAGCTGTGGATAACCTGAGAGATAGGATCCATGGTTAAGTCTACTCTCAATCACAAGCTCACCTCCTCCCTGTTGCATCTCTTCCTTTATTACCAGAGGAATCATGGGCCCTCAAAGCCAGAAATAATTCACCCTTATTTTGCCAATCCTAACTGGGCCTATCATTCCCAAGGAAGATCCTGTTTAATTTGTTACAAAGCTTGTTGCTGTTCAGGACCCCACTTAAAACGTTTCTTCTCAGTCATTTGACAGAGAGGGTTTACAATCTGACTGTAATCTAGAATATGCATCCTCCAAAAACCCACAGTACTGAGAAAAACTTGTATTTCCTTCTTGCTGCCTGGTGGGAACATAGCTGCTATTTTGTTGACCATATCCACTGGAATCTGATGATATCCATCTTGCTATTTTACTCCTAAAAACTGAAATTCCTGGGCTGGTCCTTTGACTTTGCTTTAGGACAAAATCAACCTTCAGGAGGACATGGATTATCTTCTTTTTTTTCAAAAAACTCTCCCTGCTGTGTTGCACCACACAATGTCATCAGCACAAGTGTTCTGGAGCCTCATCTTCTTCAACTTCAGTCTGGATCAGTCCGTAGAAAATAGTGGGGCTGTGCTTCCACTCATGGGGCCATCAGTTCCAGGCATATGGGACACCCCTTCAGGTAAAAGCAAACTGTGGCTTGCACTGTCTTGACAAAGAAATGGAGAAAAAAGCATTAGCAATGTACATGGTGGCACCACTTTTCTGCCTTGGACTCCAGTTCATACTGAAGTTCAGCATGTCTGTCACAGCAGCAGTCAGTGGTGGTGTGACTTCGTCCATGCCATGATAGTTCACTGTCAGTCTCCACTCTCCATTAGATTTACACACTGGCCATATGGGGCTATTAAAGGGTGAGTGAGTCTTGCTGACCACTCCTTGGCTCTCCAGTTCATGAATCATCTTATGGATGAGGGTCATGGAGTCCTGGTTGGTGCAATATTGTTGATGATGCACTGCTGTGGTAGTGATCAGTACCTGTTATTCTTTGACCTGCATGAGTCCCACAGCAGTAGGGTCTTCTGAGACACCAGGCATTCAGCAGTCTAATTTCCTCTGTCTTCACAGAAGCTATCCCAAAAGCCCAACAATGCCCTCTCAGATCCTTGAGATACCCTCTCCTGAGTTAATCTATGTCAGGGACACACAAGGCCTCCAGGCCAATCAGAATGGGGTGTTTCTGCCTTTTGTTCACAGTCAGGCTCACTAAAACTTCCAGTACAGTAATCTGTGGGGAACCCCCTGCCACCACAGAAACAGAGATAGATTCTGCCCCTACAGATCTTGATGGCATCAGGATACATTGTGTGCCAGTATCAACTAAAGCCTTAGACTGTTGCAGTTCTGATGCACCAAGCCATCAGATCCACACAGTCCAATAGATCAGGTTGTCACTTTCCTCCTGCTGAAGGTAGAGCCCCTCTAGTTCTAGTCATAGTAGTCATTGTTCATGTATTGTAAATATGAACTGCATGTCCTTTCGAAAGGATCATGAGTAACATTCCATTCCATTGTGTCTGACAACTTGCCCACTGGAAACTGGAGTACATTTATCCTTGAAGAATTTACTGTGGTGGTTGTCCCGCTTCTCAATTCACACACCTGTGCTGCTAGGACAGAGGTGGGTTCTCCATCTCACTTGCTCATGTTTTCTCTGTGGTCAAGTAAAATTGCATGTTATCTCATGGTGTGTACCCTTTCTCTCAAGCCAGTGAGTGCATGCTTCCAATAGCTTCCTGTGGTCCATACTGGAGGGGCATAGGACATTTCCTCTCTAACATGCTTGCATCTTTCAAGTCTGTCCACAGGACGGAAAAAAATTATTTCATATTATAGCACTGTAGTCACCTGAAGCACTCTTTTTTACGTCTTTCATTGACATCAATGCTAATGAGTTGGTGTACAAAAATGGTGTGCTACATACAAACTTCTGCCACATGGATTGTGTAAACTGGACCTGATCTGAGTCTACAAGGATCTGCTTGTTATTTGAATCCTTATAGGTTACCTCCAGCACAGCTAATTCTCTCAGGTACTGGATACATTTCTCCACAGCTTTCCTCCTGCTTGACCATGCTGCTAGACCATACTTGCGAGAATTAATACCTTTCTCTCACATTTGATAAGTTGCTCCAGAGGCTAAGAGCTTCTGTCCTGTTCCAAATCCCGTTGTCAATGCCCACATCCTGGGACAGGGATCCCAGTTGCGTGACTTCACTACCAGGGTTAGGTACCACAACTTTGTGAGCAGACCAAGCAGCACTGTGACTAGTGGCTCCAAAACTAATGCTTAGATCAATTTTTTTTCCAACAGTCTATGACCACATCTGTTGTTAACTCTTTGAGCCTCACAGTGGGTGCCAAACTAGGCTGTTTTGGTTTAGGAATGGTATTCTTCAATATAGTGCTCCCACCAAAAAACTCCAAACCATGTTCCACTCACTCTTTTCTTCCCCTTTTGAAGGTGACCCATTTCCTTGCCCTTCCTGAGTTCTCCTAGCTAAGTGTGCGGTGGGGAAGGCAGGAGGTTTCCTTCGGAACTGAAGTAAGACAAAGGGCTGCTTTTCCTCTGGGATGGGAGCTGGAGTTTATTCTTGGCAAAATCCAAGAGAGAAAAAGAGACCCAGCGGGGCTTTCACTATGTTTTTCAAACCTCGGGATAGGGGAGGGGAGGCATACAGTGTCAGTCAATAGGATAAACATTCCAGGGACAGGGAGGGGAGGGGAAAAATACGTCACTAGGGGTGGGGATACCTGGAGACACACGTGGAGAGAAGCATTTGTACTACCACACCCTTTCCCTCCCCCTTCCCCTGCCGTGGGCTAGAGAGGACAACTGGAGGCACAAAAGGTAATGATTAGCAATTGAAATAACAATCATCTACTGGAAACAGCAATGAAATAAGAAAGTTTAAGAGAGAGGAAGTGATTCACATGCAAATGCTCACCAAACACCACCCCAACCTATAAAACAGCCCTTCCTCCATACCTGAAAAATTAAGTAAGATGGAAGGGAAGAAGCTCCAGGTCCCAGCCATGCCTAACTCCTGGCTACTGCAGAAATTAACCCTGTCCTGGCCAGAACTAGGACATCAATTTGTGACAGGTGTGTGTGTTTTCCTTCTAATATCAAATAGAACTCATTGATCTAGTACTAAATAACTTCAATGAACACAAATCTATGCTTCATGGTAAGCTTAATGGTTTTCCTGAAGAGGAAATTAATACTGCATCTAAATTTGGAATTAGAATACGAGTTTTATATATAGTCTTATCTAAAAGTGTTGTTACTGCAGTGCTTTTAAAAACAGATACCATTTTTTTAAATTGTCAGAACTTTTGAAAAATAGTTGTATTTTCCCCTTTTGCATTTAGATTTACTATAGAACATGAAGTTACTGGACTTTGAAAGGAAAATAAGCGCTAACTGCTTCAGTTAGTAATTCACACTGGAGAAAAATATCCTATACACTCCTTAAGTGATCTGTTTGCTTTTACTTTTAAAAAAATCTTTAAATGCTTTTTATTAATCATTTCAGAGCCTTGTAATCATCACATGGAACTCAATGATTTGTCTAGATTTGTGGGGCTGTCAACAGATGGTCCACTATGAACTAAAATTTTGATCAGTTCACTTCTTTTAAAGTAAGGGCAAAATAAGCCCTTTTCACATCCATCACAGCAATGTAAGTAGAGTTCTGTAAAGCACAGCTACACAAACACGGTTTTATGGTTCTAGAGCTAAGTAGAGTGACATATATTCCATTTTTTCCTAATGTGAAAGACATACTAGCTTCCCAAATGAGAATTTCTACTATGTAGGTAGTATTTATACTATAGGGAATATATCAGACACCAGCTTTCTAAGAGGTG
This sequence comes from Certhia americana, assembly GCA_018697195.1. Taxonomy (NCBI): domain Eukaryota; kingdom Metazoa; phylum Chordata; class Aves; order Passeriformes; family Certhiidae; genus Certhia; species Certhia americana. The sequence goes on along the minus strand of CM031858.1, from coordinate 57,973,224 downwards.
CAATACTCAGTGCTAATGGTACTAGAGGAGAAAGCTTCATATCATTTAGGAGATTCTTAAAAACATCAGAGAAAAAGCAACATATCTGTGTTAATGTTTTCCTACTTCCTTACCCAAACCTACACACTCCTTCTCAACTGAAGAAAAGAAAATATCTTTCCTAGTTTTACCTAGGAGAACTCCTCCAGGTAAACTCCGGGTAGTTTACCTGAAGAACTCCTCCAGCAGAGACATAGTCCAGCGATGATGGAGATCCCAAGCCTTGACTGGATGACTGATATCTGCTGTATGTAATAACAGTGACAAGGATTTTAGCTTGTCAATTCTGGAAACCCAAAGGATCAAAACCAAATTAATTGTCTGCTCTTGCAGGGAAGAACAACAAAAATCTTACCTATGGGACAATAAGGTAATTGGAACGTTTGATCAGGATATTTTTGGTTTCTCTGATCATAAAATCAGACAACTCTGACAGACTGTCTTATTTCTCCAACACACATGATTCCTGTTTTAAAAGAGATATTAAGAAAAGCAAAAAGAAATATTGCTCAGCCTTGCTCAGCAACTTTCCAGGCTTGCTTGTCCCCGCTAGCTGTCTTGAACAGCTGCTCTGTTCCCCATTTCATTGGTGCTGTATTTTATGCAGCTTAGAAGAGAAGATGGTCCCTATCATCCCGCCGTAATGAATAGTGGGGACCTCTGGGGCTCTGACAAGTCTACACAATAACTGATAAGTGTTTCACTGATAGAAAACTAGTGTGAGTACATAAGGGAATCCTGATTTCACAGAAAAAAAATGCTGGTGATTTCTTATGACCATAACTTAAGAGGCTAGCCCAAGAACCCAGTAAATACTGCTTTCTTGGTATGGGTATTCTCATTTTTTAGTTCTGCTTTTTGGCTGTCCAGAATGTTTGAAAGGGTTGTAGCTTCTGAGGGGATCAGGTGGCTAGCCACACCCTGCTCTGATACAGGTGTAATTCTGATATAGGTATAATTCTGGGAGGCTCTGGACATAACTGTGTCCAGGGTGAAAATCTGGCCCTCACTCAGAACAATACAGAAGGAATTTCTTGGGGAAGAGCTGTGGACAAAATATTACAACTGCCAGTGGCATACTGGGAAAAAGAAAAGGCCTCCCCCATAATCCTCCATCTGTTATTTTCCAGTCCTTCCCTCAGTGAATCTCAAGTGTTCATCTGTTCTCTGTTTATGAAGCAGGCCCCTTTCCAGGGTGACAGCTGATAGCATCTGCTTAAGGGCAAAGTGCAAGTTACGTTCTGCAGGTCTTGTAACTTCAAGTCATACTCAATTATAGAGGTCTAAACTCTAAAGAATTGTGTCCTTGATGTTACCCACCAGGGAAATGCTCAGTGAGACTTGTCCCAACAATGGTGACATTTGAAAACTCTAGGCCACCAGTACAGAATATAGATGTGCATATAGGCATGTGCCCATCCCTTCCTAGGTTAATTAATTCAAAATTCAACAGCAGAAAGAAAATTGCTGCAGATATCAAAGAAAGAGAAGGCCTCTGGAGAGATGCTTTTGAAGGTAAACACATTAGCAAAGCACCAGCTGAAATGCAGCCCCCTCACTGCCCTATGTTGTGAAGTGACTCACCCTTCTGGTTGCTGCAAAGCATTCTTCATAGCTTTGATTTGCTGGAAGTTGTAGATTCCCCTGTTCCTCCACCCCCCCCACAAGCCGCCAGCTCAGATTTAGGGGGAGTATTGGAAGAGGGGAACTACAAAATAGGGTAGAGAGAGTTACAAAAGAGGCCCCCTTACCCCAGGATGTATTCCAAGGCCTTTATTCCTTGAAGGGGATCCAGAGGCGAGAGAGAAGTCACATGGGGGGAGAGGGGATTTTATCACCTTTGGAGTCTGGGTCAAGTTACCTGGCCAGTGGCTATAGGTCAGGAGACAAGGGGGCAGGTAACCCAGGCCAGGTTACAGTTTCTGGGGGAGGGGCTTTGGGGGGGGAACATTCCTAAAAGGAATACAAGAGGAAGTGACAGGACATATTGGTAGCCAACACCATCTCAATTACTAGAGCTCTAAATTCCCTTTTGGATAACATCACAATGAGAGCAGCAAGGAAAGAGAAGCACAAAAACGACCACCAGACATACTCCAGTTTCTTTTGTTATCTGCAAATGACTGACAGCTATGCCTTTATATCTCTTTATTCCTCTTTCAGGGATGGGGAAGAGGATGAAGGATCTTCTGCACAAACACGGAAATGGGAGGGATGTAAATTAGCCAGGTGGCTAATCCTTGGTAAAAGAAATATTAGATGCTTTCTAAACAGCACATTGGTATTAGTGCACCTTTTTCAATTAAGGACAAACTTCTTAAATTGTTTTCTTTTCTAGGACATTTTTAGAAGGAAGGGAAAAGAGTGTTTAAAGCCTCAGAGTCAGGTAACTTGATTCAACTGGTCAATACGCATGTTTAAAGTTGAGTCATATGGTGGAAAATCACCACATTAAAAAAACCCACACAAACACCTAGTATCTGTGATGCATATATGAAATAAAGGCCTTTGAGAACCTACACTACTTCCCTGCTATTTTAAACTCAAACTATTCCTGTATGAGATATTGTTAAGCAAACCTGCTGTTTTTTTGTTTTGTCAGCCCTGGTCAGTTTCCAGCATCACAAATGTCTCTGTCAATACAACCAAGAGAGAAGAACCTGAACACATAGGAATATACTCTTACAAGAATATAGTGTGATAACACTGTGGGAAACAGCAAACTTTTCACTACATCCTCTAGACTACAACTCCCATCATACTGCTTTGCATGGGCTACTCTGTGTGTAGCTTATTGCAGTAGGAATACAAAAACTAAGGGCTTTGTTCAGGCAAATGAATGATTTCAGTGCAAGAATATACATATGCTTACAAGCACACGGATACTACTTTCCCTTTTAAAAACGTAAATCTGGAACATGTGCATCCTCTGACCTCTGCAAATATTTCAGATCATCATTTTCTCTGAAACAGAGATGAAAAATACTTCAGAGACTGTAAAAAATAAAGGATGTCACTATTGAAAAGTTATTTGTTCATTTTAAACAACAGACATCACAGCATGTAACTTTGAAAATTAATAGGTAAAAGTCATAGGTAATGCATGAAAGATCTCAAAAGTTGTAACACTAGAGGATTATAAATTTGTGTATTTGGGGCTAAGTTGATATAATGCTGAAATTAATTACAGAGAGAATTGAAGAAAGATATTTGTCCATTTCTTGGTTTTGCATCCAAGTCAGAGTAGAGCCTGCGATATACACGGCTGTTATTTTTGCTCTGACCATCTTGAACACTTTGAACACAATTGCAGAAACTAAGTCAACGCTACACATTATGGTGCTGCACTCCACGCTGCCTAGCAGCTCTGGCTAAATAGACCCTGGAAACATTTTACAAGATGTGTTTCCACTGAAGTGTCTCTTGAGTATATTTAATTATTCTAATAATGCACAAAAGCCTGTTAATATTTTACATTCCATACTTTCAGAGTAATCTGTTTTTTGTCTGGGCTAACATCTTTCTATTAGAGAAGCATGGTATATAAAAGCAGAGGAAAAGCAAGTCAACTGAAACAGTTCCTAATTTTATTTTTTTTAAGAGAATATAATTGACAAACTCAAAGAATAAGTAAGAGAAGAGGTTGCATTACTTTTAAATATCAACATATTGCTACAAAACTGTCCAAACCATATCATTGAATACAACATGATAATTGACATATGGTGAACAGGCAGGCAAATTCAGCCCTCTCTTCATGTTACCAGCGAGACAAAGTCAGATATCCTTGTGCTCCTTTGTTCCATAGTATTCAAACACAGTTTTGTATTCAGGAAGAAGTTCATGAAGAGTAAGTGTTCATTCATTCAAATACTAACTGTTCTGAGTAATTTCTTCCATAACTTGACTTCACAAAAATTGTCCAGGTCTTTAAAACATAGGTAACTTAAAACTACACCAAAGAAAAGAAGAAATAGTGCAAGCTGATGAAAAAGGAAAGATAATTATGCCCCTATAATCTGCCTACTATATCAAACTGATCAGTTTAGGCATGTCCTTGAGTTAATCTACTTGAGAAAGTCACACGAAGAACATATATCTGACTTCATGAATGGTTCCAAACACCACAAACACACTTCCTGTTCTTCTGTACAACCTTTTATACCATTCATCCTACATGCATTACACCTGTGTGCCCTCTCTACTCTTCTGTGATTGGTCCATACACCTCAGCATCCCATGTCTCTTTACCTTCAACACTGCTCACCTGCCTTACACAGGTGTCTCCCATTAGGGATGAGGCTTGGCTGCCACCCCATTCCCAATCATCACAAACTGTGTGCCTACAATTCCCCCTTTTTTTCTTTTCAAATAAATGCCATGTCTAGTATCCTTCTACAGGGCCCTTGCAGAAGAAATAGCAAACATGGTACTAGTATCTTTTTATGTAGATTCCATTAGCTCTGGAATGCATCTATGTACTGACCTTGATTCATTTCCCAAACTTATATCCCATACCATCAACATTTTTATACTTATACCTATGGAATTAACTTTCATACCTATGCCTATGGAATATTGTCAAAGATAAATAGCTGCACTAATACAACATATATGTTGCACCAGCAAATAAACACATTGTTTTGAATAACAGAACTGCTCTGTCTCTAGCTTTCACTGCATCTTTAGCAAATTCTTTTGTTCCTTTTTCAGTTTTTTTTGCTCTTCTGTAATTACAGTTCTTCTATCGGCTGAAGTAATGTTTCTGCCTGCTGCTTCTCTCCCTCTGGTCTTATTTTTTTCAACACTTTCCCTTGTGCAGTTTCATACTCATTCTCATAAAATCCATTCATAGTTGTGAGGGCAAGACTGTTTTCAGTCTTTTTCATTTGACTTTTGTAATTGGCACAACTTCATTTTATCAGAGGCAAGACTGCCTTCATCACTATCTCTATCCATCCTCCTACAATTCCCCCTTCTTTTTTAAATTATAAAATTACAGCATTTCTATAAAGACATGTTTAGGTAAATGGATATTATGACATATTCATACATTTCACATAGGACTAATAGGTAGAAAGACATGTTTAAATACAATACATAGGTTCTATTAAGAAAGAAACACATTGCACTGATTATTTAGCTTTCAATATTTTTGTTTTTATGCTACAAGTGCCAGAGCTAGGCTGTTGATATTTTCTGATTTGGCTTTAAGCACTTGATCTTTCTTAATCTGAGTCTGTTCTTGTTCTTCTCTTTCTAACATTAGCTGATCTCTTCTTTTAGCCATTATTTTTTCACAGGGCTTCTTTATGTGATACTAAAGCTGTCTGTAATTTCCTTTGGAGGTGTTCTCTGGATTTCTCTTGTTGCAGATCCTTGCTTTTGAGATTTGGAATCATTTAGATCTGCAGGTTTTGCTAGTGGATCTTCTACTGTTTTAATTTGTTTCTGGATTTCACATTCTGTTGCTTCTCTCAGTTTAGTTTTCTTAGAGTAATCAGTTTCTGGTAGTTGAAAAGCGGTGACTTTCCCTTCTAAATTCTCTTGACGGAAATGATTCTGTTAACCTCTCTGTTTCTTCCTGAAACTTCTTAGTTCTTTTAGCTTGGTGTTTTCACTTGGAACTGAGGTGATCATGTTCTCTGGCGCTTTAAAGGATGAACCTTGTTTCTTGTTCTTGCTTGAGTTGCAGGTTTTTCATCAAAATTTGTTGCTACTTTTATGTACTCTTCACTTTCTTGCTTGAATTTTTCATATCTTCTTTCATGATCAAAAACTCGCTCTGTAAATCTTCTTTCTCTTTTTGTAATTGATTAACAACATTAACATAATTGTTGGGATTCAGACACTCATTCCTGCCTCCAGCACTTGAACTAGGCTCTTCTAAACTGGAATTTTCCACCAATTTTTCCCTTTTTTTAAGTTTAGACTTTACCTCTTCAAGAGTTGAGAGCAACTGAGAACATGGCTCTTGATATGCACTTGCTCTTTTATCAAGCACAGATTGCAGATGAGCAGGCATACAGTCCTTAGCCCCTAAAGATTTTAGGTTCTGCTCACAAATATTTTATTTTTCATCTATGACATCATTCAGTTCTGCAATATTGTGCTAAAGTTCTTCTAACTAGGATGCTCTTGAAGATGAGGTTTTGGTCAGATCACTTATCTTGGCATCTTTTTCTACAAGTTGTTGTTTTAAATTTCCAAGATGAGACTCAAATCATTACTTTGTCCTTCAATTAGTTTCAGTTCGTCTGTTAACTCATTAGCTTGATTTAACAGCTCCTCTGCTTTTTTCTGTTCTTTTTCTATTTCTTCCTGTCCACTCTTTTCTAATTTCCCAACCTTTTGCATTTGATAATTTTTTAATACCAATGCCACTTGAAGCTTCTTTTTCAGATTCTCTTTTTCCTTGCCCATTTTCTCAAGGTTGCACTTCATCTCTATTTTTCATTCATTAAGTCTTTAAACTCAGCTTCTCTACTGCTGAACATAACCTGGTTATGTTCTAGTTCTTTCTTACAATATCATTTTAGCTCTGCTACTGAACTATTATGAACAGTTTCAAGGTCTTCCAGTTTGACATTTAATGTGCTTCTCTCTTCAGAGGAATTCAGCATTTCATTAAAGAAGGACTCTATGACCTGGGTGACAAAAGAGTCTTTTTCTTTCATTTGCTGGCTTAGACTAGATATTAAATCCTTCTGCTGGTTGACCTGGGACTTCTAAGTTTTTGATGATGTGATCTTTTCCCCCCATTTCTTCAAGGAGACTTGCTACTTTTTTACCTTCAGCCTGCAACTTCTTCTTGAGTAGTTTTTACCATTTCTTCTGATACACTCATCTTGTCATAAAGACGTTTCTACCAAAGACTCCTCCCTATCTTTCAGGAGATACTCCTGTTTGCCTAATGTTAAACAACCCTATGGGTATCTTGTCCCCCAGTGTGGGTGCATCCTACAGCACATGCCCTGCTTCTTCCCATCTTTTGACAAAGAAGGCAGTCTGTGCATTCATTCTCATGCTGTTTCATTGTAAGCGAAAAAAGTATGCAGTGCCCCCTCCTCACATTTAATACTTTTTCTTTGTAACACACACAGGAGGATGTCCAGTATGGAATCCTCTTCTGCCAACATTTAACCCCCTATTCCTAAGCTTGTAGCCACTCACCTGTGGTTAGCATATGTATCTAGAAGTCATCTGGTGATGCAAGCTCTTGATCCACCTGCTTTGTTCTTCAGGTCCTTGATCCACCTGGCTTTATTCTCCAGGCTTTCTTTTCCTGGCTCTATTCTTCATCATATAGGTGCCTCATTCTACTGGCTTTTCTCTACCGAGTTTCATTCTCATATCATGTGTTCTCCTCACATTAGCATCACCAGATGAAGGAGAACCTATAACTGACCTCCTAAATGGTTCCAAGCACCAGTGGCTTCTTGTGTTTCTGTACAACCTTTTATACCATTTATCCTATATAGGATAAATTACACCTGTGTGCCCTCTCTACTTTTCTGTGATTGGTCCATACACCTCAGCATTCCATGTCTCTTTTACCTTTAACGCTCTTCACCTGTCTTACACAGCTGTATCCCATTAGGGATGAGGCTTGGCACTGTCCCATTCCAAATCACCAAAAACTGTGTGCCTGCAGTCACAGATACATCATGTTATGTATTCACAAATGTGGTCATATCAGAACATTTTCCAATAAAGATAGCTTGCCTCTAAACTCAGGCCTGGGAAATGTCCTGGAGAAAAGCTTCCATTGGCACTTTAAGAGCTAACAATCTCCTGTCTTACTCCTGGTCATGTGGCATTATGGCATCAAGTATGGTAGGAATATACATGTCCTGAGTTCTCCATGATCCGCAATGGTTTTCGTTAAAGGAATATAACAGTGCTCTTCAGTACCTTCTCCCCAGCTGTGTTTTCTCTCTCTCTGTCTCTCTCTCTTAAAAGCCAGTAAAAATCTAACTCAAACAAAAGACAATCCTCTAAAGATTCAGTCTGCATGGTGGTCTTGAGAGAAAAAGCATGAGGCAAAGGTTAGGAAACAGCAGAGGTGACACCTTCCCCACATCATCAGTGGACACTTCCAAAGACTGTATTGCCTTCTGTCTCCTGATATGCCCTGAAAACAAGGGACTGGAGTGATACAGGTTAAATAGTGGCATGTTGGGGTCTGCTGTCACCATGGCAGCACAGACACAGCAAACTATCACCAGAAATACCTTCATGACCAGCTCCATTTCCCTTCTTTCAACAACAGTATGATTTCTGTTTGCAGACTATTTGTTGTTTACTTATTGTAGAAGAAAGGAAAAACACCTCCTTTCCTCCTTCACAGGTCTCAACAGCTTTTACACAGCTCAGGTTACATGGGAATCAGCTGACAGGAGAGAAGTATGTACACAGTCTTCTCTCTAATCAATCCCCTCATGAGCCCGTAGCCAATATCAAATCAGTCCTGCTTTGACTAGAGTTACAACTGATCTGCAACAATTCTGTGCAATGACAGGGCAGCCCTGCCTTCATCTTCAACCACCCATTTGGTAGCTGAGGCAAGAACAAGCTGGGGACAGCAATGTCCCACAGGCCTTCCTGTTTTCAGACTGAAAACCTCCAGGCCCCGAGGACCTCCAATCCAATAGACTCCTCTCATCATCTCACAGAAGCTCAGAGGATGCCAGGCTCTCTTCTTTCCCTCTGCCCCTCTTTGCTGCTTTTGGATGTTTTGGCAAGACTAGCCAATAAGCAATTAAAAAACAATAATAAAAAATCCCAGAAGTAAAAAAAAAAAAAAAACAAAAAAAAAAAAAAAAATCTAGTAAAAAGCCAACTAAAAAAAACATAATCAAGAAAAAAAAACCCCCCCAAAGACTGCTCTCCTTCCTTATTTGGCACTTTTGAGACTGCTTGTGGACTCATGTGTCTTATCCTGAACTCCCCAGAACAGGAAAGACACTGCTATACTTGGTCTGGGCCCATTCCATCACCTTTGAAATGGTGAGTAGCTGGTGCACACAGCACATGAGGGCAGGCAGAGGGACCTGCTGCTGCACTGTGCATTTGGGAGAAGAGAAGGCTCACTGCTGGGTCTGACCAGTGAGCTTCCACTACATTTAAACTGATTCCCTGACCCAATACCAACACCTTATTTTCAGCTCCCACATGTACTTCACTATTGATAATTTTGCTAACTAGAAGAGTAAATGCCTTTAAAAAATATATATATATATAACAAACATAACTTCCCCTGATTGCATCTGCAGTCTTTGTGGTAGAATACAAGGTAGGGGTACAATCTCTCCTTCCTTCTTCCTGAGACTTAGTGATCAAAGTGTAAACACATTCGGATGCAAGTATTCTTTCCCAATGTGCAGATATTTAGCTCCTGAATATTTTATTTTAATTAATCTTTAAAATAAGCAGTAAGTCCTCTTTTCAGATGGAGATTACAAAAAAAAAAAAAAAAAAAGAGCAAAAAAGTGAAATAAAAGAAAAGAAAAAAAAAATAGAATTGGGGAAAGATTTTCAAGTTATGTTGGACAGTTAGTTGTCCTGTCATGATACTTTTCTTCTACAAGAATATACAACAGCATTAGTGCTAGAGTAATAAGCAGGAGAATCTAATTCTGAGTAAAGCCCAGAAGACTATTAGAGACTCACAGAAAGGTGCAGATAGAGGAATCAGAATGTAATAGCAAAAAGAGTAAGAGAGTTCTGAAAAGAAGCTGAACTAAGATTAGAAATAAAATAAGTAAAAGTATAAAAAATATGAAGATTCCATCCTGAAGATTCCATCCAACTGGAGTTGGATCCAGTACATTTTGTGACAAGAAAAGTGACAGATTCCACCTTTTCAGATATGTGTCAGCATTTACTTTAGAAACTGGGAAACTAACCACAGTAACACATTAAAGAAAGAGCTTATATTCGTTTTTCAGCAAAAAACCCTTGTTGGTTTAAGGCCTTTTGTGAGGCAGGAGTTAGCTCCTTGGCTGGCTGGTTGTACCCAGAATAAATACGGATTTTCAGTTGTCTCTAACAAGTCTCTGGTCCCTCAATAGGACTGTTGTCTTTTCCTGATGTATGTTGAGAGCTTCTCATCTCCTAAACTTACATTTGTCCCTACATATTATTAGTACCAGGGATGTTATGTGCTTGGGACGGGGTTGCAAGTACAATTAGGAATTGGGTTGTTGCCAAATGGTAATCAAACAATTCAAATTACAAGAGAATAATAAAAAGGATAAACCCAATTGTATGGGCAGGACTAAAGAATCAGGGTAAATTAGACATGATGCCTATTACAATTGAAATAACTGATGAGAGTCACCCAATCCAAGTTTGTCAATATTCTATTCCCTTGGAAGGGTTTAAGGGGCTATAATCCATTATAAACCCTTGGGCTCCCCCATAACATTCCTACTCCACCTGTTAAAAATCAGATGATATTCATAGATTGGTACAGGAATTAAGAAAAGTAAATGAAAGGATTAAATAACTGATATTCCATAGTCCCTAATCCATACACTCTTAAATCCTGGAATGAACAACCACTAATGACAACAGGAAGGTCCCTTTCAGGTACTGTTAAAAACCGAGACAGCTATCAGAACCGCTGAATGAGGGTGGACCCTGCCAACAGAGTTAAAGACCTGGAAACAAACTCTGCCAGTGGACTGTAAACATCGTGGCTTGGACAGCTGAGGACGACCCTAACACGGGACACCAAGCCCAAATGTGGCAAGTAGACCACCCTCCCATTGACAGACTATATTGGTGGTTCGGGATACCCAAGGGACAAAAAAACCCCGGTATAAACACCAACATCATCCCTGAGACAGTTTGATCTCTCCACAAACAGGGGTGTGGGACTGTGGTGGTGTGTCTGGAGTTACAACCTTGCCAGTCAAGGGGATTTTTGCCTCTGCATGCCAGATAAAACTCTGCTTGGAGTTTTGGAACTAATTCCTAGTTACCTACCTTATCTGAAATATCCCAGTATAACACATTCTAGCTTGGTGTGGCCAGTATTGGTAGGGTAATCCTCTCAACAGAAGATCTCCCTATATTGCAATTCTGTGTTGTGGGTGAAAACCATTGTGAACTAACCAAAAGCAAATGAAAAGAAAACATCAGCAAGAGTCAAATCCTGTATTTCCAATGCCAGCAGGAACTTGCCCCTGGTGCCATTCCATTTCTGCTTTGTGTATTTTTATTTGTTTCTCAATTCAACTTTTATCATTCCCACTTGGGGTCTGAGTTGTTTATAACAGTTGACCCTGAAAAGAGTCCAGGCTGAGTTTCATCCACCAGCAAATTACATGTGGTGAGCACATTTATAGACACAATCTCAATCTTTCTGATTCTTAAATCTTTTTTCCAGTGTGTGATGTGTGAAAGACCATGCACTGGCACAAGAGAAAGCATATGTTCAAGTAAACATTTTAGTAGTCTGCAAACAGCTATGTATTATCCATGGATATTGTTCCTTTCTCCACATGCCTCACATGGCTGGTAAGGAGATTTGCTCTGGAGTGAGTAATGGACAGAACAGGTTGTGCAGTATTTAGCAAAGCAGAAGCACTTTTGCTTTCCCCAGGGTTTGTTTCTTTGTTCTTTTCTGTCTTTTCTTCGGTGACATCTTCACCTGGCTTCCCATCCTGTTCATCTCTTTGCTTTTCATCTCTTCCCTGATAAGCATTTTTCTCTACTTCTTTCTTAGCTTTTTCTTCTGCATCCTCAGCAAAGAGAGAAGCCAAACAAGGAAAAAAATCACAGCTATCAGTCAATTTGACAAGAACAACTCACATATCTAAATCTACTTCAGCTTTTCACATGCAAACAAATTTACTTAGATAAATATAGGAACTGATCTGGCAATGGAAAAAGGAAAAAGAACATTTTTAACAGAGGATTTTTAACGAAATATTCTGAGAATAACCCTCCTGGTTGTCCTAAATGTATTTTATGCACATGTCTTTTTTTACCTTATAAAGATCATCTTCGAAAAAGTGGTCCCTCAAAATTCTTAAATGGCAAAAAGAGATACTAGTTACTGAAGGCTGTAGGGATGTCTCACAGATTTCACAGAATATTCTGACTTGGAGGAGATCCATAAAGTGCAACTCTGAAGTGAATGGGCCAGACAGAGGTCAAACCTATGCTCTAGCCAACTGAGCTAATTTCAGGGTCTTGTGGCATACAGGATTCCTCTCATTTGGGGATCTGAAAAAAAAGGCTTTATTCTGCACCTGAACCACAGGACAGAACTTTGTCTCAGGAGAATTGGACTTTCTGCAATATCATTGTATAATTGTCTCTTGTCAAAAGTAGTATCAGAACATACTTTATCTAAATGATGCTTTTGTGTTTGTTTAGTCAGTTCTTTTGTTTGTTGCTCTTTAATGATGATCATTTAGGCATTAAAAAACCAATCAGTAATAAACTCACTTTTCTTACCCAGTATGAGATATTTTTTATAAATATCATACTCCAGATAAAACCATCTCACTTCTGTTTTCTTGACACTTAGTCAAGAAAATATATATGGTACACATTGAAATTATATTCTTAAAACTGGCTACCTGTATTGTAACTTCATTCCTCAACACTTCTGTACCACTAGACACTGAACATGTTAAATGCTTTGCTTGTTTGGTTAGCTTTAATTTGATCCATAAGAAACTGCTAGATATTAAATAAAGCAACCAAACCAAACTAAACGAAACACCCTCACAACAATACAAAACCAAGCAAAGAAAAAAACCACAAAACACACAAAAAAACCCCCACCAAAACCAACCAACAAACCCAAAATAATAATAAAAAAAAAAAAAAAAAAGGCCCTGGGAAATAAACAGATTTAACAGAGTTTGAGTTGTGGTTTTGTTTTCATTTTCATGGAATGCTTAGAAAGTGTTTTTCCTTAATGGCAAGTTTTAATCACAAAGGAAATCTTGCTTTGAAGAATACATGATTTCCTGAACCTTTAGACATGACATTCATTAGGAGAGAAAAATCTGCTCTGGCACTTTGGAGAACTATGACAAATCCCTAAAGTCATAGCCACATAACAAATTAAAATCAAATTCCTTCCATTTATCTGAAATAAAACAACTCCAATAAGGGATTGAGCAACAACCATTCAGATCAGTGAACAAACTGCATCACACTTTCATGAAGTAAAGGAAAAAGAGTGAAATATTCCTCCTTTTTTTTGTTCCAAATCTGGTCTAAATCACCTAAGGGCTCTGGGTTACCTGGGCAATCATCCATACCCTTGAGGAGCTAACGGACAATTACACCTAAATAATTCTCAAAAGTTGGCTCTCAGTATTTCCTAAAGAACTGCAATAATAGAGATTTGCTAATGTCTAACTTATTAGACTTATTATAATAATGTCCTGCCAATTTTTTCTCCTCCTAATGGTCCAGGATATTTGAATAAAAAATAATTTCATTATTTTGCAGCTGCAGTAGTCTTCAAAAAACTGCTTTCAGCTATATGCTTTCTTAGCTATAAACAAGTTATCATAATTTTCATTGCTGTACTCTGCATTTTCTATATGTTCATACGTTTTTTCAACTGCAGTGGCCAAAGCTGGACACAGAACAGCATTGAGGGCCTTGTTACTGCTGAAAAGATTAGAAGCATGCCAGACAGATCTTAGAAGCAGTCTTTTGTGGGGTTTTTTAGTGTGTGTTTGGGGGGAGTTTTGATTTGCTTTGCTGAGTTTTTTCAGTGGTGGTGGTAGGATGTTGGTTGGGAGTTGTTTCAATTTCATGACGGTATTGAACCCTGGTTAACCTTCAACCAACACAGCTCTCATATTCTTCTGAAATGTTTGCAGTCCTTCCCAGACCAATGACATCACACACATTTTCAGTTTAGTAGCTAAATAATTTTCCAAGTTACCACCAGAAGTATGAAACCAGTTGTGAATAGAGAGTATCCTGTGCTTCTCCCATGAACTTCCCCCAACTACCATCCATCTCTAAAACTACCACCCCCTTTCAACCTGAACAACGAACAATTGATAAACCTATATTTACAAATATGATTCCAACTATTTTTGCAACCACTGAGTCTGATTTGTGACTTTAGGGGAATTCCCTTTACATTTTTTTCTCCTCCCATTCTTCACATCCACACTGTTCTGTACACTTACACCCTCTAAGAAGAATAAAAGGCACAGATGAGTCACAATGTCTATCTTTCTGAATTCAGAGTGAGTTGTTGAACTCAATAGGTGGAGTTCTTTCAAACTAACAGTTTGAGAATGGTTAGATTGAAGATGAGCTTGAAGAAGAGGTCAACAGAATTTTATTCTTTCACTGAGAAGCCTGGATGTTACCTTTGTTGGCTTGTGCTTTCCATTTCTCCTTGTTCTGCTGCACCACCTCACTCCAGGCAGCTTTGAAACATTTGAAATCCACAGTGAGTATGGAGCAGTTGAGTGAGGCACTTCCTTCAGACCCAGTGCTCTTGACACTTGTTCTTTTATCTTCAGAGGGACTAATGCTATTCAAACTGGGACACAGTATCACAAAACACAGAAGAAATCAGCATCCCCCACAGCAACCAGAGAGGGAGAGTTTATCCTCTCCCACAGCACAACAATAATATTGCTGATGTCCAGGAGTCTTCAACAAGAGTTTTAGCTGAGACTGTAGCACTTCAAGTTTGTTGCTGCTTTCCTCCACTGAGCTACTGGCAGAACACAGTTTTATGGTAGGTTATTGTTCCAGAAGAGTAAATGCTACAAGACTGGTAACCAGGCCAGGCTTGTATAGAGCTCTTCAAACTCAGAATCTTTGGTGAATTGTCTAAATTTCCAAAGCCAGAAAAATCTGGGATGCTGTCTCTGAAATAATGGTTTGCCTACCAAGAACAATGAAATAATTTTAAACAAAAACAGCTCTTAGCCAAAGATATGAATCTGTACTTTCCTAGATTCAGGGAAATCTTTGTTTCATTCTTTGAGAGAAATTTCTTGCTTCAAATATTTTTTTTGCTTTCTTTAATATGTCTTCTGTCCTTCTGTTTTCCTCAGTTCTTTCAATTTTAGCTCCATGTTATCTTTTCTTTTTTATTCCATTTGGCTATCTATTCTCCAGTTGAGGCTGGAACATGTTCTTTTATCTACCTTACTTACTTCCAAGGTATAAAAATCCACCCACAAATCCACCTGAACAGTTTTACTTCACTTAGCCACTATTGTTCTTTCACTAAATGTGGGTCTTGTTGCCTCATCTTTTCCCTAATTTTTCACTCAGTAACTTAAGGAGAGGTAGAGAAAGTGCTGATGGTGAGTCCATAAAAAGATCTCTTTTTCTGAATGGGTGGCACAGAAAAAGGTTTGTTAGTTGCTTGGCTTCAGTGAAAAATAATAGTTGGTTTAAAGCATTGGAAGGGAAAGGGTGAAAGGAAAAAAATATTTTGTTCAGGTCATCAACAGAACTGACATTACATTTTCCTATACACCAACGACACTCATTCACATGATATTCTCATGTGTGCCCCTGTCTTCACAGCTCACAAAATCATGGAATAAGTGTCATAACCAGGTACTGTAGTTATTTCTGCAGACACATCAAAGCTAATTTTGTTACTGTATGGAACTGTCACCATAAATTTAATCACTCCTCTTTGAATTGTTGACCTGGGGAAAATAATGCCATTGTGCCTTATTTCTTCTCTATAACATGATTCCAAATGATGATATCACCAGGATCTTAGCACTATTGAGAAGATGAAGTTTTTCTTTCAAGATTTACTTTGTGTGCACCAAAAGGTACATACCTATTTGAGACTGAGCAACCATAGTAGATTTCCGATCACACAGAGGAGAGAAGGGCAGCCCTAGCTCTGCTTTGTCACCCTGGAGAAAAAAATTGAGTAGAAAATTTAAAAAGATAAGACACATTACACTTTTCATATATTATGCCACAACTGTAAAGGCCTCTCATTTTACTTGCTTTAATAAAGTTTGGATTTTGTTTAGATTGGTGGGGTTTTTAACATAAATTGTAGAGAATTTGAGTCTCACTGGAGAAGCTGTAGTCCAAGGAGAAGTTGATGAATTAAGCATCTTGATTGAAGTGACTTTTCATTAGAACTTTCCCTGCTTGCTTGGTACTGTTGTGCACCAACTGAAAACCACTTGACCAAAAGAATGCTTCTCACTGCAGTTTTCCAGAGAGTTCAGTCCTCAGAGCAAATCTTTCATGAGAAAACATTGGTGTTAGGACTGATGTTTCAGGGCTTGCACTTCTTTGCACACCTTATTTAGTCTTTCAGATAAGGCTGGCTGGATGCAGATTAGTAATTTTTTCCAAGGAAACACTAACAGTTTTCTATGAGAAAGTGACCTGCTTGGTTGATGTGGGGCAAGCTGTGGACATTGTCTACCTGGATTTCTCCAAGGATTTTGATATGGTTTCTGTGATAAACAAAATTCCCTGTTTGTTCTTATTCAGTAAGAGTTAGTTGTTAATGTTGTGGTTATTTGTTACCAATCATTGTTAAATGTTGTTTTCCCAGTTGTTCCCTTTTTACCCTAGTCTGTGTTTGCCAGTTTCATGTTTGTATCCCCATGTTCCCAGAATCTTCCCGTCGGAAGCTACATTTGTTGCACCCCAACTGCTGCTCCCAGACGTCCTTGCGCACTGACTATATGCAAATAAGGGGCATTTGGCCTAAATCGGACTCCCAAAACCACAAAACAACGTATCATAGAACAATAAAAACAGCAGCACTACTCTGAGAAAACCTCAAGGAAGCATACACCAAGAGCTGAGTTCGGCCGTGTTGCCCTAAGTGCAATAGTACCCAGGCAGAGAGACACCCTAGACCGACGAGCCATCATTGTCTTCTGGTGCTCTCGTGAGGATAGAAGCCCCAGCTCTGCCTGCGTTCCTGTGGACAAAGCTGCTTTCCTCCTCCTGTGTGCCACCTCTGGGAGCAGCGGCGGTGTGTGCGTGACCCGTCGGGCCCCCACCTCGAGCTGATCACTAATAAAGGCATTAAAAAGGAGAAAAAGCTCCTGCCCTTTTTCTTCAGTTTCCAATCGCCTCCTCCTAAAGACACTGATGTGTTATAGTATGAACAAGTGGTCCATGCAGAAGGTGGGGAAGTGGCTGACAGGCCCCAGCCTGTCAGCAAGAGGTGGTAAGCAGCTTCTTTTCAAACTAGCAACCTGTCACAGGTGGGATATTCTAGCGGTCAATACTGGACCCAATGCTGTTTGATACCTTTGTAAGTGATCTGGATGACGGGATCAAGTGTACCCTGGTGAAGTTTGCTGATGATACCCAACCAAGTGGGAAATGGAACACTTCTAAAGGGAGAGTCATCCTGCAGGTAGACCTGGAAAGGCTGGAAGAGTGGGCTCACAAGGAAGTTATGAAGTTCAACAAGGACAAATGTAAGGTCGTACACCTGGGAAAACATAATCCAGGACAGGCTGGGAACAACCCAGCTGGGGAGCAGCTCTGTGAAAAAGGATCTGAGGATCCTGTTGGACAACAAGCTAATACAAGTGAACATTGTGGTGCTCTGGTGAAGAAAACAACAGAATGGTGCATCAATAAGGGCATCAGCAGCAAAGATAATGAAATCACTCTTCAACTCTACTCAGCACCTGCCTGGCCACAGATGGAATACGGTGTTCAGTTTTGGTCCCCCCATGCAAAAGAAGAAGTGGGTAGGCTGGAGAGGGTCAAGAGAAGGGCTACAGGAATGATGAAGCAGCTGGGAAACCTGTCATGTAAGAAAGGGCTGAGAGAACTGTGTTTGTTAAGTCTTGAGAAAATTTTAAAGAAATTTTATTACCATGTTCCACTATTTAAATGGTGGCTACAAAGAAGATGGAGACCCCCATTTTACAAGGAGGCACATTGTTGGGGGTTGGGCTGCTTCCCTATAGAATTTTTTCCCAGAAGTTGCTAAGAAGCTAAGTGCTGGGTACTTTTCGGTACTCATGGGTGCTTAGGAACAAACAAAAGAAGCAGCTAAGGCAGAGACAGGGAGGCACCATCTTCACTTAGCTCTGGGCAGTTTTCTGCACTCGGGAGAACGGCCGGGGCTGCTCGTCTCAGCGCGGCGGAGAGTTCTCACCATCCTTCACCTGGAACTCGGTCGGACCACCGTCTCTTCGTGTGTCCCCCGGGATTCTGGGGAACCTGTTCCCTCCCTGCCCTGCCAGGAGGTCCTTCTCCCTGCTCTGCACCCACGGCTTCTTCAGTTTTGTTCGAGGTCTCCCCACGCTGTGTTTTCTGCAACCCGTGTCTAGCCAGGACATTTCTACAGCTCCAGCTACTACCCTCGAGCCTCGGATACATCTCGCTCCCAGGACTGCTGCTGGCTCTGGTAGCTTGTAACAGTACTGACGGGGGGCAGGGTGCCAGAGGAAAACTGTAACTGGGTTGTTGTTTTTTTGTTTTTTTCTTTCTTTTCTTCTCTAGTTCTGTTTGTTGTCAATATTATAGTTATTATTGTTAATTTACCTTGTTAGACTAACTAGTAAAGAACTGTTATTCCTACCCTCATATCGTTGCCTGAGACCCCCCCTTCAGTTTTAGGATTATAACAAAATCCAAGGGAAGTTTCCATTTTTTTTTGGTTCCCTAGCAGACACCCCTGTCTTTCCAAACCAAGACACACATGAAAAGGTACGGAGTAATGGATACAAGTTACTGCTGAAGAGATTCTAATTAGACACATGTTGAGAAAGAGTTAAGAGTTACTGTTTGTTATGTTATTGTTGAATAGTTAATGTTTTTATTGTGTTAATAGTATGACTATTAAATAATGTTAACAATCACTTATTTTGTACACACACACACCCCCACCCCCACCCCCCCCCCCACTGTATCTTTACCCTAAGTTGCTGTATCCTGTTTTGCGTTCCGGTATCCCCTCTCCCAAGTTACCTGTATCTGTTCCTGTTTCCTGTTTCCATCGGGTGCTGCCTCCACTGCTCCTCTACATATGAGATCAAAATAGCTCCACCCAGTATACAAACCATGTGAATCTAGGCGACTACCAGAAGTGAGACCACCGTATACAGACCCCTGAAGCCTGAAAGCCGATGCACAAATATTTTACAAAACCACGCTGGAAGACTGGGCAGAACAACAGATTATTGTGCAGCTATTTTGTCATCTAGCTATAACCACAACAGAACCTGCTCAGAGACACCCCCAAGACCTTGACAAGCCATAAACTGGGAAATCTCCTATAGGACTCCTGTAAGGTTGGAGCCCCCAGCTCTGCCTTCGGGCAAAGCTGCTTGCACCTCCTCCTCTTCGTTGTCTGCAGGCAGCAGTGGTGGTAAGCGCAACCCCTCAAGCCCCCACCCAGGCTGATCTAATAAAGGCTTAAAAAAGGGAGCAGAAGGTCTCTTGGCCCTTTTATTCTTCTCAAATTTGGGTGGCTCGTCTGGGATAGCCACACCCGAAGAGGACACCTGGACAGGACGGGCGCTTGCTTCAGGGACTCTTGGGAGCAGCTGGCAACCCCCGGACCTGGAGACCAGCATGGGCAAGGACAACGCAGAGGAGCGCTGGTTTGGTAAGTGACATGACGAACTTTCACAGGGAGCTTCTATACTCGAGTGGCAATGTCTTTCCACTCTCACTTTCAAAGTCCCAGCCAGAAGGAAACAAAAAGAAACCTGTTAGGCCCTCAGGACCAACTCTGAGAATTTTCAAAGGAGCGGGAAGTGTCACTATTGTGGGCAGGCAGGGCACTTTAAAAGACTGTAATAAGCTAGCTTTGGATGAAGCAATAGAAAAAGAGCAAGACACCTTGGAAAGAATCTTGAGAGGGGAGGATGGTGATGACTAGGTGTGTCGGGGGCTGTATGTATTAGGGGACCCAATGAAACATCTAGAAGAGCCCCTGGTAAATTTTGAAGTGGGTCCCAGGAGTGAAGAAGTTGAATTTTTAGTAGATATGGGAGCAGACCGTTCAAGTATGAACAAGCTTCCAACTGGTATGTTTTTAAGTAATAAGGTTTGTGAAGTATTAGGAGCAGAGGGAAAACCCTTTAAGGCACCAGTAATAGAAAATGTTGAAGTAAAAGGAAATTCTCAACAGTGTCATGCAGATTTTGTGTATTTGCCAGACCTAAAAACTAACTTATTAGGAAGAGATTTACAAGTGCAGCTAGGGGTGGGAATAATCCCAGTAAATGGAAAAATGGTAGTCCAAATGATGAAGCTAACAACAAACAATTTGGGAGAGATTAACTCTGAGGTTTGGGCAGAGGAAGGAAAGTTTGGGTATTTAGATATTCCCCCAATAAAAATCAAGATTCAAGAAGGAACACCCCCCATCAGAATTAGGCAGTACCCCATGTCCCTGGAAGGAAAGAAAGGATTAGCTCCTGTCATAGAAGACTTACTAGCAGAAGGTATCCTAGAACCATGTATGTCCCCCCATAACACCCCAATTCTAGCTGTTAAAAAGGCAGAGGGAAAATATCGATTAGTTCAAGACCTGAGAGAGATAAATAAGAAGACAATTACTAGGTATCCAGTAGTGTCAAATCCTTATACCATCCTGAGCCAGGTACCCAATGGACATGCTTGGTTCACAGTTATAGATTTAAAGGATGCCTTCTGGGCATGCCTTAGCAGAGGAGTGCTGTGACTGGTTTGCCTTTGAGTGGGAAGATCCTGATACAAATAGAAAACAACAACTAAGATGGTCCCATTTGCCTCAGGGATTTACAGAGTCCCCAAACCTTTTTGGGCAAGCATTAGAAGGATTATTAGGCCAATTTGATCCTGAAAGCAGAGTTAAAATTTTGCAGTATGTAGATGATCTCTTAATATCTGGAGAAGATCAAGAAAAAGTAAGGCAAACCAGTGTACAGCTACTGAATTTTCTGGGGACCAAGGGACTAAGAGTGTCCCGGAACAAATTACAATTTGTGGAGCCCAAGATGATCTATCTAGGACATGTAATAGAGCAAGGCTGTAAAAAACTGAGCCCAGAAAGAATATCAGGTATCCTAGCTATACAAGCACCAAAAACATAAGAAAACTCTTAGGTCTCTTCGGATATTGCAAACTATGGATAGACCAATATACCCAGAGTGTTAAGTTTCTCGATGAAAAATTGGTTAGTTCTGAACCCATAAGGTGGACAATTGAAGATGAAAAGCGATTGAATCATCTGAAAGATAAGCTCTCTACAGCACCAGTTTTAAGCCTGCCAGATTTAAAGAAAGAATTTGACTTATTTGTCAGCTCTGAAGAGGGGACTGCATATGGTGTTTTGACCCAAGAGTGGGGAGGATATCGCAAGCCCATAGCCTATTTATCAAAACTATTAGACCCAGTAGCTCGTGGATGGCCCACCTGCTTACAGTCCATAGCTGCAGCTGCAATTTCAATTGAAGAATCTTGAAAGCTAACCCTCCAGGGTAGAATCAGAGTCCACACACCACACGACTTAAAAACAGTCCTGAGTCAGAAAGCTCAACAGTGGCTGACGGATGCTAGAATATTGAAATATGAAGTTATTCTAATGGATAACAGTAATTTAAAACTGGTGACCTCCAAGAGCTTGAACCCAGCACAGTTTTTATCAGGGGAGCCTCCACAAGAGTTAGAACATGACTGCTTGGAATTAGTGAATCTCCAAACTAAAGTGAGGGAAGATTTAGAAGATATGCCTCTACCCTATAGAAAGGTATTATTCACTGATGGTTCCTCCAGAGTAGTGCAGGGAAAAAGACATTCTGGGTATGCAATAGTCATGAAAACAAAAGAAGGAGAATTAGAGGTTCTAGAAAAAGGAAAATTACTCCCCAGTTGGTCAGCTCAGAGTTGCGAAGTTCAAGCTTTAAAGAGAGGTCTGGACTTGTTAGAAAAGGAAAAAGGAACAATTTACACCGATTCGAGGTATGCTTTTGGAATAGTTCATACCTTTGGTAAAATCTGGGTAGAGCGAGGCTACCTGAATTCAAAAGGAAAGAACCTAGCACATGAAGGACTAATAAAATCAGTATTGGAGTCCCTAACCAAACCCACAGAAATTGCAGTAGTCCACATAAAGGGACATCAAAAAGGAGACACTTTAGAAAACAGAGGAAACCGATTGGCTGATCAGGTGGCAAAAGAAACAGCTTTAAATTCAGAGGGACCAGTAAGAATCTTGAAACTCGACAAAGCAATAACCAACCAGCAGGAGAAAAGGGAGCCAGTATTTACTAAGAGAGAATGGGAGGCAATAAGGAAACTGGAACTATCTCCAGGAGAACAAGGGGAGTGGTTAACATCAGATGGGCGAAAATTTTTGAGCAAAGCTTTAGCTCGAAAAATGTTAAATGAGATACATGAACTGACTCATTGGGGAACTCAGGGGATGTGTGACCATTTCTTGAGGGAAAATCTGTGCCTTGGAGTTTATGGTTTGGCAAGAGCTATAACGAGGGGATGTATAATATGCCAGAAAGTAAACCAAAAAGTAATGAGAAAACCTGAACCTGGAGGGAGAGAGTTGGCCTTGAGACCATTCCAGAGTGTGCAAATAGATTTTACAGAAATGCCCCCCATACAAGGATGTAAGCATTTATTGGTAATAGTTGACCACCTGACACTTTGGGTAGAAGCATTTCCCACAAAGCGGGAAACAGCAGAGGAAGTTGCCCTAGTAATACTAGAGAGTATTATCCCCAGATATGGTTTAGTTAACACTATTGACTCAGATAGAGGATCCCATTTCACCTCCCAAGCCCTGCAAGCCATTGTAAAAGCCCTAGGAATAAAGTGGAGACTGCACACCCCATGGCATCCTCAGAGTTCAGGTCGAGTAGAACGTATGAATAAGACATTGAAAAACGTGTTAACAAAGTTAATGGCTGAGACCCAGATGAATTGGTTAAAATGTCTACCTCTCGCCCTCTTGAGAATTAGAACCAGGCCACGATCAGACCTCCGGGCATCCCCATACAAAATGATGTTTGGGCTTCCCTTCCTAATAACCCCTTATAGCACTGGAGACTATATAGAGGGAGAAGAAATAACCAGAAAGTACTTAGAGACAATTGGAAAGACTCTTAATAATTTAAGAAAAAGAGGGTATCTCCCTCAAACCTCCCCACTTGACACCAATACCCACCAAATCAGTCCTGGGGATTGGGTGTTAATCAAATCCTGGAAAGACACCCCATTAACCCCAAAATTTGAAGGTCCCTTCCAGGTTCTGATAGTAACACATGCTGCCATACGGACCCAAGAAAAAGGCTGGGCCCACATTTCTCGCGTGAAAGGACCAGTACCTGCTCCCCCTAACTGTGGACAAAACCCAGAAAAATCCCCTACGAATTTCCCCAAGTGGATTGCCATCCAAGATCCTGCCAGCCTTAAAGTAACTCTTAAGAGACAGCCAAAGACAGATTGAAAAAGGAAAAGACAAAAACTGCAGAAATCCGTGAAGCAAAATTGGTGTTAAAATTACTATATTTGTTAGGTTGTCGCAATTGTTAATGTATTGATACAAATTGTTAATGTTTTGATAAAAATTGTTAATGTTTTGATACAAATAAAGTGAGTTAAATAAGAAATCCCCCCATTAACTTCCCTCACAGAACATTTCCCAAGGGTAGTTAAGTTAAAAGGTGGGAGAAAAAAAAAAAAAAAAAGAAGACCCTATCATCCCTCCACATCCTTCCAAAACCTAAGAGGCAAGACCGGGTGAGGCTAAAGAGGAAAGGTGGGCCATGACGCTCCCTCAAGAAAAACTAGTTCATACCGGACTCTTAGGTGGACTAATGTTAGTCCAGTCAATCAGCTTTGTAGTAGGAGGGAGTGGAGAAGCATGCACGAAGTGCTACTACCCTCTTTATGATAAGGAAGACCTAAGATTACTAATGAGGGTCCACACAAACATTAATCCTACCTGTTTTGATCATACACAATTGGAAACTTGCCAAGAGGAGGGAAAAACCTATTGGCTCACAAAAAATACTGCCTCATCTAGGCAGCGCCTGATTGGTGAATGTCCTGTAAGGGAAGCCTGGTTCTGCTTTGAACAAGAAGGAATGAATGAAATAATAAAAGAAAAACAATTGATGGTAAAAAAGGAGAACCTGGATGAAACGCTAGGTAAAAATCTATTCATTGACTTAATTGACAAAATTAGCAAAGAACTCAATTTAACCAATTGTTAAGTATGTGGAAGTACCCAAATGTCAGATATTTGGCCCTGGGAAGGAATTAGCTTAACACCTCTAGATGTTTTGAGATGGAAATTAACAGAGCAAAACCCCCAAATCACAGGAAAAAGGGGGCGAGAACAATGGGATCTGAAAGCAAGAGTGATTGGAGAAGAATGTATTAAGAGGACAGGAAAAAAATACAAAACCCCTGTAGGAAAAATGGCCTGCAAGAGATATTTAATTGTAAAAGATTCAGGGACGAGATGGATCCCACAAGAACCAAATAGGTATTGGAGCACTACAAGAAAAGAAAGGGGATGTATTTACCATGAGGGGTATAGACTATATGAATGTGCAGACAAAGGAATAAGTCCTTTCCAAGGATTGAAAGAGCTCTCAAAATATTGGGAGTGCCCCATGGACACCCAAGACATATTTTGGAAAGCTCCTGAACATTTATTCTGGATTTGTGGAATCACTGCTTATACCCACCTTTCTGGGGACTGGGCAGGAAGCTGCACTATCGGAGCAATAAAACCTACTTTCTTCCTCCTACCTAAGGAATCAGGGTCATACTTAGGAATTCCCTTACATGAAAAGAATCTTACATAAGAAAAAGCACTCGAAAGAGGAGACATGTAGTAGCTCTAGAAAGCAATCAAAAATGGAAAGGAAAAATTTGGACCCCTGAAGAGATAATCAAGGCTTATGGACCAGCCACTTGGGCCCAAGATGGATCCTGGGGTTACCATACTCCTATTTATATGCTGAATTGAATCATCCGACTCCAGGCAGTACTAGAAAGAGTGTCAAATAGAACAGCACTCGCCCTAGACCACATTAGCACACAAGTAGCACAAACCAGAGCTGTAGTCTACCAGATTCGGCTAGCGGTAGACTACCTATTGGCAGATGAAGGAGGCATTTGTGGAAAGTTTAACTCCTCAGAGTGCTGCCTGGAAATAGATGATAAGACTGAAGTTTTCAGAAACATCTCAAAAGAGATATGAAAGGTAGCTTATGTGGGCACCCAAGAATGGACTCCTCTGTGGAACTCAGACTGGTGGAATGACATTTGGTCATTCAAGGGAGAATGGTGGAAGAAAGCAGCCTTTATTGCTGTCTGTACTCTTGCTAGCTTTTTGTTTTTACCCTGTCTACTCCCCTGTATAATCAGGACAGTGACGACCACAGTGCAAGCTAGTATTCAGATCCCTAAGACAACTGAGGAAAAACAAGCCAAAATTATGTTGATGGAAACTAAAAATCAGAACCAAGGACACGAAACTGCCATGCAAATATATAGCCAATACCAAAAATTTAGAAAAATACACTCACAAGAGTCAAAAATTGAAAGTTGATGCGGGCTATAGCCGTGTGCAGACCCCTGAAGCCTGAAAGCCGATGCACAAATATTTTACAAAACCACGCTGGAAGACTGGGCAGAACAACAGATTATTGTGCAGCTATTTTGTCATCTAGCTATAACCACAACAGAACCTGCTCAGAGCCACCCCCTAGACCTCAACAAGCCAAATCCGGGAAATCTCCTATAGGACTCCTGTGAGGTTGGAGCCCCCAGCTCTGCCTTCGGGCAAAGCTGCTTGCACCTCCTCCTCTTCGTTGTCTGCAGGGAGCAGTGGTGGTGAGCGAGACCCCTCGTGCCCCCACCCAGGCTGATCTAATAAAGGCTTAAAAAAGGGAGCAGAAGGTCTCCTGGCCCTTTTATTCTTCTCAACACAGGATAAAAATTTTCCACAATGAGATCAGCCATTAAAATGATCTCCCCAGGGAAGTGGTGAATTCCCCAGTGTTGGACACTTTTAAGATTCAGCTGGATAGTGTGCTGGAGCTATCTTATCTAGTCTGTGCTTTTGCCAAGGAAGGCTGGACCAGATAATCCTCCAGCTTCCTTCCAATCTGGTATTCTATGATGCTGTGAATACAACATTTCATGTCACCTTTAGATTACATTTACATTTTAACTACATAACATCCCAAACATGCCTACCAGCCCTCAGAACTGAAAGAACTTTTCTAGCATCACATGATGGTAGATGATCAAGTGTTGTAACCCTGTACTACCCAGTTTTTCAAGTCACATGTTTGAAAAGGCCCTTTAATTTAATTCAGTCACTCTATTATAACATAGCTGAATGTTATGCCGCCCAGCAGCGGCAGGAAAGACCGGGAGAGCAAATCGCATCGGAGCCGGACTAAGGCGGCCAAAGAGCCGCCGTCGGCGTACAGGGACCCTCCGAAAGCTTACCGGGACGATAAGCCCGAGCCCAAGGCGTACCGGCGGCAGCGCTCATCACCCAGCCCCAGCCGGGATGACAGCCCTCCTCTGCACCGCTCCTCGCAGAGCCAGCGCAGCCGCAAGTCGCTCAGCCCGGTGGGCGCCCGCTCGCCACTCAGCCCCTACAGCCGACGCCGATCTCCCAGCTACAGCCGGCACAGCTCCTACGAGCGCGGTGGGGATGTGTCGCCCAGCCCCTACAGCTGGCGCCGGTCGAGGAGCCCCTACAGCCCCGTTATCCGGTAAGTCCAGTCCCGGGAACGAAGGCGGGATGGAGTGGAGGCCCGGTGTGTGGAGGAGGGGACTGGAATGACTGGGAAAGGAATGCAGGAGAGGCCGGAGAGGTTTGCATCCAGCAGCAATCCTTCCCTCTTGCCATTTTGCTGCCAGAAAGCTGGGGTGAGGGGCAGGGCAGAAGGACAGGTACAAAGATCTTGCTGTCCTGGCTCTCGGGGAGAAAGGGAGACACGGGGGCCTGTAACAGTTCTGTCTAGTTTCTCTCCGTGGGAGACCACCTGGCTGGAAAAAGGCTTTAAAATGTTAAAGGGCACAAGAATATTTTCAGATGAGAGTGTCTAAAGAAAGATGCTCCTTGGAGGACAGGTTTTTTAAAGGACTAATTTTGATTTTTAAATCTTTGCTTATGAAGTACAGATGTTCTGTGGTACATTTATTTCTGTGTATTCTGTTTCTGGGTAAAACAGGATGCATATCAAATATTTCTGGGTTTGGTTTCATTTCTGCTAATCTAAAGAGAAAACCAGCTGACAGGCAATTTGTGTTTACAAATGTTTTCTTGTTCTTTTTAGAGGTCTATAGGAGGACTTAGGCTTTCTGTTTTGCTAGAAAATCAAGTCAGTGTCATGCTTTGATAAATTGTCTTGTACTTTACGTAGCCTATGGAAAACATAAGCTCTGGTGTTTTTAATAAGCACTGTGTGTTGATCACCACTTGGGGTGTCCTTTAGTGTATCCGGGGAACATGATAAAGCTGTTCTGTGTTTCACTGGCTCTTGGTAGAGTCTGCTGTCCTGGGTGTGCATCAAATGCTGTTTAAAGAGCAAAGTAACAAAGTTGGGTCCTACTTTGTTCAGAGAGATAGAGCCAAAGTGCCTTGCGATAAGAATAGTGATTGCCTAAAGGTGTCGTTGTATGGAATAATTTTGTAAACAGTAGGGTCTTTCAAGAAGAAAACACAGTAATTGCTCTGAAAACAGAATGCTGTTCTTCTGTGAGAGTCTGTTACAAGTGGTTAAAATACCCTTCCAAAATTTTTTGAATAATAGTGTAGCAAGAATATTATGTGCATAATTTGATTTCAATGTCCTAGGAATCAGATTATTTTCTGTGGTTGCTTATATCCTGGAATAAGAAATCTAATAATAATGCACAGTATGCATTATATGAATGTACATGAAGTTTGCATTTAGGAATAGCTCATTATTTAAGAATAGTCAGATTGCCAGCCCAGTTAAGTTCAGGGTTCAGTCTTGCACACTGACTAATTGGGCTGCAGTAGAGTTTTGTAGGAATGTTCTTTTTCTGTCAGTAATGGGCCTGTGATTTGAGGCATGAGAGTTTCCTGATTTTGGTGTTCACTCTGTAGTGAGTAAGTCTTTCTTGAGCCTCCTATATCTGTTTCTAGGAGTTAGCTTTGTGACTCCCCACCTTTCTTCCTCTGCTTGAATTGTAACTTTTGTTCATGTTTTTAACTGCTTACAGACAAATAAATGCAGACTGTCAGGTTTACAGGAGATGGATTTGAATGGAAGAATGAAAAGGAGATATTTCTATATATAGAAAGAATGGTCTGTCCTAATGGGGCATTCATTACAAAAATGTAACTTTCATAGAAAATAAAAGAAACATAAAGTGTGAAGATGAAGTCAGTTGTTGATAATCCTTACCTGTTGTGGGGAAATGAAAGTCAGTGGTTTTCTCCCTTCCATACAGCTATTGCTCATAATGTGTATTGCAGTAGCAGCGAGGAAATAGAAAGGGAGGTGTTTATACTTTTTCTTAACCCTTCAAAACTATGTCATAATCACTTTTTGCTAGACTCTGTAGTACTACAACCAAAATCCTGAACATTTTTGCTGTCCTGTTTGATAATAATAGAGTGTCCTTAGACTTGACAGAATATTACAGTTTCATGAAGGCAACAGCTTCTTACAGCACCTGTGTTCTTTGGATTATTTAAAGGCTTCATTCTGGGCTTGTATTCAGCTGTAATGATGTCCAGACAGTAGGAACTTTGTATGTGATTGAGTATTTACTTTAGCCTGCATGTCTTTTTGCTCTTTTTGTTTTATGTCTCTGACCTGGGGTGACATTGTGAGGTTTGTATCCCCAATCGTCTGTTCTGTTTGGGTTGGAGATGATCTTCAAGACTGGCTCGGGGAAGTTTTGTTTTTGGTTTTGTTATCAGCGTGTGGATAATAGTCGGAAGGACACAGACACAATGTGCTGCTTTTTGCTGCTGCTTTTCCTGCTGCTTTGCTGCTTTGCTTGCTTGCTCTTGCTTCTGCTTAGCTCTTTAGTTAGTTTAGCTAGACAGTCCAAGATTCCTCCGGACTGTTTTTCTTTCCCTCTCTCCTTTCGTGGAATCATTCAAGCCTGCTCCGGACTGGGACCTGGGAAACAACGAGAGTCTGCACTCTGTGTCCTGCACAGCCTGCCCAGCGCCGGAGAGATCAACAGAGTGACCACTCCTCAGAGAGAGACATTCTGAATTTGTTATCTCTTCAGAACGGTGATTGTTCATCTTCTGTGTTGGGGGGTGCTCTGTCTGTTAAATAAACAGGTTTATTTCCACTTCTCTCCGAGGAATCCTTCCCGAACCGGTGGGGGTGGGGAGGGGCCATAGAGGTTTGATCTCTAAAAAGGCCCCTTTAAGAGTTTCTCCCCAAACTTGCCCTAAACCAAGGCAGTCTCATACAAGTGTTTTCTGTAATGTTAGGTAAATTACCCAGTTATTTTGGTATGTAGGAAATGATTACAAAGCAGTTCTAGTCTGCTTGGAAAGCCCATGTGTTTAGTGGTGATTTTATAATCTATAGGTGTCTGAGCTGCTTAGAGAGAAACTTCTAGTAAACAGCTGAAGAGAAACAAGTGAAGTCAGCTTTGCTCATTTGAATCAGGAACAGTGTGTTGTTCCTCTGAGGTTTGAATGCAGTATTGATTTTGCTGGTTTTAGGTGATGATTGGCTGTGGGTTCTAAGGAGAAGCAAAGACACTGGATATGTGTTCCATGCTTAGTGATTTTCTTTGAATGATAGACTAATTGCCTTTTTCATTATAATAGCAGGAAAAGTTTGTGTTTGGATAAACTGGTTGAGATATATTCACTTGTCAGACAAAACTTCTTTCCTTCCTGCTGATGGATTTGTATTATTCTTATTTTCTTATGGAGAGAGTAATACAGCTGTTCTAAAGTAGCACATGCATATTTTCAAAATGGAAATTCTTCCCAAAAGTGTGGGATATTAATTTCTCTACTGGTAAAATGAATGGATTAAAAAAAAAAAAAATCTCAACCAAATACCATGGTTGACAAAAGAAGCAGACACAATCTCTTGCTTCCTACAGTTTCATGCTAAACTGGTTTCCAAAAAACTACTTTTTGGAACTTGAGTCAGGTCATATGTTATGCGATCACACATTTAATTCAGTTGGCAGTATAAATGAGTAATCACATTTTTCCAAATTTGGATACACCTGCCCATCTGCCTAGATAAAAGTAAGTGGGTGGGGCACAACTAGCATGGTGCTACTATGTGTTGTTTATAGGAAGGATACAAGGTTCCATTTTGGTACTAAAGAGTCATCTCAGTCTGTAGTGGTAGCTAGTCTGTAGTAGTGAGGGTCTGCAAAATATGGGTCATTTATGAGCAAAATCACAACAAGTGTAAGGAAAACAGTAAAATAAATATTCAGGTAGTAAATGGAGAAACCATAGTGCCATACACTGATATGAAAATAATTTTCAGTCCAGTAATTCTACTGCTTTTTATTTAAAGGATTAAGAGAGAGTTTGACTTTCCCTCCTCTTGTTTAGTAAAGACAGACTTTATTCTTTTTTTGAATTTAAAGCTCTCTAATTTTGTTTAGTAAAATTGTATTTTGCAGAATTTAAAATGAACTGCTCTAGGTTTTCACTGTTTCAAGTAGGTAATTTTTTCAATGCACACTGCTGGCCTTTGCCTCTTGCTCGTGTGCCTTTCCTTTTCCTTGTTACTGCTGCTTCTTTCCTTATTTAAAAAAGGAAATTCTGTTTGAAAAATTTAACTTCAAATGTGTTTAAAACACAGATTTTGAGTTGACTTGACCTTTTGCTGGTTGATTTCTTTGTAGGCCAAGTTCTCATGAAAAGAGAAGGTTTTAAAGCAGGTTCAAGAAACAAATAAAATCCCAGCTCAGTTTTCCAGTATGTATTGGAGACCCTTTTAAAGATTTGGTTTGAATTAGTAGAGCAGGTTTGTAGTCTTCATGTACAAAGCAGCTAAGTAGGAGGCTGGTTGTAGAGATGCATACAATGTCACCTTGAACTAGGGGCTAAAGAAAATAAATTAATGAATAAAGTATCAAGTGAAACAATAGTTACTGTAATGGCTTAAAGAAATTAACTATATGTTTGCCTGCTAGAGCAACATGGAAGAGCTGTACTATGAGCTAAAATGTTTCATCCAAGTGGTTTATGTTATCAAGGGATTGTAAATGTATTGGAAGGTCTGTTGTGACGCCAGTTAAGTTCAGGTCTCTCTTTTCAAATACACTTGGAAGGATGGCAGTGCTTAGTCAGTAGTCCAGCAGTGCCTGTGGGTTAAAGAAGGAGCTGGGCTACCGTGGTTGTTTTAACCTCCTTTGGACTATTAGGTTTCTTGGTTTTGCCTTTGTGTTCTCACCTATATCCCTTTGTGTTGTGGTTTGTTAAAAAGTTACTGACCAAGTTCGCTTGTTTGGCTCACAGACCCTCTACATATTTCAACTACAAAATTGTTTTCACTTAGATCAAGTGTAGCTGGCCACCAGCATGATGGATTTAGCTTGCCTTAAAGCAGTTAAGAAGAAAGAGATTTTCAAGTTTAGGAACATGAGAAGGTAACACATGATTGTTCTGATTTGTCAATAAAATATACCTTTTTTTGTATTAAGGCAGTATTGAAAGGGGTCAGGAAGAAACACCTAGAAAAGTAGCATGGCAAGAAAAACCATGTAAGCTGAATGAACCATATTCCTGGAAATCTGATGTAGGTAACAGTTCTGTTTCCTCTTTGGTTTCAAATATCAAGACAGTAAAAGACAGCACTCTGAGCTACTATTTGGAATTCTTTCATTCTCTCCTCGAGAATGTAAGTGGTATTATATCAGTAGAGTATTTGTTTGTTAAATTAATCAGTAAATTTAGTGTTTGGTAATTTATTAGTGAGGCAGTGAAGTGCCATACAATGTTGCCCATCAGGAAGGAGAAACTTAACAGTTTTGAAACCTGTAATTCAGAACATTTTGATCTCTTAAATAGTTTTTTCTAAAGTAACTAAGTACATTGTAGGAAGCAGAGAAACAATGAATACCTGCTGGTTTTATGAAATGTTGAGTACTAGGCAAAACAAAAAATTTAAAAAGATAAAGCTGTGGTACCTAAACCATTTTTTTTTTTTTCTCTGTCTTTGAAGGCATTATTTTTCTTGGTCTGAAAAGTGGAGTTTTGGTTTCAGTGTGGCTTCCTTACTAGTCTTTTCTTCCTTTATCACTTTAAATTTGCCTCTTCTCCTGTATGGTTTGTAGATAATACCTTTTTACGGGGGGTTGTTTTTTGTTGCTTTTTCCCTTCTATTTTATAGATATAGCTAAAATGCAGTTTCTTCCATGTCCTTTGCAGCCAATCTGGTTGTGCTCACAGGCTTCTTTGTTGCCATCTTTAGGGAAGAAACATAGCAGCTTTAGAACTTATACTAATGACACTTATGGCTTTAGAACTTACACTACTGATACTTTTGGTCTTCAGGCACATCAGTTTTCTTTTTTCCATTTATCTCCACCATATATAAAAACACACTGACATCTGTATGTGGCTCAGAAGGGATTTTAGAGATGTCTTGAACTGTGTCAGTTGTCCTCTCTGTAGGGATCTACACTTGTGTGAATTCAAGGTGCTGAAAGAAGACTGTTAATGGCTTCAGTGGCAAAGGTACTGTAAAATGGGGCAGAATTTCTGGATGCAAACAGAGAGAAGCATTGAAAGAAAGTTACCTACTTAGTAACTTAGGTTTCTTATTAGCCTCTCCCCTTGTGTTAGCAGCACATGCCAGTGCATTTGTTTAAGAGAGTGAAATGTGGCCTTCAGGTTTAGGAAACTTCCTGATCTGCTCTCTCCTTACTTCAGGAAGAGTAATTTGAGTTGTGTTGTCCAAAGTATTTGCTTTTTGCAGTGCAGATCTGTGAAGTTGCAGCCGTGGCTCTTATGTTCCTTTTTCCTGGGTTAAAACCAAGCTGCTGACTGCATCTGAAATGGTTGTTGTCAAATGTCAGATACGACATTTTATGTGTATGTGTATGCATGCAGACACATTTAATAGAGACCTGCTGGAAGATTTAGACTGTGTACTTCAGATATCTCTCCTGGTGTTTTTTCAGCATCTCTCTAGGTAGTCAGTGTCTTATTAACTGGCAGACACTGGGCGTAGTGTGAGTGCATTTCTGTGCTGCTGTGACTTCATCTTTTATGTCAAATGTTATGTCTGAACAGAGCAAACTGGCTGGTTTTATTATGTATAAGGCAATATTTCTGCACTCTTGAGTGCTGTATGAGATTTTGAGGGAAAGCTTGTAAATGTGTCCTATCACAATTTTGACAAATCCATTTTGGGGTTTGTGCCATTTTTATATGTGAAAACTTGTACATAACTTGTCTAGTTTGTTGTGACGTCTGAGCTACACAGGTGAAAGTGATAATTGAGTGTTTGGAAAGATTATTAGGCTTATGAAAATAGCAGGTTTTATCATTGTAACTTGAATAATGAGCATTTTGACAAATCTGCTTTTTACTTAAAATTCAGGATTTGTCTGTTTAGTTGAAAATGTTAGTGCTTTTGCTGTATTCTCTAGGGTCTAGCTCAGTGGTTCAGGTACAGCAAAGGATTCTTGCTAAGGGTTTTGGGAGGCTAAAGGTATTATATATAGGTAATATAATAGTTTTTTCTGACATAAATAATGAAAAGTTTTTGTAAAATTTAAACCAGTGCAGTGGTTCTATTCAGTCAACATATTTCATAACTAGACTGCAATCATTTTGATCTGCTGTTAAGGGTTGTAATAGGCACTGGGACTGAAACATTTGAGACTGCTGTCTCCCACATGAAGGCAGTTCTGACACAAAAGAGTTGTGCAGTTGTCACAAAGAATATGAAATGCATGACGGACGATGATTGAGTTTGTGGCTTTAGCTGATGTGGGTTTTTTTAGGCTTCATGTTCATGTGTCATACTCTCTTGACTAGTATTGGTAAAGTATAGACGTCAATCCACTGTCAATTCTTACTTGTTTCTCAAGTATGGAAGTTTAGCTTATTTTTGCCCTAGGTTTTCAAAACGTCTTCTTCCTCACTGAATTATGGTAGTTGATCAGATGATCAAATCAGTTGTCACTGATTTGAACAGATTTTTTTCATTTTATGCTTAGTAGTGAGCTAAGCGAACCTGTTTTATTTTGTACCAAAGTGGAACAGAACCAGTCTTAGAATCAGCCACAGTGTCTCACTGACTGTGTTGTTTTAAGCTGCTACTTTTCTAGTGCATGTGAAATTATGTCTGTATTTGTTAGTTATGTGATTACTTTCTTTGTTAGGAACCAATCAAAACAAACAAGAAACCCCATATCATACTTATGAAAGAAATAGAGCTCATTTTGAGACCTCTACTAAATTCATGTTTTGAATTTAGTACAGGTTGCAATGAAGTACTTGGGATAGAGGTTGTGTTCTACAGGTAATTGTAGAGAGAGTCAGTCTGAAATAGGTGATTTATAAACAAGATGGTGCAGGGACATTTTTTCCGAGACAGGTCAGTGACATCCTTGTAAATGATGCACCATTTATAGAAGTCAGTTTAGGACTAACGGGGACTATAAGCTTGTGCTTGATACTGGAGAAATGTAATTATATTGATTCCAGGGTGGGTGCAGATCTGCAGCAGTAACACCTGTTTTTAAGATCTACAGTAATTCCTCTCCAAAATTGAGACAGCAGTGTGAGGGGAGCTCTGGTCTTTCATTTAATGTGTGTGTATTTTCTAGATTTTCTCCCTTTTTCTTCCTGCTACATTGTCTTAACTCTATATAATGGAACTTTGAACCTTTTTAGTTTTACTCCTGTTTGGCCAAACCTCTGAAAATATTCTGTGGGATTCAGTGCTTAGATTTTAAAAATAATGAGAAAAATTACATCAGCATCAGGATTCATAATGCAGAAGAAGTGAGTTTTCAATGGAATTTTTGTGCCCAATATTATGATTTTATTTGGTGTTTATTAGACATGAACATTAACATCTCTTTACTGACTGAACCAAACATTAGATTTTGGTTGAAAATTGTTAGAAGAGAATTGTGAGGCTTTTACCAATTAAAGTGTAAAAAACTTCTAGGATTATTATTATTATCTTTCATTGTTACCCTGCTGTGCCAGAAAGTCCTATAAAAACCTGCTTCCTGGCATATGATTGAACAGTGCTAGTTTCCAAGAGTTATCTTCATATTTTTGTCTTTCATGTGTCTCGAGCCATTTGGATCAACCTCACCTGTAGAATGTTGAAGCTTGTACCATACAGCGTGCATGTGCTTTGTTTTCAATCACTTTTTGATTGATCTGAGTGACTTTCTATTGGTTAAGACTTCCTGCATTATAAAAAATAGAGAGTGTAAACTGAGAAATTAGTCAATATCGCACACAAAAGAAATGTTATTATACTAGATCAAATATTTGTTTAGTTGAAGCTTTTATGTCTAATTTCTTGTGCTGATAATTAAAATGGAATTAAGTGTCTGTAAAATTTCATTTGGTGTGGGATGGGTAGCCCTGATCATAGGGATTGTAGTTGGCATTCTTTTTATTTATTTGTTTTGTTTACTTGTTTTGGGGCTGGTTTTTGTTTGTTTGTTTTTTGGTTATATTGGTGTGGGGTTTTTGTTTCCTTTTGTTTTGGCAATCTCCATACACTGGTGCTATCTTTTTGAACTCTGAAATTCTTGTATCTTCAGGAAGTCTTGTTTTTGCTGTTGCTTGATACCTTTTTCTTTGTTCAGTTGATGAATACTGTGTGCTTTTAATCCTGAATATGTTTTTTTCCTCCTCTTAAACAATAAGCAAATTAGATTTCCATCTAACTTTAATCAAGAAAATACTTGTAAATCTGATGAATATATTTTTGGTATGGTAAAATGGATTAAAGCCCCTTAATTTATTTCCTAACATTACTATGTAGTAGCAGAGGATTAGGCTACTTTACTTGTTTCATGCCTTTCAGCTCAATTAAGTTTTTTTCCTTTTTTTTTAATTTTTTAATTTTTCCCCTTTATTTCTTTATGAACAACTGACTCAAAACTAGTACTAGGCAAACTAGAATATCTCTTTGAAATTTTGAAAGAAAAGTCACTCATATGAAATGCTACTATTGTACAGTAGACGTTTAAGATTGCTTCCCCCCGTCCCCCATTCTAGGTAATTTTCTTGCTATGATTTTGTAGACAGCTTAGAATTTTTTCTTTCTTCCTTCTATTAGTGTCTGCATTCAGACAGAGTTATAGCATAGGCCCATTTGTGGGTTCTGTTTGCTCATCAATAGCTGTAACAAATTTTGGGAACTTTGGCTTTTTGGGTATGGGCAATGTTGTTTGTTTTGGTTCTTTTTGAAGTTGTACAATTGGATCTCATGAAAGCAAAGCTCTCTTTCAGTTGGCTACATTGCAGCCTTTAGTATTCCATCTTTTTTCTTCATCATTCAGCTTCTTTCTCTAATGATACTTATGGAAGTGAAAATTCAGAAGTTTCTAGAATTACTGCTTCAGTGTTGTTTAGATTTCTCTTGTCCTGTTGTAAGTTTCATTTCATTTTGTTGAATTCTGACTACATAGTCAATTGAATTTTTCTCAAATACTGTAAATTCTAAAGATGTTTGTACAAGTTGCATACGTTGAGATTTTCCTCAAGGAGAAAATATCTCTTAAGTAGTGAGGAAAGCAGAACATTTTTTAAATAAGCATCGTATTTCTCAGTCCTGTGAGAGGAGAAACTACATTTAAGAGTTTTAGTGTTTTCTTACAGATGCAGGATCTTGATTGATTAACTGAAGATTTTCTTTTTAGCTGCATGGTCTTTCCTATTCCATAGATTTCTGGCTTTTTTATGAGCATGGTGTTAATAGTTGATTTAAATAATGTAATTTGTCAAAAAAGAAGATGTGCTGGGAAAGCAGCTAGACTTAATTTTACTTGGGTAAATCTTTACTTTTTTGAAACAGGCGATCAGCAAAATCTCGAAGCAGAAGTCCATATTCCTCAAGGCACTCCAGGTCTCGTAGCAGACACAGATTGTCTCGATCCAGAAGTCGTCATTCAAGTATTTCTCCTAGTACATTGACTCTGAAGAGTAGCCTGGCTGCTGAGCTGAACAAAAACAAAAAAGCAAGAGCTGCTGAGGCAGCTAAAGCCAGTGCAAAAGCTTCCAATACTTCAACACCTACCAAGGGAAACACTGACACTGCTGTGAGTGCACCTCAAGTGAACAATGTTAAGGATCTGAAGAAAATCAAAACTGAGCATACACCTTCTCCTACCAGCAGTGCAAATCTGAAAAATGACAAAGCAAAAGCAAAGGTCTCGCTTCCTGAAACAAAAGCGGAAAATAATTTAATTGCAGACAAAATTAGTAAACAGAAGCCTGCAGCAGTAAAAGAGAATAAACTGACTGCTGTGAAACAGCCACCGGTCCCTGTAAAAGAGAAAAGCAAACCGAGTACACCAAGTGTAGTGGCCAAGGAGAAGGATCGTATTATTGCACTACCAACCTCCACACTGCCACCCTTGCCTTTGCCTCCCACGCTGCCTGAAGATAAAGAAACTGATAGGTGAGTTGTGACAGAGATTTCCTCTTGGAGTTGCTTGTTCTTTTTTATAATGGTTGTTATTTCCTTTGGAAAATAAATATAAAACTATATGCTAGATTGGGCTAATGTGTTATTGAATTTGTTCTTGCTCTTCAGCTGTTTGATTGGTGATTATTAGTGAACTGGAGGAATTTGATCTTAAGAATAATTTCATTAGTTCTTGAAAAAAAGAAGAGTTTGGTCTA
Source organism: Certhia americana (assembly GCA_018697195.1). Classification (NCBI taxonomy): domain Eukaryota; kingdom Metazoa; phylum Chordata; class Aves; order Passeriformes; family Certhiidae; genus Certhia; species Certhia americana. The sequence continues at coordinate 57,935,360 of CM031858.1, read as the reverse complement.
AGAAGAATCCATGAAAAGCCTACTAAAGGCATGTTTTAAAAATTGCTGGTATATAATAGCTTTGGGACTAATGAAAGGATGTGTTCAAGGATTCAAGATTTTCAGTTTGTTGTGAACATATACATAATTCTAGGGAAAAGCTGAATTCAGTTGCAATATGGAAATTCTTTATTTAACTGTGATTTGAAGAAAAGATTCTCTTCCCTTTGAAAGGCAATTGTTTTATAGCTGGGTGTTAATTTAGTGTAATTTCTTTCAAAGATCAGTATTATTTTGAGTATATATAATGCAAGTGAGGTTCATGCCATGTCATTTGTGTTAATTTTGAAGTGTAAAAATTGTTCTGTAGTGAAGAAATTAATTACTGTGTTCCACGTGTCATCTGAATTTAGACGATGTTTAGTCTGTTCCTAGTCTTAACAGAGAATCTGTGCTGTGATTTGTTTTGGAAAATGATGCTGTTAGAGAAGTTGTTGTTCTTGGTTTTGTTTTGTTTTACTGAAGGTGCTATATGTCTCTCACACATGTGCAAGAAATCACTTCACAAGGAAGCCAGAAATATTTAGCTAGAGGTGAAAATGTTTCTCTTGTGTTTGCTACTAGTGTTAAGTTTGTATTAAACATTAAGGGTGCATAGAAGGCCTTGGGAAATAAATACAACCTAGCACAGTATTAGACAGTTATATATTATTTTTTTTTAGTTGTAAAAAAGAAATAATTTCTTGCCCTTCAGCATTAAACTCTAGCAAATGTAATAATGGTATAGCAAATGTATGATTGCATTTACATTTGTGACAAAGCCATCCTCCCTAGGTAAATGAGAATCCTGGTACTGTGAGCAAGATTTATTGTTTTAACTAAAAGGTTGTCTGTCTACTTCAACTAAATATGACAGGCATTGCAGTATTAATTGCAACAACATGAAATGAGATTTCATATTGAAGCTGGATGATTGCTTCTGATTATTATTGTTATATTTTAATGGATCACCTGGTTCAAGTTAGCTAAACTGAAGAGTTAAGCTACAATTAAGCAGTGGTTCATTCAACACTGGGCTCATTCTCCTTTCAAAATAAAAAGCCTACTGCTTGCAAACAGCTGCATTTACAAAGATTAAGGAGAAGTAGTGGACTGTCTTTTATGCTTTGCTTAGTTTTGCCTATAGGATGTTATGAACTTTGGATCAGGAATTGTAAGTCATGATAGAGCTTAAGTCATCTAAGGAAGAAGGTCAATGTTTTTAATAGCAGAGGAGGGCAAAGGCATTTACCTTGGGATCTGAGTTACTGTGGGCAAATTGTGTCAACAAAGAAAGTTTGAGCTCGATGCTACGCAGAACTGTCTGGTTCCTTCAGTAAGAACCTCATAAAACTACCAATAAGCAACCTAGGGGAATATCAGTGTTTCAACCCCACAGTGCAGGTTAGCTGAAAGGGAAAACTGCCCTGGTCATCAATGACGTGTGATTTAGCAGACCCGAAAAAAAAAGTCTGCTCTTGGCTGCCTCTCTTATCATGTGCCACTTTTAAAATCTGTGTCAGAACCTTTCATATGTTATGCTTTCACTTGTATTGAAAATTTTTGGGAAAAATTGTGAGAGAAATTAGTTCACATACTAATATGTGAACTTCCAAATAAGGGGCTTTTATTGCCATGACAGTTACATGAACTGCACTAAGGTGGTTTATTCTTTATCGCATGTTAACTATTATATTTGTGATGAGGGCTGTCTATGCTTCCTTGTGATGATTCTTTAAAATGGGGCAGTGGCAGTTTTGGAAATGGTAAAAGGCATAAAATGTTTAGTTTTCACAGAGAAGCATAGACGTATGCAAAACACCGGAATGCTTTATTTGAATATATAAGGACTACTCAAGAAATGTTAAAAAAAAAAGAAGGATGCATTGTCTGTTATGGGATTTGGCAATATGTTTCCAATTAGAGAAGTTCCTGCTTTATCTATGAAAGTGAGCAGGTAAGAAGTTGTAGAAAAACCATCACAGAGAAGGATGAATAGTGTGATTCGGCAAATGCAGCTAACTTGGAAAATGTCCCCTCAAAGCATGACTGAAGTTTTATTGAAGCAGTGATGGAAATTAAAAGAGTGAATACTGTGTGAGAGTCCTGTAGGGAAGAAACAATTATGCAATTATATAAAGTTTAGAGGTGGCCATGGCTTTAAAATTATGGGATATGCAGTAGCTGAACAAATCTAGCTAAAGTAAAAGAAGTTCTGGTAAAATGGAGCCATGTACTTAAGAAAAAAAATCCTGCAGAAGTTATGATTCCCCCTTAGAATGGGAAGAGCATTTCTAAGATCATTGTGTAATTGTTAAAAGATGCTGTACGTGTGTTTGGGGATTTTTCTCAGGATGGAGATGGACAGTATCCGTTATCTAATTATAGTTGGTTAAAAATCAGTCAAATGTCAGTAACCCATATCAGAAGATGATTGTCATTTTTAATCTGTTGGGTTTTTTTCCTCACTTGATATGCATGCTGAACATTAGAAATGTGTTGAATCTGGAGTGTTTCATCAGATGTATGCAATTAGAATTTGTAAATGTGGCGATATGGACAGCCTTGTAATGCCCCGCAGTGTTAATGTAAACACAAAGCTCATTATCTGTGGAGACCAATTTTAGACAGAACTGGTTTAATCAGATCTTCTCTCTTATGTGAGAAATCAGAGTACAGGTTTTGCCACTATACTTTTGATGTCTAGCAGCTCCTGAACTCTAAATATTTTTTAATAGTCTAGGCCATGAGCTTGGAAAGAAGCTTATGTGGTAAAAGAAATCTGGCCTGGTAAGGCTCCTTGTGTCATCTGACCTCAGCTTTCACCAGAAAGGTCTGATTTCACAGTTCTGTAGAATTGTGGTCATTGACTGTGCATCTTTCAAAGAGCTATTTGTGAGTCATATATCCAAGTCTTGCAGATTTTAAGAGCAGAGATTTCAAGTGTTGGTTCATTGGCAGTCTGTAATGTTGGGGTTTTTTTTAAAATAATTCTAGTAAGTTTTGCTTTTGTGTTAATATTCTACTATCTTCAACTTATTAGCAAAATGATGTGTTTTTTAATAGTTTGAGAGAGAATCTTTCAGTGAAGTCAGTTAAAGAAACAGAGAAGAAACTTCGCCATCTGCTTGCAGACTTGCCACTTCCACCTGAGTTGCCTGGAGGAGCTGAGGTACCCAAAAGTCCTGAGGAAAAGAAACCAGCAGTTCAGTTACATAGCAAGAGAAGACCAAAGTATGTTTATTAAACTTTTTAAAATTCATCAAGCAAGTAGAAATAATAATAGTTTCTTTAAACATGTTCTTGTCAAAAGAGTTCTGCTTTTTGACATTTTTAGTATCAGTGTGGCATGACTCAAACTGCATGGTTTATTGCCACTTAATGGTAATAAGACAGTTAACTGATAATGCCTCAAATAGTGTTGAAGGTGTCTTCAAAGTTAAGACAATGTCTAGATTTACTATCTGTATTCTTAAAAATATTGGTTGCTTTCTAGAATATGTGGACCACGACATGGTGAAACGAAAGAAAAAGAAATAGACTGGGGAAAGCGCTGTGTGGATAAATTTGATATCATTGGTATTATTGGTGAAGGCACTTATGGGCAAGTTTACAAAGCCAGAGATAAAGATACAGGTAAGCTCAAAAAAGGTGAACGTAATCCTACAATTTTAAATTAGCAGGATATTTTTTGTTTTATATGGAGTAAAATTTGTGGTATTCTACCAGCTCTTAGTTTGGAAGTCTTTTAGTTACTGGCATGTTAGCTTTAAGTTGAACATTTGTCTAAATCAGAAATTATTATTTGCTGCATTGGAAAATCATTTATCTGTAAACTGTGGCTGAAATCAAGCTGAGTAGTCCTAAATTGTAATTCTTATTTTTTGAGTTTTGATGCTCTGTATAAAGTTGAACTAGTAAAGAGAAGAGAGGCTAAATATCCTGGGCAAACTAAATATCACCCTGCACAGGTTGGCAAACTGTAACGAAGTTTGTAAAAGGATGTGACTGTGAAAGAAGCTATGAATAAAGCTTGGTCGTGGTTGTTTGTATTCCAGTAGTCACTAGTTCATAGTAGGAAGAGAATCTGCTTCTGTGCAACACAACCCGGAAGAGTTGCACATGGGGTATTCTTGCAATATAACTGACTTTACAAGAGTGACAATATTTTTAAATTTAATGTTAAACTACTGCTGAAATGAGTGAGCAGTCATCAGTAGGATACATAATATTGTCACTGCTTTGAAATAGATTATCCAAATTCTTTATATATGCTGTATGCTGTGTGATTATTTTTATGATCAGTTAGTAGCTCTTTCCATGATTGCCCTCCTGGCTTATTTGTGCATGCTTTGAATGCTGGACCATTTTCTACTTCAGCAGTATCTGAATCCCATAGAACCACATACCAGCCTCAGTTCCTCCTTTCTGATCACCAGAAGAATAAGCAGTGTGATTATAATTCCTTCTTCATTCTTTACCTGTCCTTGTCTCAGTTTGCAAAATTTAGTTCTAGTTGAACTGTCACAGATTTTTACCTCAGAGAACCTTTGCAAATCATTGTTAGGATCTCCTGTGATAGTCTTCTTTTCATATTTGTGTTTTAATCCTGCCATGACCATATTGCCTTTTCGGCAAACTGGAGGTTATTTGTGCATCACAGTCACCTCTTAACCTCTCCTCCCATAGAAGTTGTTGCTTTCTGCATTGAAGGCGTCCGTACAGATACAGCAAGAAAATCTGTTAGCTTTGGATTCAAATCCTGTGTTGAGAGTGGCATTATGGCTTTTGACATACCTTAGAAGCAGCTGTGTAATGGGCTTTCAGAGCAAGTGATGTGTCATGCTGGAGTATGATCTATTGTGAGTGTAAGTTAGCGTAGGGTAAGTACTTTTTAGAACTAACCAAGCTATCTGGGCTGTCAATAAACTTCCCAGACAGAGCAATAAACTTCCAAGAACAAAACAATTGAACTAACATGTATGGTCTGTAGACATCCTCCATCATGAGTAGATCATGCTCCTGCCACTTTGTAGAATGCAGTTTGATCCAGCCCACCCTGCAGTAGAATAGTGAGGGAAAATCTCACTGTAAAAATGGCAGTGCCACTTGTGCTTGTAGAAAGGATACTGATGAATTTGAGAACTCCTTAGTTCTGCCTCATATCTTGACCTGCATAGTGTTTCTTGCTCGATACATGCATTCTGACCAGTGGTGATGTAGTATTAAGAAATCCAGAGCAGTCACAGGCCTCTGTCACTAAAGCTGCTGCTGATAATCACTCTTTACTGGTAGACGTGGTGTGGAATGTCAGGATATGTCAGTGAGTTGGAGGAGGCAGGATAGCCCTTATAGTGTGTAGCTGGAAATTCTCATTTGTAGTTTTGCTTCCGCATGCGATGCTGATTTCTGTCAGCATAGCACTTGGTGTAAGCATGAGGATTTAAAAAGACAAACATACAGATCAATACTACAATCCAGTGGTTTGGTTGCTGATCTTAATGGGTTTTATTTAAATTTTCTCTTAGGGGAAATGATAGCACTGAAGAAAGTACGCCTGGATAATGAAAAGGAAGGGTTTCCAATTACAGCTATTCGAGAGATTAAGATTCTTCGACAGCTTAATCATCAAAGCATTATCAACATGAAGGAAATAGTGACGGATAAGGAAGATGCTTTGGACTTCAAGAAGGACAAAGGTATGTATGCTAACAGGGGCTGCTCTTTGTGGACCTGTTCTTAATTTGATAGTCTGATATGCTGGATTTGAAGTTGTGCTTCATTAAAAAGTATGTTTGCAAATTGTGATGCTTGATGAGGGTTTTTAATTTTTATTTAAATGCTGTAAGAAGTTGTTTATTTAACTCAGCTATGCATTTTACTTATAGAAATGTTTTCTGCAAATATTTTGTGGGGTAAAAATGTATTGCTTGATTGTGGTTTTGCTGTAGAGGAACTGATGTTTGATTCCTTGACACCCATGAATTAGGGAGGCCAGCCATAATAGGAAGCTCTTAACTGTGACTTTTTTTCCACCTTTCGGGCTTTTTTAGTACTTACGTATACCCTTCATAGTAGGCTGAATGCTGAAGAGATGTTTTTTTTAGGCCTTGGTTTTATTTGAATTGTTCTTCAATTACTTTTTTAATGATTAAGCATGTGTGTTTTGTGGTCTAGAAGAAGAGTAAATTAAAAGAATGGAAAACAAGACCAGTGGTAGTGCTTTTCCTCAAGAGAAGGCATGCAGGCTACTACTCTTGGTTTTTTCAGCTTTTAGTCTGTCTTGTTTCAATTGCTTCAACCTCCTTTGTCTGGAGATTCAAACTGAAGTAACACCCCTAGTCCCTCCCTGAATAATCCCTAGCTAGCTGTGTCGTGGGGAAGGCAGGGGAGCTCTTCATGACCAAGATAAAAGACCATGGGGTGCTTTTCCCCCGGGATGGTGCTGGATGTTTATTTTCGGCTGGAATCCGTGAGGAAAAAGAGGAAGAGGGGAAACTTTACTGGGTACTTTAAACCTCAGGAAAGGGGCGGAGAGGCATGTAGCATCAGCCAATGGGATAACATAACAGGGACAGGAAGGGGTGGGGATCAACAGGTCACACTTAGGGGGAGGGATACATAGAAACACAGATATGTGCACTACCACATCTCCCCCTATTTTGTTATATAAAATTAGTGAAAGGTGTTGAGCTTCTATGAATTATTGACCTCAAGTTGCCCACCAGTTCCCGTTTGTGGGCCGGTAAGGGTTCCTCTGGTCTACCAGCTTTATATGGTTGACATCTGTGGTAGTTGAGATCAGCTTATTAATGCACCTGTACAGACAGTATCTTACTCAAAACCCCAAATACTAACACTATTAGCAAGATAACAACTAGAAGCAAGAGAATAGTTTTCACTACTGAAGCCCACCACCCTGACAGTCCCCAGTTTTTAAACGGTCCACTGAACTAATCCTCGGCTTTTTGCTTGACTTGTACAATCATGCTTGTCATTTCTGGAAGTGTGGCGTGGACATTAGGAGCTTTCGATGTTAGAGTCATGCAGCAGAAACCCTCGGACTCTTGACACTCGTGGCCGTGAAGTAAGAAAAGAAAGTCTATTGCAGCACGATTTTGGAGAGTGGCTTGCCTAGTTATTTCCTCATCTTCTAGGAGGGCACTTATGGCATTTGATGTTAAATTTGTTTGCTTAACTACCCAACATTCAAGATGTCCTAATTCTCCCAGGGCTTTGGTTGCAGCCACCCAAGGAAGGAGTATAGATGCAGCAATTCTTTTTGATTTGGACCAGTGAAAAATTTCTGAACCACGATTTGCATCTAAATTCTCAACACTTTTCTTCTGAATTTTCTTAGCCCAATTTTTTTATGGGTCTATTCGCCAATTTATATTTGATTGGGTGTTAGCAATGATAGACACCCTATGGCACATGGCCATCTGAGGAGACAGGATGGAATCCCTGCCCATGCTCAGTCCCCACAAATGAGGAACAATCCTTTAGGGAGGCTTTTGGGATGTGCGTGGGATGGGGAGCGTGCCATGATATTGCCTAGGTAGGATGCAGCATAACCTTTTTGCTGTGAATTCTTCTTGATATTGTACTATTTTATGAAAGTTTTTTTTTTTATTAGTTGGAGGACTGACTCTGAAGTGTATGCAGTATAATGCTGGAGAAGAACCTGGTAGCTCTAACTCCTGGGATTCCTGGGCTGCCTTAGGTAAATGTGACAGCCACTCCTCAAAGAGGTTTTGAACTCTGCTTCTATTTGAGTGTTGTGTGACTTATTACCTGGTTCAGGAGTCGGTGTACCGAAGCTATGTAGAAATTCATCATGCTGCAGTGGGATTCCTATCAGGCAGGTAGGCATAGGATTTTTCGCTGCTGCAGTAGATAGACATATGGTTTCTTGTTGGAGTGGTCGTGCCAGGATCACTCAGATGTTCTGGCGTGGCTGTGGGATAATCCAGGCAGATGTCAAGGCATTCAGGGTGACCACGATAATGACTTGGATAGGGTTTCTTGTGAGGCTGAGTGAGAGGTATATCTTTCTAAAAGTAAAAACAAACAGTTTAAAGTACATATTAAAGTTCCTGAGTCTGCTGGGAAGAAAACTCGAGATTAGGAGGATGTCTTCTCTTCCTCTCTGCACCATCGTCTTATTGAAGCAACTTCTACTTGGTTCTCCTCTCCTTCAGCTGGAGTGGGACTCTTAGGAACAAAAGGCTTTACCCACTTCTGGGGTATCCAGTGTGGGCCTAGGGGATGGAGATGCAGGTGTACCCATGGCCCCAGGTAACCAACTCATAGGGTCCCTTGGTTTCCCAGGTTTCTGGGTCCTTAATTAGAACCAGTGAGCATTTTGCTGTATTGAACTGCTCACCACTGTTAAAGTGACATGTTACCGAGGGGTTCATGTTTTCAAAAAAACAATACAGAAAATTGATAGTAAACATAGCTTTGCAAAGTTTTTGCTGGGGGGACATGCATGCAGTTAAGCTGCTCTGCTTATCCAGGACTTGTTTGAGGGTTTGGTGGGCTCGTTTAATGACGGCTTGACCTGTGAGGGAATAGGGGATGCCTGTGCTGTGTCCTATTCCCCACTGCTGGAAAAACTCAAGGAACTCATTGGAAGTATACACTGGGCCATTGTCAGTTTTAATTTCCTTAGGGATCCCAAGCAAAGGCCTGCACTAGATGCTGTTTTGCATGTGCCGCCTTTTCTCCTATGTGGGCAGAGGCATACAGTGCACCAGAGTACGTGTCAATACTTACATGTAAATACTTAAGGCATCAAAAACTGGGAACATGGGTTATATCTGTTTGCCGTATGTCGCAGCTCTGAAGGCCTCAGGGGTTAGCTCCGATTCCAAGCGATGGCATGGCCTGGAGCTGGCAGTTAGGACAGATAGCTAAAATGGCTTTAGCCTGGCTCTGTGTAGAGGTGGAACTGGCGAACCAGCCCTGGCACATTTTGATAGTATTTTTGATGACTCATTTTTGCTTGTTGGAAAATGTCTGGAAGAGGTGCTTTTTCAGCAGGGGCAGCAAGAAGGTCTGCCTGTCTGTTACCCTCTGTGATCTCACCTGGCAAATCAGTGTGTGATCTTACATGAATAACGTAAAATGGGTGCTCCCTGTGTGATACCAAATATATCAGCTTTGAAATAAGCTGAAAGAGAAGTTCATTTTCAATCTCCTTGATGACTGCCTGTACAGCTCTGGACACTATCCCTGCCACATAAGCCGAGTCAGTTACCAGGTTAATTTGCTCTGAAAATTTCTCAAAAGCTCTCACCACGGCATCCAGTTCAGCTATGTGGGGGGACCCCTCCACAAACTGAACGTCAGCTTCCCAACGCTGGGTCTGTGGATCTCTCAAGTCATCACCGACTTGTGAGATGTCCCTGATGCATCTGTGAACACTGTGAGAGCCTTGAGGGGCCTTCGGCTCCTTTCCTCCTGAGGAATGAGATGGAACTCCTCATGAAAAAGCTAATGTGAAGGGCAGTGGACAGAGATTTGTCCCGTGAAGCTGTCCAGAGAAAACGAGGTCAGCATTACTCTGGAGAAGAAGTTCTAATATCTCCTTTGTTAATTTCTCAGGAGAGCCTTTTCCTTCCTTGTGTAGTTTCACTGGAAGGTGTATGTATGCAAAATCACACCCTGATGGCTCACGCAGTCTCATTCTAGCTTTCCGAATTAGCTGAGCCATCAGCTCTTGTGGCTTAGTGATGGTCTTGGATCATTGATGGGAGAGGAAGACCCACTCTAGGATTGAGAGAGTGTCTTTCTGTCCCTCGACCCACTGAAATATTAACCCATGCAGGTGTGGTAGCCTTCCCAGAATAATACATTTGAAAGGTGACTCTGTATTGTAGCGGTTATCTTGTCTCTCAGCAAAGGCTTTTTCTACTTTTTTGAGTGCAGCCTTTGCTTCAGGGGTCAGTTCCCTGGGAGAAGTTAACTCTCTCACCCCCTTTAACAAATTGAGGAGGGGACTCAGGTCTTGGTTAGTGAGACCTAACCAGGGTCTGACCCAATTCAATGAACCACACAGTGCATGAAGATCCACTAGGGTTTTAGGATTACAATTAATTTGTAATTTTTGTGGAGCAATTGTCCGTGCTGTGATCTCCAGGCCCAGGTATTTCCAAGTTTGCATCCTCTGAACTTTGTCCTCCTGTAATTGAAATCCAGCAGAGGTTAAAACTTTAACCACTAGGTGAAGTGTACTTTTTAATACAGTGTTATTTGGTCCACACACCAGGATATCATCCATGTAATGAAGGATAATGGCATCTTTGCATTGGACACGTACTGGAGACTGCAGTGAAGCTACAAAATGCTGGCATATTGAAGGGCTGCATTTAAGGCCTTGGGGTAAACTTCCAAATGATAATGCTTTATAGGAGCTTCCCTGTTTATAGAGGGGACTGAGAAAGCAAACCTTGGGGCGTCCTCAGGGTGTTGTGGAAGGAACATTGTAGAACATCAGGAATTGTGGAAGAAACAATCTTTGATGTCCAGGACTGCTAGTTGCCAATTTTGTGGAAGCATGGTTGGTGAGGGCATATCAGGTTGGAGCAACCCCATGTCCTCAAGGACATTGTTTATTTCTCTAAGGTCATGAAGAAGTCTCCACTTGTCTTTCCCTGGCTTTTCCAAGCGCTGGTAGTCTCTTTAATATGACCTTTATTAATTGTTCCTCAACTAGCTCATTCAGCACCTTCAGCTTCTCTCTACTCAGAGGCCACTGTGGTATCCAGAGAGGTTTATGGCTGAGCTATTTCAGCTTGTGGGTCAGACACTCTACAGTGGCCCCCTCTAAAAATCCTGGGGGTTCTTGGGGATTAATAATTTTACACCCCATTGGCACATGGTGTCTCTTCCCCATAGGGGACACTTGTAATCAGAGACAAAAGGATGGACGCTAGCACTTTGACCATCTGGACCTTTGATTTGCACTATGTTTTTAGAAATTTTTGCTAAGGACATTCCCCCTATACCCTGGATTTTTCGTGCTACGGGTTGTAACTCCCAATTCGATGGTCAGAAATTTTCTGGTATGATGGTTACATCTGCTCCTGTGTCCAGCAGCCCTGTTAAATGCCAGCTTTCTGACCTACAAGTCAAGTTACAACCCATAATATGCTTGTCTTCCCCACTTACAGTAAACATTAGGCTTGTCCCATACTCCTTCATCGCATAGATGGTCAAAGGTATTATTTAACAAATCAACATTTAGGTGATTGGGTTTTAATAATTCTACAAGTAGGCTTTTTAGAAACCGTTTACATGTGTTCTCCCATAAATCAAATTCAGAGGGTGTAAGCAAACACCTGAAAAGATCTTTAATATCTGTAGGTACTAAATAATTTGAAGTTAATGTAATTTTAATCATAGTTTTAAATATTTCACTGTTATGACCAAATTCTCTCTGACCTTTACAAATTTCCTTTTTATCTGGATATGTGAAGGGTTTATAGCATCTGTTTTATGGCCTTGTTCCTGTAAAAGTCACCAGGGCCACAGTAGGGATAAAACCTGAATCCCAATTCCCAGGTTCCCCATTCCCAGGAACTGTACTAATTCAGGATGGCAGAGGGGGTTGTCCTGCATGGGAGCTGGGGAGGGTAGTACTCCCTCATCCCTCAGGGGGCCCGGGCCATGCCAGGCTGTGTGGCTCTTTAGTGGAAACAGGCTGAGGGGGATCTGTACAAAATCCTGAGAGTCTGCAACAGCCAGGCTGAGCACTGCAGCACAACCACATCCAACGTTGGAATGCGGGGGGGGGGTCTCAGCTCCCTGCTCACTCCCAGGCCCACTCCCCAGATCCTGGGAGCCGGGAGGAGCTCCACCCCTCAACCCTGTCCTGGCCCATCCCCCAGCCCCATCTCTACCCCCTGCCCTGTTGGAAGCAGGCAGTGTGTAGGGGTCACAGGGTGATGTCACACAGGGCGGGCACCCAGAGAGAGAAGGTTTGTTCTGGAGATGGAAAGGATTATGGGCATAGAGAGGCTTGGGGGCAGGAACCTGTGAGAGGAAAGGGTCATGGGAAGGGTAAGTGGGGGGAGAGGAGAGCACGTGGTCAGCACCATGATGGCACAGCACATGTTTGCTGCTCTGTGGAGATTCGGCCTCGCTCCCCTCTCCCAGCAGGGAGGATTCACTTTTGAAGCCATGCTTTTCGGGATTCTCCGCGGGAAGGGTATGGGAAGGAACCTCTGTCTGCCTGCGCAAAGCAGACAGGGTTAATTTGCTCGGGGGAGTGTCTTAATTCCAAGAGGCAAGCATCTTGAACCCTCGCAAATTGTGCTTCAGACAAATCCTGTGACCAGGGAGCTGAGGGGAAGGAAGAAGGGAAGGGAACTAAAGCTTTTTCTAATTTTTTCCTGTTGTGTTTTTGTAGAATTTCTTTTCGAATTAAAAGGAACAGTGGGATGTATTTACAAACTGTGTTCTTTCCCTGTTCAACTTGCACAGTTAATGCCTGTCCAATTTGGTCCCATTCAGAGAGGGAATCAATATTCAAATCAGGAAAATGCAATAATACCCATTTTACGAATTTTTTCAGCTTATTTTTTGAGAAGGTGATGTTTCCAGCCTTTAAGATATTCTTAATTTGGGAATAATTTAACCTTTGCTGTGTGGAAATGTGAGAACCCATGGCCAGTGTAAGGGCTTTCCTCCGCAGACTAGTCTACCCTTTTTTACCACCATGAAAAAGCAGAAAAAGACCCAAACAACGGTCAGAGTTTAAAACTGCTGCAGAGCTGGGGACGTGCCCCTGGTACCACCCCTACACACCGCGGGTGCTGCCATGTGGGCTCGCCCGGTCCCGCTGCCAGGGGGGCTGCACTGGTACCACCACCACCGTGCCCTGCTAAAACCCCACTACAACCACCAGGATCCTCGGCGCTCCTGTGTCCCTGGGTTCTTACCTCTACCCTAAAGGACACAGCATCTCTTGTTACTGCAAAAAGGTCCTCGGTCCGAGCTGTTGCATGTTCTCTGTGAGGTACCAACCCGATCCCCATCAGTGACTTGACGGGATAGTTGACGTTTCCAAGGCTTATTAAAACAACACCGGTGGGGTGTTTTCCAGCCATTCCGTGGAGTCCTGAGGCCACACGTTGGGTGCCAACTGAAGTAACACCCCTAGTCCCTCCCCGAATAATCCCTAGCTAGCTATGTCGTGGGGAAAGCAGGGGAGCTCTTCCAAGATAAAAGACCAAGGGCTGCTTTTCCTCCGGGATGGTGCTGGATGTTTATTTTCGGCTGGGATCTGTGAGGAAAAAGAGGAAGAGGGGAAACTTTCCTGGGTACTTTAAACCTCAGGAAAGGGGCGGAGAGGCATGTAGCATCAGCCAATGGAATAACAACAGGGACAGGAAGGGGTGGGGATCAACAGGTCACACTTAGGGGGAGGGATACATAGAAACACAGATATGTGCACTACTACATCAAGCAAACAGTGAAAACCATGCAAATTCAAGAAATACCAAGTTCTGTTGCTTGGTATTTCTGATATTGGAGTGATATTTTGCCACTGGAGGCATTTCGTTTGAGGTCTAAGGGTTACAAACCTGTCATTTTGGAGGTATTTTTGTGTCCTGTGGGCAATTTGGAATGTAGTAGCTGTCCTGCCTCCCTGTTCTACCGCCTTGAGTCTCTATACAGCATGTCCAGCAGCAGTGCAAGTAGAAAATGCTGTATTTACTTCATGGCTAACTGAAACACCAGGTGATGAGATGATTCAGAAGGTGGAGATGAAGCAGGAATTAGTTTGGATTTTTTCCTAGCATCTTTAGAGAGTATAATACCTTGAAGAGTGTACAGCACTGACATGTTTAAAAGCAGGAAGTATCTGGCAAGAGTTTTTGGAGAGTTGTGCAGGTTCAGTGGTCAGGCCCCTCTCAAAATCCTGAGAGTCTGCAACAGCCAGTTTAGTCTTTGTACGTGAATCTCGCATTAAGTTTTAATTAGGTCTAACCTACTTGGCTAATGAGACCACACTGAGTCTTAGTGAGTCATTAATGAATTTTCTTTCTTTCTGTTTAGTGCCATGATTAGAATTGAGTAGTAAAATTTTTCTTTGTACTTCAAACTGTGTCACACTAATTTCAAATTGGGTTTTTTTTTCCAAGTTTGTATTTGTACTTTTGATATTGCTTCTGATTTAATTTCTTGTTCTTATTTAACAGAATATTAAAACAAGTACAGTTTCTGAAAATTTACAAGGGCAGGGTCTCTGGAGATGCTGGAATAGAATACTTTGACAACACAAACTCAAATTACTCTTCCTGAAGTAAGGAGAGAGCAGGATCAGGAAGTTTCCTAAACCTGAGGCCACATTTCACTCTCTTAAACAAATGCACTGTCATGTGCTGCTACACAATGGGAGAGGCTGAAAATTAAGAAACTAAGTGTACTAAGTAGGAACTTTCTTTCAATGCTTCTCTCTTTGCCTCCAGAAACTTCTGCCCCATTTTACAGTAGCCTTTGCCACTGAAGCCATTAACATTCTTTCTTTTCAGCACCTTGATTCACACAGTGTAGATCCCTACAGAGAGGACAACTGACACAGTTCAAGACATCTCTAAAATCCCTTCTGAGGCCACATACAATGTCAGTGTTTTTATATATGTGTGGAGATAAATGGAAAAAAAAGAAAACTGAGTGCCTGAAGACCAAAAGTATCAGTATGTGAAGTTTCTAAAGCATAAGTGTCATTAGTATAAGTTCTAAAGCTGCTATGTTTTCTTCCCTAGAAGATGGCAACAAAGAAGCTGTGAGCACAACCAGATTGGCTGCAAGGACATGGAAGAACTGCAATTTAGCCATAGTCTATAAAATAGAAAAGGGAAAAAGCAACAAAACAACCCCCCGTAAAAGGGTATTATCTATCAAACCATACAGGAGAAAGGCAAATTAAAGTGATAAAGGAAGAAAAGCTATAAGGAAGCACACTGAAAGCAAAACTCCACTTTTCAGACAAGAAAAAATATGCCTTACAAAGCCAAGAAAAAAAAAATGTTTAGGTACACACTTTTATCTTTTTAAAATTTTTTTGTGTGTGGCAAGAATCTCAACATTTCATAACCCAGCAGTATTCATATTGTTTCTCTCTGCTTCCCTATCAATGTACTTAGTTTACTTTAGAAAAACCTATTTAAGAGATCAAATGTTCTGAATTACAGTTTCAAACTGTTACGTTTTCTCCTTCCTGATTGGGCAACAATGTATGCACTTCACTGCCTCACTAATATTACCAAACACTAAATTTACTGATTATTTACAACCAAATACTCTACTGATATAATACGCACTTACATTCTCGAGGAGAGAATTGAAAGAATTCAAATAGTATCTCAGAGTGCTGTCTTTTACTGTCTTGATATTTGAAACCAAATAGGAATATACAGAACTGTTACCTTACATCAGATTTCCAGAATATGGTTCATTCAGCTTACATGGTTTTTTTCTTGCCATGCTACTTTTTCTAGGTGTTTCTTCCTGACCACTTTCAATACTGCCTTAAGACAAAAAAAGTATATTTTATGACAAATCAGAACAATTCATGTGTTTACGCTCTCATGTTCCTAAACTTGAAAATCTCTTTCTTCTTAAACGGCTTTAAGCAAGCTAAATCCCGATCATGCTTGGTGCCAGCACACTGATCTAAGTGAAAACAATTTGTAGTTGAAATATGTAGAGGGTCTGTGAGCAACAAGCAAACTTGGTCAGTAACTTTAACAACACAACCAAGGGATTTATGTGAGAACACAAAGCAAAACAAAGAAACCTTAATAGTCCAAAAGTAGTTAAAACAACTCACGGTAGCCCGCTCTCTTTATCCCACAGGCCCTGCTGGACTACTGACTAATCACTGCATCCTCCAAGTGTGATTTGAAAAGGAGACCTGAACTTAACTGGCGTCATCAACAGACCTTCAATACATTTACAATCCCTTGATAACATAAACCACTTGATGAACATTTTAGCTCATAGTACAGCGCTTCATGTTGCTCTAGCAGCAAACTATATTTAATTTTCTTTAAGCATTACATAACTATTGTTTCACTTGATTACTTTATTCATTATTTTTATTTTCTTTAGCCTCCTAGTTCAAGGTGACATTTGTATGCATCTCTACAACGCAGCCTCCTACTTAGCTGCTTTGTACATGAAGACTACAACCTGCTTCTACTAATTCAACCAAATCTTTAAGGGTCTCCATACATCTGGAAACTACTGGGATTTATTTGTTTCTTGAACTGCTTTTAAACCTTCCTCTTTTTTCATGAGAACTGCTACAAGAAATCAACCAGCAAAATGTCAGTCACTCGAAAATCTGTGTTTAAACACATTTGAAGTTAAATTTTTCAAACAGAATTTCCTTTTTAAATAAGGAAAAGATAGCAGCAGTACAAGGAAAAGAAAGGCACACTACAAGAGGCAAAGGCCAGCAGTGTGCATTGAAAAAATTACCTACTTGAAACGTGAAAACCTAGAGCAGATTCTTTGTAAATTCTGCAAAATCCAATTTTACTAAAACAAAATTAGAGAGCTTTGAATCAAAAAAGAATAAAGTTCTGTCTTTACTAAACAAGAGGAGGGAAGTCAAACTCTCTCTTAATCCTTTAAATAAAAAGCGTAGAATTACTGACTAAATTATTTTCATATCAGTGTATGGCACCATGGTTTCTCCATTTACTTACCTGAATATTTATTTTACTGTTTTCCTTCACTTGTTGTGATTTTGGCTCTAAATGACCCTATTTTTGCAGAACCCCACTACTACAGACTAGCTACCACTACAGACTGAGAATGACTCTTTAGTACCAAAATGGAACCTTGTATCCTTCCTATAAACAGCACATTAGTATCACCATGCTATTGTGCCCCACCCACTTACTTTTATCTAGGCAGATGGGCAGGTGTATCCAAATTTGGAAAATTTATTACTCATTTATACTGCCAACTGAATTAAATTTGTTATCGCATAACATATGGACCTGACTCAATTCCGAAAAAGTATTTTTTGGAAACCAGTTTAGCGATGACTCTGTAGTAACAAGAGATTGTGTCGCTTCTTTTGTCAACCATGGTATTTGGTAGAGATTTTTTTTTTGGGATCACATTCATTTTACCATAGAGAAATTTAATATCCCACACTTTGGAAGGAGATTTCCATTTGAAAATATCATGTGCTACTTTAGAAGCAGCTGATTAATCTCTCATAAGAAAATAAGAATACTACAAATCGCATCAGCAGGAAGGAAAGAAGTTTTGTCTGACAAGTGAATATATCTCAACCAGTTTATCCAAACACAAACTTTTCCTGCTATTATAATGGAAAAGGCAATTAGTCTATCATTCAAAGAAAAATCACTAAGCATGGAACACATATCCAGTGTCTTTGCTTCTCCTTAGAACCCACAGCCAATCATCACCTAAAACCAGCAAAATCAATACTGCATTCAAACCTCAGAGGAACAACACACTGTTCCTGATTCAAATGAGCAAAGCTGACTTCATTCGTTTCTCTTCAGCTGTTTACTAGAAGTTTCTCTCTAAGCAGCTCAGACACCTAGATTAAAAAATCACCACTAAACACATGGGCTTTCCAAGCAGACTAGAACTGCTTTGTAATCATTTTCTACATACCAAAATAACTGGGTAATTTACCTAACATTACAGAAGACACATGTATGAGACATAAAACAAAAAGAGCAAAAAGACATGCAGGCTAAAGTAAATACTCAATCACATACAAAGTTCCTACTGTCTGGACATCATTACAGCTGAATACAAGCCCAGAATGAAGCCTTTAAATAATCCAAAGAACACAGGTGCTGTAAGAAGCTGTTGCCTTCATGAAACTGTAATATTCTGTCAAGTCTAAGGACACTGTATTATTATCAAACAGGATAGCAAAAATGTTCAGGATTTTGGTTGTAGTACTACAGAGTCTAGCAAAAAGTGATTGTGACATAGTTTTGAGGGGCTAAGTAAAAGTCTTAACCTCCCTTTCTATTTCCTCGCTGCTACTGCAATACACATTATGAGCAATAGCTGTATGGAAGGGAGAAAACCACTGACTTTCATTTCCCCACAACAGGTAAGGATTATCAACAGCTGATTTCATCTTCACACTTTATGTTTCTTTTATTTTCTATGAAAGTTACATTTTTGTAATGAATGCCCCATTAGGACAGACCATTCTTTCTATATATAGAAACATCTCCTTTTCATTCTGCCATTCAAATCCATCTCCTGTAAACCTGACAGTCTGCATTTATTTGTCTGTAAGCAGTTAAAAACATGAACAAAAGTTACAATTCAAGCAGAGGAAGAAAGGTGGGGAGTCACAAAGCTAACTCCTAGAAACAGATATAGGAGGCTCAAGAAAGACTTACTCACTACAGAGTGAACACCAAAATCAGGAAACTCTCATGCCTCAAATCACAGGCCCATTACTGACAGAAAAAGAACATTCCTACAAAACTCTACTGCAGCCCAATTAGTCAGTGTGCAAGACTGAACCCTGAACTTAACTGGGCTGGCAATCTGACTATTCTTAAATAATGAGCTATTCCTAAATGCAAACTTCATGTACATTCATATAATGCATACTGTGCATTATTATTAGATTTCTTATTCCAGGATATAAGCAACCACAGAAAATAATCTGATTCCTAGGACATTGAAATCAAATTATGCACATAATATTCTTGCTACACTATTTTTCAAAAAATTTTGGAAGGGTATTTTAACCTCTTGTAACAGACTCTCACAGAAGAACAGCATTCTGTTTTCAGAGCAATTACAGTGTTTTCTTCTTGAAAGACCCTACTGTTTACAAAATTATTCCATACAACGACACCTTTAGGCAATCACTATTCTTATCGCAAGGCACTTTGGCTCTATCTCTCTGAACAAAGTAGGACACAACTTTGTTACTTTGCTCTTTAAACAGCATTTGATGCACACCCAGGACAGCAGACTCTACCAAGAGCCAGTGAAACACAGAACAGCTTTATCATGTTCCCCGGATACACTAAAGGACACCCCAAGTGGTGATCAACACACAGTGCTTATTAAAAACACCAGAGAAGAGTTCTCAGACAACCCACCAGGTAATGCCTTCACTTCACAATTACAAGGTCATGCCTTGTAAACAAAATTCTTGCCAGTGGAACAACACATTGATGGATACCTTTAAAACTAAAGTCCAGACATGAATTTAAGTAGGTGTACAAACAAGGAGGCAATCGTAAGATTTCAATATAGGAAACAAAAATCTTCAGTTATAAACACATACAGAGCAAATACTTTCAAATTTCCAGTGTACTTTTCTGCAGGTTAAAAGATTCTGAAGAGCTTTAACTCCACCACACTCTTTGCATGTGATTAGGGAGAAATATACAGCCCACACCTCCTCTCCACATAAAATTCAAGAACTCATGCAATGCTGACTTTTACACCCTGAGTTCCCACTTACACTTTTGAAGTTAAATTATCTGCAAGTATGCATGAATTATATACATCTGCATAACCTTGCCAGGAAAAGAGCTTATGTTTTCCATAGGCTACGTAAAGTACAAGACAATTTATCAAAGCATGACACTGACTTGATTTTCTAGCAAAACAGAAAGCC
Organism: Certhia americana; assembly: GCA_018697195.1. Lineage (NCBI taxonomy): Eukaryota > Metazoa > Chordata > Aves > Passeriformes > Certhiidae > Certhia > Certhia americana. The sequence goes on along the minus strand of CM031858.1, from coordinate 57,915,673 downwards.
TAAGTCCTCCTATAGACCTCTAAAAAGAACAAGAAAACATTTGTAAACACAAATTGCCTGTCAGCTGGTTTTCTCTTTAGATTAGCAGAAATTAAACCAAACCCAGAAATATTTGATATGCATCCTGTTTTACCCAGAAACAGAATACACAGAAATAAATGTACCACAGAACATCTGTACTTCATAAGCAAAGATTTAAAAATCAAAATTAGTCCTTTAAAAAACCTGTCCTCCAAGGAGCATCTTTCTTTAGACACTCTCATCTGAAAATATTCTTGTGCCCTTTAACATTTTAAAGCCGTTTTCCAGCCAGGTGGTCTCCCACGGAGAGAAACTAGACAGAACTGTTACAGGCCCCCGTGTCTCCCTTTCTCCCCGAGAGCCAGGACAGCAAGATCTTTGTACCTGTCCTTCTGCCCTGCCCCTCACCCCAGCTTTCTGGCAGCAAAATGGCAAGAGGGAAGGATTGCTGCTGGATGCAAACCTCTCCGGCCTCTCCTGCATTCCTTTCCCAGTCATTCCAGTCCCCTCCTCCACACACCGGGCCTCCACTCCATCCCGCCTTCGTTCCCGGGACTGGACTTACCGGATAACGGGGCTGTAGGGGCTCCTCGACCGGCGCCAGCTGTAGGGGCTGGGCGACACATCCCCACCGCGCTCGTAGGAGCTGTGCCGGCTGTAGCTGGGGGATCGGCGTCGGCTGTAGGGGCTGAGTGGCGAGCGGGCGCCCACCGGGCTGAGCGACTTGCGGCTGCGCTGGCTCTGCGAGGAGCGGTGCAGAGGAGGGCTGTCATCCCGGCTGGGGCTGGGTGATGAGCGCTGCCGCCGGTACGCCTTGGGCTCGGGCTTATCGTCCCGGTAAGCTTTCGGAGGGTCCCTGTACGCCGACGGCGGCTCTTTGGCCGCCTTAGTCCGGGTCCGGTGCGATTTGCTCTCCCGGTCTTTCCTGCCGCTGCTGGGCGAGGAGAGGGAGCCCTTCCTGCGGCCGTCGCTACCACCGCCGCTGCTGCTGCTGCTCTTGAGTCCCTCCCGGTCTTGGCTCCCGGTATGGTTGTGGCGGCTGCGGGATTTGGAGGACGAGGAGGGCTCGGATGCCCCGCGGCCCGGTGCCGCCGTACCCTCCTGCTGCGCCTTTTCCTCTCCCCGCCGGCGATGCTCTCGGTGCCGCTCCTTGGAGCGCCCGCTGCTACCGCGGTGCTCCCGACGGGACCGGCCGCTTCGCTCCGCCTCGCCCCGCTGCCGCTGGGTCCCACCGCCTGAGGAGGAGCCCGGGCTGCCCCCGCCACTGCCCCCGCCGACCGCGCCGCTGCCCAACAGTCCCTCGGACTGGGAGCTTACGTCGTCGTATTCCTCCACCAGCGTGCTCAACCCGCCGCTACCGCGCCGCTTCTCCACCTCCTGGGTGCCCCCGCCGCCACCGCCACCGCGGCCCCGCCGCCGCTTGTGCCGGGAGCCCGAGCGCCGCTTGCCTCGCGGTCGCTTCCGCTCCCCGCCGTCCCCGCAACAGGAGGAGGCGCCGGTGGCCGCCAGGAAGAGCAGGGACTGTGGCGGTAGAGGCGGCTGCAGCAGCGGAGGCTGCAGGAGCGGTGGCTGCAGGAGCGGGAACAGCAGCGGATGCGGGGCCGGCGGCGGCGGCTGCGGCTGGGCCGCGAAACGCTTCCGTCTCCGGTGGTGCAGCCGCTTCTTGTCGGCCGCCGCCTCCACCGCCGCGCTGCCGCCACCGCCGCTGCCCCAGCTCCGGCTGCCCCCGCTCCCGCCGGCCGCCGCGTCCGAGGTGCTCGGCATCGAGCTCGCTCACGGCCGAGGGCGCGGCCCAGGGAATCCGCCGCCACCGTCGCGCTCAGGGCGCCATGGGGACCCGACGGAGCCGCGCACACGTACCGGGACGGACACCCGCGAGCCGCGCCGGGGCCTCGCTCACTCCCGCATCGCCCGCCCGCCTTACATGGGGCCGCACCGATACATACGAGGTCGGGCTGAGGCCGGGGCTGGGCGCACTGCCCGATGCGGTAGCGGCGGAGCGGCACCGGCAGGGTCCCGCAGGCCGGCGCGGCCTCTCCCGCAACACGGAAGTGTCTCCTGGCGGCGGCTGTTCCTCCTCACTTCATTCTGGGCCGCGGGCGCCGCCGCTCAGGGACATGGACACCAAGCGCGGGCCTCCTCCACCTCCTTCCTCAGCCGCTCCCGGCAGGGCGGCTGGGTCAGGCCAGGCCGGGCCCCCTCCGGGAGAGGTATCCGGGCCCTGCGCGGCTCCGATCCCGGTTCTCCTGCCCGGCGGGAGCCACACGTGTCGGGGCCGCTCCCGCACCGCCGGTGCCCGGGAGCGCTCTCGCGGCCTCAGCGCCACCGCGCGCGGGTGACACACGCACCGGGGGGACTCGGACACGGCCCGGCGGTGCGCCGCGCATGCGCAACGCCGGAAGCGAGCGGGGGAGGGGGAACGCGCCCCGCCAATCGCGCGCGGCGCCGCCGCCGTCGCTCGCATGCCCGAGAGCCGTCCTAGTCTCGCGAGATTTCATCCGGCCCTCTCCCCCCCTTCCGGCGCTTCTCGCGGGAACTGCCCCTCTCGCGGTACCTGCGCCGCGAGATTCGCGGGCGGCGGCGGTTCCGTGCCCGGGGTCCGGGTATGGCGGTCGGCAGGGAGCGGGCAGCCTGAGCCAGCCCTGACCTAGAGCTGCTCGGCCCGCTGCACACCCGCCTTGTGTCTCTGTCTGCAACGGGCAGACACCAATGCACAGGGAGTTCCACCTGAATACGAAGAAGTTCTTTATTGTGTGGGTGACCGAGCACCAAAATTGACTTCCCAGAGAGCGTGTGGAGTGCCCCTCATTGGAGATGCTCCAGAACTGTCTGGACGCGTTCCTGTGTAATGTGCTCTAGGATGACCCCGCCTGAGCAGGGAGGCTGGACATGGGGACCCGCTGTAGTCCCTGCCCCCTTCACCCGTTCTGTGAGCTGGAGCAGTGCGGCGTCGCGTCGGGCTCTGCAGGCGGTGCAGATGGCACCAGATCCCGCCGGTCCCCAGATGTTTTTCCCTGCTTTTATTGGACGTAGGCCTTGGTTATCGACTGGGGGGCATGAGAGAAAACTTCTTCAGATGAAACGCGTGTGTTACTCTGAAACAGTGAAGCCACTTCCCTGCTTCATGAAAAGTAACTTTTTTTTTTTTTTTCCCCTGTCTTACACTACTGAAACTTAAGTACAGCTTAGGAAAATTAGAATATTTAAAGTTTCAAGCTTACTGATTTCTGATTTCATGCTCTAATGAAAGACTCAAGCTCTTTTTTTCCTTTTTCTGCCTACTCTTGCCCTGTTGCCTTTTCATGGTTTTATTGAATTTCATGATTGGAGCTGTAGCTGCTGAGTGTGCCTCAACTCGGCTTCTCGGGCTGTCTTCTATTAGGCACATCTACACCGTTTTGAATGTTGTTGTGAGCACTTAAAAAACTCACAGAAATGAACTTCTGTCTGGTTTTGAACTGAAACTGTGACATTCATCTATTGTCTTTCCTTAGGGATTTAATGGTTTTCTGGCCACCTTGCTGTCTAATCATTGTTAGCTAGCTTATATACATATTGATTCCATTTGTAAAACATCATGCAAAAATAATAGACCAAAACAAAGAAACCCACGTGGTTTTCATTGTTTTATCTCAGCTCCTTAAATCACTCTGCTTCCTCTCCTTTTCTAAGCCCAAGCAAAAATACTCCACCTGTCCAGGTCATGTGTCATGTGCTATCCAGCAAATCTCCTTTCAGAAGTGTGTTCAGTACTTCACTCTTCACCTCTCTGTTCCAACTCCCATTTCTCCTTCAGACTTCCTCTTAAGGTGTGAATTACTTGGAGAACAACCAAGTCACTTGTTTTATATTCTCTAACGGATGTGCCATAGGATGGTGAAGGAAAAAGCCTGATGTGCTGGCCCATCTGCCATTTCAGGAGAGAAGGTCCCTGTCCAAGAAGGATTACTCTAGCCTAGGCAGCATACTTTGTGAAATTGTGGGGTTTTATCAGCATTCTGTGCCTTATGAAATACTGTGCATCTCCCTACTATTGGGGAATAGCTTATCTTCGTAGTGGTCTGGAGGCTGCTTTCAGCTGTGCTGACATCCTCTTCTACTTACCTTGTATGTAAATATTCAGCAACTATGAAGAGGTTCTCCAGGGCTGCTGCAGCACATTCATTAAAGCACCATCAGGCCTCTGGCACATTGGAAAAAACCCAAAACTTATAAAACCACCAACCCTACATCATAGGGCAGCTGTAGAGATGGTGGTTAATTACACAGGGCAGATCTGGACAAAGCAACACAGGCTGCAATTTCTAATTTATTCCCAAGCATCACCTTGAATTTCTGGAGGAGGGGTATGTTATTTGAAAGAGCTGTGTCATTAGCAGATAGATGCTGGTGTTTCCTCTGCATCTGGATCAAGCCCTCATGACTTTGTTCAGAGAGCTTACACTACAGCTAAGCTGCTAATGACAGCAAGTTTTTCCCTGCCTGGAAATGAGCTAACACCATGTTGTAAGGGAATGTGGCCACGCAATCATGCCAGCTGTCAGCTGACAGGTGATGGCAGCATAGGATTTGACATGGAAACCTTCCATAGATTCCTGACATAACAAAGCAGACCTGACACAGATTCCCTTACAGAGAAGAAATCCTTCAGAAGCAGAGAAGATATTTGATGGCATAATGCCAATTTGTTGGATTCACAAAGAACAGAAAATTCAAGATGCATTACAGCATATTCATACAAGTGTAGTGTGAAGAGCAAATTAGTAAGGAGAGAAGTTCCAGATTAGGTTTTGGCAGTGCATCTACATTTGGTGTGGAGAACCAGGACCCTGTAAAGTGGTTGTTCCACAAAAAGCTTGAAACCTTGTGCCATAGAATGCTGTTGTTTGCAGGGATCTCAATATCCTTAAAGTATTACATGTCGGCATATGAAACAGTGGTAAACACTAGAGAAAAACACACTGGAAAGTTGCAGCAAAATACTACGATCATCTCCAAAGTATTTTCAAGCAGTCTAGAAACTGAGCCTTTGGAAAAGCCTTCCCTACCACCATCCCATGGAGGAACGTGGACCTAACACTTAGGTAATTTATTTTATTAAAAAAAAAAACCCCAAACCCCCACTCATGTCTGTTTTCATTCAAATACTTTGTGTATCTGCACATTAAATCTGTTCTTACTAAGTTTTCCACCATCTTTATGTAACACCATTGGGTACAATAGATGCTAGGCCTGGTCACTGGGCAATGGGAAGTTGTGCTACATGGGCATGGGCAATGACGACTTCTTTTTTGTTAAGGCTTTATTGTACTTCCCGTCTTTGTTAAAAAAAGTTCGTGTCTATGCCACCCATGTACAAGAAGTCCGTAGCAATATCCTCTAGTGCCGTACAAACTGTCATTCAAGATTAAAGAGATAGTTAGTCTTCCCGTAGTTTTAAGATCTTTATTTTTCAGCAGAATTTCCTCAGGGTTTGTTGCTGGACTTATGTAGGCATTTTTCCTTAAAGGATGGTTTTTGGTTGTTGGGGTTCTTTTTGTTTTTTTGAGAGGTGGAAGGTTTTGTTTCTTTCCAAGAAGTCAACATGTACCTAGAGTTCTTTGAAGTTTTGTTTTCAATCTTCCAGCATCAACCTGTCTTTTTCTGAAGAAAGAACAATTTCTCCCAAGTACACTGAGGAATTCAAATTTCTTCTATTGTTTTTGCTGTTGTTTGGTTGGTTTTTTTGATAGATATGGAAGTCTTAGAAAGACATTTTTACTCCCTGACATATTGTATGCCTTTCACATCTCCTAACCATTTTACAAAAAATAGTCCCTGATGTCTACATATACTGTCTAGTGAAAGTCTCTGTAGTTTTTGTTAGTAACCTCTGCTATTTCTTTACTGCAACTGTAATTTGTATCTTGCATAATTTTTTTTATTGACTAGAGTGGTAGTAATTTATGTTTCCCAAGGGGCATTAACTACACGCAAACCTGTGGTGTTAAGCACGTTTTTCTTAGCCTTACATATATCTCTATATGAGTAGTATCCTTTTTATTCCACAGAGTCCCAACACTGTCCATGTGGTCTCTCACTCAGCGAATGCAGCATAAGAGTAAGCCTAGCTGGAGTGCTTCCTATGCCCAGGACATTCAACACAACACGAGACTCTTAGTTTGATCCTACAAGAAAGGATGTGTAGAACAAGTTTTTTTAATATGGACAATTTTTCTGTGCAAGACATTTCCTGGTCACTTTAGTCCTGCAGCTACTTTGCATGTGATACTTCAATCTGAAAGAAAACCATGTCAGAAGACATTGGTGATTTGGTGAACTTGGAAGGGTTGTATAAATATAACTGGCCTCTCCCCCTTGACTGTACAAATTCAAGTTGACTTGACTTTGAAACTTGACTGTAGACAAATTCAACGTTTCAGGGGGAATCAGGCCTTGATGTCTAGCGCATTCTCTACTTTGAGATTGTAGCTGAGAATCTGTCCTTGCAGATTCAGATGACAAGAAGGCACATGATGTTGTACTTAGTGTCAAATGGAAGTGCAGGAGCCAGGCGTGCTTTGGCAGAAGCAGATGCTTCAGGAAGCTCTTCACTTGCCGGAAGGGTGTTTTCGTGCATGAAGCAGAGACAATTACAGCGCCAGGAGATGAAGTGCGACAGCTCAAATTGGAAGCACAGAGCACCAGCCCGATGTGTGCAGCGTACTACACTGCAAAAGACAAGAAGCTGGTGTTGCGCCAGCAGACATTCTTAGGAGGCAGTTTCAAACAGAACTACTTGTCGCTGATACACTTTTTCCTTTTCTACCCTCTGTTGAAACAAATGCGCTAACATTAAGGGCTCCGAGATTCAGTCAATAAAAGGAGATTGCATGAAATACATGGATAGACAGCTAAACACAAGGTGAATGGTCTGTGCCTCACTTAGGGCAGCGGGAAGGTGCATCTTTGGCACCTTGTTTTTCCTCTAGAAGCCTTTTTCTTTAGTGGCAGCAGATTTTTGCAACAAAAGATGTGAAAGCTGAAAAAATGACAGCAGGTCTAGCTGAAAAGAAGACACGTGGCTGTGCTTTGTTCGCAACCTAAATGATGCTAGAAAGTGGCACATTCCATAAATCTTCTGTCTAAGCAATCCTAGGCTATGTGATATCTCTAGCTGCCTGGACTCGCAACACTGACATTACCAGTGTAGAAAGTGATTAGCTGCGACTATCGATTTATTCACAAGAAAAGGTAGGGCTGAGCAAATGCTTTCTGCCGCTGAACAGCTCTCAGTCTCAACTGCAGTCTGGAAACACTCACTGTAAACGACCGACTTTGCTGCTTGATAAAAGGTCCTGGTATCTATAGGAAATGACAAGGAAATGTGAAGAATGAGAAAGAAAGTCGAATCACAACTTCTTTTGTCTAGTTTATAAACTACAAAGGAGTAAGAAAGCCAGCATTTTGTTTGAGGACCCTTTGTTTTCTTTTCACACACAAGTGGCTTTTTGATGTTTTGAAGGAGGTTGGAATCTGTGCTAGTGAGAGGCTTGGATGGGACACAGAGCTTGAGAGGAAAGTTGCATATTCTTTGCATATGCCAAGGAGCTGATGCATTTCAGGTGCGTGCAAATTACATGTTGAGCAGCTGATCACACAGAAAACGTTCTAAAAGGAAGAGAACTGCTCAGCCAACAATGAAATGATTCGTCTTCCTTGCCCGCTACATGCAGGAACACATGCTGTCGGTCTCCAAGAGCCAGGATCCACAGTGGACTCACAGGATCACAGCGAAGCTCTTGCCCGAGCTGTCCCCACACGTATGGAACCGAGCCAGGAAAGCGCTCGCCGTTTTCGTGGGCACCGTCAGCGCTCTTCAAAACAACCACACGATGGCGCTGCAGACTCGCAAACGGAGAAAGCAGGCGCAGCCAGCCGGAAAGCGCCGAGTGCAGAGCCGAGTCGCAAACGCCGCTGCTCTCAAATCTGCAGTACAGAACCACTAAAAGAGTTCACTGAGCTTTCCCTTCTAACTGCATATAGCCTTCTTTGCATAAGCTCAAAGGGAAGCACCAAGTCCTTTGCCTTAGCCTTTTCACTCACTCAGAGTCGGCTACCGAACTTGAAAATACCTGGCAAAACCTGAGCTCACAACACTGCCAGCTGAGAAAGATCTTGCTGCCTGCAATTTTAACTGCACCCATCAAACTACGAGCACCCAGCCTGCCCATGAGCACTTTCCTTCTCCATGCTGGCTACCGTCCTAAGCTTTGAGTTTCGCAGAGTCAGGATCCAAGTGGAAAGGCACCAGAGGACTGCTCATACACTCTAGCTTCGTTCTTTGCCTTATCTGATCCAGCCAGAACAGAAGCCCACTCCTGGCATTCAGCTTTGCCGTTTTTCAGTGCTTGTACTACACGCAACCAAGGAGTGTTGAACACAGTTTTTCCTCAGCTCTAAGTACACTCCTATCTTTTCTGTTCTGCAGAGTCCAAACTGTCCATGTAGCTTTCGCTCAGTGAAATGTAGCCGGAGAGAAGCACTTGCTGGATTAGTCGATCTATGTTTCTGCAAATATTAGGGGAAAGCCATGGGCAAGATTCGGCAAAAGAGATATTTAGGAACTCTTCTGTGCCAACAGTATTTTCTGTGCTTGAAGAGGAGGATGGTTTGCCTCTGGGAGAGAATGGAAGAGCACCAGGCTGCAAAAGAAGTAGAAAGAAGCTGCAGAGCATGGGGCTGGTGGGCGCAGCGTGCTGGCTGCAAGAGGACTGTTGTCGATCGTAAGGAGGCAATTCAACAAGAGCAAATTTGGCTTCCACCTATTCTTGTTCCAGTCTATTGTGGAAACAATTATGCTTAGTTTATGCAGCAAGAACTAGGTGAAAAGATAGATGCAGTGAAGATAAGTAGGAATAAGGTGCATTTGTGATTCTGATGCAGTTTATGCGTTACAAGCAGATGGTGCAGTGGTACACATGGTTTTACTTTTGGAGTGTTTTTTGTATGAGATGATGTGCTGAAAGTTGGTAGCGGAGCTCAAGAGCAGACAATATGACAGCATGTCTATTGGAGAGGGACAATACAGAGATGCATTTTGTTGCGCGCAGTACCTTGGCTGCTTGAAGAAAGACTACTTCACCAATGCCTTAAATTTTGGCACGTATTTCTGGGTAATCTATGGACTGGTTGATTCATAGACTTTGCAATACTAAGAATTTAAGAAAGAACCAATCGCCGACTTGTGTGATGAAGCCCAAAGGCAGTGCTTTACTTTTCAAGCAGCAAGAACAATCTCAGCTGACTCTGAGGGAGAATGGGCTGTTCTTGCTGCATGTTTTCTATTCGGTACCCTAAGCTCAGCATAGCCCCGTGCTCTTCGGCTACATTCTTCACCTCTTGTAACATGTCTGCTTACATCTTCAAGGAAGAGAATCATCTTCTGCTTCATGAAGAAAAACAAAACAAACAACTCAGTTTGGAAGAGGCATATTGCACTCCAATGTTAACCAGAGTTCTACATGGTGGCACCTTGGGTCTGGGAGAAATCGTGTGTTGCCCAAAAATTTTGCTGGAAGAATGGCAGTCCAATGCGCAGGACCCTGGATAGGAAGGGTGGCCATTTCCATAGGAAAAAACCCCACACTCAGCAATTTCCTGATGTAAGCTTGGAGGAGGTGTTTAACAATGCAAAGGCAGCCAGGGTTCTATGTGGTGGCAGCCAGGGTCTGGGAGAAATCTGCACCTTTCGAAATGTTAGGAGGCAGAAGTCCACCCCTGGCCACAGGCCCATGGGCACAAACAGTGGCCCTTTTCCACGGGAAACAAATCTCAGCTCCTAACTTACCAGTTGTCAGTTTGGAGGAGGCATTTGGCACTCCAAATCCAGCCAGTGTTAGAGGTAATGGCTTTTGGTGACCTCCTGCGCTGTTCAGAATTATAGCAGGCAGAAATGCAGTCTAATACTTAACACCCTGGACAAGCTCTGAGGCCCTTTTCTAGGGGAAACAAAACATACCCTTCCAGATTCCTGATGTCACTTTGGAGGAGGCATTTGGCACTCCAAAGGTAGCCAGGCCTCTAGGTGGTGGCAGCTAGGGTCTGGTTGAAATCCTGCACTGTTTGGAATGTTTGCAGGCAGAATTGAGGTCCAAGGAACAGGGACCTGGACTTGAATGGTGGCTTTTTTCCATGAGAAACAAAACACAACCCCCAGTTTCCTGATGTCAGTTTGGAGGAGGCATTTGGGCACTTAAAAGGCAGCCAGGATTTTAGGTGGTGGAGGCCTAGGTTTGGGAGAAATCCTGCACCATTAGGAATTTTAGCAAGTAGAAGCTCACTCACAGAAATAGGCCCCTGGCAAAGAACAGTCCCATTTCCAAGGGAAAGAAAACTCACCCCTCCAGTTTGCTGATGTCAATTTCAAAGAGGCATTTGGCACTCCAAAGGTGGCCAGGATTCTAGGTGATGGCGATATGGGCCATGGAGAGATCTTTGGCCATTCAGAATTTTAACTGGCAGATACCCATTCCCTGAAATAGGACCCTGGAAAAAAACAGTGCCCCTAGTCCATGGGAAATAAAACTTATTCCAGTTTCCTAATATCATATTGAAGGAAGCATTTGGCATGTCCAAGAGAGCCAGGGTTTTAGGTTGTGGCAGCTTGCGTCTGGGAGAAATGCTGCTGCTTTCAGAACGTTAGCAATCAGAAGCATTGTCCCAGCCAAAAATCCCTGCAAAACATCAGTGAGCTGTTATCATGGAAACAAAACTCACCCACCCAGTTTGCTGATGTCAGTTTGGTGGAGGCATTTGGCACTCCAAAGGTAGCCAGGGTTCTAGGTATTGGAAGCCTTTTTGTCTTGGAGTAATCCAGCGCCATTCGAAAGTTTAGCTAGTAGACACCGATTCCATGAAATTGGGCCCTCCACAAGAATGGTGGCCCATTTCCGTGGGAAACAAAACTCACTCACCCAGTGTCCTGATGTCAGTTAGGAAGAGGCATATGGGACTCCAAGGACAGCCAGGGTTCTAGGTGGTGGCAGCCTGGGCCTGGGAATAACCTTGTGCTCTTCAGAATGTTCACAGGCAGAAGCCCACTCATAGAAATAGGCCCCTGGAAAAGAAGGGTGCCCCTTTTCCATGGGAAATAAAACTTACCTACCCAGTTTCGCGATGTCACATTGGAGGAGGCATTTAGCACTCCCAAGGTAGCCTGCGTTCTAGGTTGTGGCAGCTTGGGTCTGGGAGGAACCTACACCGTTCAGAATGTTAGCAGGCAGAAGCTTTCTCCCAGCCAGAAGTCCCTGTAAAAGAACGGTGAGCTGTTATCATGGCAAACAACACTCACCCACCCAGTTTGCTGATGTCAGTTTGGAGGAGGCATTTGGTACTCCAAAGACAACCAAGGTTCTAAGTGGTGGAAGCATTGCGGCTAGAAGAATTCCTGCACCATTTGGAATTTTAGCTGGCATAAGCCCATTCCCTGAAATAGGCCCCAGCAGAAGAATGGTGGTCCATTTCCATGGGAAGCAAATCTCACCCTTCCAATTTCCTGATGTCAGTTTTGAGGAGGCATTTGGCACTCCAAAGGCAGCTGGGGTTCTAAGTGGTGGAAGCCTTTTCCTATAGGAGTAATTCTGTGCCATTGGAAATTTTAGCAGGTAGAAACCCATTCCCTGAAATAGGCCCCAGAACAGGAACGATGGACCATTTCCATTGGAAACAAAACATACCTGCCCAGTTGCCTGATGTCAGTTTGAAGGAAGCATTTGGCATTTCCAAGGCAGACATGGTTCTAAGTGGTAGCAGCCTGCATCTGGGAGTAATGCTGTGCCGTTCGGAATGTTAGCAGGCAGAAGTCTTCTCCCAGCCAAAAGTCCCTGTAAGAGAGTGGTGATCTGATATCACAGAAAACACAACTCACCCACCCAGTTTCCTGATGTCAGTTTGGAGGAAGCATTTTGCACTCCAAAAACAGACAGTGTTCTTTCTGGTGGCAGCCTGGGTCTGGGAGAAATCCTGGGCCATTCGGAATTTTAGCTGGCAGAGGCCTCCTATTCCCTGAAATAGGACGCTGGACAAGAATGGTGGACTATTTCTGTGGGAAACTTAAGTCACCCTTCCAGTTTCCTGATGTCTGTTTAGAGAAGGCATTTTGCACTTCAAGGACAGCCAGGATTCTAGGTGGAGGCACCCTGATTCAGGGAGAAATCCTGTGCCATTTGGAATGTTAGCAGGCAGAAGCCTTCTCCCGGCCAGAAGTCCCTGTGAAAAAACAGTGACCCATTATTACAGGAAACACAACTCACCATTGTAGTATCCTGATGTCAGTTTGGAAGAGGCATAATTGGCCCCCGGAAAAGAACGGTGACTCTTTGCCATGGGAAATTAAACTCACCCTGTAGTTTCCTGATGTCAGATTGGAGGAGGCATTTGGCACTCCAAGAGCAGCCAGGGTTCTAGGTGATTGCGACTTGGGTCAAGAAGTGCTGGGCCATTTGTAATTTTTAACTTGCCGAAGCCCATTTCCCAAAATAGGCCCCTAGAGAAGAACTGTGGACCACTTCCATGGGAAACTAAAGTCACCCACCCAGTTTCCTGATGTCAGATTAGAGGAGGTGTTTGGCACTCCAAGGAAAGCCAGGGTTCTATGTGGTGGCAGATTGTGCCTGGGAGAATTTGTGTGCCATTCAGAATATTAGCAGGCAGAAACCTTCTCATGGCAAAAAATCCCTGTAAAGGAACGGTGGCCCGTTATCATGGGAAACCAAAGTCACCCCCCAGTTTTCTGATGTCAGTTTTGAGGAGGCATTTGGAACTCCAACAACAGCCAGAGTTCTAGGTAGAGACAGCCTGGGTCAGGGAGAAATCCTGCGCTTTTCAGAACTTTAGCAAGTAGAAGCTCACTCACAGAAATAGGCTTCTGGAATAGAACTGTGACCCTTTATTATGGGAAATTAAACTCATCCACCCAGTTTCCTGATGTCAGATTGGAGGAGGCATTTGGCACTTCCAAAGCAGGGTTGTAGGTGGTGGCAACTTGGGTCTGGGAGAAATCCAGCACTGTTTGGAATGTTAGCAGGCAGAAGTCTTCTCACAGCTGAAAGTCCCAGTAAAACAATGGCGACCAGTTGTCATGGGAAACACAACTCACCCTTCCAGTTTCCTGATGTCAGTTTGGAGGAGGTGTTTGGTACTCCAAAGACAAGCAGAGTTTAAGGTGGTGGAAGCCTTTTTCGTCTAGGAGTAATTCTGTGCTCTTTGAAATTTTATCAGGCATAAACCCATTCCCTGAAATAGGCCCCCAGTCAAGAATGGTGGAAAATTTTCATGGGAAATTAAAGTCACCCCCTGACATTCTTGATGTCAGCTTGGAGGAGGCATTTGGCACTCCAAGGACAGACAGAGTTCTAAGTGATGGCAGTCTGTGTCTGGGAGAAATCCTACGCTTTTCAGAATTTTAGCAGGTACAAGCCCTCTCAATGATATAGGCCCCTGGAAAAGAACTGTTCCCCTTTTCCATGGGAAATAAAACTCACCCACTGAATTTCCTGATGTCAGATTGGTGATGAATTGGGCACTTCCAAGACAGCGTGAGTTTTAGGTAGTGGCAGCCTGTGCGAGGGAGAAATCCTGCACCTTTCAGAATGTTAGCAGGCAGAAGCCTTGTCACAGGCAAAGATCACTGTAAAATATCAGTGACCAGTTATCACATGAATCAAAACTCACCCTTCCAGTTTCCTGATGTCAGTTTTGAGGAGGCATTTGGCACTTCAACAACAACCAGAGTTCTAGCAGGTGACAGCCTGAGTCTGGGAGAAATCCTGTGCTTTTTGGAATTTTAGCAATTAGAAACCCACTTAGAGAAATAGGCCCCAAGAAAAGAACTGTGACCCTTTGCTATAGGAAATAGAACTCACCCACCCAAATTCCCGATGTCAGATTGGAGGAGATATTTGGCACTTCCAAGGCAGACATGGCTCTAGGTGTTTGCAGTTTGTGTCTGGGAGAAACCCTGCGCCTGTCAGAATGTTAGCAGGCAGAAACCTTCTCAAGGCCAAAAGTCCCTGTAAAAGAATGGCAATGGACCCTGTTATCATGGGATACAAGACTCACCTTTCCAGTTTCCTGATGTCAGTTAGGAGGAGGTGTTTGGCACTCCAAAGGCAGCCCAGGTTCTTGTCTGGATCTGGGAGGAAACCTGTGCCTTTCAGAATTTTAGAAGCCAGAAGCCCATTTTTGGATACAGGCTCCTAGAAAAGTACTGTGTGCATTTTCAATGGGAAATAAAACTCACTCTAATTTCCAGATGTCAAAATGAAGGAGGCGTTAGGCACTTCCAAAGCAGCCAGGGTTCTAGGTGGTGGCAGCCTGCGTATGGGGGGAAACCTGCGCCTTTTGGAATTTTAGCAAGCAGAAGGACATTTTTGGACACAAGCCTCTGGAAAACAGCTGTATCTCTTTACCATGGGACATAAAACTCACCTCTCTTTCTTGATGTTTAATTGAAGGAGGCATTAAGGTCTTTCAAGGCAGCCCATATTCTAGGTTGTGGCAGCTTGCATCTGGGTGCAACCTGCACCTTTCAGAATTTTAGCAGTCAGATGGCCATTTTTGGACACAGGCTCCTGGAAAAGAACCTTGTCCCTTTTCCATGGGAAATAAAACTCACCCCCAGAGTTTCCTGATGTCAGACTGGAGGAGGCATTTGGAACTCCAAAGGCAGCCAGGTTTTTAGGTGATGGCGACGTGGGTCATGAAGAAATCCTGTGCTTTTCAGAATTTGAGCTGGCAGAAGCCCATTCCCTGATATAGGCTCCTAAACAAGAACTGAGGAGCATTTCCACGGGAAACTAAACTCACCCATCCAGTTTCTTGATGTCATTTTGCAGGGGGTGTTTGGCACTCCAAAGGTAACCAGGATTCTAGGTGATGGCGGCCTGGGTCTGGGAGAAATCATGTGCTTTTTGGAATTTTAACAGGTAGAGGCCCACTCACCTGCTAATAGGCCTCTGGAAAAGAACGGTGGAAAAGAGTGGGCTTCTGCCAGTTAAAATTCCAAACTGCAAAGGATTTCTCGCAGGCCCAAGATGCCACCACCTAGTACTTTGTCAGTCCTTGGAGTGCCAAACACCTCCTCCAAACTGACATCAGGAAACTGGGAGGTGAGTTTTGTTTCCAATGGATTAGGTCCAGCATTCATGACCATGGGTATGTCTCCAAGAGCTGGCTTCTGCCAGCTATAGTTCCAAAGGCCACAGGATGTCTCCCAGATTCAAGCCACCACCACATAGAATTAGGACTGCCTTTGGAGTGCCAAAATCCTCCTCCAAAAAAACATCAGGACTCTTGGGGGTGAGTTTTCATTCCCTTGGGAAGGGCCATCCTCCGTGTCCATTGTCATGTGTACGTGAGTTGGTTTCTCCATTCTGTATTTCTGGATGGCGCAGAATTTCTCCCAGACTCAAGCTGCCACCACCTAAAATCCTGGCTGCCTTTGGATTGCCAAACGCCTCCTCCACACTGACATCAGGAAACTGGGGGGATGAGTTCTGTTTCCCATGGGAAAATGGCCACCGTTTCTGTCCAGAGGCCTATGTCTTAAACTGGGCTTCTTTCAGCTAAATGTCTGAATGATGCCGGATTTCTTCCAGACCCAAACTGCCATTCCCTAGAACCCTGGCTTCCATCAGAATGCCAAACACTGTGTAGAGGCTTTGCCTATGTTCAGAAGACATAAGAGACTTCTTTCAAAATCCCCTGTTCTTTTATGCCAATGTACCCCTGTTCTGCTCCCTCAGTCAAACCCATTAATCCTCTCTCTGTCCCTGTGTCCCTCAGTCACTCCCTCCCAATTTCCCCATTGGCTCACATACCCCAATCCCACCTTTGTAGCCCCATGCCCCCTGATAATTGGTCCCTGATGCTCTCCCAGCCCCTAGCACCCATATACATGAACCTGGACCTTTCCCATGAGCCTTGCCTTTGACCTTGGATAGTCTGCGTGCTTGGCTGGAAGAAACATTTCTGTAGGACCCATACAAAGGCCTTTCCTGCTTCTCTTTACCATCACCACATCAACAGCTATCCCAGTCACAACAAAACGCCATATCCAAACATACATCAGGAATATGGGGTTGAGGTAGGTTTCCTGTCAAAAAGGGCAACTATTCATATCCAGGGGTTTGTGGTGGGGGAGTGGGCTTCTGACACCTAAAATTATGAATGGTGAAGGATTTCTTCCAAGCTGCCACCGCCTAGAACACTGGCTGCCTTTGGAGTGCCAAACACCTCCTTCAAATTGACATCAAGTAACTGGGAGGGTGAGTTTTGTTTCCCATGGAAAAGGCTCACCATATGTGTCCAGGGCTCCGTGCCTTGGACTGGGCTTCTGCTAACTAAAATTCCCAATTTCGAAGGATATCTCCCAGACCCAAGATGCCACCACTTAGACCTCTTGCTGCCTTTGGAGTGCCAAACACCACCTCCCAGCTGACATCAGGACACTGTGGAGTTAAGTTTTGTTTCCCATTGGGAAAGGTTCATGTATTATTCCTGTGATTTGTCCTGTGCGGCTCCCTCTAAATAACTGAACTACACAAGAATTCTTCCATGCCCAAGCTGCCACCACCTATAACCCTGGATGCCCTTGGAATACCAAAAGCCTCCTCTAAACTGACATCAGGAAACTGGGGGCTGAGTTTTGTTTCTCGTGGAAAAGAGCCACCGTTTGTATCCAGGGCCCTGTGCCTTGGACCACAATGCTGCCTGCAAACATTCTGAATGGCGCAAGATTTCTCCCAGACCCATGCTGATGCCACCTAGAACCATGCCTCTAGAGTGCCAAATGCCTCCTCCAAACCGACATCAGGAAACTGGGGGGTGAGCTTTGTTTCCCATGGAATAGGGCCACCATTTTTATCCAGGGCTGTGTGTCTTGGACTGGGATTCTGTCAGCTAAATGAACGAACGGTGCAGGATTTCTCCCAGAACCAAGAGTGCCAAACATTACGTCCAAACTTTCATCAGGAACTGGGGGTTGATACAGGTTTCCAGTTGAAAAGGGCAACTGTTCATTTGCAGGGGTTTTGTTGCTGGGTGTTGGCTTCTGCCTGATAAATTTCTGAACTGCAAAGGATTTCTTTCAGACCCAAGCTGCCACCACATAGAACCCTGGCTGTCTTTGGAGTGCTAAACACCTCCTTCAAACTGACATCAGGAAACCTGGGGTGGATGATTTTTCTTTCCCATGGAATAGGGTCACTGTTCAAGTCCAGGTCCATGTTCAGAGGACTGCTCTTCTGCTTGCTAGTATTCTGAACAGTGCACAGTTCCTCCCAGACCCAAGCTGCCACTGTTAGTATAGGGTTAAAAAGTTCTAAGTTAGAAATGTTTTGAAAATCATAAAAAAAAATCATATGTAAATCCTAAAGAAGTAAGAAAAAAATGTTATGTATTGTTTTCAGTAAGCCATATAAAATTTTAAGTGTAATTTACACTGTAATTAAGTGTATTTATGATAGCACATATAATAGAACAACATGAGTATGACTAATATTGCTAAAACAAATGTAGTTATATGATTGAATAGTATAAATATTTGCATTTTAAACAAGGCTGACAAAGCTAGATTTAAGTTTGTACCCCTAGCAGCCCAGCCGCCATTAATAAAAGCACCTCGCATGTAATCTTTCTGTAATTATGTGTCTGTATGCTAACACCCCCACCTAGAACCCTGGCTTCCATTGGAGTGCCAAACACAATATCCAAACGTACATCAGGAACTAGAGTTTGACTTAGGTTTCCAATGGAAAAGGCCCACAAATCATGTCCAGGGGTTCATGGCCAGGAGTGGGCTTCTGCCAGCTAAAATTCCAAATTGGGAAGAATTTCTCCCAGACTCAAGCTGCCACCACCTAAACTTCTTGCTGCCTTTGTTTTGCCAAGGACCTCCTGGTAACTGACATCAGGAAATTGGGTGTGTGTGTGTGTAATTTTGTTTCCCACAGTGAAGAGCCACAGTTTGTGTCCACAGGCCTGTACCTGGGAGCAAACTTCTGTCTCCTATAATTTTGAAAGGCGCAGGATTTGTCCCAGTCCCTGGCTGCCACCACATAGAACCCTGGTTGCCTTTGGAGAGCCAAATGCCACTTCCAAACTTATACAAAGAATCTGGTGTTAGAGTTTTGTTTCCCATGGATAAGGGCCACTGATTATGTCTGGGGTCCTTTGCACTGAACTGCACTTCCACCAGCAAAATTTCTAAGCAACTCATGCTTTCTCCCACCAATGCTGCCACCACCTAGAACTCTGGGTGGCTTTGGAGTGCTAAATACTTCTTCAAAACTCATATTTTTTGTGCATGAAGCAAAAGACAATTTATTTCCTTGAAGATGTAAGCTCGCATATTTCAAAAGGTGAAGTATGAAGCCACAGAGCAGAGGGCTACGCTGAGTGTAGGGTACAGAATTGCAAATGTCCAGCAAGAACAGCCTGTTCACAGTGAGTCAACTGAGATTGCTGTCATCACACAACTGGGACATTAGCTCTTTTTTACACTTGCAGTATTGAAGAGTCTATAAACAACCAGACCATAGATTACTATAGTAATATAGTAATATTATAATATATATATTATAATATCATATATTATAATAATATAGTAATATTATTTTATGTATTATAATAGTATATACTATATATAGTAATATAGTATAGTAATCTTTCTATGGACTATAGTCCATAGTCCATAGAAAGACACACCAAAACAGAAGACTTTGCTCAAGTATCCCTTCAAGCAACCATGAAACTGTGCAGAACAGAGCGCATCTCTGGATCTTCCTTCTCCGATAGACATGCCATCGTATTTTCCTCTCTCGAACTCCATTGACAACTTCCAGCAGCTCTTCTCATAGTAAAAAGCGGTAAATGTGAAAATGAATGTACAGCTGCACAGTCTGCTTGCTGCACATAAACTGCATCAAAGTCAAAGATGCACCATAATCCCATCTTTCTCCACAGTATCTATCGTTGTTTCATTAGGTTCCTGCTGCGTAAACTAAGTGCAATTGATTCCACAGAGGGCTGGAACAAGAATAGGTAGCAGCACGTGTTGAATGGCCTTCATGTGACTGCCAGTGTGTCTTCTGATGCCACAATCCTCTGGCAGCCAGCACGCTGTGCCCAGCAGTCCCATGCTCTGCGACTTCTTTCTATGTTTTTTGCAACTTGTCACTTATTTATTCTCCCAAAGGGAAACTGTCATCCTCTTCTAACATAGAACACTCTGTGAACACAGAAAAGCTCCTAAGTATTCTTTTTACTGAATCTTGTCTGTAGTGGAATTTCTATTTGCGCCACATCCAGTGGTAAATCCTCTTTCCTTTACAACCTGTAAAGCGCTGCCAGATCGCAGCGTTCTATTCATAGTGCTCTGTGTCTGAAGTACAACCACGCACAATTCAGCTTTGCAAAGAGTAAAAGATCCAGAGAGTTATCTTGCACAGAAATATATGCCAAGACAAAAAGCATGTCCTGCATATCCTCTTCTCGTTACCCAGACTGTGGTGCTCTGAATGCCTTGGACATTGATTGACTAATCCAGCAAGTGCTTCTCTCCTGACACATTTCACTGAGCGAAAGCTACATGGAGAGTTTGGACTCTTCAAAACAGAAAGAAGTGTACCTAAAGCTGAGGAAAAAACATGTACTACACAGAGTATCTCTGTATACTATATGCTCTGAAAAGAAGCAATGTTGCATGCCATTGCTTGGCTTCAGTTCTGTCCAGATCAGATAAGACAAAGAATGAAGCTATAGTGTGTGAGCAGCCTCTGGTATTGTTCCATTTGGATCCTGACTCTGCAAAGTTCAAAGCTTAGGATGGTACCCAGCGCTGAAAAGGAAAGTGCCCATGTCAGGGTGTGTGCTCATAGTTTGATGGATGAAGTTGAAATTGTAGGCAGCAGGAACTTTCTCAGCTGGCAGTGTTGTGAGCTCAGTTTTTGCCAGGTATTTTCAAGTTCGTTAGCCGACTCTGAGTGAGTGAAATGGTTTTTGTTAAGGCAAAGCAGTGGGTGTTTCCTTTTGAGTGTGGTGCAAAGAATAGCCTATGTATCTAGAAGGGGATGATCGGCAGAATCTTCTTGCAGTGGCACTGTAGATTTGAGAGCAGGGGCGATGGCACCTTGCCTCTGCGCTCGGGGCTTTCAAGCTGGGCTGGATGCGCTCCCTTCATTTTCGGGTCAACAGCGTTATCATGTGGCTGTTTGGATAGAAGCGCTGACCGTGACCACGAAAAAGAAAAAGCACCTTCCTGGCTCGGCCCCATTTGTGTGGGGGCAGTGGGGGCAAGAGCCGCAGTGTGGATCCTGGCTCTTGAAGACAGACAACAAGTACTTCTGCATGTAGCGGGGAAGGAAGAGAAATGGGTGAGCAGTTTATAAACTGCAAAAATGAGGCGCAGCCTCTTCCTTTTAGAACGTTCTTTGTGTGAGATCAGCTGCTCAACATGTAACTCACACACACCGAACTGCTTCCACCTCCCTGGAGATATGCACTTTCTCTCAAGCTCAATGTACCATCCTAACCTCCCACCTGAATACATCACAACCCCCTTCAAAACACCGAGAAGTTACTTGCAAAAAAAGAGTCCCATAACAAAAATAGACCGCTGGCTTTCCTCTTCCCTTTGCAGTTTGTAAACTAAACAAAACACAGTAGTGCTTTGCATTTCCATTTTCAATTATACATATCTGTATATTTTCTCAAGGCAGCAAAGTCCATCATACAGCAAAGAGTTTCCAGCTTTCAGGACAGACTGAGAGATGTGCCAGGGCAGAAAGCATTTGCTGCCCTACCCGCTTCCCTGTGAAACAAGATAGCTGCAGGTCAATCACTTTCACACTCTAAATTTCAGTGTTGCCAAGTCCAGGCAGCTAGAGATCACACAGAATTGCAAGGACAGAAGACATTCTTAATGTGCCCCCTTCTCTTTGCAGCATTTAGGTTGAGTACTGTGCTCTGTGGCTCTGTATCTTCTTTTCCAACTAGATGTGCTGTTACTTTTATCACTCTGACATTTTCATTGCAAATGTCCAGCAGCTGCATCTATAGATGAAGGCATTAGAAGTAAAAGCCAGTGCAGAGCTGCACCTTCTCCTTTCCCTATGTAAGGCACAGCAAAGTCATTTGTCCATATCTGTCACTCTGTCTATCGTTTCTCAGCTGCATCTATACTTGTGTTGATTGGATCTCAGAGCATGAAGGTTAGTGCGTTTGTTTGCACAGAGGGCAGGAAGAGGGATAAGTAGCAGCACAAGTAGCTCTACTTGAATTGCCTCCTTACCATTGCAACTGTTAAATCAGCTGGCAGGCCAGTGGCAACCAATCTTGTCTTGCAGCCAGTACACTGCACACACCAGACTGATGCTTCATTCTTAGTCCCTTACATCCTGTCGTGTTGTCATTCTTCCAGAGAATTGTCGTCTACTTCTTGCAGAGAATACTGTGCTTGCAGCGAAGCGCTCCTGAAGCATTACTTGTGCCAAAACACGCCATGCTCCTGCACTTTCCTTCTGAACACTATGTACCATTTTGCTTCTCTTGTCATCTGAATCTAGATGGAAAGCTTCTCAGCTACATCTCGAGTAGCTCCCTTGAGCACCGAGACATCAAGCTCCTCCTAACTGCACCTAGACATCAAGTCTGCTTCCCTCTGAAACTTGATTTTTTTCCACATTCCTAGGGCAGTCTTTCATGACCTGCCAAGAGCCATCAGATCGTCATGCTCTTTGCATGGTTCTTTTCAGCTTGAAGTACAACCGTGCAAATAACAGCCTAGCAAGGACTAAAGAGAGAGACAGATATCTCATACAGAAAAATGTGCCAGGACAGAATCATGCCCTGCATGGCCCCTTTCTTTGCCCAGATTGTGGTGCTGTGTTGAATGCCTTGAACATAAATTGAATAATCCATCAAGTGCTTCTCTCCTGCCATATGTCTTTGAGCGAGAGCTACATGGACAGTTTGGACTCTACAGAAAGTAAAAGCTATGAGCTACATAAGGATGAGGAAAACCCATGCACAAAACACAGCAGTTCTGTAGAGTGTAGGTGCTGAGAAGCGGCAAAGCTGAATGTCATTGCTGTGATTTGTTCCATCCCAGTCAGATAGGTGAAGAATGAAGCTATAGAGCAACACAGCACTGGCTTTGTGTGTGCAACTGTTGTGGCACAGTTCTCTGAGGGAGATGTAGCTGAGAAGCTTTCTGCGTAGTTTCAGACGACAAGAGAAGTAGAATCCAGGGCTATGTGGCTCTTAGAGGGAAGATGCATGAGCCACAGGTGCTTTGGCAGAAGCAAGACTCAGGAAGGCACTGCTGTCCAGCACAGTGTTCTGTGCAAGAAGTAGATGTTGATTTGCTGCCAGGAGAATAACGGCACGATAGGCAGCAAAGGCGAAGAACGAAGCTATGGAGCACAAAGCTGGTATGTGCAGCACACAGGCTGTAAGAGAAGTGTGACTGCCACTGCCCTTCCAGCTGTATCGACTATGGCAAGTCATGAGGAAGCCTTTCAAAGAGAGTGCCTGTGCTGCTACCTGTTCTCTTCCAGCCTTTGTGGAAACAATTGTGCTAACTCTCTGGCTAACTCAGTCATTAGAGCACGAGACAATCCCAGGGCCGTGATTTAAAGCCTCACATCCTCACATTGGGTGGCAATTATGTGTCAGCCACGGTAGTATTTACAATTCACGAATGTGACAGGAATGCTGCTGGATGTGTGTGGTAGTTTGAGCATGGAAGTGAGTTATCTGACTTTGAGACTGACATCTTCTTAGACCAATTAGAAAGCATTTCACCTCTGGAAAGAGCACATTTCATGACAAAAAACCAAAAACCAGGAAGCTCTCTTTTCATTCAGCATTTGGAGAGAGAAGACCTCCTCCCCTTGGCCTTGGGCCAAGCTGGGGGAGGGAGGGGAGGCCATTCGGGCCAAGGGAGGGCCCAGCTGCATTTGATAACATCTGCCAACATGGAGCCTTGCTTTGCTGGCCCCCAGCTGGGCTCTGCCATTGCTTTAGCCCTAGCAGACTCAGCTGATGGCTTTCTAGGCAGAGGGGGGAGGAGAAGCCAAGCTCACCCAGATGGGAATTTGCTGTGGGAAGATGCAGGGCTAACCCTGATAAGATTGAGGGGTGGAGAGGAGAGTCTGTCTAACTTCCTCCCCAGCTTCAAAAGACCTGCAGCGACTTGCCTTAGAGCTCAAGTCTCTGAGATCTTGCCCCCTGCACTGGTTTGAAATCTGACACCATAGACTGCTATGGGCCTGGCAAAGATCCTGACACAGCTCCAGCACAGCTGCAAATGCAGCACCTGACTGTCATGGCCAGCTGCTGTCTTTGGTAACTCTTATTGCACAGTAGAGACCTCCAGACCTCATTTTCCCCTGAGTGGGAGACAAGGACAAAAGGGAAGGCATGTAGAGACCAACATGAAGATATTAAAGTCAGCAAAGAAAGAGTGATTGTCTTAGATGGAAGAAGGAGTATGGGGAGTTGATTTTCTAGCTGAAAATTTCTTGTAAGCTATGGTGATTGACTATAATATATTGAGATATTTCCTTTAAACCATAGAGAAGTATAGGGAGATGGGAAGTTCAAATTGTAAACCTGAACAAAGGAATGCAGTGTTAAAGTGAGACAAGGTTGAAGTGGCTGTGCTTCCATGAGAAGTTTGAACAGATAGATGATGTGATAGAGACTTTTTTTGCCCCCAGGAGAAGAAGAGACTCTCTGTTCCCTGAGATGAAGATGATCTTAAAGATAGATAAAGAGAACCTTTGCCTTGAACAGTTTTTCTTTAAAAAAAATTTTAAAACCCATACGTCAATGTGGTCCAGAGGCACATCTGTAAAGAATTGTACACATAAAAAGGGCTTCATGAAGTGGATGTTCCAGGTGGCTTCTTTGTGAAGAATGAAACCACAAGAACTGTTTTCTTGTGAGGAAATTTTTCATAGCAAATGAGGGGTGCTTCCCTCCCTAAGTGAATTGCAGAAAGACTATTTTAGAAGGAGAAAACTAACTGAGATTTCTGAGTGTTGTTTTCTATTCATTGTCAGTTAGAAAGAAAAGAAAATGTGGGGAGGGAGGAGGAGTGTTCTGAAGGTTTCATTCTGATTCTTGTTCCTTTCTTTCTCCTTTTAGTGTTAGTTAATAAAGTTTTATTACTTTTTAAGCTTAAGCCTGCTTTGCTCTTAATTGAGAAATTTCAAATTAGCAAACCAAAACCAGAACAGACTCACTTCATTGTAGAAACTCACTTTCTAGCTCCCCATTCACTGTACCAGTATTGAGTGGTCTTAAGACAACATACATTGCTTCTGTAAGATGGAGAAAAAGTATTATTTCGCATTACTTTTTAGTATAAAAAAGTTGAAGTGGATTTATCCATGCTTTTCCAAAATACTTCTCTTTCGGAAAAGACCAAATCTAGGCTTTAAAAATGTCTAATGACATAGTAAAAGACCCTAACTGCAACATTTTAGTGGTAAGAGTCATAGCGGAAATTATGAATATTTGTTATTTTATGAATCCATGATTTTATTTTATGAATCCATGTGCTCACAGGATTCATAAAATTCTGTAAATTATTAAACCTAAAGAAAATAACATTTCAACATCAATAATAAGATTGGACTGAGGACTAAAATTAATCAAGTTATGGAGTTATAAATTTAGTTGGATATATGACCAAGGTAAATATTGTATTAATACATGCAAAATATTGCTTAATACTCAAGCAAACATGTAAATAAGATGTGCAATCTTGTGCTATAGTTGTGTACTAAATATAAAAGTGACATGAGAAATGTCTTTTTTTTTTTCTTTAAGCATCCCTTCAGGACATCTAGCTGAAATGCAGCATTGTGGTCAAATTCCATTTCATATATGAAGAAAAAACCCAACACAACCCTCCAAACTCCCTGCTAGATATTTTTGTCCATCCATATGCCTGTATTTCAGATGAAGAGGCTGTATTAAACAGACGTTGAGGTGTATCTAGATTTCTTGCCAGCAAGAACATAAACCAAGACTTTTGGCCTATGAATTTCTACTGAAAGATGACAGAGTATAAAAGCTGCAAATACCAACCCATTTCTTTTGAAGTATGAGGAAAAAATAATAATACATATTAACTGCCTTTAGGTTATGTTCCAGAAGTCTGAAGTACACTCAAGTTCCAAGAATAGCCAAGATTTAAAGAATAATTGGAAACTTTCAACAACCATATATCCTGGTGTTTTAGCTTGGAAAATGTGACAGCCTTTTATTTTGCTCCTCCATGTGATGCATGACATGACACAAGATTGCAAATAAAAGAAGTTAGTGCCCCTCCCCACTGGCTTATAACCTGGTTTGTGTTTCTCACAGGTCAGATGACATTCTATAACTGGGGATAGTAATTATAAACCATTGTCACAGTACACTTATGGATGGGGGTTTTCTGAATTCCTCTGAGTGTTCAAGTGTTTTAAGACAATATAAAATACTGAAATAATAATTATGACTCAAATAAAATTCACTGAAACACTCAACACATAAGATAATGAAGAACAAAATTTAAGATTCAATTATTACAATTAATTT
Organism: Certhia americana; assembly: GCA_018697195.1. Classification (NCBI taxonomy): domain Eukaryota; kingdom Metazoa; phylum Chordata; class Aves; order Passeriformes; family Certhiidae; genus Certhia; species Certhia americana. The sequence continues at coordinate 57,890,017 of CM031858.1, read as the reverse complement.
CACATTGCCTGCACTCTAGTACAGCAGCAATAACAAAATACAGCAATCCAGTCTCCCAACCTAAGTATTAGAACATACACAGTATTCCAAATAATCCAATACAGTACAAGAGGAGAGATTCTGCCAGTGACAGTAATGGTTCGTAAACGTTGTCGGACAGATTAGATGGTGCTTTTTTTAAAATGCTAAGCTGTTTTATTATTCGAATAAACAGAAAATTTGGTCTCTACACAAAAAAAGAGCTTATAATATGTCTGATGCATGTTACATTCTTACGAGCAACTAGACCAATAAACCTAGTTCTCACTAATGTTTATTGAAATGGATTGCTACTTCTCGTGCCAGGACGTGTTCTCTTACACACAAATACACAGCACGTAGGGAAAAATACTTATTGGCAAACAAGGTCTTACTTTCAAGGTCACGTAAATGATAAAAAAAGATTCAAATTATATTTTCTGAAACTATCCAACTACCTGTGTGGAAAACATGGGTGCGTCGGTAATACATGTCCATACTGAAAGAATTTTAAATGAGGTTTAGTTAATGCTGCACTAGAGCTTAATGTAATCCCCATTCTATTCAAAAAAATACAAAAGGGAAGAAAATGTTATCATACCTCTGAGCACTACCTAATGTAGCTTAATCTATAGGATTATGCAAATTCTACTAGAAAACAATAAAAACCTTTTCAAGAAGGAATCAAATTTATACTGAAATGAGAGCGGGCATTCTCAAGCTTCTTCTGCAGCCCACACGTAATGATTTGAAAATTTGTAGATGTTAAGAGGCAGATGTCTAAGTCTTTCACAATTCTAAAAAAAAGTCCCTCCATTGGGGATGATGCCTGGTGGTTGGAAGGGAACCGGGACTATTACAGAGGTCACACAGCTATTATTAATTTGGAAAAGAACAAAAGAGGCAAATGTTGTGTTGCCATAGTTCTGATTCATAAATACTTTGGATATTTCATTCTTTTTAAAACATAAAAACATAAAACTTTCGTTTTAAAAACAAAACATAACCCACTGGTGTGGTTCTCCAACAGTGAAAATTGACAGGCCTTTCTTTTTTTCTTTTCTTTTCTTTTCTTTTTTTTCTTTTCTTTTCTTTCTTCTTTTCTTTCTTTTCTTTCTTTTCTTTCTTTCTTTTCTTTCTTTTCTTTATTTATTTTCTTTTCTTTGCTTTTCTTTTTTCTTTTATGAACCTTGTCCTTATTCTCTTCTACTTCTATTCTCTTCTCTTCTCTTCGCTTCTCTCTTCTATTCCTCTTGCTCTTCTCTTCTGCTTTCTCCTCTTCTCTTATCTTCTCTTCTCTTCTCCTTGTCCTTGTTTTTCTTTTTCTTTTCCTTTTTACATTTTTACCTTGCCTTTTTCCTTTCCTTTTTCCTTTTTCTTTTTCTTGACTTTGAAACCTGAGGGGCAAGCAAACTCAATATACTTTTCTAAGGAATGTAAAAACGTGGTTGTATTTATGGATGTATTATGCTAAAAAAAAAAGAAAAGCGGGTTAGTTATAGCAGACATAAATGATGTATAGAATGAAAAATATTGATATTGACAAGGTTGTTTCTCTGACCATCTTATAAAAAAGGACCTTGGTTAGTGGACCATTCATTTTCAGGAGTTGCAAACCTGAAAAAGAAAAAAAGTCTACTAGCTATTTTGAAAGTTAGGACTTAATTAGCGATTTACAAATAAAATAAGACATGGGAATATATTTGTTGAGCAAAATGCTTCAAACACTCAAAAGGCTAGCAACTGTTAACATGCTGGAACTGAGTATGAATTGTATAGTCCACTGTCTATTCTTATCTAATCGGTTTTTATATAATGTATGTAACAAAATAAAGGGTTCAGACTACAAACTGTGTAATAACATCTTCAAATCAGAAGCAACCCTACTCCAAAACCATAAAGATAAATGTAAGTCTTCTACTATCACAGGTCTTCCCAGTCCACTGTGCTGGTACCCTCTTGGCATTTGTTTACCAGAGGGGCAGGGATCAACAGCCCGTGAATTGCACCCTCTTACTTCCAGTGCTTCTTTTGAGCTCTCAACTCACTGGGATGATAGGTAAATGAGTTTTTAGAAAAACTGTTTAAAGAAAGTAGTGTACACTAAGTTTTCCATGCTGTCAAAAGAGCTGGGGACTCATTCCCAATATAGAATGAGGGAGAGGAGGTGGAGAAAAGAAGATAATTGTTTCAGAAAACAGAAAAAAAAAAAAAAAAAAAAAAAAAAGGTAGTCACAAGGAATGAGATTAAACAGACCATGAGTTTGACTGTTGAAGAAAATTGTCGAAGCTCTGAAGAAAACTTTAATTAGTTGCCTATGTCCATTTTAGGTAGGGAGAAATTTTGGGACAGATAGTTTATATCATTGTCAAAACACTCACATGGCATTGGGAGATCTTAAGTTGCAAATAGGAGGTTGACGTAGTCTATGTGGCTGTATTAATAGCATCTTTGACTTTCCTGGGATGTTAATGGGAAAAAGAGAATAAAAGTTGAAAGTCTTTAGCGTGCTTTTGCATTTAAAAGAAACCATTCATTTCTCCCAGAGGAAGCAAAGAATATTTATTGGGTGGATGAGTAATATCACATTATGGGATTTGGTATAGGAATGCTTTGTGGGAGAACGTCCCTCTTAAGATTTATTTCTTGTTGCTATTCGTTGCCAACTGAAAAGTCTGGTTTCTTATGATTGTCAAAATATAACTTGCAATACCAAACCATCGTAGTTAATTTTTTTAAGTTTTCCTAAAAGCTGGCGGAAAACTATTTACGGCTCGTTGCTGCTAGTAAACAAGAATTGAGCTATACTGGTTTCAGATCAGATACTGAATATTTAGTAACTATGACATAAAAATGTTGTCTCTGAGTCCATCAGCTCTCTCACACCTTGATGTCAGAATTCAGTTTATTAGGTTTCCGTAAGAGAACCTCCTCTGCCTGTATTTTGACAGTCCAGGAAACACATCATCCGGGAAGAGTTAGGAAGCTAGTGATTTTATATGCATTATCTAAGAGTTAAGTAGAACATATATGACGGTAAAATTGTGAGTTTAAAATGCAAGCTAATAAAACATCAATTTTGCTTACCAAAAAAGTGTTTTGGGCAAAAAATATCTCAAATGCAGTAGCTTTTAGTGGTTGGTAAATCACCGTCAAAGAAAACTAGATTTTACTTCTTTTATTTTCTCTTTAATGTTACATTAGTCATATAATCACAAGAGATTCCCTTTTCCTCATCAAACTCTAGTTACCATACATTGCATTGAGTAGCAAAACACTTGACCTCTAGAATCATCAGTTCTAGATCTGACCCTATTTTTAAAAACACACAATCTTTATCTTGTGCCTTTAACAAGGTAGATAGTTATCTATGATACTTTTCCTACTTGAATCCAACACCACTTTTTTAAGGCTGCTTTAATGCTTTTAATGATAATGAAGCATTAGTATGTATATATACAATACAGAAAAACTTTCAAATATATCTTTATACTGATTTCCTCCAGGAATTAAGTAATTTGGTAACAGTCCCAGTTTTTGATGGTGTCGGGACATTTCACATGTATAAATAAGTCCCTGTATCATAATCAGACCATAGTGTCTTCTTTTGTTTTTGAAGTAAAAAAACACTTGTGTGGTATCATTTGTATACATTTGAAAAGTGGATCGAAATGAGGTATTCCTTCTGCAGTAATTATGGCATCGTTACAAGGAGTGACATACAGAAATTAGAGCTCTCTCAATCAGCAAGCAGAAGCAAGTAAATCAGCTTTGCCTTATTTGTATCTGAAGCGCAGACATTCTTTTGTATTCGGGTAAAATCGTCTTTGGACAGAAAAAGATAGTGGTCGTTATAATTTGCAATTTGTAGTGTCTGTTTTAATCAATTGTGCGGTTGGTTTCTTGAGGTAACATTCATAAGACCTAAGTGTTGCTCCTTTATTTGCTGCTATAGTGTGTTAAATTTTTCCATGAGCTGAACCAAAGCCAATCAGGCACGTTCGCAGTCACTATGAGGGGATAGTACAAAAAAACAGCATAAAAAACAACAGAAAACCTCCCTCAAAACATATCACTCTGCTATATTTCAAATCCCCGACAGTAGTGCTCTGCTGGGTATCTCATCATTACTTTTCGTCTGAAGGAAAAACAAGAACAGTTCAAGGACCACACAGTGATATCTTGGCCGCTTTTAGGGTACCATAACCAGCACCTACATCGGGCTCTGGGCAGATGATAATCAGAGGTAGCTCAGGTAAAGTCAAGATGTTGCTGCTGTTAACAAGACACTATACATGAATTTGTCATTGCAAGGGGAAAGGGAAAAAAGACCAAGATAAGGCTCCCTGTGACCACATCAGACAACTCTTTTAATTATACTTGGTGTTTGAGTTTCTTCCAGCGTATAAACTGGGGTACCCCAGGCTGGACTGACATACTGCCTTTCTGTCTTGTATCAACCACGGGCAGAAAAGTGAGGTCCAAAACCATCACACCTGAATTATGGAAACCCTGGAGGTTCTCTGTTCCAAGCCAGTTGGCCTATGCCTAAAAGTCTACATTTTCTCCTAGTGATTAATATAGTGATAGTAAGAAGGAAGATTTTGTTTTCCTTTTTCGGACCCCCAAGGAGAGCACAGCAAATCCGACACTCAGTCCCTGTAGCATATGGGGTTTAATGTATTGAACAGGTCCTCTAGGAAGGAAGAAGTAAGTAAACACGGAATACTTTGATTCATTGAAATTTCTTTTTTTGTCATGCCATGAGGAAGACTCCGTTCTTGTTCTCCCACATCAGTTTAAAGCCTCCTGAAACACTAATTTTACCAAAAGGTCAACAGCGGGCCTACAGACATGTCAACGAACTGTATTATGGACCCAGTACTATCATGGTGAGAATACTGCACTAAAAAGCAAGCAACATTGCATTTATGTCTTCATCATGGTTGCATGACTTTTCTCCAAAATGCCGGCAGTGATATTTTATTTACTTGTAAAAACTGTAGAAGCCTTGAGATGTTCAGATGCAGTAACACTTCGATAGAAATTTAGCAAGTGCCATCGTTCTGTACATTCATTGATGTGCATTACATTTGATTGGGTTTGTGTGGCCAGGTCCTCATAGGGGGGAGGTTACAGTAATGGCTTGTGAGAAGCTGCTAGAAGCCTTACCCGTGTTGAAAGTCAATGTATCTGGCTCTAAGAGAAGCCCACTGCTGGCAAAGGCTCAGTCAACCAGAATGATAACAACACCTCTGTGAAATTATTTAAGAAGGAAAAAAATTTGTGCAGAGAAAAATTCCAGCCCAAGAAGAGAAGAGCAGAGTTGAGGAATACAGGAGATGTGAAAACCTGCAGACACCCAAAGTCAGTGGAGAAGGAAGAAGGAGGGGATGGAGCGGCTCTAGGGCTGGGAGCTGAGATTCCTCTGCAGCCTGTGGTGAAGGACCATTGGAAGCAGCTGTCACTCTGTGGCAATGGAAGTAGTACCAACGGGATGCAGATGGTCAATATACAGCTCAGGGAGGAAACTCTCACTTGGAAGCAGGTGGAGCCTGAGACAAGGCTGTGAACATGTGGGAGGACCTGTGCGGGAAAGGCTGATGGCAGGGACCGCAATCTTGTGAAGAGAAGAACTCACACTAGAGCAGGTTTCCTGGTCGGCTCTGTGACCTTGTGGAGGCCTCATGTGGAGCAAATTGGCGAAGGACTGCATCCCATGGAAGGGATTGCACACTGGAGCAGTTAATGAAGTCCATCAGCTTTCGGGAGGACTCGTTTGCAGACAATTCATGGAGGGCTTCTACCATGAATCTACAAGGGAGCAGGGGAAGGCAATCCTATCCCTGACCAGCAGAAGGAACTGCGATGAAATGCCTATTCCCCTATTCCCCGTCTCTGTGCCACTGCGGTGCAGGCCGAAAGCTGGAGGAAGAAGAGGTGGCAGGAAGGTGTGTTTAAGAATCTATTTTAGATCTGCTTCTGATTTTGATCAGTAATAAATGCAAATTAGTTCCCCAAGAGCTGTGTTTTTCCCCATGCTGATAATAGGAATGATCTCCCTGTCCATATCTCAAAAAGCAATGACCTTTACATTATATTTTCTTCCCCTGTCAGCTGTGGATGGGGGAAGGTGGCTGTGGTGGGTTCCATGGCATCCAGCTAGAGTCATCAACCACAACATGACTAAGTTTCTTTCAATATTTATTTTGCTTTATCCCTCACACTGCTCCGAAAGGAGGCATTAGGTTTATAATTTTTCTCATTTACATCATGTTCATGAGCAGAAAACTATCTTGGGGACAACAGTTCTACTCCTCTGACTTTCTTAGTGTATTACACTGCAGAAAATCCTTGGACCATAGAAGCTAATTTACGAGGAGGTCCATTGAGGGAACATCTTGCCCAAAAAACAAAACATGAACCAGCTATTGTTGTGCAATTACTGCGTTAACATGAGAAACTGCCGGTAAGTGGAAAGCCACAGTGTGGGGGGAGCCCATTAAGTACGCATTCCTGATTAATTGTTGAATTAATTGAATCAGATTGGCAAGGTAGATCAATTTCTTGGCAAATTAAGAAATCCAGGAATAAGTGGAATTAAGTGGAAAAAATATTAGTGGTGTTTTTTTTTTTTTGTTTTTTTGGGTTTCTGCTCGTACCCCAGTCATTTGTGTGTGCTGTGGTAGGAAGTCAAATTTTGACGCTGAGATTAAAACATGTTTACAGCTCACCAACAATCAGTTCTGCACATCCAATGCTACTGTTAGGGAATATTTCATAAATACTATTACACCAATCCAGCAAATAAGAAAAAAGGCTGAGTGCAAAGCAATACCAGCTTTGGAAGCAGTTTTCCATGGATGGATACACACCAAATTTCAATTGTAAAAGTTTTTTTCTCAACTAACTCATCAATTATGAAAACTAAGCTCAGAAAGTTGTTGATCATAGACTTACAACACCAACACAATTAAGACTCTTTCAATTTTATCGATTTTCTATGATGGCCTTAATTTCATAATTTGGATAACAGTTGAGTCTCTCACAGGCCAGTAGGATGCCTAACCTGTAACTGAAAAAGAAACAAACATGCTTTCAGTGGAGAGCTCTGGAGGTAAGGGAAGTAATGAAATAAGCAGAATGGTGCCATGATGGTATGGATGCTAGCGTCTCACTGGTTTTTGCTTTTCTCAACTGGATATAACTAATTCAGACATAAAATATCAGTCATCTTTCAACTTGAATTAGATACAGACCTAGAGCTGACAGTTTTGACCCTATGATATTGAGAGATTGGCCACTAAAGAAACTTATCCTACGGTAAAAAATTTCAAAGTGCTTCTTTCACTCAATATTATAGAAAAGAAGAAGGGGAAAAAAAAGAGATATAGGAAAGCGAAGATCTAAAAGAAGGAATGAGGGAATGATAAAAATGAAGAAAAAGGAGGAAAGAAGAAAAGAAAAGGGGATGAATAAGAAAAAGGATGAAAAGAGAGAAAAAAGAACAGAGGAAAGAACAAAGTAGGGAAAGAGAAAAGGAAGGAATAAAGGGGAAGAGGGGAGAGGAAAGGGGGGGGGGAGAGAAAAGGAAGTAAAAAAGGAGAAGGATGGGGGGAGAAAGAAAAAAAGAGAAAAGAGAGAGGACAAAAGGAGAGGAAAGAGGGGAAAACGAGGAAGAAAAAAAGAAGATGAAAAAAAAAGAAAGAAGAGAAACAGGATAAGAAGGAGGGAAGAAAGAAAGAGGAGGAAAGGAGAAGGAAAAAGAGAAGAAAGGTGTGTTAAATGGGAAAAGGGTAGAATGTGGGAAGGAGAGGGGGGAGGAGGAATAAAAGAGAATGAAAGAGAATGACCCACCACGGAATATAAGTAGAAGAAGTGGAGAGAAAGTTCTCTTCAAAAACGTGAAAATTTCCGTGGTCACCTTTTTCCTTCCCGTTTTTTTGTTTCCTCCATCCCCTTGACTTTTTTCCCATCCCCTTACATTACGGATTTAATTAATTAATATTTACCAAAGTTTTATTTCCTTACTTATTCTTCTTCCGGCACTTATCATTTAACTCCCATTCTTCCTTTTGCCTTTTTCGTACTTACTCTTTACCCAATTCCTGGTGATGAACTACCACTCAACCTTTTTTATTACATTTGAGATAAATTTTACCACATTCCATTTTAATTTTTTAAAAACCCCTTGTTGTTTTAATAATTTATTTTTTCCCTTTTAATCACATCCTACCCTTGTCATCTGGTGTATTATCCTCTATTTCATTTTTCTGATATTCCCTTCTTTTGATTGTTTCATTTGGTGAACCTTATTTTTTTTTATATTCTCTTTTGTATTATATTTACATTTTTTTATGTACCCAATTTATTTTTACTTAATTATCCACTTCTAGATTTCCCACCCTCTTTTTGGCATATAAGTCATAGTATTTGTAATTTTTACTTCTACAATTCAACTCTATACATTATACTTTTCGTAGTGTGTGTTATTTTTTTATTTCTTCACTAATCATTTCCCACACAAACCTACTTTTATTTACTACCCGATTCTGTCTCCCAACCCAAGACTTATTTTCATTTTTTATTTTTTCACTATTGAATTTCCCCACGTGTAATTTCTTTTATAACTTCCCTTTTTCATTATACAAATATATTGGTTTTCAAACCCCCTCATTTTTGAAATTTTCTGTCCCCTTTATGAAATTATAATTCCCCTTCCCCATCCCAACTTATTTTTGCCCACATTTCACCCTCTTTTTTCCCATGCCCCAATGTTCTTTCATAATTACCTAATTTTTCTTTATTAAACCTTTGTTTACAATTTATACCATTTATTATTTAATTCAAACATTTAAATCCAACCCTCCTTACCCTTTTATCTAATGCCCAAAATTTTTATATCTAAACCCATATTTTTTTACTTATGTTGTATTTTTTTATATTACCTTAACCAATTTCTTTGATATGTACTTTTTTTTCCCATATTATTTATTTTTCTTTTTCCATAACCCTTTTTTTCTTATATATTCAACACAATTTTTTTCCCCTGCGCAAGTAGAATCTAGAAATATAAAGGACTTGTAGGACATTTCCACTTAGCACTAGGACCTTTCATTTGCAACATTCCTGCCAACCACGAGACAGCACTAACTTCTCCCCATGAATACATTTTATTACACTGACTGTTTAAATTTTATTTCTATTGACAAGTTCTCACATTGAGAAATCTAACTTCTGGCCTTATGAACTCCAAGGATCTACCCCCCGTGGCAAGAATTGGAACTAAATATCTAGTGGGAAATACAATACAAACTCAACCAGTCCAGTAGCAGTCTCAACATTTAATCATGGTATTCAAACTTTATTACAATTTTCACCCAAAAGGAATACTTCATCTAAGGAATATGCCCCCTTTTCACAGTGGGCACCACCCGACTTTTTTCAGTATCCATTAACTTTTTAGCCAACGAATAACAAAATTGTCTCTAACATTTTAGAACCATGGCATGTACGTGTCACACGAGGATGTGGATTCTTATTCAATGTCTTCATCCCTGCCTAACAAGATCCTTAATACCTGTCATTGGGTTTGGTACACCACACCTTCACTTTCGCTTAATACTCCTTGCCCCACGCTATGATTAGAAATTTTCCGTTACCCAAGCTCTTTCTCCCAAAGTCTTAACCTTCTCCAAATTAAACACCTATAGACCAAAACGCAATCTAATGGTGGTGATCCTTTGCTCTGTAACTATTCTATAGTATGAAGGATTATACTTTAACAGCTAAGTACTTTTAATTTTTAACAAATCGCAACTTTATCACATTTTTGTGTGTAATCCACTCATCAGTTTCTGGACTCGGCCTAACACCTTTCCCCATATTACTTGGATGGGAGTTAATTATCCCGTTAAAATTATTTTTTGTTTGGTCTCACAGAGTACCTAGGATTACGTCTCCCCACCCACAACTCCACAAGATATAGTTTGTATTTTCGTCCCAAGAGATGCATAATCTTGTACTAGGTATACTTCACTTTTCTTAGCAGATTTCCACTACGTGCATTATGTTCTTACCCCTAAAAATGACACACAAAACAAATTAGGCCACATTATGACCCACCACCCCCGTGAAATTCTACATTTTTTCCCCCACAAGATATATCCACCCAAATGCGTATGTTAATTCTGTTCCACCTATGGATAAGAACCACACCAAACCTTGAACCTCGCATATCTCCTCGACCCCTAAGGCTGCTTACTTCCCCGCTCTCTCTCACGCACCTTTCCTAGGTTGAACTCTGAAGATAACCGGTCCTACAGCATCCTTCCCCCACCTACGGCGAATCATATTAGTACTACAATGTCCACATTTTAATGTTAAATCAGTCGGTTTTTGCAAATCTAATGCTATAACGCTACTGCCACAAATGCTATTCAATACTACTTTTCATTATCTGGCACGAAAGCCAAATTTCCTCAATACTGAGTGCTCAAATTTTAACTTTATCAGTTTTCGCTAGAACCCCATTTTAGGGGAGCTTAATGGGACTCGCAATTGTTTTACACATGTCCCTGTCCGTATCTCTAGCCGGACTGAGATCCTTAACTGAACTTCGTTTGTTAAGGTTCACCTTCACCCATTGTGCGTTTTTTTGAGCCCACGAAGACGATCACTTCTCGCTTTTCGGTCGCCACGATCAACACGAATCGTTTAATAACGGGGAAACTGAACAAACATTACTTCCCGTGAACATACCAATGGGAACTGCGACCTGAAAAAGATGCGGGCAGGTCCAGTGCTTGTTAAGATTGCTCATTCTAAGCATGATTAACCATTGGGGTCGAGGGGGTTAGGGTGGACGGAACAGTAGATCGGATAATGCCAACTGGGGGAAGGCATTATTAGTTGGAACTACTGGTACACTTACGCGCTTAGCACCAAATACACCAACTAACCATACACACGCCAGAAAATGAGTTTCCAGATATTTCGGAATATGCATTTCTTCCAGAAACCAATGGAGGTAAACCTGCGGTGGTTGGTGTCCCAAGAACCACCCTGCATTCCGAGATGTATGTTACCCATGGGTTAAAGTTAAGGCTTCCACCCTCGCTCTGCAGCCCGGGCAGACCATACAGGCATTATAACCAGTTTGATTTTAGAGACGTGCTGTGCTGTATGGAGATACACCAGTTCATCCCAGTAGTAATATGGTAATATGTTTTGTGCCACTTATCTATCTATGGGCATTTTAGTTAAAACCACACAGTATTTTTCCTAAGATGTGATTGTGATATTGTAAGGACCTTTTTAAGTGAATTCCAACTACGGAAAAACCATAATAGCCAACAGCCTGCATTGAGGTCTGCAACATTAACGTTCAGAAATTCAGACACAATGGGTAGAACATTTAAAGCCCCAACACAAATTCTCCTCCTCACTCTTACGTTCTATGGAATCAGTTCATCTGTCCCCTTACACACAGTGAAATAGGCCATAGCCACTTTCTCAGATTAAACTACCTTTAAATTTTTTCTATTGCAACGAGCGAGAAATGCAATGGATAACCTCAAATTTTTTTTTTTTGTTTTGGCGGGTGTTGGTTTTTTTGGGGGGGACGGGGTGAGAGGTACCGGGTAGATCTGCTATTGCTTTACATTCAATATTTCTAATGCGCTTAATACATAGTTAAATTTACTTAATAACTCTCCATGAGTAAAATCCGAACTACAACAACATACTCGAGTAACCACTTGGACTAGTACGTAGTTTGACTGCAAATTTGCAGATAGGCCACAACATACCACACAGTATTAAGTCCCTCTAGGGAAACTCTGACCATAATTTCATTCATGCGTTTTGCATTTATCAATGCAAGGGAAAAAACTGATCGTTTACATTCGATCCTGCTTGTTAGGTACAGTCATTACTGACATGACATGAGATCGATAACACAAGCCTTAAAAATAATTTCGTTATGACCTTGACCTGCCCTAGATGGGTTCTTTTTATACTTAACATCCTAAGGGTAAGATTAATTCTCATTTATCTTGGGGCCAACGTACCTTGTCTTTTGCCCGTACGGGTATTGATTCATTCTACCCCAATTCTGTTCTCCACAATCCGCACTTATTTCTTTCATCGCCCCACAACTATTCTGTCCTTTGATTTATCCTTCTTCTTGACCCAACCATGGCGAGATTTTTTCCCGTGCTGGCCATTACATGTAGTGACAAATATGGAGCCGCCCTCGCGAGGCCCAAGACCATGCTGAATTATCATCTGTTCACCTGTTGCTCTTTTTAAAATGGCTCGGCACATAACTAGAACAATTGTGATGCTTAACCAAGAAATTCAACATACTGAATATTTTTACACTATTAATACAATGGTTTTCGTGAGGATTAAAGTTCCTCCATTCGCTTGATTACATTTTGCATTAGACTTTAATACTTCTCTACATGGACTGTCTAGCTTTGGACAACAATGATGAGGCTTTTGCTATTTGGCCCACCCCGCACCCTATTATTACAGAACAAACTTGCACCAGCTATTTAACAATGTGTAAAATCAGCTTTATTTACTGGCAGATATAAGGGCGCACAAGGTCAAAGCCACAGTAACATGAATACCCCCACTTCCGCATTCTTGATCAATTAAATCTAAAGTTACTTCAGGGATAATCCCATTTCTATAACCAAACCTACTGTCTAAAAGCACTCAAGACCCCTCATGTACACTTCCCCACATTTAGTAATCAAGTACAGGGACCAGGGGCAGAAACTCCATATCATCCTATGATTTTTTCTGACCTTGGGAAGAAGCAGGGAATGCACTTTGTCATTTCTCAGCTCCCTCTTCTTTCCCTATCTAATTTACCCAAGCCCCCAGCCTGTTATAAGACCACTCCTGTCCCTCATAGCCAATTCTGCACTGCCGCCCATCCTTCACCAGCTTTGTTTCTATTTCGCATCCGCCGCCATGCATCAGATTCTCTCCACACCTGTTTTTTTAACGGTCGAGCACCCGCCTCCACACTCTAGTGATCAAGTGCCCGGCATCTCCCATTCCAATCGACGCAGCCTACTCACATTGTCCACGCTGATACGCTGTTGTTGCT
>CM031858.1:57849888-57874949 GCA_018697195.1 Certhia americana | reverse complement strand
AAAGAATCATCATTCTTGCTTTGGTTCTGGTGTTAGAACACGCCGGAGAAGATTCAAATGTTTTGTTTAAAGTGGAAATGTTAAACACAGATTTCCACTGAATTCATTTTAAATTCAGTGTTTCAAAAATATCTTAAATTTCCACCTCTGTTTAGGCATAGAAGGCATAACAATAATTTGTTTTATATCCGGTGAATGATCACAGTCATGACAATTTCATAATATTAATATATATATTTAGCCCAATCAATTAATGAACTTACTTACCTAAGCGGAAAACTCCCGTGTTTGATTTCAAGAGTCAGAAAACCTAAAAAAATAGCAAGAAAAATCCACATAATTTTAAAATTAATAGACATATAAATGCTATTAATTTCTGAGTCACTTTCATGTATTGTTAAATATTCAGTATTAATGCATAATTATGTTATTATATTGTATAAATTAAAAAACGACTGAAAAACTATAAAAACTTGTTCACCCTTCTTTTACATACGTGCAAGGTTTATGCTACATATGGACGGCGCTGTTAGAAGGACTGTCAATCAGCATCATCCCTTACATAAGTTGCATGCTTCTTTACTGAGTGTTATGAACAATTTGAATAAAACCTCAACTTTGCCTATTGGAATTCTTTGCATATCAAGACAGTTTTCATTTTCCGACTTTTGCCAGTGAAATTAGTACTTTAGAATGAGGTAATAAATTATTAAGGCAATATTTACTCCCCTCTGGGGGGGGGCTGCTGTCTTCTTCCTCTTACCTAACTTGTGCCTCTTCTCCTTGACATCATATATTGTATCAATTTATTCTGTATTTGAGTTTCTTATTTTTTTACATAACGCTTTTCCTGACAGCACAAAATACTGGCCATGTTTTGCCTGATTATGGTTGTCTGCCAACAACCATCATTCTCGATCTTTTTAAGGCCCCCCCCCCCTTTGTAGGTTTCTTTTTATTTTTTTTCTGTTGTGGCTTAAGCGTCCTGTTTTTCAAACTGCTCACACCGGGGAAGAGTATGGACCTCCGTATGGCCTGCCATTTTGTATTAAGATGGAGTGGACACCATCTTTTGTATTACCTGTTTTTGAACAATCTTTCTCCTACTCAGGTCATTTTTCACGACTTTCTTGTTGTTTATTATAGCGGTCGAGCATGTAGAGATGCAGAATATTTTTTACAGTTCATCGTGTTCAGCACCTATAGAGGTCTCATTACAGTGATACGAAAAAAGTAAAAATAAGTATTGTCCCATATACTCTCAGAGAAGCTACCAAAATTAATTAGGATCAGAAACAAAATGCTTTAGTAAGTTTGAGCTGATGCCTTTAACACTAGCTTTCGAGTTTCCATTTTTAAATGATTTCAGAACAATGACACTCGACTGCCTTTCCCTGTGGACTTGTATGTCAATCTTATGTCTGGCTTACTAAGTAAAAAATCCATCTCTTCTGCAGCCAAACCCATTTGTAAAAAACTCCAATTTAAACATGAGTTCAGATGGCTCCTAAACTTGATACCAATGTCTAAGTGTACAATTAATCTATCCAGTTGCATCTGTTATCTAAAAAATTAAAAAATTACTGTCTACCACATAACAAAAAATCAGTTGTTCAATAAGGACACGCTTGGCACCATTTAAAGGAGTCTTCTTACAGAGATAAACAATTTAAAGTTTTAAAGAAAAGTCCAGCTTAGTTAAAGCTTCAGCATCTGAATTCTGACAAAAGTATACAATTTTTATCATTTTCAAAATATACAACCGAAGTAATCGTTCATGGTTTTAAGTTGGCTGCAGCTACCCATCTGAGAGCAGGAGGTGTGTGGACAATTTCACCACTCAGCCCAGATTCTTCATGAATGCGTTGCTTGTTTATTTAATTCCCTAAAATCAAGCAGACTGGAAAAAGTTAATTCCCTTATGTACATTACCCCTTTATATGCAACATTTCACACTACCTTTTCACGTGTCTCCCTATCTTTACATCCTTACAGGCCTACTTGATTTCTTGCATCTATGGCCTGTTCCCCTTTAGGAAATGCAGATCTCAATTATTTCTGTTTTCCCAGACTATAATTCTCAATGTTTACTTTATATCCAGTTTTCCCTCAGGTCCATTACAATGTTTAGTTTGTAACCATTTTTCCTCAGACCGACACCTTGAATTCTCTCTTCTTGTTCGTTACTGTCCCAGGGCATAGTCACGACCCAAACAATTCACCTCGTTTCTCCATACACTAAGTCTTGCCAGACTAAATAGGCCCAGTTCCTTTACTTTCCCATCTCTTCCTTCATCTGATCTTGCAACGCCCCAGCTCGCAAGTCCCGCATTTGTGCTTCTTTTTTGTTTGGGACCCAACTACAGCTGCATGACTACAGAGACTCAAAGTCCCTGAGTACCCACCTGATACATTGCAGCTAGTTATGATTATGTGGGATGTATCAAGTGGAGAAATAGGATCATCCTGTTCAGTCTAAAAAATGCATTTCCCCACCGATGGTGGCTGAGCTGAGAAAGGAAAAATGGGAATCTGATTTCTCTGTCTATTCCCAAGCTGCAGGCTAATGTCAAAATTCAAAATACTTCATGTGTCTAAGACAGTGCTGATGTGAGAATTCATTCAGGTGGGACTGGCATAGAGAAACCCAGAGCTGAGGGATGTCCGGTATCGCCATACCTGGTTTTGTTTTCCTCTGAAGAAGTCCTACAAAATCCTCAATTTCTTGTACCCATGATTTCGGTTAGTTTTTTTTTTTTTTTTTTTTTTTTTTTTTTTTTTTTTACTCGTTTTTTTTTGGTTGCAATTCAAATAGCAGGATTTTATGCAACATCATGACATTTTAAAGCATCCTCGCGGCCCCATCCTAAGTCCATTCATCATACTGATGCAGTGGGTATGAAACTAGTGTTGTTCTCCCTACTTACATTGAAAAGAAACTTTGAGTGACTTCATAAAATCAAATTAATTCTATGCAGAAACACTTCTATGTCATTTTCCGCATGGAATGAATAACTTCAAGTGAATCACCGCATTCTGTTTTCTGCCCTAATAGTTTATGTAGTTAGTGTTAGTTTCTTAAATTTGTCCCTCAGCACTACTTGGCCATACATGTGGGAACCTCATGAGGCCACGGGACACCGTGCTATAAATTTCAATTATTCCGCCAGCATCCCTCCTCCTTCCCCCCAACGTCCTGAAATGCTTAAGTTTTTCAAGAAGACAATGTCCAAAGTGGAATCAATTCTCCTTTGACGGAAGCTATGCTTGTGGGACCTGGACCCCTCCAGAGCTCCCGTTCAACCAGACTTTCTACCTTTAAATGACCACTGACCGCCCTGTACAATAGCACACTCCTTGTACAGGCTACTCTAAGTACCGTACTTTTCAAGTAAAGGGGAAAATAACAAGTCTTCAGCTCTGCATCTCTTATTAGTGGGCTTTCGCCAGCATGCTGCCCACGCTCATGTCTCAGTGTGAGTATAAGGCCAAATGGGGCAACTGATCGAATGTGAGCTCAGAGTAGTGTCAATAGTACTCCCAACCTGGCCTGATTTGTGCCTTGAAGTTTTCTAGAAGCATATTGATTATTTGATTGAAAGTTTAAACCAGGGCATGTCTGATAATGTTAATAGTAGGCAGTGGGCTCACACAGGTTCTTCATAGTATAAATCATCACTGAGTCCCATCTTGAATAAATCCTGATAAATTTTGTGCTGAGCTTCAAATAATACACTTCTCTTGTACAATTGGGCCAGATTTTACAATGAGTGTACACAAGTGTTTAGATGTGTATTGAAGTGTGTTTCACTGAGGCTTCCCTGGCACATTTTTTTGACAACAAAGCTGGAGCTATTGCTGGTACATCGCATCAGCACAATTACTCCCAGTATTTTTGTAATTCTTTCCCTGTCTCATTGTGTTTCTTTCCTTTACATTTTTCAAAATATAACCGTCCTTCAGTTGTCCTTAGCCTTGTGGGAAACAGTTACAGAAAAGAAGCAAATCATCTCTCTGACTCAGACCACACAAACATAAGGCTGAAAGCATTCAGTGAAACATATTCCTTAGCAAAGGCTATTCCCATAAACAACTGCTGCCATTTGGTTCCAGGGCACAAAAACCCATAAATTTTCTCTTCACCTCGCGCCTTTTTCCGTCGACTTCCATTCTCGGGGGGGGGGGGGAGAATGACCCCAAACCAAAATAAAGAACCCCAATTAATCCTTTTATTTCTGGGAAAAAATCGAAAAGAACCTGTTGGGTCCAACAGAACAGATAAAATATGATTTCACTCAAGGTCTGCCCATTTGGGAATTACAACTTAAATATCAGTGAACTAAAGGGAGATGCACATTCTATCAATGTTACATAGATTAGAGGCTGCAAACTGCATCACTTGAGTCCTTGTAGCTGAGTATTCACAGACATTAATTATAACGCTCTCCCCCGCACCAGTCCCCGTGGAGATCTACCCACTCACAGCCGTTTGATACCAGTTCCTCTCACTGACGTCCCTACCTACTGCGCATGCCACAGCGTTTGGATAGGGCATAGAAACTGGCACTAGCACCTGACCATGACTGTGAAGTGGGTATACTCTTGTTGGTCCCTAAACAGTCACAAGTTCTGTGGAGAGCAGAAAGCAAGACAAAAGGGACATTGGCACCATTGGACCTACATACAAATACTAAACTGGACCTAATTATATACCACAGCAAGATACTTGCCTTTTGGAGATCAACTTACCATACTACTTACTCACACAGTATTTATGAGAAACCAGCACTATCAAAAGTTTTACTTAACCCATGCAATTGTCCCCTTTTCCTGAGTCAGAAAGACTTTCAACCAGGAGGTTGGAACGGACACACATTTTGCTGCCATCAATCTTGGCTCAAAATATGGTCTCGGTGCTTGAATGCCAAGCAAAATGCAATGTGCCAGTGGTGGTGATCGATTTTCATTCAGTACACAATTCTTTGTGGGTTATGTAAGGTAATAATTATGCTTAAAATCGACTATGCAGAAGAGTCTGCAAAGGATGAAGTTTGAAAGACACGAATCTAGGCCATTGCCTGTGAGGGTAATCCACATAGGTGTTTGTGCCACGCACCAGCCACTCTGGTGTGGCTTTGCAGCACATTCCCAAAGGGGTTCATCTTTTACCAGGGCAGGTTTGCCACTTGTTCTGACCGTTGTGCAACTTCATCTGACTGATAGAACTACCTAGTGTTATCTCACAATTAATAAAAGAACCCGAACAGTCCCACCCATTTCACCAGTCAAGAGAAGATAATTCATTCACATATCCCTTGTCCTAAAAACTCTGAAATGGACGGCAAATACATTTTGAACTAAAATCATTGGAGGTAACCCCAACAGAAATTATCTAACATTGGTAAATTGGAAACAAATATTTAAAAATTGTCCTAAACTAAATCTGGCTAAAAAGCAAAATCTAGAAATTCACTGGCAAACAATCTCTCTTAATGCTTGTTTTGACGAAGACTTATGAAAACCGCAGACACTGGATGTCAAATGAGTCTATTGCAGTGAAATGGAAACTGCTACAAGGAAGTATGTTATAGGGACCAAATGGGCACTCAAAATAAGAGCCTAGAAGATGAAAATCTGTTCAGGTGGGATGTGACATGAGAAAATTAAAATAATATCCTGCATTCAATAGGCAAGATTTATGATAACCTAACATATTACCACTCACTTGGAACCTGTACAATACAGCGAAAAAAATTCTTTGTGGTTAAGCTTTTGTTATTTCGCACACATGATTCTCAAAATTTAAGTTTTTGCTTACTCTACCAAGGACTATGTGTGCAAACGTCAGGTTTGCACACAAGATTCTACGGAAGTCACTATTCATGTCCAAATAGTCGTGCATGTGGCGATGGCCCGACAGATTGAGATCGCGTCCAAATTGATATACAGTGGCGTGCCAAGCACGTAATCCTGAAGAGAAAAAATCCCTTCTGATTGCTATTCAAACTCTCATGTTTAGAAACTGATTCTTAAATAAACACACTTAGTAATTGAACATGGCCCACTACAGAATTCATTATTCAGTTTGATGAATTGTGTGCTTCAAAACATCTGGGGCTGTGTGAGTTTTGCATTTTTTGTTTGTTTGTTAATTTTTGCAACGTGTTGGCACTGGGGTTGGGGGCTCTCCACTCATTTGATCTGGCTGTGCATTCCTTTGGCAAATTATTTTCTCTCTGAATAAAGTTCCATCAGTGGTCACAATCATGATCCAGCTGTAGCCATTTAGAATCATCTGCAATTTTCATCACTTGACAATGCTGTCCATTCTTAATATGCTCTTGAATCCTTGTCCCACATCCTCTGCTGTCTCACAAGTTTTTGTATTAGTTTTGCCCAGAAACCATTTGTATGTTTCTCCTGAATAGGAACTCAGCAGCTCAGTAATATGTGTACTATTGAACCATATGTTTATTCTTATATTGTTCTTCTGAAACACTGGAAAATTTCCTTTCCTTTCACAGAATGTAGGTTCTAGTCCCTGCTGTGTGGTGGCTGACTAATCTAATCAGAGAGCTTGGGAAGTTCCACAGAATGCTAATACTTTCACCCAAGAGAAAAACACACAATTTTCAAAGTTTCTTTCATTGATTTTATGACAAATCACAGCCCTCCAGATGAGCATTTCCCGGTCCTCTTGAATCATGATATATCTACATGATGTCAGCATTTTAGAATATGGCTTTGATGGAGAAAGACAGGGCAGAACAGTCAAATTCGCATATGAAAGGCTCAGGAAACCTGTTTGGAGTCAAGTAGAGAGTAAAGATGTTTGAATGCACCGTTGGGAATTTGGCCTTGATGGCTTGCTTTTCCTCCCTAGCAGTTATTTCTACTCATTCTCCCAGCCACACAGCCGCCCGTGTTACCTTGTTTTGAGGATGTTTATTGCTTAGCTCTCACCAGCCACGTTAAGCTCAAAGCCACATTTGATCATGTCTCAGAGACATTACCACACCAAGGCATGGAAAATTCCTAGACCCCTGAGTAACAAAGAGTTGATAAAAATATGCCATTATAATTCCACAAACAAGAAAAACAGCATGTTTTCATCCCAAATAGAAAATGTGGGGTTTACTCTCTACCTTAAAAGACCGAAAGTTAGTGAATTAAAATGTTCATGTTCTTACCCTGACTTTCTCTTCTCAACAGTAGGCATTCTGAAATCGGGAAAATAGAGCCATGTTTTTAGTCTGAAAAAAGTCCATGAGACGGAAGAATTTTTAATCTTAAAAATATGCATGAAAAAAAAAAAATAAACTGTGGATGGATATGTTTACTTTAAAATCAATTGCTTTTCAAAAAATGCTTCCTTGGAACTAATTTTCTAAAACAAGGTGATTTTCACATTTAACCACAACGGTCCGCAGCGAGGGTTTTTTTACGGACCGCGCAGATCGAGAGCGCGCACCCCCCGAGGGAAGGGCCCCGGCGCACGCCGGGCGACACGGACCATAGACAGGATTCATTTTTCTCTTTGGAAAACATTAATTTTTTTGGAAAGGAAAAATACATGTGGCTGAATTAGGCAACATGACATGAGGATTAAAAGGACCACCAGTCTCCAACAATTTATGATGTCAAATATTTTCCATGGCCTAACCACCCAAAGTTAACTAAATCCAGCCCTTCGGTCTGTGCCTAATCATTGCCTCAAAACAAATACTTTGAAGATATTGAAGGTATCTGGCTAACACTGAGAAAAAAAAGTTGTAGTGTAAAACTTTTTTTGCCGCCATTTCATAGTTTCAAGCAACGACACCATTTAGAGTTTCATCTCCTTTGTAAAAAAATGAAAATATCTATTATTTTGATTTTTATGGTTTATTTTCAGTAAAAAACCCAAAGAACATAATAATGTATTGATATTCTCATTTGTCCTTACACAAATAACATTTCTACTTTCAATTCTTCCTCACCCTTGGGATTAAACATTGATTTTGTTTTTCGCGTGTGGATGGTTTGTTTGGTCGGTTTGGGGTTTTTTTATCTTTGGGGAATACGCCCAAGAACCTTGCCAAGCCTTTTCTCTAAATAAATGATTGTTTTAAGTTCAAATGTAACACAGTCCAAATACGTATTTTTTTCTTCTTGACCAAAATAATTGCAGCTATAAGAATTATTTCTCATCATGCTTAATTGATCTGGCATTTTTTTCTAACCATTTTTTTTTCACACATTTAAGTATTTTGGCCTTGTTGGCTCCTGATCTCCCTTATGGCATACCTGTCCATCTACTAGATAACAATATTCTTTTCATATGCAATAGCCCCCAATTAGAACCACCTGTTCTCCTTCTCTACACATAGATGGGGAGTTTTACTCATGCCACCTAAGACAAGCTGGGCTAGCCTAAATGGATTTCTACCCTTTTTACATAATCTTTATTCGTTGCTGCCCTTGAGTAACTTTTTTTTTTTTTTTTTTCTTCCCTCCAATAGGCCCACTTGATGAAAATTCCATAATTAGAAATTCTGTAAAAACACACAGGTACAGAAGTAATTTCCCAGTATTTTTGGGCTTTTTGTCTCTGGAAAATTGTAATCACACATATATACAATGTATTGGCGAGAAAATATGCAACTAAATTGCCACAAACTCTGTATACAAATTGCTCTACTTATCTGTCATATACATAATGTATTACATTTAACATTTACATCTAAAATTCAACTGTTGCAGTGGCTATTTCCAGTATGAAGTTGTGATACTATTTGCTCCGGAGAGGTACGATTTCTGTATTTCTTTCAACCTCAACAACAAAATCATGTTTGTGTTGGCATGGCATATGTCATTGATTTATTTAAGGCTTATATTGCCATCCACAAGAGTGGTTTAATTACGTCCCATACTGGCATTTATGGGATTTGTTGAACATAAATTATAATTGTTAAATTATTCTTCAAATTATTCCAATTGGCTAGGTTTCAAAACTGGAAAGTAGTTATATCTGTAAAACCTAAATCAAATTTTGGCTACATTTTGACATAATGGATTAAATATAACATCCATTTGCCTTATTATAGTTCTGAACTTTTTAACACTTAACAACAATCAAAATGCAATTTACTCAGTAATATCCGTTCACTTACTGTTCTCAGTGCGACACCGCTTTTCTGATCATAATTGGAGTTCCCGGGATTTCCATGATTCCCTTAATTACTTTTAGCCTTGTTAAATATTGTTATGACTAGAATTATTTCACTGATTGAGCTTGTGTACCGGAATCACTCTGAACAAGTTCAGCCAGAGGGTTTGTTTTTTTCCTCATCGATTTCTATCGGGCTGAGTTTGTCTAACATTCTTCAAGCCTCTCTGAATTTGGAACAGGCCATCATGAGTCTGTGATCTCTATCCATGGTTATTATCACTCTTGATCTCAGAGACTCTTATTTCACATATTGTAACAACATAGCGCACATATAATTTTTCTCACAAAAGAAAATTGTCAATATTACATTACTGAGTATGGGATCAAGCCGAAACAAATATACTGAAGCCAACATTGTTTGCCCAGCAAGGCCCCCTGTGACTCACAGACTGGTTGTGGAGAGCCCATCGTCATCATGGCCGGGCCTATTCTGAAGGGGTCTGCATACATCCAGGCTGTACAAAACCAAATTTTTCTGATTAAATACTTACAGTACTAACTCACAACATACAGGGGTGCTTGAGAAAACCATGTCTTCCACTAAACAGGACCCAAGTGCATATCACATATACATTCTTTAGGCACAGCTTACATATCCCAACAAACACAGACATACCAGTATCTTTAAGTTTCTTTTCTGCAAGTAATGATTTCTTCTGCCATCAGGTTAAGGTGGCGAGGCTAGTTTCTGCAGCAGGTCTTTGAGTTTGAGTTTACAGTCAACAAGCCCAAATTGAAAGGTGTGCATATTTTAGTTTGTTTTACTGCTGAGCATTTCACAACGTGTTTTGTTCAAATACAAAAGAAAAAAACTATTACTTTATGAACAATTCCCCATATAGAAATCCTGAGACATAGATAGAATCTTTGTCCTTTTCAAAATTCTGTTATTAAAATAAGTTCAATCTTAGAACGAAAATAATTAAACAGAAAACCTAATTTGAAGCTCTAACTTAATCATATGGACAAATAGACCATGCTTATGCTCTGTAACCTGAGGTACATAAACTCATATGTCTGAGGTACATTGAGGGAGCATGACTTTGTCAGAACGCAGGAATTAACTAAGAATCAGGTTTTCCTGCCATTGTCAATGAAAAGGTTATTGTTGTTTTTCTGTCCTCTTTTAAAAGTAAGAAAGACTCTACACAACCATTATGCCGCCCTCGCCAAAATCTTTTTTTGTTAAATTCAAAATAGCAAACTCAATTTCCTCAATCACACAAAACCTTCAGACTCAAAAACAAATAAAGATTCTAACCCTACGAGGAACAAAACTTCATGGAAGACTCCTGCTTTTTTCTTTAAGTCAAACTCTTTTTCCACGGTGGAAAACAAGCTAGTTTGAAAAACTAAAAACTGTCTCAATAGACACGACAGAGCTGTTTGCAACACCACTTTGGAATACAAAAAATTTGTTTTATACCCATCTCTTTTCTTAATCAGATACCCCTTCCAACTCTGGATTCAAAGAGCATCAGCCTCCTGGTTAGCATGCAGACAGGTTATCTGTTCCACCTGCAAGTCTGAACCATCCTAGCATGGGATATAAGCACAGTTTTGAAGTTGATAACCTTTTCAGGTTTCAGCTCTGGTCTCAACAAAACGGTCAGCTTGTGACCTAGCTTTGGTTTGTGTAGCAATTCTCTCTGGTTGCACCTGTCAGCAAGGACTGACTCATGGTATATTTTTTGGCAGGTTCTGAAAGGTAGATTTGAACATTTAAAGAGAATAATTCACCACTATTTATTGTATTACCTTAGTGAGATAGTTGTTAGAAAATAAATGTGCATTTTGAAAAAAATATAGAGGGAAAAAGCTGACAACTATGATTTTAGGGAGAGGATAAGATATTACACATATATAGCATCAGACGTAATCTTCAACATGGAAAACATTGCATTTATGCACATGCATTATGGGAATCAAAATTAACAATTAAAATTTTATGGAGATACCAATATTTCCTAACTCACTACTCCTTTCAAACCTTCTACTATAAGATTCTGATTTTTAAGCTGGGCACCGCAGTCGCCTTAAATCATGATGCAAGTGATTTAATTGTTACTCGGTTGAAAACTATTTGGACCAAGGAGAATTTTAGAGCAAAAGCTTTCCAGAGGATATCCTATCTACTGTTTCAGTGGTGTCCTAGAATCTTTCCACAATATAAACAAAACTGAGACATTTAAAGTCACTGAAAACATCCTGAAAACCTGAAACAAAATACAGATGAGAAGACTCTGTTCTTCACCTCTTAATGACTCCAGTGCAACTTATAAACTGGCAGCACCATTTCATTGCATCACCTTGTGCTGGGTTTTTTTCAATGGATTCTGCAATTTTGATAATTTAATTTTTCTTGAGTAGAAAAAAAATTCAGTTGCTACGTTTGAGTAAAGGTGAACTGCACACCTAGAAATTAAAAGTTGCAATTGCATTGGCTAATTTCAAATATCAATATCGTGGTTGAATTGAAATATTACTGCATAGTGATGACAGAACAGACTTCACAAGTCTTGCAAGTATGATCAGGGCCAGTACAATTACAGTCAGAAACGCCGTTCGAACTATACGTGTCGCCTGCAGGAAAAAGAACGATGGCCAGAGATCATGGGAGGTGATTCGCTCTCCGCTCCTGTCCTGTTAATCCTGTCGGAAGTTCTTCATCCAGCTCTGGGGATCTCCCTGCACAGGAAAGCCATGGACCTGCGCATCAAGTTCGAGAAGAGCTGCAGAGATGGATCAAGGGCTGCGTGGCCACCTGGTAGCAGCTTGTGGGTCTCGTTCAGCCTGGAGTGAGACAAGTCGTTGCAGGAGACCCTACGTACTTCCAGGCCTGAAGGGACTTCCAAGTGATCTGTAAAGGACCATTTACCGAGCAGTAAAGGGGGAATGGGTTCCAACTGAAAGAGAGAATCTTTAGACTATATACCAGGAAAGAAATTCCTTTGCTGTGGGGTGTGAGACACTGAGCACAGTTTGTTCAGTGGTTGATGCTCTATCCCTGATGTGTCCTCAGGCTAGTTGGATGGATCTTTAGCAGCCGATTTAGGGGAAACTGTCCCCGCTCATGGCAAGAGGTTGGGAGTAGGTAATCTCTAATCCTTCAACTCAAACCCATTCTATTATTCTATTGACATTCAAATCTGATAATCACAGTTTAAGCATCTCCTATATTGTAATTTTCAAGATAATAGAATTGGGCCTTAAAATCAAAACTCATATTTTGTTTTCCACAAATAATGAAATAAATTATATAAAATTAAAACCATAAAATAATTTTTAAAAGACTAAATGTCTGCATCTTTACCTATACCTAAACCTTTAGACTATGAAAAAAATTACTGTGAATATGTAATACCAACTTACATTGCACTTCGCATCAAAAAAAAACCCTTAAATTAAATCGGCGTATCCCTTAATGAAAATTGCATCCTGGGCAAACAATGTTGAATACAGAGGAACGCGTGCATATCTAATATGATATTTTTCTCATTCCAATTACCAGCTTACAAAATGACCACAGTACAAAAAAGTTTTATAAAAAGCCCATAGAGCATCCTGTAGCTCACAATACAATTTAAGTGATCTATAAGTTTCCTCCCTTAGAGCAGGCCAACCTAGATCTATTATGAAGCCCCTTATCCAAGTCAGTTGGAATATTCCCAAGGCAGGAAATTTTGCAATCACTCTGGGAAATCTGCTCCAGGGACTGATCATGCTCTGTTAGAAAAGCATTTTCTTGCGTATCTAAATATGCTTCGCATGGTTCCATCTTTGTATCCGTTGCTATCCCCGGTCACTGTGCCCCTTACATAAGCGTTTTTCTACTTGGGTCTTCCTCCCAGAGGAGTTGAGGTCAGAATGAAATCTCCCTTCAAGTCTGATTTAATCCTGTTCTCTCAGTTCCTTCTTATGTCACTGTGTCCTCCTGCCCCCGTTTGTACTGACTGCCTCCCGTGTGCACTGTTGTCTAGTAAAGGGGGCCAGAAACTAGCCACAAGGGGCACGTACCAGATGTGGTCTCACCAGTGCCAAACAGATGGTAAGAATCACTTCCCTGAACCTGCTGGCTACTCCATGTAGTAATACATCCAACTGTTGTCATTTCTGCTGTCGGCCACTCCTCGCTTACTTCCGGAGACTACAGCCCTGTTCCTTTTCCCCTGGAGTTACTTTCCAGCCAGATGGTCCCCATCTTGCCACTGCCCAGGATTTTTTCCAGAACAGGTTAGATTTTTATTGAGCCATTTTGGATTGATGAAGTTTCCACAGGCCATTCTTCAACCATGTTGAGGCTCCTTTGAATAGTCAGCCTTGCCCTACTTTACGAATGCATGCCACCATGGCAGTATGGGTACAAGAATCCTAAAATGTTCCCAAAAATTACTGTTCACAGACATCCATGTACTTTACAACATCCTGCTTGGCATTAAGATGGAAGTAGTTAAGTAGTAAGGTAAGTAAGTAAGGATCCTACTGAAATAATTTGGGTGTTTGGAAATAATTTGGGTTTGACATATTTGGTTTGGTATTATTGTCAATAGGGTACAGTATTTGTGTGGAAGATTTTGAACTCCTTTGCACACATTGTATAAGAGTCTGAGGTGAGGAAACTTTTGAAAAACAGTCAGATATGACAAATCTGAGGTGTTATTACTTACTAGACCCACTGTCCAATCCCGACCCGGAGACAGCCATTCTGCAGACAAGGACTTTCTTACATATTGTTATTTCCAATATGCTCTCCACAAGAAGTTGTTTTAGGAGAGCTTAACATATCGGAAGATTATCTGCATGTTTTATTCACCAATGGCTTTTCAGAACTTGCATGAAATTAATCACTCCTTTGCTGAATCAACAGATGAATCCTAAGCAGACGACTTTGGACCTTAAACGATTTCCAGATTTATGAAAAAACAAGTAAGGTATAAAACATTTGAAGAGCTTCAGAACTAATTACACAGAATCCTAGAAGTCAGTAGGAACAACCCTTAACTCAAGAAGTTATCTATAGCTTACTCATTTTTGTATTGGATGAAAAGTTTCTTTCTTTTGGACAAAGCGATAAATTTGGGCAAAAATAAGGCCCAAAATCATGTTATGATCAACAACTGAATATCCATTCTCATTGCCTTTTTGCATGTCTCAAATAACAATCTTGAATGATAAAGACTATGCTAAATTTCCCCACACTCATTTTGTGATCTAAAGCTAGATAAAATAACTCCTTGCCACATACGTTCGCCAGATCATATCAGTATGATATAGATAACGATCATATAAACAAACAAATGCAAATTTGCATATTTGTTCAAGCCTCTTAGCTGTGCTCAGAACCTACAATAAGACTTATTTTTCCTTATGTATTTTACTTTGTTAAAAAGCGAATTTCGTTGTTTATAAGAGTGTCAGTACGCAAGACATTGGCGACAGCAAACCATTCAATTTTAAAATACAGAAGACCTATGGTTAGTTTTAAGCATAACTAGAAAATTCAGCGCAAAAATATCATTTCCACAGAACAGCCCTTAGATGCAAGGAATTCTTGAAGAGAAAAAAAGTATTGGAAATTAATGCTTCAAATTCAAAACCTTAGTAAGCATATGATAATAGCTTCCTAAAAGAGAAAGGGTTTTTCCTTTTACTACTTTTACGTCAGTCATCTTATAATATTTTAATATACTTTTAGACTCCTCCTGTACAACCATATTATTAGCATTGCTACATTTATTTTGTACACATTAGAATATCTTACTTTTGGTCTACACAGCTGTCTAAGCATGCTGTGTACTGTGAACTTTCCTTTACGTTTGCCTCAGAAATTTATTCAAAAGAATCACAAAACCTTTTCCAGAGATTACATGCACAAGGGACACAAAGTGACATTGGTAGCAACTTGTATCTTTGATTATATCAGTAGGGCGTACTTCAGATCCTAACGTTCCAATTAAGAAAATGTCCTTTTACTGCCTTGAGACATACTTTTATAGCCAAGGTGTGCCTTAAAAGGGAATATACAAGAGAGACAAAACACACAATGAAAGATAATAAAATTGTAATTAACCAGTAATTAGATGCAAACAAATATGCTAATAAACTTATTTCTGAAAACATAAAATTACTGACATTGATAGAATAATTAAGAATGAAGATGAAATACTAATTAAGATATAATTAAGAATGAAGTGGTGAGAAAACACTACTACAGATTAAAAACTGTTTAAAATATATATTGTTCTGCTTAGATTTTTATCAAATAGAAATTCTGAAGTCTCAGTTTCTGTATAGGCTGTTTCATATTTTAAAGATCCCATGCAAAAGATGTTGAACTTAGTATACTGAGACATGAGCTTAGCTTGGCCCTCCTGGAAGCATCTTGATCTCTGGAATGAATAAGACAGATCAGCTTCTTTCAGAGGTCTCTGCAAGGCTAGTAAGGTTTTACATATGCAGATCATCAGAGGAAACCTTCCAGAGTATTGATAGGAGATAGTTGAAAGGTTCTTACATTTCAATTCTGGCTGTTTTGTTTCCATCAGATCAATTCATTGTAACTAATCCAAGTTAGTCTATCCTAGTTGATTAATAGAGATAAGCCTGCTGCTGTGGTGACAAAGCAAGAACCACATGTGACAATAAAGTCCTTTCACTTTGAAAAAGACATGATTGTCTCCATTTCTGAAATAATGATACCTTCTTGCTGACGACTCCAGTAAACAGACTATTTCAGCAGCACACATCTGAACTACATGAGAGGTAACAGCACAGGACATCATGTTTCATCAATTCCAGATGTAACTAGTGGCTCTGTACTACTTGAGTTTATTACAGCAGAACTAGTAATGCAATATTCTGTGCTCTTCTTTTCCCAAAGGTATACTGTAAAGTATTCTCATAACACTGTGTCCTTCCATCTGTCCCAGGTTTTCCTGGGGAAGGTTGGTCCTCTGGTTGTTCACTCAGTTCTCACACCTTTGATTGATTCTGCAATAGCCATGCTGTCTCTGCACTACCGAAACTTGATTTGAAGAAACAACGAACGTGTAATTGACTATTATCACACTGGGTATTTTCAGAACCAGTGCTCCAAAGGTGACTTCTGCCCATTGACATCTCTTTGAAATAGCAGTGTGCAACCACATTGCCTGTGTGTTAGTTCAGATAATCAACAGTAGTCTCGACATGTCTGCATTACAGTTCAAAAAAGAGGACGATAACAAATTTCAAATTTCTCTGGCCTCCTGATGTTATTCATAAGAGCGCTTGTTATAAGCAACTGTTGTACATCAGGTGAAAGAAACGAGGACAAGAAGTACACACTGTACTAGCACCAGTTTCCATAGGAACAGTAGTGAAACATCTCACTTTTCCAGTTTTGGAAAAACATTCTCAGCTTCCTCCCAGTCTGACAGTGCCATTAGGAATGAAAAAAACACTTTCTCTGTTTTGGTTTATTTTGTACAAACATTTCTTTATAATCATAAGCAGATAGTGTTAAGACTGTCCTATTTGACAAGGTTACTCATGTGCTCGGCCTCAAGAAGCAAAACAGAAAACTATTGGAAAATTCACTGATCAGACAGGCGAGATTAAAAAGTACTGTCATTCACTGTCCCTGCAACATGTTATAAGAGACAATCATAACATTTTTTTCATTATTTTCTCAGGCAGCATTTTGAGACTGATTTGTCTAGTTACATGGTATGAAATTAATTCATCTGAATTTTTTAAAAGTGAAACTACACACATTGTTTTGTGTATGTCAAGGTTTAGGACTGGTACTCCCCAATTTAGTCCTCTCACAGAGACTCCAAACTACATACCACTTGCTCCCTCTCCGTCTCCCTCTCCCCATTCTCCCCTGTGAGGAAAAGAATGGAGGTAAAAAAGGTAAAGATTGAAGGCTGACATGAGAACAGTTTACTGGAAATAGCAATGACACAAGAACACAAACAGTAACAATAGGCAACAATATTAGCAAAAGTGTACAAGAGAGAGTGATTCTCATGCAAAATGCTCCCTTGAGAGCTCAACCCAAAGGCACTGACACCACCCTGACTGCTCCCTCTGGCTTGGAATGGGCATTACACAATCCCTTCCTCAGACTTAGTGTCACCAGAACACTTCCTCCACCATGCTTTCCCAATTAGAAGGAACCCCTTCCTCCTGGAAGAGACTCCCTTCCCCTCATACCCAGCAAT
The DNA here is from genome assembly GCA_018697195.1 of Certhia americana. Taxonomy (NCBI): domain Eukaryota; kingdom Metazoa; phylum Chordata; class Aves; order Passeriformes; family Certhiidae; genus Certhia; species Certhia americana. The sequence continues at coordinate 57,857,531 of CM031858.1, read as the reverse complement.
GACATGAGGAGGTGTACAATAACCTCCAGGTCCTGGCCATGCTTGCTTCTTCTGCCTACTGCAGAAACTAACTCTGTTGTGGCTGGGACCAGCACATTATCCACCCCTTATTCTATACGATCCATATTATGCCCAGATCCTATCCCTTCCAACTATAAATATATATATATATATGTATAAATATGTGTGTGTGTGTGTGTGTGTATGTATGTGCATACACACACACAGACAAGCATCTTTTCCAAAATCAATGGCCCAGTCCCTCCAAGGTATCTGCTGAGTTCTTTCAGTTCATGACTGTGAGTTCCATCTGTCCTAGCTGTCTTCTAAGGCAGAAGGGCTGGAATGCTGTTGGATGGTTGCAAGCTGCAACAGGAGCTCATATATATTGCAAGATCAATCCTGAATTAGCTCATGACTGGCGTATCTGGAGCAGTCCATTCTCACTGTTCATAGCAGTTATGACATACAATGGCAATGTCATTCAGCAACCAACATTATACAATTTAATACTATTGACTGTTCTCACCTAATAATCAAACCCCCTTGAGGTATACATATTTCTCTGTCCCTCTGCTTTACCAACCAAGTGCACCCAGGTCCTTGAACAAAAACAATCCCATGGATGGGTTTGCCTTTGCTTGAGGCAGGACTAATCCAAACTGTCTTCTCTAACACATCTCTCATATTCACCATGGGGACTTTACCCCTTCAACAGTACATGGAGGATTTGATTGGGCAGGGCCAGCTCAATTTTTAGAGTTCTGGTGTTAACTAACCAGGTGGCCTCTGCTATACCCCAATGATTGAAGGTCCCACTACCCATTGTTTTCAACATGTTTTTTAACAGTCCATTGTAACATTCAGTTTTCCCAGAGGCTGGTGCATGATAAAGGGTATGATATACCCACTCCATACCATGCTCTCTGGCCCAGGTGTCTATGAGACAATTTTTGAAATGAATCCCCTTGTCCAACTCACTTCTTTCTGGGGTGGCATGTCTCCACGTGCTTTTCAGAGCACAAGATGATTCTTCTGGCAGTGGTGTGAGACACAGGGTACATTTCCAGCCATCCAGTGGTTGCTTCCACCATTCTAAGCATGCTTTAAGACACACCAAATACGGTTATTAATTAAAACTACATTTAGAATTCACAAACATAGTAAATAAATCTTGTCATTCTCTGTACTGGAGAAGCTGAACACAGGTGATGCCTTCCCAGGTATTCTGTACCAGCACAATAATTCTGAGACATCTTGGATTGAAAATTCTACTATGTGTCTATAAAGACTGATGCACAGCACATCCTTTGTGAAACTCTAAATCCTAGAATTTCCTTTCTCACAGGTCTGAATACTACTAGAACTTGGGATGCATATGTTAGTCAAGAAAATATTATGCAACTGCAGTGCATATTTCCTCATTTTGTCTTCATGAGCTGTCTGCTTTTTAACATCTAAAGTTATACTGTTTATATTTTGCATGGGAAAGTTTACTATCCTTACTGAAATATTGACAAAAGTGTCACATTTCTTAGCAAACTAGAAAGAACAATCTGTCAAGCAAAGAAACTCAGTTTAGTGCTCATTTTAATAAATCAGCGTGCAGAGATGGTTCTGTATAATCAGGCTTGGACTAACAGTTTAGAAGTCACACACACAGCAAAAAAAAATCATTTTTATGCCTCTTCAACACCTAGGAATACATTCTTCAATCATGAGAAAAATATTTCCTGTAAAAATCTTTTATATTTGCCAAGAACCAGAAGCCACACTGGCAACTTATAAATGAAAAGCAGAAGTGTTTGAGTAATTTTCTCATTGTACCTGCTAACCATTTAATAAAAAATAAAATTGATTGTAACTTTTAAGACAGAAAAAATGCCTCAAAGCTAAATTCTTGTGTGATCATCAAATTGACCACTAAGAATCATTATTTTGCTTTTATAAAGAATGGGTAGTATAGCAGAGACTTGAAGATTGTTAAATTGGTTAGAATTTTCATCAGAGAAATGAGTTGTAAAAAATTGAATCAAGCTTTTTCAGAAAAAAAATAGTGTAGCTGTGGTTTGTATTCTTCTAAACAGATCATTGGAAAATTGTTTTCAAAGACAAAAAATTTTTAACACTTTTGTTTCCAATATAACAACCAAACAAAAAGTAGGATAAAGGGTTCTAAGTCATACTGAACAGAGATTTTGATTCCTGTGCTCCTCATTATGGAAAGGAGAAAAATCAATCAAAAAGACCTCAACCTACAGCCAAAGCGATGCTTCCCTACCACTGGTAGTTGAAAACTGTGGGAAAATTAATAGTCTCCAGACATGATGTCTTAGTTGACCCTCTTCTGCTGTGCTGTCCAGACTGCCCAACTCCAGATTTTGGTCTCTTCAGGGAGTGGGGAAAATTCTCACTTTTGCAGACATCCTGTGAAATTTCACCTTCTCTGGATTAAAACAAAAGATCTGTGTAACTGCTTTTAAACTTCTTACTCTTGAGAGGAGGAGATATTAGAATGCTTTAAAAAAGCACAAGGTATCCATATTTTAATAGAGTCATCTCAGATAAAATTCTTAGTGCAAAGATCTTTTCACATGAGAATTTAGGTATGGAATTTTAAAGTTGACTGTGTGGTTGTCAAAGGATAAGACAACCCAGAATTTTACAAACCTTTTGCATTGAATTTACTGTCTAACCAGAGTACAGTTATTGTATAGTTATTCTGATGTGAACCAGACTGACATATCACCAAACTGACACATTAGTGTATAGTTCTCTTGCTTTATTTGATAGATTTAATGACCTCCATCCACAAAAGACCCCAGAATTAGCCAGAACCAACACAAAGCATCATGGTACACATTCATTTCCTTGTTCTTCAGAAGTGATTTACCTTGAGATTATTGCCCGCTATCCCCCAAAGCACACAGCATGCCATTAATTGAAGTTCAATATACAGAAGAACTTCAGGACTGATCTTGCAATATATATATACCCCAGCTCAAACTTACATTAGCATATATAAACAACTCCAAGCACTATTTTATTTCTTGGTAACCTTTTCTAAGTGAGATTATGTCTGAGAACAGAAGTTAACAAAGAAATGTGGTCTGCTGTATGCTTAAAGGGAACGTTTTAGCAGGCCATAACAAGAACTTCGGACTTGCTGTCACTACCAATTCACAGTTGACTGTCAAGAGATCTCAACTACAAACGAGGTTGTATTCTCCAATTACAGCTGTCATTCTCTGAAACACAGCTTGACCAGTGAGAAGATATTCCATCACTAATTGTACACCTTATCCAAAATTACCATAACTCATAAATGTCACATCCTGATGACTTCTTATAGAAAAGTTGAATATTTGCTTATATACTTGCCCTACCAAAGAAACACGGGGTTCAGCTGACAGCTTTGTATACATGTTTTTTTCCTTCTGCAGGCTTTATTCTTGATTATTTTAATCTGCATTAAAAAATGAGATTACCTCAAAGCACAGTGAAAAAATAAATACAACTTTCTGTACCACTGTGATTAATTGTATCTTAGGAACTTATGATTAATTATGTGCTATTTCTCATAAGCTTTCTGAAAAATGTCACATTTCTGCACAAAATTTCTCAATCTGAGATGAGATTTTATCAAGGTTCCTCCAGGGTTTCCCCCTTAGTGTAAATGACCAAAACTGAAGAGAGAGGGGCTTCCCTAATGTGGACACTTTTTAATGCAAAGCAAAATCCCTTTGAGATAAGTTCTTATTTTTTCACATTCTTTAAAAATAAAAAGTTGCCTTACAGAGGAATCATAAACAAAACTAGCCACTACAACTGTGGCCATTGAGGGAGATTACCCCTAAAGGTCCAACATTCATTAAAAATGCAACACTCTCCATAATGAGTAGTACACTCAGAATGTCTTGAGCTCTCTTTCAAAGCCAGCAGAGTAACACTGATTAATAGTACTCCTGCCAATTAAGTTCAACTCCAATGTTCATGGAAGATATTGCAAAAAATTTAAAATGCATTTGGAAAGGAGAAACAAAAGAAAACTTCCATTCTTGTTACTTTTATGGGACAAGTAGAATCAGTCTTGAAAGATGGATCAGGCAAGACTGAAGGAATTAATTAATAACACAAATTAATATTACAGATATCATTACAAATGTCTGGGTCAGCCCTCAGTGGGAAGAAAATAATTGAAAGCTGATTACTCTTTCACAATTCACAATAGCCTTTAAGCAAGTGGAAATATGTATGAGATAAGCATGTTAATCCTACACTACTATAAATTCACTTAAACAATAAAATCCTTAGTTTTCCACAGCTGTTTGGTTTATGGGACAGTTATATAGGCTGTAAAAGAAAGACATACATAAGTTAAACACTAAGATCTTTGCTGAAATGTAAAAAAATCAAAACACAAATCCTAAAGGGTCATTTCAATATCCTATAGTATAGAATACTATAAGTACTGGTCCAAGACACAAAATGTATGAATAAGGCAATTACTTCCAAATCCCATGGGTATTCACCAAGACTCAAAGCTGCAAGGTACAAGTAAATACTTGTACAAGACTGTTACAAGTCTCTGTGAGGCTGTAACATCTTTCAAGATGCTCAAATTCAACTCCTCTGGTGTAATCATCAGAAAAGTATCTTCACCTTCCTTGCCACTGTTTGATGATTTTGTACAGAAATACGATGACAGCAGGAGAGTCAGTTTCATGAAACCAAATCCTGTATTTTATTGCCTACCTAAAAATACCACACTCCTCAAAATCAGTTTGGTTATTCTTCTATTTTCTAATTTTTCATGTACTAGATAAGATATTAATTTGTTAAAACAATGCAAAAAATAAAGTATGCACACACATATTTCAGACAAGCTCCTTCAGCAGTAGAACATGAAAATCTGGATATAATTTAAAAGAAATAATTCTGTTTCCAGTTCAGCTCAGAATGATTTTTTCAAGCAATGCAAAATCAAAACTGCATTTCTTCTGAAAACTGTATAATATAAAACACAGCACAATGTAAAATACAAGATAAAACATAATCTTTCATCAATGCACCTTCCTTAGGATTCCTTATATCATCTTGCTTTCCAGGGCACACGTTCAGCACTTGACAAGAGCAGGCTGGAGTTTATTCTTATCAGCTGTTCCGCACCTCATTTTCCTTTAAAAAGAGGCCTGTCCTATGTGTAAACCAAGAAACTTCTGTCTAACACAGAATTATAGTCACAGTTATCTTCTGCAAGTATCTTAAAATAGTAAAAGAAACCAGAAAACAATTTCAACATAGCTTGGGTAGCAAATACAGAAGCACTTGACAACAATAAACATTAGGTAATTATTTCTCTTCAAACTTTTTGCCATCAAGTCATTTTCACAGAATGACACTGCACACAGTCTGTAATTATGGCATAAATGTTTATCTTTAAACCTTTATTGTCATAGAGATTTGGAAAAGATGAAGCTGGAAGGCTATTTCTGAGGTTTTTTCAAAAGTGTGGACTTGTAAAAAAACCCAAACAAACCCAAACAAATGCAGCATTATGAGAGCAAATGAGATGCCATAGATATCAAGAAGTGTCACATATTCAGAATATTCATAGATGAGAAAATGAAGTAGCAAGCTTATTTATACTTCTTATTTTCAAGTAATTTGAGCAGCTACAAAAAACAGGGAGGCTCCAATTAAAATTCCTAACCCACACTTTTCAGAATCACTATGATCACTAGGATTTTGGCTTCATGATGTAGGGAGGTTCAGTCACGCTTTCTGATGGCCAAATTCTAAACCATGACAGAAGTTGATAATTTCTTTCAGTGATCATGCTTTCTCATTTAGTGTAGACTTGCAAAGGCTACTTGTAAAACTAATATCTATTAGGTAAAATTTTATCATGTAATAGTAAATGTAATTTCTTAAACATGAGTCAGACTGTACACAATAAGAGCTTTGCTGTATGCTAGTAAGTGGGATTCTACAGATTTTTTTACTGTTTGGACAGGAAACATATGAAGCTGTGATTCTGGCAAATAAGACTCCTAGAAGGCATAATAGATACTTTACAGGCAACATCTAATGTGGTACACATACTTGCTCCTCTCCTAAAGATTATATTGAAGTAATTCGTGTCAAGGGGCATCATTAATACATTTTCATTGCTTGATATATGGAGTTTACTACTCCTAAATTGTCAGGCCAGCTCATCTCCTGACTTGACCAGCTTTGCACAGCCCTCTGTGCTCCTCCCCAGCAGCTAAACCTACACACTTCTTGAACCATCAGGAATGTTCAGATTTGACTGGAATGTAAAAATTGATTATCATTTAGTTTCCCAGCATGCTGCTAAGCTGTTTGTGGCACATAGACCAGTAGGAATTTCACCAAAGGTCTGACTGCCCAGCCAGAGAGCGCTGCTATCCAGCTATTCCCACAGAAGATGCTCACTTCATTGCTCCAATGCAGGAAAAAACCAGTGTCAGGCTTTGTCATAACACACTTACCAGTCTCTGGTCAGATGTGCTGATCATGAGTTTAAGTTCTTGTGGAAGCAGTCTCAAAGATCTAGAACATCCATTTCATTTCATGCCAATGAAGAAAACCAGAATTTACTAGGAACTAAAAGAGAAAATGAATGGATATATGCATTCAATTGAAATTCTTCTGTACCCGGAGCAGCAGCGTGATCTAAGGGGAAAAACCAGCTGCTGTCAGAGCTCTCCTCACCACTTTCTTCTGTTACATTCCTAAAACGCAACAGTTTTAGAGCTTTCAAAAAAAAAAAAAATTTCACATTCTACAGCCTCAACCCAGACACGTAAAACACTGTAATTTCCTGAAATCTATTCAATTTAGCATAATATTCAGGCCTTGAAAGTGGCTTTACATTTCTTGTCACCTTTAGACAATTGTTATGCATGGCAGAGTTTTAAACACTGTATAAGAATATGAAATGTTGTCATGTTTTATGAGGTCATAACACAGTAAGCTATGTCAGAGGCAAAGTAGTCTGTCCCATCAGGGAATGGGATTATTTTCTCATAAAAGTTGCATAATGATATTACTTTTGTCCTTGTATAGCAAACATTTAAGATGAGGTTATATTGAACTTTTGTCTTTGGTTAAAATTCTTTGTATTATTTTTCTTCAATGTTTTTCTTTATCAGAAGCTTTCACAAATATTCTGTAAATGGACAGCTATGCAGGCAATAAGGAAGACAGAATGTTCCAAAAGATCTCTCTCTTTGGCTTTACAATATTCCAGCCTATGTTATGAACCATGGATCTGAAACACTCTGAAAACAAATTTCATACATCTTTATTCATAAAATGCTCCTTAGTATAGAGACCAGACTTCTCATTTCTGCAGAAGAGCTAAAACTTAACCTCTATTTAATATCACATTAATCCCTCACAACTGGATTTACTTATATATAATCCTGCTCATAAAAATGTTAATACAGTGACTCAGAGACTTAGATTCTTACTCTCCGATGGAATTAAACACATTCTGCTATAAATTGTGACAGCATTTTTCTGTCATACAGTCCATACATGTTTATTGCATTTATCCACCTCCCATAATCTGTCAATAATTACTACTCACTGTAGTTATTGCACAATCAGAAGAA